>CM076573.1:893493572-894176252 GCA_034641835.2 Pinus albicaulis
ATGATATTTGACTTACTTGACCTTATCACAAAAACTGTAGCACCCTACATCCTAGAAGCATGAAAGGATCATAGGAGAGGAAGTGATTGGAGTGGTGTCTAGGGGCTCAAACCTTTTAGCTTTTCCTCCATGACGTTTTGGCTTGGTGGGAGTGTGACTCTCATCACCACTGGTGTGACTATCTCTCTCTGACATGATGGCTGGTCAAAAAACAGCAGAAGGAACCTTGAGTTTTTCTTGAGGGTATTTGGAGTAAAATAAGTGGTGTAGGTCAAATCTTTGCAAAGCGGAAAGCTAAGGTGAAGACAACTTTCAAAGCTTGTACTTGGTGGTGGAGGTCAGGCTTATAGTCACTTAGTCCCCTCTTTGCACAAAAAACCAATTTTTTTTATAAACCCTAGTTCAAAGACAAAACAATTGATTTTTGCATTGTCTAGGGTTTTGGTAAATTTTAACTATGGATGACCTCTTTGATAAATAATGCTTGGGAGGAGGAAAAAAAAGGTTAACCAACCTTGTCTTAACTTGCAGAAGTCTTAGAGGGTAAAAAACTCGATTTTTGAAAGTCTTTAGCAAAATTTGTGGAGTGCTGCCAAGGGCGCAGTGCCAGTGCGCAGCGCCGGGCTGGTCGGGCTGTTGGAGCATAGCGTCGGGTGGAACAGACAGTCTCTCGGGTGTTGGTGGTCATTTCTAGGCCTGCGTGTAGCACCAACATAGGCATGTAGCGCCAACCTGCAAGCGCGTAGCGCAGTGTAATTTTACACTGCCTGCCTCGCCTCTGTGCGTACCATCGGAGGCTAGGGGCATAGTGTCATGCTAAGTGCGTAGCACCTGTTAATTTCCATAGTTTGCCCGAAAACCAAAATAATTCTACTCAACGGCTTCTTATTCTCAGAAAATGGCAAATGATGCATGGGGAAAGTTCAATTGGCCCTTTATACTTGATTTGAAAAGTAAATTTAAAAATACCAAACCCACTTTTGTAAAGTTGGTGTCTCCTATCTTTCAGTGTGATTTTGACTAATGTTTGTTGTGAACACACTTTAATTTTTTTTGGAAAACATGTTTATTTATGCCTTTTCCAATCTTTTTTCAGAACAATATTTTTGGCATCGAGGCCCTTTGTTGGGAGCCTATCGTTGAGATGCAAAAATCGAGGTTACACTTTGCCTTTTTAGGCCTGTCTTGACAATAATTTATACCCAAATTTTTACTTCAAAAACTCTATTTTTCGACCCTCTAGCAAAATGAGCTTCTTTAAATTGATACCCTTTGTCTTTCTTCTCTTAGTGCAGGTGAAGAAATTCTATTTTGGAAAAAAACCTAAGGAGGAGGCCTTTGTCCTTCAAATATCTGAGATGGTTCTTTGCTTGTCACCAATGTTTTGTTAATCGACCAAAACAAACCCTGATACTCTTTTACCTATAGGCCTGTTGATTTTTTTTTGTCTTTTTTGTGTCTGCCTCTTGGTGATGATTACATCCTATTTCCTTGCCTCTTCTTGTTGCTAGTGTTCAACTTGGCTATTCTTCGAAAAATGTGAACAAGGGTAGCTGTCCCTTCTAGTGTTTGTGCTCTAAGCCAAGGAGGCTTTCCTTGAATGATTTTGGGTCAAAATGCTTGATTTTATTTCCCTTTGAATGCAACCCATTTATGCAGGAAGGCATAACTTGTTGGGCACAAAATCCATCTTATGACTTAGTGAAACGTTTGATGACCTAATGGGGACCTTTGGACTTGGATTTTGGATAGATATTTAGACTTAGGGATCACTAAGTATAAGATAGGACCTGTGATAAGCTTAGTGTGTTTTGAAGACCTAGGATCTAGCATACATGATCATCCAAAGGGTCTGTAGAGACAATCAGTGTCTGAGAATATTATGGAAGAGTCAACAAAGCTATTTGATTGGTAGGTTTGAATAGTAGTAGGGAATCCTGTAGATAAGAAAAACAGAGGATTTGGGCCAAAAGGCAAGACATGGTGAAAAGTGGGTGACAGTTGGGGTTAAAATAAATGGCTTGAACCCAGTATGGATCTTATAGGAGTGGTGGGCTAGTGATGACTAGATAGGAAGATGAAATAGGAAATTTTTATCTCAAGATAATGAAGGCAGTGAAATTTATAGAACTCACAATATTTATGAATTTTGTTTCTAGAAATCTAGGACCATTACTTAGTCATATTCAGATAGTGAAAATTATGGATGAATAATAGTGGCTCCACTTGGGGAGGGCAACTCCTTTTCAGGAGGTGTCTAGAACTTCAGATTTTTGGCTTACAAAGACTAGTGCCTCATCCATTGGGTAGATTTTACCTCCTTCACTTGTTGATGCTTGCCTGAAGCTATGATCTTAGTAATCTGAAAAACATGATTAACATCAACATCATCTCTACCTAACCAAACTACTTGCCTAACAAATTTTTTTTTTTCCTTGGGTGCACTTGAACTGGCAAACCCTCACATTTTTCTTTTTGAAAACAAAAATCAAACTATCTAATTGTAACCTTATTTCTTCCAAGAGTTCAGATTAGGCTAGTGAACTCTTCTTATTCTCTACCTAGACTACTCATTTTTCAAGATTGAGCTATTTGACAAACTTTATTCACTAATCTTGATAACAAAAAATTGAAAGACATAGATAGATCAGGATTAAGCAGACTGATTTGCTATGATCCATGGAATTATGTACAAGTTTCACATAGAATTCATTAGCATAAAAGTAAAACAAAATACTGAAGGTTTAAGATCTGAAAGCATAATAAACATCCTTCTTTCTTTCTTTGGCTCACGTTTTAATCTTTTTAGAGCCATTGTCCTTCTATCGTAATCTATTCTTTTTCGTAAGCCAAGATTATACAGTCTTTTGACAAGTTCTTTCTTTCACTAGCCTATCAGAAAAATAAATTAGAACATGTCTCAGCCATGATTTAGATTGGGTAACTGAACAAGACTTATCTTTTTAGAAACAAGTAGTGGCATTTAGACTTGCACACTTTTAGAAAAATCATTTTTTAGGTATGGGGTTGTACCTTTCTTTCAACTCCTACCCTCTTTTTCCCTTTTCTACTTTTTAGGGTTTCTGTCTTTACATCCTTTCATCAAACAGTGGTATGTACAATGAATGAGAAAATTAAACTAAGTCTCTTGACAAAAGTAATGTTTAAGCATCCTCCCATTTACAGGACCTCCAAACATTTCAGTTCCATCAAGTTCCTACAAAAAGAAAGCATTGTTGCCTCTCACCGAATCAATGATATAGGGGCCTTTCCATAGATTTTCAAACTTGCCATGTTTGCCCTTTTCTTCCCTTCTTGAGTCCCATTTCAGAACCATGTCTCCAATTTGGAAATAATTTTCTTTGGTTCTCCTATCAAATATTTTCTTGATATTGTCCTGGATAGCTTGTGTCCTTTTGTAAACTTCTTGTCTTGACTGCTGCAAGTGAATGGTTTGGTTCAGCCTCCTCTACATGTCATTTTCTTCTGATTTAACTTCTTGAAGAGGCTTCATGACTGGGACTCCTAAAGAGTTGGGGAAAACTGCATCCATGCCATACACTAGTTGATAGGGAGACATACTAATAGATTTCTTGGTGGTTAGTCTATCAACCCGTAGTGCATGCACTAGTTTGCTATGCCATGCTTTTTGATTTTGTTCTAAGAGCTTCTTAATGATTTTTACCAAGCTCTTGTTAGAGGACTTAGCTAGTCCATTACCTCGTGGGTAATAAGCAGTGGAGTGACCAAGGGTGATGTGATATTTATATCAAAAGTCCACCATTTTCTTAGATGTAAAGGCAATAGCGTTATCGGTGATTATCTTCTTAGGGAAACCAAACTTGGATAGGATATTGGTTTCAAGGAATTTGATGATGACTGGGTCAATGGCATTTCTAGAAGGGATGGCTTCTATCCACTTGGTGAAATAATCAGTGGCAGTGAAGATCCACTTATCTTGGGCAGATGAAGTAGGATGGATGTCTCGTATGAAGTCTAAACCCCACTGCTGAAAAGGGGCTTCAACACTGATGGGGTGCAAGGGTAAAGGTAGGAGCTTTCTTTTTCCATCAAATAATTGGCATTTATGGCAAGTCATGACTAGTTTGTGAGTATCAAAAAATAAGGTAGGCCAATAGTAGCCAGCTCTAAGGATATTGTTGGATGTGGTCTTCTAATAGAGGTGACCTACACATTCTCCCTCATGTAATTCATGCATGATTTTCTCTGCATCATCTTCCAGCAAACACTTAAGCAACAAACTAGAAAAAATATTCCAGTATAATACTCCATCTAGAATGCAAAAATTTAATGTTTTCTGTTTTAAGAATCTTGCTTTAGTTTTTGACAAATAAGGAGGAGCATTGAGATAAATAAGAACATAAATAATATCAACATACTAGGGTGAATTTAGAAGCATTTCTTCAATGTATGGCGTTGTACTTTATTAAGTTTCTTCTAACATACCAACCATATTCGTATCTAGAGCTTGGAAATTCGAGTCAGCCATAGTTTTTGCAAGTCCTTGTCCTTTAATCAATTTAGTGGGTCTGATTCTAAATCATATTCTAAAATGGTAGCAATCCACTTGACCCTTTTACCATCAGGGTCTTGATTAAGTATATCTTTGACAATTGTGTTTGGGACAAAAGCTATTATATGTGAATGTAAAATATAAACTCTAAAATCCTTCAAAGCTTTGATTAAGGCAAAGGCATGTTTCTCCATAATGTTATACTTTAGAGGGGCATCCTTTAAGGATTTTCTGAAGAAAGCTATGGGCTGCTCCTACCCCATGATGTTCTTTTGCAACAATACTGCTGCCATAGTATGTTTAGAGGCAAAGGAGAAAATGTAAAATTCCTTAGTGAAGTCAGGGCTAATTAAGACTGGTGTTTGTGTGAGTGCTTGTTTTACCAGCTCAAAATATTGTCTTGCTTCTATATTCCACTTCACTCCTACTTCCTTTTTCAACATATTTGTGATATTTATTAGGAGCTCAGCAAGGTTAGGAATGAATCTTATTAGGAATTTTATCTTTCCAATGAAAGAGTGCAGCTCTCTAATGTTTCTAGGATGACTGATTTGTAAGATGCATTCAATTATTTTGGGGTCTATCTTGATTCCCTCCTAAAAAATGATGCGACCTAAGAGTTTTCCTTCCTGAAGGCCAAACAAAGTTTTCTTAGTATTTAGGGACAGGCCATACTTTCTACATTTGTCAAAGACGTTTCTCAAGTGGACCAAGTGCTCCTCATCCGTCTTAGAGTAGACAGTGATGTCATCAAGATATATGACTATGAAGTAACCTATGTCTTCTGAAAAACCTATGTCCATTTCCCTTTGGAAAGTAGCCCCTGCATTCATTAAACCAAATGGCATTTTAACATACATGAATGTACCCCAAGGTGTAGTGAAATTAGTTTTGATTTGGTCACTTGGAAAGACTAGAACTTGGTTATAACCTGAGAAGCCATCTAGTAATGAGATTCTTTGTGAGTCAACTACTTTTTGGAGTATGTGATTCATTTTAAGAAAGGGATAATTGTCTTTCAAGTAGGCTTTGTTCAAATTTCTGAAGTCAATACAAAGCCTAATTTCCCTAGTCTTCTTCCTAACTGACACAAGTTTGGACACCCATTCTGAGTATCGGATAGGGACTATGATCTCGAAATCGTACATCTTTTTGATCTCTTTCTCAACTGAGGGTAACAAAAGGGGGTTTATTCTTCTCAACTTTTGTTTAAATGGTTTCTGATTTTCCTTGAGAGGAATTTTATGTTGGATGATTTTGGTGTCATAGGATTTCAAGTCTTCATACCCCCAAGAAAACACATCTTTAAATTCTCTAAAAAGCTCAATGTATTTCTGTTGTGTGTGAGATGGGAGAGTTTTCGACAACTTGATTATTTTGGGCTCTTTCATTCCTCCAATGTTACACTCTTCTACATTTGTTTCAGTGGATTCCATATTGGGTTTTTTAGCTACATCATTAAAATCAAACAGCTCTTCTAGTGGTGTAAGGCCTCTTGGCAGGGTGTCATCTTTGTACTGCAGAATTTCAAGTTCTCTTTGATCTGATTTATCAAGTATTTCTACAACATAAGGGTTCTGAAGGTGGTTTATATCATCATCAAAGGGAAGCTCTATTTTGGGAGTTTTATTTTCAGCAGAATTATTTCTTTCAAATCTCAAACTCTGTTTTGCACTTGCAAAGTCATTTTTGGATTGTAGAAAATCATCTAATTGGTCATCATCATCAAACACCTGCCAATGGTTTAGGTTGTTTAGTATGGTAGGCCTGTTCTTTATTTTTATGAGGCATTGATTCTATTCATAAGCTAAAGAGGAATTTCTGGCAGCAAAGGCAAGCTCATTGGCAAGGTAGTTTTTGGCCCTAGGGATGAAAGTGAGCTCATATTTCTCAAAGGTTTTGAGAAGGTCTAGGGCAGCCTTTCTATATTCCCTTAGCCTAGGGTTTTTGGCTGAATATTCTCCCTTAATTTGATTTATGATCAGTTCTGAATCTCCTTGAACCAATATGTTTTTAGCTTTGAGGTCTTTGAGTAGGTGTAAACCAATAAGGAGAGCTTCATATTCTACAACGTTGTTGGTGCATTGGAAATCTAGCTTATACGAATGGCCTTTATTTGTGTTGTGGAACCAAACCACTACTCCTAAACTAGCCTTACCATAAGAGCCATCAAATCTTATATGCCAAAGGGTGTCAATTTCAGTTTTGTCAATATTCCGCACTTTGGGGCTGCTAGGATTTGGGGTGTCATTTTCTTGGTCAGAGGATTGGCTTGGTTGTTCTGAGGGGCTTAGTTCTTTCTCCTTGTCATTTATTTGTTCATCTATGTCATTTTCATTGTATAGGATGAAGGAGTGAAGGTTTGAGTGAATGGAATAAACTGGTGTGTTATTTGGCCTTTCTATTTTACTCACCATGTATTTCATGTGGGATTCCTGGTATAATTTCCTTGTTTGATTGAAAATTGGGATGGTGGCATAAGTCATGTCCATTTGAAGTCTTCCTTGGAGTTTGCCCCCCCATGATCTAGATAAAATCATGCCATACTTTTGGGGGATGTCAACCACAACTATATCCATGACTAGACTTTTAGCAGGGATTTGTGCCAGATTGACACACAGATCCTTGATTAGGCCTAGACATTTGACCCTACTGGAATCAAAAGAATACAAATATTTGTAGTGCTTTGTGATATCTAAGCCTAACCTCTCCATCACAACCTAGGCATGAGGTTGTGTGAGGCACCGAAGTCTAACATAGCATTATGTAGAATTTTTTCATGAATGTTCAGAATTACATAGAAAGGAAGGATGGCCTCTTCTTGATATTTTCCCTCTACTTTAAGACCAAATAACAATTCCGGTTTATCATCAGTTAAGTTTAAAGTATCGATATCACTCCCTATATTTAAAAATTTGAAAATCTGGGATTTATACACCTCTTGATACACCATTTCAGTGAGGGGCATGGTTATCTTGATTTTGGCAATCTCCACCTCAAAACTGAAAGGTGTAGGTGTCTTTATTGCATTTACATCAGTTTTATCAACCATGAACTTTTCTACATTTTTAATTTGCTGATTGTGATTTAATGGGTTGGACAACAAGATCTTTTCAGGGCCACTAGTTGAAGCACTAGGGAAGCTTGAATCTTTACTAGGTTGACTAGTCTTTGGCTTTTTTAGTTCAGTTTTCTTAGCCATAATATTTGTGTTCTCTACTGTCTTTTTAGGGATAGGTTCAGAGGTTTTTCTAACAGCAGTGTTTGGCTAATTGGTTTTAGGAATATCTTGACTCTTTTTTCTCCTAAGGTCATACTGCTTATGGACTTCCATTATGGCATTCTCAAATCCTAATCTATAGTCTTCAGAATATTCATATGATTTCTCATGTGGTTTTGAAGAAAAAATCCCTTGTTCTTGTTCAGTAAGGAATGTGTTATCCTCATCATCCAAACCTATAACTTTTACATGGTCTTCTTCCAACTGTTGAGGCTCTCTTTCTTCTTCATATACATATTTGTCTTGGAAAGGGGGTCTGGTTTGTTGGTCACTCTCTCTTTGTCTAATTGGAGGAGGGTATCTTCTAAAATTTTGATTTCTATTCTTGTTTTGAAGATTGGGTTGATTTTCCCTAGGAGGTGTTCTCTCATTCAAACTGAATTTTTTCATCATCCTTTCCATTGTCCTAACTATGGAGTCAATTTTGGTGTCAGAAGAGGAGGGTATAGGTGTTTTGTCATCTCTATAAGTCACACTTTTTTCTAATCTCACCCTAAACCTTTTCTCAATCAAATTTGCCTCTACACTCATAGCCCCCTTTTTCATGTCTTCTAGAGTTAGGTAATCTCTCTCCCTTAGTTGATAGGCCATATCAGAATCAAAGCCTTCAGGCTATTTCACCAAGGCCAAGCCTTATGGAGGTTTTATGTGAGGTGGGAGAGCATTGTAAACACTATTAAACCTAGTGGAGTAGTCATGAACACTTTCTCCTAGATCTCTCTGAAGATTGTTATACTTAGATAGAATTTGGAGGGGGTTCTTCTTGATTTCCCATTTGTTTAAAAAGGTTTGGTATAGGGTAGGGAGATCATGAATGCTACTGGGAGGTAATTATTTAAACTATTTCTTGGGTTCTCCCCTAGACTCTAAGAAAAAATCCTCATTTTTATGGTTTCTTCTTCTATCTCCATATAGTCAAAAGCATCATTAATTCTATCTACATGTTTTTGAGTAGTGATGGATTCAGTCCCTAAGAAGTGAGGGATTTTGGAATGATAGTCATTTGGCAAAGGTAATAGTGGTTGTTGTAGAGCCAATGGAGCATACCAGGCTACCATGATGGGAGGGAAAGGAAACAAAGGCTGATTCACAAGGGGAGGATTTGTGAGAGGTGGAGGAGGGTGGAGTGAGGTGGTTTGCACACTGGTGGTATGGATAGGTGTAGTTGAGGTACTTGGACCGAAAGATTGATTCTGAGTAGACTTGAGATAAAAAGAGCTGAAGTGATGGAGAGGCTGAAAATCAGGTGGAGTGGAAGGAGAAGCTTCTCTACTAGAGCTTTGCTGCAAATATATGGGCTCAAAGTCAGCTTGGTCAACCCTGCTTTGTGACTTGGTCCTGAATAGGTTTTTGGTATGGTGCAACTCAAACTGAGGATCTTGTGGAACTGTAAGGTGTTCTAGCACAGAAATTGCTCTATGAATGGTCCTAACAGTGGCTGAGTTTCCAGCTTTAGAATTTTTCCACAAAATCTTTTCTGGGTTATCAACTAAGGTAGGAGGATTTGGGTCCGGGTGTGATCTGGTATTGATCCTTCGTGAAACTAGATCTCTTTATTCACACAAGGTATAACTAGGCTTGAAAAACTGTTTTGGACTGATTTGACACAATCCGAGAACAACCTATGGGACTAGTGGGATGAGGAAGGCCTACTGGAGGCTAGTGGAGTCGTCAGATGGATTTTTTGAAATTTTGAAGATATGTATACAATGGTCCACCACCAAATTCTTCATAAAAAATCAATCTAGGGAGTAATTTTGGGTTTTTTTAGTTTCTTTATGCAGCCTTAAGGTTTAATGAGTATCCCCTAGCTAAGTCATCATCTTGCTAGGATCGTGAAGTAATTATTTTCTACTTTGGCTATGGGTTGGTTTTTAAGTCAAACTAGGGATGTATATGAGTCTATAAGAGTTTGTCAGGCTACTATGAACTCCATCCCACCATGATCACCATTATGTTGGTGTGAGCGGTGGGATAAATCCACAATATAGTACTCTTAATGGTTTTTTGAAATGTTTAGGGAAGTCTAAGTTTGTTTATCACTCAGAGTCCCACCGTGATCACCATTATGTTAGCTCCCTGTAATTTTCTAGATTGATTGAGATACAAATGGACAGGGTAACATCAAACCAAGCTTTGGAGTCCAAGGACCTAGCCTTCCTAGATTCAGAGAGGGATCTCTCTAGTAGATGCAAAGATGTGAACTTGTTTGCTGATTAGGGTTGATTTTAGGCTAGATGTTAAGTGCAGGGTATTTAGATTTTTTTTGGTTAGGTATGATACTCAGATAGATTTAGATAGAAAACAAGGAAGATTGTTAAGTCATTGGGCAATGGAGTCAAACAAGGCCATGATGAGTTCATCAATGGTTTCAAGAGCATCTGCAGAGCAATTTTAACTTGGTTGGAGGATCTTTAAGGTTGTAAAGGATCATGAGATGGACATTAAACTTGAGAACAAAAAGCTAAAAAAGGGAAGAAACAGAATCCTTTATATACTTGTAAATTGAGGGAGATAGAAGATTTATAAGCATAGCAAGAGAATCAAAGGCTTAAGAAAAAACTAATCCATTTAATTTCAAACTGAAAGCAGATAATCAACCAAGATAACATTCAGATAAAACATAGAAAGGCAAAAAACTTATTTAATCTTTCATGGATTTTATCATCAAGAGCAGAAAAACATTTAAGATGCACAAGTAACTATAACCATAGAAGGTCCCGGATGCGGGTGCTGGAGTGGTTAATGGTGATGATGGGATGGAGGTTATACCGGACGGGAGGCCACCTGCCTTCCCGCAAGAGGAATGTCAATCCCACCTGATAAGTGTTAATGCTGGACTTAATGACAATTAAAATGGGCACACATCACAATCCGGAAGCAGATCCTCGAGGCATTCTCGACTGCTGTGTTATAGATTCATATTAGGCTCAATTTAATGGTTATCCATTGTCGAAGATTTCCCGGTGCAGAGGAGAACTGTTAAATGCCATGGCCCCGTCTTCCCCAGCGCCGGTGAAATGGTGGTGCCATCCTGATGCGAGCAAGGCAAACGAGCACACCACCACTGGCAAGAGAAGCCGCAACAATTGTTGTTTGGAGCTCGGTGATAGCATTCATATCTCTCTCTCTGGTTCCTGCATGTCAGCCACAGTCTTTCTGAATACTCTTCCGACGCAGCCCCCGGTCAACACTTCGGCTCTCTGGAGTTCTAGTCCCAATTCCGCTCCAAGCATGCCAAGACTAAGGCAAAGGATGCGCTGCAGGCGCGAGTCCACCAGAAGCACTGGGAGGCATTTGCCTTCCCCTTCTAGCTCGCCTTTAGAGATTTCTTCCCCCTCGGATAGCCTTCCCCATCTTCTCCATGGTCGTTTGCTCCGTTCGGGACGCAGATTGGACTCACCCTCATCCTCTGCGCTGCCAGCTCAATCCCACACCGCTCTCTTCTCATTTGACTGCTCCCTCAACTGTCCGAGAGTCTCTGTCACCATTTCGGTTGTTTTTCTTGAGGAGCCCCAGGATGAGAAGACTGAGAATCCTACAGATGGGCAGGGTCCTGTTGGTTGCACTAATCAGGATGAGGCGCTTCAGGGTTCGGAGGGCCAGCCCAGCGGGAGCAAGGATGTTTTGCAGGGAGACTCTAGACACTGTCAGGCGGATCTGGTGGTCACTCCACCCTCCAAAAAAGTGGTCCATTCGGACGAAGACATCTCCAACGATCGTGGTGAACCAGAAGATTATGGGTGCAGGGTTGAGCAAGAGGCTCCTGATGATTAATTCTGCTCTCTTTTATGGTTTTCTTGTTATGTCACTGCCCTCTCCAATGGGCTTATTTTTTGTTTTTTCTGTCATCTCCTGTCATGGTCCAGTTTCTGTTAGTGACAGTCTTCAGAATTCACAGTATTTCGATTCCCTGCGTGGGATTTTTTAAATGGTGGTTGCTACAGGCTGGTTTCCCTCCTGCATGGCAGTCTCAAACTATGTTTTGTCTGTCTAAAATGCCTCAACATTGGGCAGTGTTAAGGCTTCGGCCCGCTGTACAATACTTTTACTGTTAATAGACTACTTTTACTTAGAAAAAAAAAAACCATAGAAGGAGAGAAAACCCTAACATCCACAAATACAGCTATGAAAGTTCCTTGAAACAAATTTAGCTAAGTAAAGGAAAAGAGCATGGTTAAGAAAAACTTCTTTGACAAAATATAGGCAAAGATGCTTCAAAAGATGATTCCAAGAACAGAGTATCTCAATGGTAACAATATGAAGGGCTAGTCATAAATCATAATTGATACTAACTAATCTAAATCATTCAAGAAATGGACAAGCCAAGAACTTCTTAGAGAGCAAGAGATGAATTCCCTAACATATCTCAGTAGAAGAAAACATTAAGGCAGTGAAGGAAACAAACAGATCTAAGGTGCCATTAACAAACATATCTTAGTCTAAATTTTTTGTCCTACTGTAGCATAGATGGGTGGAAAACATATGAGAAAAATTAGAAAACATTAACAAGAGAAAAATTCACCATCAACCAAGCCTATGGATCCTACAAACAGTCCTTCTCCATCAACAAGAAAATCAGATCATGCATAAGCTCCAAGACATCAATTTCTCATCAAAGGCTTCAAGGGACTATGTATTGCTTCAGCATAAGTCATCAAAATCCCACCAAAATACACAAGAGCCTCATGTTCTATTTATGGAGCAAATGAGGAGGTGGAAACCCTAAGAGGCTTCTAGAAACCCTAATTGAGCCATAAATGTCATAAATGTGCTTAATGACCACGCAAGGCTCAAGACACATAAGAGATAAGAAAATAAATGAAACACACCAAAACATAACTCCCCATTCAAATCAGGAGCATTTTGTCCCAGAAAATATTAAAAAACCAGTTTGCCATTAATTAGTGTCTTTTTTTGACTTTTTCGGAAAAAGTTGTCTCTGTGTGTAGCTCCATATCAACAAAACTTGGTGTCTGTTGCAGCTGAGCTTTGGACCCCTTCCCTGCATCGGATTTGGCCCCGTGATGGCTTGTTGGAAAGCTTGAAGAGTCTGTTTTCTAGAAATACTTGAGTTGTTCTAAATGGATGCCATTTACCTACTCAAAAATCCAAGCTCCAATGACTTCTCAACGCACAGTGCCAGGCCTGAAAAGGAGGCAGAATGGTCATTTTTGAGGTGTTTTTTGACCTTTTGAGGTGGCAAAAATGCTCCAACTGACCTAAAATTTTTTGGGTAGACTGTTGGTGACATGAAAAACCAAAAAATGTAAACTTTAGTAGCTGAGGATTCCCCAAAAAAGAGCATAGTGCATAGGGTGCTACTCTCCTAGGGGCCAAGATTTGGAAAAAAAAAAATGTTTCCGGATTTTTTTCAAAATTGGTGTGTAGACCCCTCAAGCAGTTTTAGACACCTTTTGAGAAGCATCAACCAAGATCCTGAGGCTTTCATGAACTTTGGGCCTTTTTAGCTCCTCTAGCTCCATGAGGGCTTGCTTCAATTTGGCATTGACAATCTGCTCCTCCTTGCATAGTGTTTGACCATTTTTTTTTGCAAGGCAAGGCCCCTCTTCACCTCTTTGAAATGTTTGTGCTTCTGTTTATAATAGTAGATGACCCTTTGTTTCCTTTCAAAATCCTTTTCCTATTCTTGAAGCTAGTCATATTTTTCTAAGAGGAGCAATTTTTTATTCATCGCTTGGTCCTCATTATCACTGTCTAGATCAACAAAGAGAGGTCCTTGAGAAGCCTTTTTGATCCTCTTGCTCCTCCTAACTGGTGCCTTTTTGCTCAACACTCTTCATTTTTTCTTTGCCTTTGTCCGATGCTTTGGTATTTTGTGAGGGGATGGCCCTTTGCCTTTTAGAGGCAGCAAACACATCCCTTTTCCCTCTGTGATAAGTGCATGAGAGAGGGGAAATTATGGGAGTCTCAAAGGAAATGTTGTCATCAATTTGTCCTTTACTCCACTCTGCTTTTTCTATGTCTTCTTCACTCTGATTTTCTTTGTCTTCTATGGACTGATTTTTGTCAAGACAGTCATGACTCTTTCTTGGACTGTCTTAGGCACTTAGATAGCTACCTTCCTCATTTGGCTGTTCTCCTTCTTCACTGTCTTCTTCTTCACTAATTTCCTCTTCCTCATCTTTATTATATTCCTCCTCATTATCATGTTCACAATTTTCATCCTTGTGGCTGCTTTCACTGATGTTATCTTTGTGGCTACCATCACTGGTTTCATCTTTGTTTTCTCCTTCATCATCTTGCTACTTTCTTCTTCGCCACCTTCCTCTTCCTCATTTTCTTTTTCAATTCTTTCCTCATGATCATCACCGCTTTCTTGATGATCATGGCTACTTTCTTCATCATTTTCTTCATTTTCATCCTCTTCTTCTTCTTCATCAACTTCTTCTTCACTGTCCTGTCCTTGTTCATCATTATCTGTCTCATCTTCTTCCTCATTTTTGCCTCCTATTTTCCCTTCACTAGGGCTATTTTCAACCCCTTCACTTGGTAATTTAGGGGAGGAGGTAATAGGTGAAATTCTTTGTGGAGAAAGCACATGGGGAGATGATGGATCTGTGGAGGTAGATGGTTGTGAAGTGGAAGGCAAGCTCTGCTGGATGAAGGCCCGAGGGTCTGCAAACACATCATGTGAGATGAAGGTCTCCCAAGATATACCTTATTTCTCTAGTTGGTATAAGACAATAATATTGATCAGGGAGTGATGAAAGAGGCTAGGCATTTGGTGGTCATAGCTTTTCCTCTTGACAACAGAGGCCATTTTATCAATACTCTGGAAGAGGTAATAATGTAAGTTCATCATTTTGACTTTGGTAAAATGCATCAACAACCTGATATGATATGAATAGAGCTAGGAGTATGTTCCATCACATGTGAAAAAACTGATAATCTGCCTCATTAATGCTGCATACCTCTCTAGAAAATAAGAAAAAGGAAAAATAGCCTTGTAGTTTTGCTAATAGCTGGGTTTAAAATAAGGCCCATAATAACCCAAATCCAACTTCTTTTGTTTGAACCAAAGCTCACCAATTTCTGGTATATCGGTTGCCTTGGAAATGATTTCAGATGAAAGCTCAAATTTAACCCCTGCTAGATTAACTTGGTGGTTTTGTAGGCTACAAGCAAACAATCTAGTTAAGTCTGGATGATATTTGACTTGCTTGACGTTCTCACAAAAATTGTAGCACCCTACATCCTGGAAGCATGAAAGGATCATAGGAGAGAAAGTGATTGGAGTGGTGTCTAGGGGCTCAAACCTTTTAGCTTTTCCTCCATGATGTTTTGGCTTGGTGGGAGTGTGACTCTCATCACCACTAGTGTGAATATCTCTCTCTGACATGATGGCTGGTCAAAAGACATCAGAAGGAACCTTGATTTTTTCTTGAGGGTATTTGGAATAAAATAAGTGGTGTAGGTCAAATATTTTAGGAAAGCTAAGGTGAAGACAACTTTCAAAGCTTGTACTTGGTGGTGGAGGTCAGGGTTATAGTTAATTAGTCCCCTCTTTGCACAAAAAACCAAATTTTCTTAGAAACCCTAGTCCAAAGACATAACAATTGATTTTTGCATAGTCTAGGGTTTTGGTCAATTTTAACTATGGATTACCTCTTTGATAAATAATTCTTGGGAGGAGGAAAAAAAAGGTTAACCAACCCTGTATTAACTTGCAGAAGTCTTAGTGGGCGAAAAACTCAATTTTTGAAAGTCTTTGGCAAAATTTGTGGAGTGCTGCCAGGGGCACAATGCCAGTGCATAGCGCCGGGCTGGTCGGGTTGTCGGAGCGTAGCGCTGGGCGGAATAGATCATCTCCTGGGTACCGATGGTCGTTTCTGTGCCTGCGCGTTGTTAGGGTCCCGTGATTTGGCTGATTGGCAAGCCAAATGATAGTGTAACGTCAAACTAGTCTTTGGAGACCAAGGACCTAGCCTTCCTGGACTCAGAGAGGGCTCTCTCTATATGTGTAAGGGATATCTGTGTGTTTGCTTATGGTGTTCTGATTTTAGGCTAGTTATGAAGTAGGTTTTTTTGGTTTTGGTTTTTTAGGTTGTGAGGGATGAAACTGATCAAAGATATAAGATAGGTAAAAAGATGTCAGATCAACTGGGCTATGGGGTCGAAAAGGTCAAGAAAGCTATCAGACGGTGATACAAGGCTATTGAAGGGCCGATTTGATTCGAGGTAGAAAGGATCTTTGGGCAAAATGGAACAAAATGGACATCAAGTTTGTGAACAACAAAGGATTTCAAGCATAACTAGTTTAATAGCAGACATCAACATGGTAGGGAAAACCATTAGTCATGAGAAATGTAACTGTAAGCTAATCAATACACAGAAATAAACATTCTAGCCATGCATAGAGGAGTACAACTCTCTAACTTCGGGAAATGGCTATCAGACTTTGGGGAAAACACTTAATATGGACAAACAACTCAAAACACTATGTCGAAACACCTAAACATAGTACTTTAAGTTATTGGGCACTTTGAAAACAAGATTTGCATAGTCTTAGACAAAGGGCTAGATCGGAACTAGGCCTCCTTGGTTCAACAAAATGATAATCTAATGAGTCAAAGAGAAATTTCATGGATGGAGCTATAACTAGCCATAGGTAAGCAGGGCATACCGTAAATCATACTTAGCATGTATAAAACCATGAATGAAAATAAGCAACAATATCCATAAGTTATTAAAGAGCAGTTAAGAATTCTTTAATGTGACTAAGGAAGAGGAAAACATGAAAGCTATGAAGAAACAGGAAATTTGAGGTGCCTCCAAGGGCATGTCTCAAATTTTTTCTCTACTGATCTATAGCAAGCAAGAAACATGTATTCATGAATGAAAACTAGAATAAAAAACAAAGAAAGAGACACTATACCATTCTACCAAGTCATGGAATCCAACAACAATCCTCTTTCATCATCCAAGAACATCCAAGAGGCAATCCAAAAGCATGAGACAAGTATTTCTTCCAAAGCTTATATGACCATATATTGCTTCTATCATCAATTTCAGCCTTGTTTACAATGTAAGCCTTTGGAATAAATAGGCCAAAGTGAGGAAAACCTCATGGTTCAACTTGCCATCCTATTGGCCTAATCAAAATATCTAGATTTGTCCTTGAGGCTTTGCAAAGCCCAAGGCACATAAATATCTCATAAAATATCTAAAAAATGCTAAAAAAGGGAAATAAATTGTTTCCTCATTTCTCATGTGCAAAAATAGCTAAACGTACATGAGGAAACAACAGTTTTTAAAGGTTCAAAAATTACAAAAATATTTAAAAATTACATCAACAAAAGGTCCCCTGACTTGCCGGCAACATTTGACAGCCTTCCCGATGTCGAAATGAGGCTCATGATAGCTCGTTGGAAAGATCTAAGTGTCTACTTTCTGGAAAAACTAAAATTTTCCCAATATGATGCCTATAAGTCCTCAAAAACTAGGCCTGTGTGTAAAAAACCAGAAAATAAGGTTTGCTGATAGACCGCGCAGAGTGTAGAAAAAGCGAGCATTTTTCGCCACTTCAGGGGAGCTAATTATCTCCAAATGTCGTGAAAATCACTGAGTGTGTGCTCCTAAATTTATGGCATCTAATGATACCATTCTCCTCCTTTGACGATCCCCCAAACTGAAATGGCGAATTTCATGAGTTTTGACCAAAAACTCAAAAATGCTAAAAAACCAAAGTATGTCAAAATTTGCCCAAAATCGGTGAGTATGACCCTCAAGGGTTCTTAGCAATATGTTCTGAAGCAATGGAAAAAATCTCAAGTCCTAATGTGTCTTTCTTCACTTTCCATGCTGGGCGCTTCCCTTTAACTGTCTCCTAGCCCTTTATAAACATTCAACAAGCCATTACCCTTCTATCACTACTTCTCTTTTTGATATTACTGTTCTGATCAAGGCAAGTTGATTTTAAGTGCTGTGCAAAATATATTCTTTGGTATTAGGTCCCAGCTCCTTCAAAACACTGTATTTTCCTCACTTTGTAAGCCAAACAATCAATTTTTGTAATAAGCACACAGTCAAAGTGATTTTTCTGGGTCAGTGGAAAGGGCACCTAGCTTTGGTGTTTTGAGGACAACAGGACAGCCTTGTTTTTTAGACAAAGGTAAAACAAAAACCCTCTTAATTCAAAACAATGCTCTCTTCTTTGTAGGCCACTCAACCAATAGATTCAACAACATAAATACAGTCAACCAGAAAGTATATACACAGTCAAAGGTCACTGTGTAATAGGATAAGATAACAGAGCTTATTGTGTTTGGTGTGAGCTCAAAGACCTGTAGCTTCCAAAAAACAATAAACTCATTTCAACCAAAACACTGCCCTCTTTATACTCCACGGTTCCTCATACCTATTTTTTCCCCACACACCTGTAGACTGTTTTAACCATTTTACTCATTTGAGGTTTGTTTTATAGAGTAAGGAGAAAAACTTTTTGGAGGGCAGTTCATAGGTTTTTGAAACATTAAAAGGAAACCACCATTTGACTATGCTCACTACTGGTGAATCAGAGCTATTCCAAACTCATATTTTAAAACAAACACCTTAACCCTCTTTCAAAACAGTCACTTAACATATCTCATTTCAAACCAGACTTCCTCTGCCCCAAACACCATTTAGCAAAATTGAATTTAAGGGGGAGCAAGACAAAAGTACCTCAAAACATGATGCAAATATTTGCTTGTGAGTTGGAGCCACTTTGAAAGTAATTTGGAGGCATTTTAAAGGCTGGTCATAGGCACATTGCATTTGAAAGAGAGAGTGTTGTGCAGTATGGGCTTTCGGGTCACCTGTTGGGCCGACAGGACCAAAGTCGACAGGCACACCGTGCGGCTTTGTTGTCCTGTGTAAAATGTGCGCCTGAACGCGCCGCGCAGTTGTACAGGTGCGCCGTGCGTTTCTTCAAGCCTGAAAACTCTGAGCAATTGCTCAAAATTCCTCTCTCTGATATTGAGGACAACAAGAGGAGTTCTATTGGTGTTTTGAGATGTGAACAATGCGTGGGCAATGGTCCCTAACCCCCTTGTATTTGAAAAAGGTAAAAACCCCTTGGTGTAATAAATGATGGTTTTCAAAAACCTTCAAAAAGCCTTTTGTTTTAAAATTAAAACATGAAGCTCACCTCTTTTTGAACATATAGCTCAGACTTTTGTTCAATCAAGGCATAATGGTAATGATCATGTTTTATAAGCCTGACCTCCCCTTTTGAAAAGAAAACACTTTGTGGAAAATTTTTAACACTCTGACTGTTTTCTTCACAGAGAGAAAAATCTGCCCTTTGATATTCTGCACTGTAGGAGGAAAATTTTCTCTAAGCTATATGAGGATTATAAGTGTGCCTTTAACTGATGTTTTTATTTGATTTGGAGGTGAAACTCAGTCATAATCACCCGAGCTGCATTATCGCTTTTGACATATTTTCATAAAGAACAGGCCTTCCTTCTTGACAATGGCATGCATATATTGTCTTTATTGGGTTCCAGGACCTGAAACACATGTTATGATCTCTCTTGTACTTTTATGACCCTATATACCTATTTTCAATGCCCTTTGCTGAGGAAGATAATTAACTGCCACTTCAATATCCCTTTTAAACCTCTGGTCTTTGTATGGCATACCTGCTGTCACCCTTGATTATTTGAAAGAGGTTTTTATACTAAAAGGAAAAGAAGCATATTTGAATATCATCATCACCTACTTGTCTTTGTCATTTGAAAAGAGGACATCTGTAGAGGATATTTTGTGTTGCATGGGGTTTTATTTGACATTTTGAAGGAGGTCACTTCTCCCTCTTGCAACCTAAACTGGAATTTTTGCTCTGGATGCTTTGGAGGTAATGATGCCCACTTTCTTGGGAAAAACTGAACTCAAATTTTCCTTTGTCAACGATGATGAGTAATCTGAAGGAAATTCCCTTATGAGTAGGAGGATCAGTACCCTTTGAAACATCATCATCATCATTGGCCTGTGTTATGACTTGTCCCTTAATCATTAGCAAAATTGTTTTATTTAGGCTCTAGACTGCCTTTTGAAAGAAATCCTGATAAGAGACAAGTTTAACCACTTGGATTGCAGTGGTACCCTTACTTTCCTTTTTTGTCTTTTACATCATTTCTTTGTTTCAACTGTCTCCTATTGTGTTTACAATTTGTCTATCAGTCAATGAAAACTCTAAAATTGATCATTGCTCTGGCCCTCTGCTTATGAATGAAGGAGGCCCTTCACTTGACAAAATGTCTGATATTATTTTAACCTCCTTGGCCTTCTTCTTGTAGATGAAGGAGGCACTCTTAACCCTCTGCTTATAGATGAAGGAGGTTCTTATTCATGCCATATCATCAGCCCCTTGACAGTGTTGCCTTTTCCTTTTACTGTCCTTTCAAGCTTTGAATGTGGTCGCATGAGCTTGATAAAAAACTCTTTGCTTTGTAATTGTATCTCAGGCTCAAGATCACATGGAGAAGTAGTTGTCTTCTCATGTGGAGCCAAAAATTGTCTTCTGAGATGCTGGTATGTTTCTGTCCTTGAAAGATCCATCAAATACTGTAAAAAACACCTAAAATCAGCTTGACTTATGGTCTATGTATTGTTGAGACTTAAGGGTGTATTAGTGGCGCGACCTAGGGCTGTAACCAGCTTCATTAGCAGAGTAGGAAGGTTTGTTATGACTGGCTTATAGCAGATGGAGGTTTTTGGCTCTTGGATAGTTTTCCAAGGGGGAAATTCCTTAAAGCGCCACTTCCTAACTTAGGGGAGATTGTTTGAATAGATTTGGATTGTCTCTTTAGAGCTGATGAGGCAGACTAGTATGGCTGAGGCTAGGTAGGATTTGATAATGGGGTTTCATCTCGTCATGGGTGGACTGAAAGGTAAGAGGGAAACAAATTTTATGGGTGTTTTCCAGCTAGCAAATTTGACAAATTTTTAGATCAGCTGCTAGAAAACTTGGCCGTTACAACTAGTCATCACCAACAAGTGAAAAATACTAATGACTAACATGCGTAGTGCCAACCCAGGAATGTAGCGTCAACCTAAAAGCGCGTAGTGCAGTGTAATTTTACACTACCCACCTTGCCTTTGTGCATAGCACTGGAGGCTTGGGGCGTAGCACTGTGCTCAATGCATAGTGCGTGTTAATTTCCACAGTTTTCCCAAAAACAAAAATAATTCTTCTCAATGGCTTCTTCTTCTCGGAAAATGGAAAATGATGCATGGGGAAAGTTCAATTGGCCCTTTATACTTGATTTGAAAAGTAAATTTAAAATTACCAAACCCACTTTTGTAAATTTGGTGTCTCCTATCTTTCAGTGTGCTTTTGACTAATGTTTGTTGGGAACACACTTTAACATTTTTCGGAAAACAAGTTTATTTATGCCTTTGCCAATATTTTTCCAGAACAATATTTTTGGCATGGAGGCCCTTTGTTGGGAGCCTATTGTTGAGATGCAAAAATTGAAGTTACACTTTGCTTTTTTAGGCCTGTCTTGACAATAATTTATACCCAACTTTTTACTTCAAAAAATATTTTTTTTCTACCCTGTGGAAAAATGATCTTGTTTAAACTGATACCCTTTGTCTTTCTTCTCTTAGTGTAGGTGAAGAAATGCTATTTTGGAGAAAACCCTAAGGAGGAGGCTTCTATCCTTGAAATCTCTAAGATGGTTCTTTGCTTGTCACCAATGTTTTGTTAATCCACCAAAACAAACCCTGATACTCTTTTACCTATAGGCCTATTGTTTTTTTTTTGTCTTGTTTGTGTTTTCCTCCTGGTGATGATTACATCCTATTACCTTGCCTCTTCTTGTTGCTGGTGGTCACCTTGGCTATTCTTCGAAAAATGTGAACAAGGGCAGTTGTCCCTTCTAGTGTTTGTGCTCTAAGCCAAGGAGGCTTTCCTTGAATGACTTTGGGTCAAAATGCTTGATTTTATTCCCCTTTGAATGCAACCCCTTTATGCAGGAAGGCATAACTTGTTGGGCACCAAATCCATATTATGACTTAGTGAAACCATTGATGACCTAATTGGGACCTATGGACTTGGATTTTTGATAGAGATTTAGACTTAGGGATCACTAAGTATAAGATAGGACCTGTGATAAACTTAGTGTCTTTTGAAGACCTAGGATCTAGCATACTTGATTATCCAAAGGGTTTGTAGAGACAATCAGTGTCTGAGAATATTATGGAAGAGTCATCAAAGCTATTTGATTGGTAGGTTTGAACAGTAGTATGGAATCCTGTAGATAAGAAAAACATAGGATTTGGGCCAAATGGCAAGACATGGTGAAAAATGGGTGATAGTTGGGGTTAAAATAAATGGCTTGCTGTTAGAGTCAGCCTTTGCAGCTTTCCTTCAGTGATCAAACATGCTCTTACAAAGTGATTTTAAGGTGTCAAGGTCAAATTTTGTCATTTCAATCAGTCTTCAAGCAAAATTTGGTCACTAGGCATTAGATCTAAGGTTTGCTTTCATTCCTTCCAAAGCGGTCCAAATGTCGGTCCATGTCACCATTCAGCTGAGTGCACCATCATTCAGAGGGTTTTCATCATCATGTCAAGTTCCATTGGGTCATTTTACAGCTTGTTCATGCTTTGGTTGTGCCTAGGTAAGGTCCATTTCCCTCTCCTAGGGTTTTGGAGGTAATTTTTCTTGGATGGTCAAATCATCGAAAAAACTTGTATCCTGATGCTCACACACCTTCCCCTATCCTTAATTTACCTCATTAAACACTTCCCATCACTGAGATCCCTAATTCATCATTTTCCCTGACCCTAGTTTCTTCCACTGACTTGGCAATTTCTAGGCTAGGCACGTATTTTGCCCTTTTGGACCCCTTCCCCTAACTCAATCTCTAAGATTCCACTTTCCCCTGCTTCCTAACATCCCTCCCTACTTTCCAAAAATTCCCCAAGAATTTAGAAGCCCCTTATCCCCTTCATTTCGCTTCATTTCGACAAAATTCCTTGTTTCACACATCGGGATAAGTTTCACTCAAAAGATTTTTCAGAGAAATAAAAGATGAATTTTGGAAAACTGAGAGAGGTTGTTCTCCAAAACATCCCAAGGAAGAAAAATCTCTTTCACCTTTTACACAGGTATCATGGTTTTAGAGAAATGTCAAAAATACCGTTGCCTCAGGAGAATTGAATGCACCTCTTAAGTGACCTTGGGAAAATCAAGATTTCTCCTAGCATGGTTGGCCAAATGACTTGTATGATGAGTCAAATGATAACTAGACACAAATATATTTCCAATGAGCCATCATGAGCTCAATTTGGAGTTGCGGAAGACCTTCAAAAGTTGACTGCAACAGCGCTCTGCCTTGAGGCAGCCTCATTCTGCTCATTTTGACTAGTGTTGGGAGGTTTGATTTTTGACAAGGTAAATGAAATCCAAATTGCATAATTCCACTTGTGTTGGAAATTAGACTCCAAGATATTTCCAACGAGCTATCACATGCCTGATTTGGACACCGGGAAGGCCTCCAAAAGCTTCCTAAAAAATGCACTATGTAGCTACTCATAGAAAAGTGCGCGCTACCCATAGGAGCTGCGCGCTACCCACACAAGAGCGCGCTACCCATTGGGCACCTACAGCCAATGTAAAATTGCATGGGCGCTACCCATAGAGCTGCGCGCTACCCATTGGGCAGGGGCGCTACCCATAGAGCGACAGAGCCCAGAAATTGTTGTTTTGAGCCCAGTGTCATTTCAAATCGCCTCCATCCACTTGAAAACAGGTTTTTAATCATTGCTCAGTGATTTTTGAAAGAGGTTTTGGTATTTTTGAAGTTGGGAAACAAGCATTGCTTGAGGAGAATTCTATAAACCATATGTTCATGCCAAATTCAATTCTCAGGGTTTTAAGAGATATAGTGACAGTTTAGTGAAGGGTTTGTGAATTTTCGTGATTGGTATATGTGCTCATGCTTATATTTCTTGTCACGCCCTAGCACATTATGTACATTATCCTCATGCCTTTTAGCCATTCTATCACTGCTATCACATCCTTTCGTGTTTTCACATAGCATCATGTTGACTTATCCATATAGTCTCATGTTTTCACTTAGTTTTTTGCCATTCACCATATGTTGTCATTGCTATTGTTTCATTGCCACTGTTTCCTATTGACAAAGACAGTCCATTGACAAATCCTTGGCCAGCATTACAAAGGGCTGTATACTACATTTGCACTGTCTACTCATTTGTCAAATTCACTTGTGATCCAAAAACAAAGACTGTTTCTATGCCACTAAAACAGAGCTATTACCACAATCACTTGTTTGCTTATGATGTTTTGGTACATATGCAATATATTTGGGTTTTGAGAATGCATTGAATCCTTTGACTTCACTACACCAATATCAACACATGTATAAGAGTGACTTCTTTTCAAAGCCATGTCGAGCCAGTCGGTTTATGAGCGGGGAGTCGGACGGTGATTTCACAACGAGAGGGTAATGTGCCACGGAGGCCTCACAAGGGTGGAAGGGGTCTCCAATCGAGACAAAGTCATGCTTCATCGCATGAAACATTGTTGTTGGGCTCGCATGCATGTCTGCAAAGCGAGAATGAAGATTCTGAAAAGGAGGTTGAGCGAAGCACTAAAACGGCAGAAAAGGCCTGATCCACTCCGGATTTTGGCCGAGGCTTCGTTGGATGGGCAAGATACATGATGGAGGGTCTTCACTCAGAATTTGAGTAAATTCGGAGAAAGTTTTGTCATTTTGAAATTTTTGGTCTCAAAAACAGGTTTTTCAGTTAAGCGGGTCGCGCACTCATATGCTCACTTTTTTTTGGGACACTTGCTGAAGGAAATATTTGCATTTTTGGATTTTTCATGATAAGTTATGCATCCTCAGGCATTGCTGAAGCATTTCATCAGATTCTGGATGGTCAAAAAGCTCAAAAACACCATGAAAACCACCTTGCTGCCACCTTTTGCACCAGCAGGAAGTACTTCTAGGAGAATGAGGTTTTGGAGGGTCAAATGAGCTCCAAATTGGGAAATTTCACTTGGGTTGGATAGCCAACATCCGGGGATTTCTAACGAGCTATCATGAGCTCAATTTGGATGCCGGGAAGTACCTCAAAATCAGGTTGAAAGGCGCGCGACCCACTTGTTTCAGGGGTGAGACCCACTTAAATGTTTGGCTGAATTTTCAACTTCCAGCTCAGATTTTCGGCCAGTTTGGACCAGTTTTGCTTGTGGATGAAATTTTTGGGTTTTCATGATGTAAATTGATGGTTGGCATGTAACTTTGGCTTATTTTTACCTATTCTAGAAGATTCACTCTCAAAAAAGTGAAAATCATGTAAATGAATCAGTTTCCACTCTTTTAGAGGCAAGTTGTTAGCTGCCTAGATTCTAGCTCCTTGTTTAGAATTAGTTGGAACTGCTCCTAGAAGGAGGAATTAGACCCCTAGAGGCATGGGAAGGGGTTAGGATGCTCTATATGATGTGATTTCTCAATCATTTTCAGGGGTTGGAGAGGTTGGACTCTTGGGAGACTTTTGGCACCATTGTACATATTTTTCATATTTTGGCTAAGGAAATATCAGAGGTTTTGCGGCACCTGTTGGGATTCTTGTGGTGTTCTGTTCTTGATGGTGTTTTCTCTCTGTTTACTGTAATTTTCTTCATGTTTAATGTATGCCATTTCTCACTGATGCTTCTTAAATTAAATGAATGAGTAGATGAGGTTGAATCCATTGTTCACAGTGCTCTGCCTTTGAATTCATTTAGTTTTACATGTTTTCGACTGTTTGGAGAGGATCCAAGTTCTTCTTTGCCCTCTTCAGCTCCTCGTCGGTCTAATCTGTCCGTATATCTAATCAAAAGCATCAAGACAATCACCTACCTCGCCCCAACTTGAAATCTGCAAAGGTCTGACCTTATCCCCGGACCCAAAATTTGTTTTCCCCATTTCTCCAACGAAAACCCAAAAAATCAAAATCAAACTTACCTATCTCTTTACTAGCCTAAAATCAGTTCCTATCGTAAGTCATCTCGCACCCTATTGTTCATTTTATCGAGATTGACGGAGAGAGCCCTCTCCTGTCCTCGTAGGGCTAGCTACGAGGCTAAGCGTGGTTTGATGTAGCCTTGAGTTTTATCTCATTTCAGCCTGAGGTAGATTTGAGCGCTAACATAGTGGCGACCATACTGGGGAAGAAAATGGTTTTCTTGTTACTGTCATTTGCTATAGACGGAGTCTGAAGTCATGCCAGGTAGCCTTCGAACTGCACATTGCTCTGCGAGTGCATAGTAGATAAAAGCTGCTTCAGTCGATCTCCGGTTTAGCTTGTGAATGTGTCCCTTGATTTGCAAATTGCCCCAGTATATGTATCAAGATCAGATCTTATGGTTGATGGTGGACAACGATCAGACATAAGAAGGCTGAAATCATTCACCTGGTGACTCCAATTCAAAGTCTGGAGGACTGACTCTTTCTCTGAGAAAATGGAAGGATCTTACACAAAGTTCAGGTATCTAAAGTGGAATGGTATTCAGGATCTAGTTTGCTTTCTTGTAAACTATTTCTTTGCTGTCCTTGAAGCTATCCTGAAGGTTTTTCAGAATTTGTTGTATGAGAAAGGTGATCAAAATCTTCACTCGACCCATTCAAAAAGTGTAAATGCTGAGTTTCCCTTTGATCCTGGTCTCCTTAATTTTCCCACATCTTATGATGACTCTCTTCAGAGTGATGAGCCTAAAGAAAATAAAACTGATCCCACAGCTCTTGTACATACCCCTACACCTTGTAAAATTCCAGATCGGTACAAACCTCTTGTTTTACCTTCTGTTCTTCATGCTTTCCCTAAAAATTATGACCTATATCTACCAAGATTTGATGGTGAATGTAATAATGTCAATGCTGAGCAACATGTGCAGAATGTTGAGACTTTTCTAGATTTTTTCGAAGTTGATGAAGAAGATGTTAGTATTAGGCTTTTTGCTCTTTCTTTGCAAGGCCAAGTGAAGAGTTGGTTCAAAGCCTTGCCTAATGCGAGCATCACAGATTTCCAGAAGTTTGTCAAAGTTTTCCTTGACAGGTGGATGATCGGACAGAACTTTTTGTTGATTATAGAGGAGTATAACCAGCTGAAAAGATTGCCAGGGGAGACAGTACAACAATTTTCTGCTAGATTTAACCAAGTTTATTATTCGATGCCAGTTGATATAAGACCTTCTCCTAGATCTACTCTCTTGCACTACCCGGGTGCCTTTGATCCGGAAATGGAGTTTCAGCTGAGAGAAAAGAATATTGCAACACTTCACGAGATGCAGAACAGTGCAGTAAATGTAGAGGCTCATTTGTTGATCTTGAGGGCAAGGTTGAAGGAAGAAGAAAAGAAGAATGTTTCAGAGCAGCTGACACTTTCAGAGGAAAAGCTTGATATTTTCGTAAATGCAGTAGAAGAGATGGTGCGGAAAATGACTGCAAAAAATGAAAATGACATTCAAGAACAAGCGGCTGACCCAAAACATTTTGTTTCTTATCCCAGTTGTCATACCGATTGTTTTATAGATCATTGTGAAGAAGAGAGAGCTATTGATATGACATGTATGCTTGATGATGTGTTGTATACTGATGATTTGCCTCAGTTTGATCAGTATGATGATGATTATGTTCTCCAAACAAAAGCTAATCTTGCAGACGAATCAGCAGCTAGTTTGTGCGAGGAGGAAGTTCACTTTCAGTAGCTCGAGTACAGTGATCAATCGATACATATCAGCTATGACAATGATGAGGAAAGTGCATCAAATTTTGAAGTAAGTGAAGGATCTTTTCCTTTTTGTTTTGACTCGTTTCAGTTCATCAAAGACAATTTCCATGCAATCAGAAATCAACTGCCAAAAAGTCTTGATTTGGACCATCTTGAGCGCAATGAAAACCTTGTTCAAGACTTCTCATATTCAGATTTTCAGCCTTCGAAAGCCATTGATTTTCAAGTTGCTGATGAGGACATGGAAGCTGGCACATATGATCAAATGATACAAGGTGACTCCGTACCATTTTGTTTTGAATCATTTCAGTTTTTGAAGGGTAAATTGCATAGTAAATCTTCAAATGAGCAGCCTGTAAGAAATCAACAATCTCTCAGTGTTAATGTTGAGGATGAGACAGATAACGAAATTCTTGAGCAGCCTGTAGCATCAGATTTGCAGCCACCAAATGAAATTGAAGGTCAGATTACAGATGAAGGTGTGGAAGATGAAATACATGATTTGATGATGCAGGAAAATTTTGTACCCTTTTGTTTCGAAGCATTTCAGTTTATAAGGCAGAATCTTCGTAATATATCTCAAGGAAAAGATGAACAGCCAGTAGGATGTCATACATTTTCAAGGGATACAGTGCAGCAGTCTTCTCAAGTTTTTGATGATCCTATTGCTCGTGTGTTGGATGATGTTTGCTGTAAAAGTTTTCCTTCATTAGCTAACCATGTGCCGGAAAAGAATGTTGATGATAATCTTATTCAAAGGTCACCTTCATTCTCTTGTTTAACATATTGTTCATTGCAAAGTCCATGTCAAGATTTGCGGTCATATGAAGATATTGATGAAGGAGACTTTTGTTCTGTTTGTAATCAGCAACAGTGTTTGGTTATTCACGAAATTCAGGATCCTTTTGGCAGCTTGCTACAATCACTAAAGAAAGACAACATAGCGGTGAGAAAAATCTTAATGTCTAGCTACGGATATTTCCTAGATCAGAGCTATGTGTATGAAGATCCTTTCGCAGTATTCTTGCAGTCCTCCAGTCAATTTACGCTTTGCAAGTTTATCGGCAGTCCACTTGGTTCAAAGTTTCCATGGGAGTTGCCTTTCGATTCTTTCCTTTTCCTGCGCATGAGTAAGCATGTGGGAAGAAATCAAACAACAACCAGGATGCTTACATGGTTGCATTGGCTGTTCCATTACACATGATCATGTGGTGAAAAGAACAATTAGAGTAGGTTTGATGAATAAGCTCTACTTTGAGCATCTTTTTCAGCTTGTCAGTTGTGTTTAAGATTTGATTTGTGTCATCAATTCATCAGTTTTCAGTCATGCATTTCAGTTTGAGTTTTTGATTCCATTGCCCAATGGATAAGGCACTGGTCTGCTCTCCCAAAGATCTGTCGTTCTTGGCACCTCCAAGGAGCTACCATCCCCATTGGAGCCAATGTTAGTGTCAGCCTTTGCAACCTTCCTCCAGTGATCAAACATGCTCTTATAAAGTGATCTTAAAGTGTCAAGGTCAAATTTTGTCATTTCAGTGAGCCTTCAAGCAAAATTTGCTCACTAGGCATTAGGTCTAGGGTTTGTTTTCACTCTTTTCAAAGTTGTCCAAATGTCGGTCCATGTCACCATTCAGCTGAGTGTATCATCATTCAAAGGGTTTTCATCATCATGTCAAGTTCCATTGGGTCATTTTACAGCTTGTTCATGCTTCAGTTGTGCCTAGGTAAGGTCCATTTCCCTCTCCTAGCCTAGGTAAGGTCCATTTCCCTCTCCTAGGGTTTTGGAGGTAATTTTTCTTGGATGGTCAAATCATCGAAAAAACTTGTATCCTGATGCTCACACACCTTCCCCTATCCTTAATTTACCTCATTAAACACTTCCCATCACTGAGATCCCCCAAATTCCTCATTTTTCCACAAACCCTAGTTTCTTGCCACAACTTGGCAATTTTCTAGGCTAGGCCTGTGTTTTGCCCTTTTGGACCCCTTCCCCTCACTCAATCTCTGAGATTCCACTTTCCCCTACTTCCTAACATCTCTCCCTACTTCCAAAAATTTCCCCGAGAATTTAGAAGCCCTTTATCCCCTTCATTTCGCTTCATTTCGACAAAATCCCTTGTTTCACACATCGGGATAAGTTTCACTCAAATGATTTTTCAGAGAAATAAAAGATGAATTTTGGGAAACTGAGAGAGGTTTTTGTCCAAAACCTGCCAAGGAAGAAAAACCTCCCTCACTTTTTACACAGGTATCATGGTTTTAGAGAAATGTCAAAAATACCGTTGCCTCAGGAGAATTGAATGCACCTCTGAAGTGACCTTGGGAAAATCACGATTTCTCCTAGCATGGTTGGCCAAATGACTTTATTGATGCGTCAAATGATAACTAGACATAAATACCTTTCCAATGAGCTATCATGAGCTCAATTTGGAGTTGAGGAAGACCTTCAAAAGTTGACTGCAACAGCGCTCTGCCTTGAGGCAACCTCATTCTGCTCATTTTGACCAGTCTTGGGAGATTTGATTTTTGATAGGGTAAATCAAATCCAAATTGCAAAATTCCACTTGGGTTGGAAATTAGACTCCAAGATCTTTCCAACGAGCTATCACACGCCTAATTTGGACACCGGGAAGGCCTCCAAAAGCTTCCTGTAAAATTCACTATGTAGCTACTCATAGATAAGTGCGCGCTACCCACACAAGAGCGCGCTACCCATTGGGCACCTACAGCCAATGTAAAATTGCATGGGCGCTACCCATAGAGCTGCGCGCTACCTATTGGGAAGGGGCGCTACCCATAGAGCGACAGAGCCCAGAAATTGTTGTTTTGCGCCCAGTTTCATTTCAAATCGCCTCCATCCACTTGCAAACAGGTTTTTAATCATTGCTCAGTGATTTTTGAAAGAGGTTTTTGTATTTTTGAAGTTGGGAAACAAGCATTGCTTGAGGAGAAATCTATAAACCATATGTTCATGCCAAATTAAATTCTCAGGGTTTTAAAAGATATAGTGACAGTTTAGTGAAGGGTTTGTGAATTTTCGTGATTGGTATATGTGCTCATGCTTATATTGCTTGTCGCGCCCTAGCACATTATGTACATTATCCTCATGCCTTTTAGCCATTCTATCACTGCTATCACATCCTTTCGTGTTTTCACATAGCATCATGTTGACTTATCCATATAGTCTCATGTTTTCACTTAGTTTTTTTCCATTCACCATATGTTGTCATTGCTATTGTTTCATTGCCACTGTTTCCTATTGACAAACACAGTCCATTGAAAAATCCTTGGCCAGCATTACAAAGGGCTGTATACTACATTTGCACTGTCTACTCATTTGTCAAATTCACTTGTGATCCAAAAACAAAGACTGTTTCTATGCCACTAAAACAGAGCTATTACCACTATCACTTGTTTGCTTATGATGTTTTGGTACATATGCAATATATTTGGGTTTTGAGAATGCATTGAAGCCTTTGAATTCACTACACCAATGTCAACACACATATTGCAGACAACTTCTTTTCAAAGCCATGTCAGAGACAGAGTCAGTTTATGAGCAGGAGTCGGACAGTGATTTCACAACAGAGGGTAATGTGCCATGGAGGCCTCACAAGGGTGGAAGGGGTCTCAATCGAGATAAAGACATGCTTCGTCACATGAAACATTGCTATTGGGCCCGCATGCACGTTTGCAAAGCGAGAATGAAGATTCTGAAGAGGAGGTTGAGCCGAGCACTAAAACGGCGAAAGAGGCTTGATCCACTTCGGATTTTGGCCGAGGCTTTATTGGCTGGTCATGATACATGATGGAGGGTCTCCGCTCCGAATTTGAGCAAATTCGGAGAAAGTTTTGTCATTTTGAAATTTTTTGGTCCTAAAACAGATTTTTCAGTTCTATGGGTAGCGCGCCGCGCGCTACCCATATGATTGGGACACTTTCTGAAGGAAATCTTTGCATTTTTGGATTTTTCATGGTAATTTATGTATGCTCAAGCAGGGCTGAAGCATTTCATCAGGTTCTGGATGGTCAAAAGGCTCAAAAACACCATGAAAACCGCCTTGCTTCCACTTTTTGTACCAGCAGGAAGCACTTCTGGGAGAATGAAGCTTTGGAGGGGCCAATGAGCTCCACATTGGGAAATTCCACTTGGGTTGGATAGCCAACATCCAGGGCTTTCCAACGAGCTATCATGAGCTCAATTTGGATGTCAGGAAGTACTTCAAAATCAGGTTGAAAGGCGCGCTACCCATACAAATCAGGGGCGCTACCCATAGAGATTTTTGGTCAAATTTTCAACTTCCAGCTCAGAATTTCGGCCAGTTTGGCCCAGTTTTGCTTGTGGATGAAATTTTTGGGTTTTCATGATGTAAATTGATGGTTGGCATGTAAATTTGGCTTATTTTTACCTATTCTAGAAGATTCACTCTCAAAAAAGTGAAAATCATGTAAATGAATCAGTTTCCACTCTTTTAGAGGCAAGTTGTTAGCTGCCTAGATTCTAGTTCCTTGATTAGAATTTGGTTGAAATTGATCCCTGAAGAAGGAATTCGACCCCTAGAGGCATGGGAAGGGGTTAGAGTGATCTATATATTGTAATTTTCAGGGGTTGGAGAGGTTGGACTCTTGGGAAACTTTTGGCACCATTGTACATATTTTTTCATATTTTGGCTAAGGAAAGATCAGAGGTTTTGCGGCACTTGTTGGGATTCTTGTGGTGTTCTGTTCTTGATGGTGTTTTCTCTCTGTTTACTGTAAGTTTCTTCATGTTTAATGTATGCCATTTCTCACTCATGCTTCTTAAATTAAATGAATGAGTAGATGAGGTTGAATCCATTGTTCACAGTGCTCTGCCTTTGAATTCATTTAGTTTTTCATGTTTTCCACTGTTTGGAGAGGATCCAAGTTCTTCTTTGCCCTCTTCAGCTCCTCGTCAGTCTAATCTGTCCGTATATCCAATCAAAAGCATCAAGACATTCACCTACCTTGCCCCAACTCGAAATCTGCAAAGGTCTGACCTTATCCCCAGACCCAAAATTAGTTTTTCCCATTTCTCCAGCGAAAACTCAAAAATCAAAATCAAACTTACCTATCTCTTTACTAGCCTAAAATCAGCTCCTATCGTAAGTCATCTCGCACCCTGTTGCTCATTTTATCGAGATTGACGGAGAGAGCCCTCTCCTGCCCTCGTAGGGCTAGCTACGAGGCTAAGCGTGGTTTGATGTAGCCTTGAGTTTTATCTCATTTCAGCCTGAGGTAGATTTGAGCGCTAACATAGTGGCAACCATACTGGGGAAGAATTGGTTTGCTTGTTGATGTCATTTGTTTCATTAGCTATAGACGGAGTCTGAAGTCACGCCAGGAAGCCTTCGAACTGCACATTGCTCTGCGAGTGCATAGTAGATAAACGCTGCTTCAGTCCATCTTCGGTCTAGCTTGTGAATGTGACACTCGACTTGTAGATTGTCTTGCCCCAGTATATGTATCAAGATCAGATCTGATGGTTGATGGTGGACAACGATCAGACATAAGAAGGCTGAAATCATTCACCTGGTGACTCTAATTCAAAGTCTGGAGGACTGACTCTTTCTCTGAGAAAATGAAAGGATCTTACACAAAGTTCAGGTATCTAAAGTGGAATGGTATTCAGGATCTAATCTGCTTTCTTGTAAATTACTTCTTTGCTGGTCTTGAAGCTGTCTTGAAAGTTTTTCAGAGTTTGTTGTATGAGAAAGGTGATCAAAATATTCACTTGACCCATTCAAAAAGTGTAAATGTTGAGTTTCCCTTTGATCCTGGTCTCCTTACTTTTCCCACATATTATGATGACTCTCTTCAGAGTGATGAGCCTAAAGAAAACAAAACTGATCCCACAGCTCTTGTACATGCCCCTACACCTTGTAAAATTCTAGATCGGTACAAACCTCTTGTTTTACCTTCTATTCTTCATGCTTTTCCTGCAAATTATGACCTATATCTACCAAGATTTGATGGTGAATGTAACAATGTCAACGCTGAGAAACATGTGCAGAATGTTGAGACTTTTCTAGATCTTTTTGAAGTTGATGAAGAAGATGTTAGTATTAGGCTTTTTGCTCTTTCTTTTCAAGGTCAAGTAAAGAGTTGGTTCAAAGCCCTGCCTGATGCGAGCATTTCAGATTTCCAGAAGTTTGTTAAAGTTTTCTTTGACAGGTGGATGATCGGACATAATTTTTTGTTGATTATAGAAGAGTATAACCAGCTGAAAAGACTGCCAGGGGAGACAGTACAACAATTTTCTGCCAGATTTAACCAAGTTTATTATTCGATGCCAGTTGATATAAGACCTTCTCCTAGATCTTCTCTCTTGCACTACCCGGGTGCCTTTGATCCGGAAATGGAGTTTCAGTTGAGAGAAAAGAATATTGCAACACTTCACGAAATGCAGAACAAGGCAGTAAATGTAGAGGCTCATTTGCTGATCTTGAGGGCAAGGTTGAAGGAAGAAGAGATGAAAAACATAGATCCGGAGAAATCGACACTTTCAGAGGAAAAGCTTGATCTTTTCGTAAATGCAGTAGAAGAGATGGTGCGGAAAATGACTGCAAAAAATGAAAATGACATTCAAGAACAAGTTGCTGATCCAAAACATTTTGTTTCTGATCCCAGTTGTCATAGTGATTGTTTTATAGATCATTGTGAAGAAGAGAGAGCTGTTGATATGATGTGTATGCTTGATGATGTGTTGTATACTGATGATTTGCCTCAGTTTGATCAGTATGATGATGATTATGTTCTCCAAACAGAAGCTAATCTTGCAGACGAATCAGCAGCTAGTTTGTGCGAGGAGGAAGTTCACTTTCAGCAGCTTGAGTACAGTGATCAACCGATGCATATCAGCTATGGCAATGATGAGGAAAGTGCAGCAAATTTTGAAGTAAGTGAAGGATCTTTGCCTTTTTGTTTTGATTCATTTCAGTTCATCAGAGACAACTACCATGCAATCAGAAATCTAATGTCAACAAGTCTTGATCTGGACCATCTTGAGCGCAATGAAAACCTTGTTCAAGATTTCTCATATTCAGATTTTCAGCCCTCGAAAGCCATTGATTTTCAAGTTGCAGATGAGGACATGGAAGCTGGTACATGTGATCAAATGATACAAGGTGACTCCGTACCATTATGTTTTGAATCATTTCAGTTTTTGAGAGAAAAATTGCATAGTAAATCTTCAAATGAGCAGCCTATAAGAAATCAGCAATCTCTCAGTGTTAATGTTGAGGATGAGACAGATAATGAAATTCTTGAGCAGCTTGTAGCATCAGATTTGTAGCCACCAAATGAAATTGAAGATCAGATTACAGATGAAGGTGTGGAAGATGAAATACATGATTTGATGATGCAGGAAAATTCTATACCCTTTGGTTTCGAAGCATTTCAGTTTATAAGGCAGAATTTTCGTAATATATCTCAAGGAAAAGAGGAACAACCAGTAGGATGTCATACAGTTTCAAGGGATACAGTGCAGCAGTCTTCTCAAGTTTTTGATGATCCTATTGCTCGTGTGTTGGATGATGTTTGTTGTAAAAGTTTTCCTTTATTAGCTAACCATGTGCCGGAAAAGAATGTTGATGATAATCTTATTCAAAGGTCACCTTCATTCTCTTGTTTAACAGATTTTTCATTACAAAGCCCTCATCAAGGTTTGCAGTCATATGAGGAGATTGATGAAGGAGACTTTTGTTCTGTTTGTAATCAGCAACAATGTTTGGTTATTCATGAAATTCAGGATCCTTTTGGCAGCTTGCTGCAATCACCAAAGAAAGACAACATAGAGGTGAGAAAATTTTAAGATTAAGGTATGGAGATTATCTGGATCAGAGTAGTGATGTGTTAATGAAAATCAGTAGCTATGTGTATGAAGATCCTTTTGCAATTTTCTTGAAGTCCTCTAGTCAATTCATGCTTTGCAAGTTTATCAGCAGTCAGCTTGAGTTCAAATTTCCATGGGAGTTGCCTTTCGATTCTTTCCTTTTCCTGCGCATCAGTAAGCATGTGGGAAGAAATCAAACAACAGCCAGGATGCTTACATGGTTGCATTGGTTGTTTCATTTCACTTGATCAGGTGATGAATGAAACTGTTAGAGTAGGTTGTATTGAATAAGCTTCATATTGAGCATATTTCCAGTTTGTCGGTTGTGTTTAAGTATCGAGTCAGTTCTTAGTTGAGTGAGAGTCAATTTGTGTCATCAAGTCATCAGTTTTCAGTCATGCATTTCAGCTTGAGTTTTTGACTCCATTGCCCAATGGATGAAGGCACTGTCTGCTTTCCAAAGATCTGTAGTTCTTGGCACCTCCAAGGAGCTACCATCCCCATTGGAGCCAATGTTAGTGTCAGCCTTTTCAGCCTTCCTCCAGTGATCAAACATGCTCTTACAAAGTGATCTTAAAGTGTCAAGGTCAAATTTTGTCATTTCAATGAGTCTTCAAGCAAAATTTGGTCACTAGGCATTAGGTCTAGGGTTTGTTTTCACTCTTTTCAAAGTTGTCCAAATGTCGGTCCATGTCACCATTCAGCTAAGTGTACCATCATTCAGAGGGTTGTCATCATCATGTCAAGTTCCATTGAGTCATTTTACACCTTGTTCATGCTTCAGTTGTGCCTAGGTAAGGTCCATTTCCCTCTCCTAGGGTTTTGGAGGTAATTTCTCTTGGATGGTCAAATCATCGGAAAAACTTGTATCCTGATGTTCACACACCTTCCCCTATCCTTAATATACCTCATTAAACACTTCCCATCACCGAGATCCCCCAAATTCCTCATTTTTCCACAAACCCTAGTTTCTTGCCACAACTTGGCAATTTTCTAGGCTAGGCCTGTGTTTTTCCCTTTTGGACCCCTTCCCCTCACTCAATCTCTGAGATTCCACTTTCCCCTGCTTCCTAACATCCCTCCCTACTTCCCAAAATTTCCCCAAGAATTTATAAGCCCCTTATCCCCTTCATTTCGATTCATTTCGACAAAATCCCTTGTTTCACACATCGAGATAGGTTTCACTAAAATGATGTTTCAGAGCAATAAAAGATGAATTTTGGAAAACTGAGAGAGGCTTTTGTACACAACATGCCAAGAAAGAAAACCCTCCTTCACTTTTTACACAGAAATATCATGGTTTTTTTGAGAAAGAAATATCAAAAATACCGCTGCCCCCAAGAGAATTGAATGCACCTCTGAAGTGACCTTGGGAAAATCAGGATTTCTCCTAGCTTGGTTGGCCAAATGACTTTTTTGATGATTCAAATGATAAATAGGCACAAATATATTTCCAATGAGCTATCATGAGCTCAATTTTGAGTTGAGGAAGACCTTCAAAAGTTGACTGCAACAGCGCTCTGCCTTGAGGCAACCTCATTCTGCTCATTTTGACTAGTGTTTGGAGATTTAATTTTTGATAGGGTAAATGAAATACAAATTGCATAATTCCAATTGTGTTGGAAATTATACTCCAAGAGATTTCCAACGAGCTATCACACACCCGATTTGGACACCGGGAAGGCCTCCAAAAGCTCCCTACAAAATGCACTATGTAGCTACTCATAGAAAAGTTAGAAAACAACACCATAGGAGTCATGCGCTACTCCACAATAAGAGCTTTCCACAACTATTAGCACCTACAATTATAAATTGCATGGTGTTATCTATAGAGCCGTGCGCTACCCATTGGGCAAATGCTACCCATAGAGCGACAGGTGAGCTTCTAATTGAGTTGTTTTATGCTTCGCTTTGTTTCAATCGCTCCATCCACTTGCAAACAGGTTTTTAATCATTGCTCAGTGATTTTTGAAAGAGGTTTTGGTATTTTTGAAGTTGTGAAACAAGAATTGCTTGAGGAGAAATCTATAAACCATATGTTCATGCAAAATTCAATTCTCAGGGTTTTAAAAGATATAGTGACAGTTTATTGAAGGGTTTGTAAACTTTCGTGATTGGTATATGTGCTCATGCTTATATTGCTTGTCGCGCCCTAGCACATTATGTACATTATCCTCATGCCTTTTAGCCATTCTATCACTGCTATCACATCCTTTCGTGTTTTCACATAGCATCATGTTGACTTATCCATATAGTCCGTTGTTTTCACTTAGTTTTTTGCCATTCACCATATGTTGTCATTGCTATTGTTTCATTGCCACTGTTTCCTATTGACAAACATAGTCCATTGACAAATCCTTGGCCAACATTACAAAGGGTTGTATACTACATTTGCACTGTCTACTCATTTGTCAAATTCACTTGTGATCCAAAAACAATGATTGTTTCTATGCCACTAAAACAGAGCTATTACCACTATCACTTGTTTGCTTATGATGTTTTGGTACATATGCAATATATTTGGGTTTTGAGAATGCATTGAAGCCTTTGACTTCACTACACCAATATCAACACACATATTGCAGACAACTTCTTTTCGAAGCCATGTCAGAGATAGAGTCAGTTTATCAGCAGGAGTCGGACAGTGATTTCACAACAGAGGGTAATGTGCCACGGAGGCCTCACAAGGGTGGAAGGGGTCTCAATCGAGACAAAGACATGCTTCGTCACATGAAACATTGCTATTGGGCCCGCATGCACGTTTGCAAAGCGAGAATGAAGATTCTGAAGAGGAGGTTGAGCCGAGCATTAAAACGGCGAAAGAGGCTTGATCCACTTCGGATTTTAGCCGAGGCTTCGTTGGCTGGTCATGATACATGATGGAGGGTCTCCGCTCCGAATTTGAGCAAATTCGGAGAAATTTTTGTCATTTTGAAATTTTTTGGTCCTAAAACAGATTTTTCAGTTCTATGGGTAGCGCGCCGCGCGCTACCCATACGATTGGGACACTTTCTGAAGGAAATCTTTGCATTTTTGGATTTTTCATGGTAAGTTATGTATGCTCAAGCAGGGCTGAAGCATTTCATCAGGTTTTGGATGGTCAAAAGGCTCAAAAACACCATGAAAACCACCTTGCTACCACTTTTTGCACCAGCAGGAAGTACTTCTGGGAGAATGAATTTTTGGAGGGGCACATGAGCTCCAAATTGGGAAATTCCACTTGGGTTGGATAGCCAACATCCAGTGCTTTCCAAAGAGCTATCATGAGCTCAATGTGGATGTCGAGACGTACTTCAAAATCAGGTTGAAAGGCGCGCTACCCATACAAATCAGGGGCGCTACCCATAGAGATTTTTGGTCAAATTTTCAACTTCCAGCTCAGAATTTCGGCCAGTTTGGCCCAGTTTTTCTTGTGGATGAAATTTTTGGGTTTTCATGATGTAAATTGATGGTTGGCATGTAACTTTGGCTTATTTTTACCTATTCTAGAAGGTTCACTCTCAAAAAAGTGAAAATCATATAAATGAATCAGTTTCCACTCTTTTAGAGGTAAGTTGTTAGCTTCCTAGATTCTAGTTCCTTGATTAGAATTTGGTTGAAACTGATCCCTGAAGATGGAATTCGACCACTAGAGGTGAGGGAAGAGATTATGAGGCCTATATGATGTAATTTCTCTATCCTTTTCAGAGGTTGGATAGGTTGGACTCTTGGGAAACTTTTGGCACACTATTGTACATATTTTTTCATATTTTGGCTAAGGAAAGATCAGAGGTTTTGCAGCACCTGTTGGGATTCTTGTGGATTTCAGTTCTTCATGGTGTTTTCTCTCAGTTTATTGTAAGTTATTTCATGTTAAATGTATGCCATCCCTTCTTATGCTTCTGAAATTAAATGAATGAGTAGATGAGGTTGAATCCATTATTTACAGTGCTATGCCTTTGAATTCATTTAGTTTTGTATGTTTTACTTTGTTTGAAAATGATCCATGTTCACATCCTTGCCTTTTAGGCTCCTTTTAGATTCCCAGGTCATCCATATATCCAATCAAAATCATCAAGACATTCACCTACCTCGCCCCAACTCGAAATCTGCAAAGGTCTGACCTTATCCCCGGACCCAAAATTTGTTTTCCCATTTCTCCAGCGAAAACCCAAAAATAAAAAATCAAACATACCTATCTCCTTACTATCCTAAAATCAGTTCCCATTGTAAGTCATCTCGCACCCTATTGTTCATTTTATCAAGATTGACAGAGAGAGCCCTCTCCTGTCCTCGTAGGGCTAGCTACGAGGCTGAGCGTGGTTTGATGTGGCCTTGAGTTTTACCTCATTTCAGCCTGAGGTAGATTTGAGCGCTAACAACAGAGATGGCAGATCCTTTCCATCCATGGTGTTTTAAGAACTGTCCAACGACATGTTTCACTATGGAGCTCATGAGAGTTTGTTCTAATCTTGGCTATATTAATTTTATACTTTGAGATAGTTAAAACATAGGGATACTTTTGACCTTCTAGAGTGGGGTTGATGACCTCCGTATAATACCTTTATTTTCTTATAGCTACTAGATCTTTCTCACACCACATTTTTTCTTTGAAATTAGATGTAACAATTTTGTTAATGTTATTAATGTTTTTCAATGCAACATTCTCGTCGATCTCCCAATGGTTTAACCAGGCCTTGGTGTCTTTATACCAACCTCGTTTATTCCTTAGGTGGTTTTGGCTGGAATTTGAAGCTAGCTTAGGATGTCTATGGTCTCCTATGCTATTGAGTTTGTGCTTGTACAAAAGAAGCCTAGTCATAGCTAGGCTCCCGTTAAGGGAAAGACCCACTTCTATAAGGAGAATAGGATAGGGTGTATTTATTTTAATTTTAAGGCTATATGTTATAAAATGCTCTGGATTTGCTCAATATTTCTCCAAGATTATCTAGAGATGTTGCAACCCCAAACCTCACATCCATATAAGATAACGGGAGTGACTAAATTTTCAAAGAGGAACTTCTTTCTATCCCACATTACGAGGTTTGTCGTTTTACAATTATTTTCAAGACCAAAGTAAGCTTTCCACCCCCCACTAATCCTTTTTTGAATGCTATAGTTCCTATTGAGCTTGTGATGAATATCAATTTCTAGGTACTTGTAAGAAGACACTTCCTCCAAGTTACTATTGTCATACATAAAATTAGCGTAAGTGTCCTTCTTGGATTTGATAATCATAACTTTTGTTTTGTCAGTGTTAATATCATACCCATGGTAGAGCAGAAATCCTTAAGAAGCCCAAGTTTCTTATCAAGATCAGATGGGCACCTTGCGAAAAGAACAATATCATCAGCATAGAGAAGAAGGATGATGATTATCCCAGCTAAGATCGTGCCAGCACATCCTGCTTCCTCTAAACAACCTTCTAGCTTGTCGATGTAAATGCCAAATAGGGTAGGGGAGAGGGGGCAACCTTGTTTAACTCCAATATTACACTTCATATCTTTCAACCATCCTTCATTGCTCTTTAACTTGGTAATTACATTCTCGTATAACCTTATAGCAGTCGCTTTTAGCTCGAAAGGAAAATTTAGCTCTTCTAATCTATTCCATAGGTTATTTCTAGGAACCATATCGAAAGCCTTTCTAAAGTCCACAAGGCAACATAAGAGATTGGATTTATCATTACAGCATTCTTCCATAATGATCCTAAGCATAACAAGGTGGTTTGTTGTTGAGTGTTGCCTTTTAAAACCCGCTTGGACTTTAGCCTGCTTACCTTCACTTTCAATCCAAATGCTCAACTTCTTTTCCAAAATAATACCATATAACTTGGTTAAGAGAGGGTTGATCATAATTGTTCGATAATTAGAGGGTTATTTGTATCCCCACTTTAAAAAATAAATATTATGAGGCTCTGAGTCCAAGGTTTAGGGAACCCTTTCTCGACCGCTTGGTTGAAAATCTTGTGGATGTGGGGGATGAGGACAAGACCTCCAATTTTTAAGATTTCTGCTTGGTAACCTTCAATGTCTTTAGCTTTCCCATTTGCCAGGTGTTTAACCCAAAAATCAATGTCTTCTAATGAGAAAACTTCTTTCGTTGTGAGCAAGGTTTCAAAATCCCTTTCATTTGGAGATTCATAAATTTTTTTAAGATAGGAATTCCAGTCGTGTAAAGAAATTTTATTATTATCTTTAGTTTTCCTAGTTAGAATCTGCCTCCAGAATTTCTTAGGAGCCACCTTAGAGAGGTGTAAGAGATTCTCTTGTCTTTTACAAATATATTGCCTCTTTTCCCTTTTAGTTAGGGCTTTGTAGATTTTTATCTTGTTAATTTTGAGAGATTCATCAACAGCTTCCTTAATTTCCCTCCTCGCACTTTTACAATCTTTGTCATACCATGGGTTGGTTTTGCTATTTATTTTATTACTTGAGACTTCAATTGAGAACTTGTTAATATAATATGAGAGGGTTGTAGTAAGATTATGATAGAGGTCATCTATGTTGTCTATAATAGATAAAGGAAGCAAATTAGTTTTTAATTCATTTCGAAAGAGATCGTTTTTATTTCTATCAAATATTAGGTTATTTTGACTATAAGGACTATATTCTATGGGATCTCTATGCATGAAAAAATTGAGAGTTATGAGTAAATGCCTATGATCAAAGTCAGGCTCGTGATCGTCTAAGATGTCAAAATTTATTATTTTGTTGTATAAAGGGAGATCGAAAATAACATAGTCTACCACGCTCCTACCAAACCCATGGATGCATGTCATCTTGCTAGAATTGGGCCACTTCTTTAGACTGTTGAAAATTATGAGATCCTGAGCACTATAGATCTTGACTAGCTCTGACCCAAACAAATTATCCCCAAAGTCTTCAGAGCTCCTTTTGTACCAGCTAGCCAGAGTAAGGTCTTCATCTAACCAAGGATGATTGGGGTTGGAATGATTGCTTAGAAGAATAGCTTGGTTTCTTGTAGTTCGAGCATTAAAGTCACCAATTAAAAGGATATTACCTTCATTCCTTTGGCTATAAATATCATTCTCTAAACCATTGCAAGGACTATTTTTATCTAGATTATTTTTCTTATAGAAGTTAGAATTAATGGGGGGGAAATAACAGATTGCTATGTAGGTATTTTTATCATTAATATTAGTAATCTCAATCCAACTATACTAGTTGTAAGGGTCGTTTTTATAAATCCTATCATGGGGGGAGATGTTCTTCTTAATGTATCAAGCTATGCCCCCAATGCCTCTACTAGAGGATCTCTTGTTCCAGGTAGACCATAGTGAAAAGCCATCTATGTTAGAGACCTTAGATTCTAAGTGCTCCCAATTTTCAACAAGTAATATAATATCAAAATCATTTGAGATCCAACTTAGCTTGGCACCTTTGTTCCATGGAAAGCCCCGACAGTTCCAAGAAAGAATTGGGAGCATTTCGAATCGTTATTTATTACTATATTTCCATTCTATCTTGAATAACGGCTTTTCTATTTCTGATTATTACCCATTTTCCTTCCTTCCTAGCTTCTTTTACCTTTTGAACCTCCTTCCGTAATTCTGCTTGATCTTCTGGAATGAGATATTCATTTGTAAATATTCTCGTTCCTTTTAGACTTGAGGTCTTACTAAGTATGTCATACTTATAGTAAGTAGAGCTCACCTTTACTCGGATCATCCTTCCTTTATTCTCAGTTAATTTCCCTAACCTTGTTGCTTCTGTGAGACACATGGTTTCAATTTGTAATATATTATGTAATTTTTTCTGGGCTATGGCTAAAGTATCATCGTCTACCTCATCTTTCAAACTGAATATTATAAGGTTTAAGGCCCTTTTATTATGGTCATGGTCTAATTCAATCAATTTTTTCATTTCATCTTTAATTGGTTTGATATCTAGTTTACTTGCCCCACTATTTAGGGTGAGATGATTGTTAACTTTTTCTTCTAGTTCTTTAATCGTGTCCTTCGTTTTAAGACTCTCTATTTTATTAGCATCTCCTTGCTGGAATGTTTGGTTAGTATCTTGGTTTTGCTTTTTCTATGACCTGTAACCTAGTTTCCATTTCCTCCATTTTATTCTCCAATAGTTCTATTTTATTTTCTATTTGTTTTTGGATCTTGTCTTCAAGAGATATGAATTTGTTTTCCAGCATGGCTTCTAAATTGGTTTGTAGCTTGACTTCTCTTTCTCCTCTACGTTTCTTTAAAGACTCTATATACTCATAAAGGCTCTGTAGAGTAACTATGCTAGGTCTACATTTTGTAATCTTTGGTAGCTGTGGTGAATTATTCATACTTGAGAATATATAATCAAATATGTATTAGGAAAAGATAAGGAATGTGTGCACTTGAATATCAGCAAACCAGACAACAGACCTCAAGTTCCCAGGTCTGAAAATTTATCGAGAAAAAATCACCGCAGACCCAAGTAGTAATGGAGAAAATTCACCGCAAAATTTTCACTGCAGAATTTCACCACAGACCCAAGTATTAATTGAGAAACCCAAGTATTAATGGAGAAAATTCACCGCAGACACAAGTATTAATCCAGAAAATTCATCGTAGATCCAAGTATTAATCGCAAAACCTAATTATTAAATGTTGTTAATATTATTTATTATTTTTAATATTAATATTATTAATATTAATGATGTTAATGTCATTAATAATAATAATAATAATAATATTATTATTATTATTATTATTACTAATTAACATTAAAATTAATATTATTAATTATATTTATATTAATTTATATTAATATTGATAAGAAATACTCAGATTATTATTAATATTAATATTAAAAAACTTAAATTTATATTATGTATTATAATCTATAATGAATTTTCAAATTAATATTAATAACTAGGATTCAAATTAATATTAATAAATAATATTAAAACTTAATATTAAAATATTATTAATATTTAATATTACTAATGTTAATGATATTGATATGAAAATTTATTAATTAATATTAATATTCATAAAATTCATAAAATAAAATAATAAAGAATATCGTCAATTAAAATTTATTAATATTACTGTTAATACTAAATATTGTTAGTATTATTTATCAATAGTAATGCTAATATTATTTATAGTAATAATGTTAATGTCATCAATAATATTAATAGTATTAATTAAATGTTATTAATATTAATAATTAATATTTATATTAAATAATGGGTTGATGAATTAATTTCAATAAAAAAAAAGTATTGGAAAAAAAAATACCTATATACTATGTATTTGATTTAATTTTCTACACATGAATTGATTTATTAGTCATTTAATTAATATTAATATTAATATTTAACAAATTGAAATTTATATTATATATTTAAATCTATAATAAATTTTCAAATTAATGATGATGATGATGATGATGGTGGTTAACGTTCACTGAGACCAATCTTTGGTCTATTGGACCTAAAGAAAAGAGCTATTTAGTTTGATTTTAAGATTTTATTCCTATGCTCAAAAAGCTATGAGAGAAGCCTCCCGAGCTCACTATAATTTTGACATCTTAAAAGGCTAGGAAGGTCAGTATTGCAGCAAAGATTATGAAATTAAGCTCTAATGTGGTTGTACGCGGGGCACTCTAAGAGGAATTGATTTTCATCCTCGATGTTCATATTCTCACAGAGATGGCAGATCCTTTCCATCCATGGTGTTTTAGGAACTGTCCAATGACCTGTTTCACTATGGAGCTCATGAGAGTTTGTTCTAACCTTGGCTATATTAATTTTCTTCTTTGAGCTAGTTAAAACAGAGAGATACTTTTGATCTTCTAGGGTGGGGTTGATGACCTCCTTATAATATCTTAAGTTTCTTTTAGCTGCTAGATCTTTCTCACACCACATTTTTTCTTTGAACTTAAAAGTAACAATTTTTTAAATGTTATTAATGTTTTGCAAAGCAACATTCTCTTCGATCTCCCAATGATTTAATGTGGCCCTTGTGTCTTTATACCAACCTCGTTTAAGCCTTAGGTGGTTTTGGCTGGAATTTAAAACTAGCTTAGGAAGTCTATGGTCTCCTATGCTATTGAGCTTGTGCTTGTATAACAGAAGCCTAGTCATAGCTAGGCTCTCAATAGGGAAAGACCCACTTCTACAAGGATAATAGGATAGGGTGTATTTCTTTTAATTTTAAGGTTATACATTATAAAATGCTTCTAGATTTACTCAATCTTTCTCTAGGATTCTTTACATATGCTACAACCCCAGACCTCACATCCATATAAGATAACAAGAGTGAATAAAGTTTCAAAGAGGAACTTCTTTCTATCCCACATTACACAGTTTGACATTTTACAATATTTTTCAAGACCAAAATAATTTTTCCACCCCCCATTAATCCTTTTCTGAATGCTATAGTTCCATTTGAGCTTGTTGTTAGCTCCCCGTAATCAGGAAGATTGGCAAAAGTCTGATCACGAGGGAGAAACATCATTTCAACCATTTTGGGATTCTAGGATCTAGCCCTTCTGAATCCGTAGAGGGATCTCTCCAATAAGTGCAAAGATGGATTTGTCTTTGAAAGGTTTATGGTAATGATATTAGGCTAGTTATGAAGGCCAAGGGTTTTGTTTGTTTTTGGATGGTTTAGCATGATTATTATTTGAGGTGGAAAGTCCTAAATGTAAAGAGTTTCAAAGGTGAGAAGTTGCAAGAAATCAGAACAAGCTTTGGCCAATAATATAGATGATTGCAGGTTTTAGTCCATTGGGCTATGGAGTTATAATAGGGTTTAATTGAAACAACAAGAGGCAAGACTGTTCCATGGGGAAAGTCATATATGTCTAAGGATCTCTCTAAAGTTTGATTTATGGAATGAAATGGTACAACAAGAAGGGGAATTTAAACAAATGAAGAACAAAGAGCAGCCCAAGATCAGGTAAGTACTTCTAAACTAGCCTGCTTTTGACATACACTTAAGAAAGATATAAAAGTAATCTAAGATCAGGTAAGTACTTCTAAACTAGCCTGCTTTTGATGTACTTTCAATAGAAAACATTTAAAACACAAAAATAAGACATATAAGGTAACAAAGAACAGTCTAAGATCAAGTAAGGACATTTAACATAGGCTGCTTTCAACACATTCTAAGGGAAACTTTCAGACAGTCTTTGGAGATAAAAATAGGACCAGGGCACACCATATCTTCCTTAGTTCATCTCTACTTAACATGAAATGAAAATAAGTTTCAAGAAAAATATTTAGCTAAGACAGAGGATGAGGGAACGTCAGCATTCCTACTGCTTAAACTAAATTAAATCATTCCTAAATAATACAAATTAGAAGAAAACATTTAGATAAAGCTTATCAATCAGAGAAGGGTACTGATATACAGTAAATCCTAACTCTATGCATGTTTTTCTTTATCAGAGAAGATGGACAAAGTGGAAACATAAATAAAATAAAAATTTACAATAAGAAGTAACATCAACGTCGATATAGACCAGGATCCCATAAATCAGCTTGTATTGATGCTCCAAACCAGTTACAGCTTTAATTCCAATGCTTTAGTTTAGCAATCATCTACACTTCCCAGACTAACTTATCTATCACAAGAAAAGCTTCAAGAGATAGTGAACACTATTTACAAGTAGAAGTCTCAAGCTCAAGTATATTTCAAAGTTCAGCAACCAACATTTTCTCATCTTCTACAGCAGTATTTATAGAAGGATGAGTTGGTGGGAGAGGATAAAATATCTCCCAAGATAATTAATACAGATTAACGACTTCTCGACATTTGAGGGACTCGATGGAGAAGTTTACAGATGTTTTGTCTATATTAATGTTTTACGTTTAATATTTAATCTCGGTGGGAGCTTTTGTTGACTTCTAGGCTCTGCGTCATGCTATAGTAACTCTGCTGATATTTTTGTCATTAAATTATTTCAGTAGAATTAACTGTTCGGTTGCGTTGAGGCAAATATCTGATTTTGAACAATAATTTTGACCTCTGTTTGAATGCTTTGAGGCACAGGTGGCTTTGTTGTAGCTGAGAGGAATCAATTTGCCTCTGATGTGGCGGTGGAGGCCTTTCTATCTTATAAACACTTATGATTTTCTTTAACTATGTTTTAATTTGGAGGATTAGGCTTTTGATAATCAATCTTAGCCATAATCCCCCAAATTGTCTTCAATCTTCTATTCTGCTGTGTTTTGTCTTCGACACTAATACTCTTTTAATTTATTTAACTCTGTGTCTTGTTGATGTGCAGTGCTGCACAGGGGTCATATGGCATCAATGCCCATGAAGCATCGATGAGACGTGGAATAGAGCCCTCGTAGTTCTTTCCCTTTGATAACGAAAGGCGAGAGGATCGCCATCCTTAGATTTCTTTTTCTTTATATTATAATGGGGAAAACCTTTGAAACATGCAAAACACAAACAATATTTAAAAAATCTTGCACTTTTGGTTTTTACTGCGGCAAAGGTTCGAGGGAGGATCATGGCCATTAGATGGCATCATCCGACGGTCGGGATTGGTTTAAAATAGGTCAAAGAAGAGCAGAGGTAGAAAATATATCGGATCCATCGATCGTGCAAGGATTGACGATGGGGGTGCGCACGATATCACACAAGAGAAAAGAGGGCAAACGGTTTCGGAGAGCAAACAACTGTTTTCACGTGGCGAAAGGGCGGGGAGGTAGTTTTGCCTTTTGGAACGCGATATGTGTCCTCACCCAACACGTGGCCTTAGAAAACCACCCATTTTGCGTGGCCTTTGGGAAATTAAACATCGTGCTAAAATTTACGCGACTTGTGATGTGGGCCATTAGATCTGGGACCTCAGATCTAACGGTTGGAAGATGAGCGCAATATGAGACATATGTGTGGGTTATAAGAGGAAGGGTAGCTTTAATCCAGGCCGTAGGATCTGAGATCTAGATGGCTAAGATTAGATTTGGGGCTAACACAAAGTAATATACAGGCGGAGGAAGGATGAAGGAGGACCGTTGATCTGCAAAGATCAACAGCTGCAATTGGCCGAAAAACATTATGAGCCGGGCATATGAATTTAACCCAAAGTCAGGAGATGCAAGCTGGACCGTCCGATCTGGACACGTGGATGGTCCAGATGCAATCAGAGGCAACAGCAATCAGCGGAGTAATGGACAGAGTGCGACAGAGCGATTGAGCGTTGGCCATTGATCTGAGGATCATATCAACGGTGGGGAGTGAATTGGAGGGGTTCAAAGGCAGAGGAAAGACTTACGATCAGAGGAAATGTGGGATGTCGGATGAAAGGAAGGTGGAAAGGAGATCGACGGCTCATGATTGATCTGGGAATGATCAATCGAGGAGGAGAGATGTCATACATGAAATGCGTTTTTGAATATTGCTGATGCGATGATGCGTGGATCATTGATCGGCTTAAGATCAACGGTCGAGATTGTTTAAACCTATGCACCGGCGGAAAAACCCTTTATAACACGAAAAAACCCAACATTTAATATAAACAAAGGTTTTATGGTATGGGCGGGATGTATATATATGAAATGGTTAGGCACCCGACTGCGGGGCCTTCGGATGTATGGAGAGATAATAGGCCTGGGGCTTTATGGATATGAGGGTCAATCGCAATCGGAGGTTGGGATTTTGGCTTTTCAATCTACCCATTCAAATTTTGCAATGCGATTGAGCGCCTCGGGACTTAAATTCTTGGTCTCATGCATAGGCTATATGGAATGAAAAGCAGAGGGAGCGGGGTTTTAGCAAAAGGCCAATCGGCATCAGAGGTTTCAATGTTTACACACAAAAATACTTGCGTTTGTTCGGAAGTTCCGATGCGATAAACGCTCGATGGGTCTAGCGCCTGGTTCTTAGGGCATGGGCACATGTGGGGAAGTGGTTTAGGACGTAGCCCAAGGGGGCTTAAGTCTGTAACACAAAATGGCATTTTTAATGAAATTATTCAAGTTTTCAAAGGGATTTGGGGGTCTCGGTAGAGTTCAAAAAGGAGTTTTAAACTCTATAAAGGGGATTTCATAAAGAGGAAATGAGGGAAAAATGGAAAATGGAGGAATTTCATGGGAACCAAAGGAGTAAAATGAAGGTTAGTTTTGAGGTGGAAGAAAAAGGACAAATGGCTTTTGCAGTAGTCTTTTTTCTATGGAATCAATGGAATTTAAGAGTATATAATGGGAATAATAGTGAAGATTTAGACAGAGGAATGAGGCCTTCAAGAGTATTTAAGAGATAACATCTTTTTAGCAATAAAAACTTGTTTCTTGAAGACTCCAAAAAATGTTTTAGCCAGCATTTGATATAACAAATTTTATAGCTGGCTAATAGTGGCTCCACTTGGGGATGGTGCCTTCTTGAAGGCATCAATAACTTCATACTTGCATTCTCTAGGAGGCTGATCAGTGCCTAATCCATTGGGCTTCTCTTCCTTTGCTGGGATGATATTGCTCTAAAAACATATTAGCAGCCATAAAAAAAACAATGGATCTTTCATCAACAAGCTTTCTACCTACCCAATCCTACTGATCTAACATTTTTTCTTCATTAGAGTGCACTTGCATTGGAAAACTCTTTTACAACATTTTATTCTTTTGAAAGCATAAAACTAATCTAATTCTACTCCTTATTTCTCCATGGACTCAGATTAAACAGTTGAGTCCATATGATTCTCTACCTAATCTACTAATCTGTTAGGATTAAACAGTCTAACATATTTTATTCACTAATTTCTAAAACAGAAATTCAAAAGCATACAAGGCAGGATTGAACAGTCTAACTTGTTGCTGATCTATGGCATAAAAAACAAGCTGCACATAGATCTTATTTTGCAGAAAATTAAAACAAAATGGAAGGCTTAAGATCTGAAAGTTCAAAGCACTTCCTTCATCTTTTCTTCAGCTCTGTTTTGACTCTTGTTTGAGTTGTTTTTATTTTATCAACTGGTTCATATTTTGAGCTAATTAGAACCAATTATTGCTCTATTTTGACTCAGAAATTTCAAACAGATTTGAGTCATTCGCTTTGGAAACTTAGGTTTAGATTTTGAGCATGTTTGAACCTTTAATTTCTAGCCTAATCTACCTACTGATAAGCCAAGATTAAACAGTTTGGAAAATCTAATTTACTATTCTATCAACAGAAAATTTAAAACTAATTAGTCAAGATTAGGCTGTATGACTAATTAGAAGTGTGTTTTTTCAGGAGTGGCATTTAAGCTTGCACACTTTTAGATTTGTTTCTCTTTTTTAGTATGGGTTTATACCTTTCTTGTTTTTACAATCTGCCCTCTTTTCTTTCTTTCATTGTTTTTGTATTTTTGATTTTTTTATTTTTCTTCAAAGTAGAAAACAACAACTAACTACATGCTCAGAAATGAGCTTTATTGAAATTCCTATCTAACCGATTCTAACACGGAGTATTTACATATTCATATGACACAAAAGTGCCAATGTAGCCAACTGAGTAATGTCAAAAAGAAGAAGAAACTCTGGCTTCTTGTTAGAGGTATCCATAGTACATTTTGAAGATTAATCTTCAAAATCAAGACTATCACAGGAGGTGACAGCTTTTCATGTCTCTGGCTCTTGCAAAGGATCCATGCTTGATAATTTGAGCCGGTTGGGAAATCCAAACACTCGTCTAAAGGATCAACAAAGAAAGGATGAATATTCTCTTCTTTCTGGTCCTCCATGTCTCGTAGATTGTCTGCTTCCAAGACTTCAGCTTTGAGAACTGTGTTTTCATTATATTCCTTGGAAGTATCATCATCCTTAACCTGTAAAATAGCAAACAGTGAAATTTATTCTTTCTCTAAATTTATGCTTGCTTCTAATATAAGTTCAGGTTCTTTGAATGGCATATTAACATTAGTGAAGGGAGAAGTTTCTTCTTGGAAAGATGGTATATCCACAGCAGGATAGTCTTCTATTTGTTTTTCTCCTTCATCTCCCTCGTCATCTAAACTAGAGGATTCATCATATTTGGCAGTTTTTTCCTCTTGTAACCCTAGTATGCTTGGATTTAGTGGTTTGAACTCTGTGAAGAGGTTATTGTATTATTCATTACTCTTCTCTTCACCCTTTGAGTTGAAAGGTTGTTGATTCCCAATTATGTGAAAGCCATTTATGATAGATCGAAATGGATGTTTTTGGCTCTCAAGCTAATGATGGTGAAAATCATAACACCAATTGAACGATGGTTGCCCTGTGTGATTAGTTTCTACTTGAAACTCATCATCATCATTAGACTGATTAAAATTTGGAAATTTATCAGAATAAACAATTTCATCATTCAAACAAATTGGATCATCGGTTTTATCTTCTTTTAGTTGATCTACATGTTTATTTTATGTATTAAGACAACCAGATGGAGTAGGTGGATGAGCGGAAGTGTCTGGTTCAAATGAATGTTTGGAGGTTGGTATTCTATTCAAAACTAAATCAATCTCTTCCTCTGTTAGAAGAGAAGGAGTTTTCTTTTTGGTTACAACAGAGGTACAACAATCCTCCTCATCTTGTGTTGGCTGATTTTGAGGCTTGATGTCATCTTGAGCCTCTTCTAGGGGAGCTTCACTTGTGCTTGCAGGGACACTTCGAGGTTTTCCTATTATTTCATGTTCTTCTTGTGTTTTAGAAAATTCCTCATGATTGTTAAGATAATCAGTTTGAATACAAGGTTCATGAGTTGTTTTCTCTTCATTATCAAGATGCCATTCTCGTTGTATAGTCTGAAAAGAGTTATAACACAAAGGAAAGTTTTCTATATTTGTTGGTGTCTCCTCAATTTCAGGTTTTGTGTTTTCCAAATGGCTACTCATTTCCTCAAAGTACTGCTCACTATTAGGATTTGCATTTTGGTCACGGAATTCTCTAATTAGAATAGTACAAGACATGGGAAGGCAATTTAAAATTTGTTGACAACCTTCTTCATCTTTTTCTGAGTAAGTCTGATCATCATCTTCTTTAAAGTGTTGATCATAATACATGTCTTGGTCACTGTCTTGATCTTGAGGTGATTGGGCTTGTGTTTGATCAAGAGAAAGCATAGCTCGCGCTAGATCATCGACGTTCATATTAGCCATCAACCTATCCATTCTCTTTCCAAGCATGTACATCATCTTTTCCATCATGATTTCTTGTTTATTTTCTTTATATTCTTATTGATCGTACATGTCTCGTTGGGGTAGAGTTTGAGTTTGACTAGGGAAAGGTATATGTTGCTCCATATTTCTAGCATTAAAATTAGCCATCGACCTATCCATTTTCTTTTCAAGAATGTACATCTTCTTCTCCATCATGATTTATTGTTTATTGACTTTATAATCTTGTTCATCACACATGTCTTATCGGGGTGGAGTTTGCGTTTTCTCAGGGAAAGGCATATGATTTTCTAGATCACCAACGTTGAAATTTTCCATAAACCTATCCATCCTTCTTCCAAGCATGTACATCAATTTCTCCATCATCAACATATGTTTGTCTTCTGGGCCTATATCTAAATCCATGTTTATAAATTAGAAAAGAGGTCACTGCGTCTGGTCAATCAGTTCTAGGTCTTCTACCAGTGGAGTAATTTGGTATTTTGGGAGTTGCAGAGTGTGGAGTCGCCAGGTGGATGAATTAACTATTTGAAGCAGGCTGTTGTCCACCCTTCAGCAATAAGATACCAATCTAACTAGATATTTTGGTTCTTTTGAGTGCCTAAGGGTGTGTAATATAAAATGCACTCAAGTCCCTAGAGGAGTCGCCAGAAATGTTAGCACCCCGTAATCAGCAAGATTGGAAAAAGTCTGATTGCAGGGAGAAACATTGTTTCAACCACTTTGGGATTCTAGGATCTAGCCCTCCTAAATCCGGAGAGGGATCTCTCCAATAAGTGCAAAGATGGATTTTTCTTTGAAAGGTTTATGGTAATGATATTAGGCTAGCTATGAAGGCCAAGGGTTTTTTTTTTTTTTGGATGGTTGAGCATGATTATTATTTGAGGTGGAAAGTCCTAAATGAAAAGAGTTCCAAAGGTGAGAAGTTGCAAGCAATCAGAACAAGCTTTGGCCAAAAAGATAGATAATTGCAGGTTTTAGTCCATTGGGCTATGGAGTCATAATAGGGTTTAATTGAAACAACAAGATGCAAGAGTGTTCCATGGGGCAAGTCATCTATGTCTAAGGATCTCTCTAAAGTTTGATTTATGGAATGAAATGGTACAACAAGAAGGGGAATTTAAACAAATGAAGAACAAAGAGCAGCCCAAGATCAGGTAAGTACTTCTAAACTAGCCTGCTTTTGACATACACTTAAGAAAGACATAAAAGTAATCTAAGATCAGGTAAGTACTTCTAAACTAGCCTACTTTTGATGCACTTTCAATAGAAAACATTTAAAACACAAAAAGAAGACATATAAGGTAACAAAGAACAGTCTAATATCAGATAAGGACTTTTAACCTTGCCTGCTTTCAACACATTCTAAGGGAAACTTTCAGACAGTCTTTGGAGATAAAACTAGGACTAGGGCACACCATATCTTCCTTAGTTCATCTCTACTTAACATGAAATGAAAATAACTTTCAAGAACAATATTTAGCTAAGATAGAGGACGAGGGAACACCAACATTCCTACTACTTAAACTGAATTAAATCATTCCTAAATAACACAAATTGGAATAAAACATTTAGATAAAGCTTATCAGTCAGAGAAGGGTACTGATGTACAGTAAATCCTAACTCTATGCATGTTTTTCTTTATCAGAGAAGATGGAAAAAGTGGAAATAGAAATAAAATAACAATTTACAATAAGAAGTAACATCACCATCGACATAGACCAGGATCCCATAAATGAGTTTGTATTGATGCTCCAAACTAGTTACAGCTTTAAGTCCAATGCTTTATTTTAGCAATCATCTACACTTTCCAGACTAACTTATCTATCACAAGCAGAGCTTCAAGAGCTAGTGAACACTATTTACAAGTAGAAGTCTCAAGCTCAAGTATATTTCAAATTTCAGCAACCAACATTTTCTCATCTTCTACAGCAATATTTATAGAAGGATGAGGAGGTGGCAGAGGATAAAATATCTCCCAAGATAATTAATAGAGATTAATGACTTCTCGGCCTTTGAGGGACTCGATGGAGAATTTTACAGGAGTTATGTCAGTATTAATCTTTTACATTTAATATTTAAGCTCGGCGGGAGCTTTTGTTGACTTTTAGGCTCTATGTCATGCTATAGTAACTCTACTGATATTTTTGTCATTAAATTCTTTCAGCAGAATTAACTATTCGGTTGCGTTGAGGCAAATATCTGATTTTGAACAATAACTTCAGCCTATGTTTGAATGCTTTGAGGCACAGGTGGCTTTGTGGTAGCTGAGAGCAATCAATTTGTCTCTGATGTGGCAATGGAGGCCTTTCTGTCTGATAAACACTTATGATTTTCTTTAACTATGTTTTAATTTGGAGGATTAGGCTTTTGATAATCAATCTTAGTCGTAATCCCCCAAATTGTCTTCAATCTTCTGTTCTGCTATGTTCTGTCTTTGATATTGATACTCTTTTAATTTATTTAACTCTGTGTCTTGTTGATGTGCATTGTTGCGTAGGGCTCATATGGCATCAATTCCCATGAAGCATCGATGAGACGTGGAATAGAGCCCTCATAGTTCTTTCCCTTTGATAACGAAAGGCCATAGGATCATCACCCTCAGCTTTCTTTTTCTTTATATTATAATGGGAAAAACCTTCGAAACCTGCAAAACACAAACAATATTTAAGAAATCCTGTGTTTTTGGGTTTTACTGCGGCAGAGATTGTAAGGAGGAGCGTGGCCATTGGATGGCATCATCCGATGGTTGGGATTGGTTTAAAAGAGGTCAAAGGAGAGCAGAGGGAGAAAATATATCAGATTCGTCGATTGCGCAAGGATCGACGGTGGGGGTGCGCACAATATCACACAAGAGAAAAGAGGGGAAACAGTTTCGGAGGGAAAACAAGTGTTTGCGCACGGCGAAAGGGCGGGGAGGTGGTTTTTCCTTTTGGAACGCGATATGTGTCCCCGCCCGATATGTGGCCTCAGAAAACCACCCATTTCGCGTGGCCTTTAGGAAATTAAACATCGCGCTAAAATTTACACGACTTGTGATGTGGGCCATTAGATCTGGGACCTCAGATCTAACGGTTGGAAGATGAGTGCAATATGAGACATATCTGAGGGTTATAAGAGGAAGGGCAGCTTTAATCTGGGCCATAGGATCTGAGATCTAGACAGCTGAGATTAGATTTGGGGCTAACACGAAATAATATACAGGTAGAGGAAGGATGAAGGAGGACCGTTGATCTGCAAAGATCAACAGCTGTAATTGGCCGAAAAACATTATGAGCGGGACGTATGAATTTAACCCAAAGTCGCGAGATGCGACCTAGACCGTCCGATCTGGACACGTGGATGATCCAGATGTAATCGGAGGCAAAGACAATCGGTGGAGTAATGGGCGGAGTGCGACGAAGCGATTGAGCGTTGGTTGTTGATCTGAGGATGAGATCAATGGTGGGGAGTGAATCGGAGGGGTTAAAAGGCGGAGGAAAGACTTACGATTGGAGGAAATGTGGGCCGTCAGATGAAAGGAAGGCGAAAAGGAGATCGACGACTCACAATTGATCAGGGAATGATCAATCGAGGAGGAGAAATGTCATACATGAAATGCGTTTTTGAATATTGCTGATGCGATGATGCACGAATCATTGATCGGCTTAAGATCAACGGTCGAGATTGTTTAAACCTATGCACCGGTGGAAAAACCCTTTATAACATGAAAAAACCCAACATTTAATATAAAAAAGGTTTTATGGTATGGGTGGGATGTATATATATGAAATGGTTATGCGCACGACTGCAGGGCCTTCGGATGTATGGACAGATAATAGGCCCGGGGCTTTATGGCTATGAGGGTCAATCACAATCGGAGGTCGGGCTTTTGGCTTTTCAATCTACCCATTCAAATTTTGCGATGCGATTGAGCGCCTCGAGACTTAAACTCTTGGTCCCGTGTGTAGGCTATATGTAATGAAAAGCGGAGGGAACGGGGTTTTAACAAAAGGCTAATCGGCATCGGAGGTTTCAATGTTTACACACAAAAAGACTTGCGTTTGTTCGGAAGTTCCGATGTGATAAGCACTCGATGGGTCTGGCGCCTGGTTCTTAGGGTGTGGGCACATGTGGGGAAGTGGTTTAGGACTTAGCCCAAGGGGGCTTAAGTCTGCAATACAAAATGGCATTTTTATCGAAAATTTTCAAGTTTTCAAAGGGATTTGGGGGTTTCGAAAGAGTTCAAAAAGGAGTTTTAAACTCTATAAAGGGGATTTCATAAAGAGGAAATGAGGGAAAATTGCAAAATGGAGGAATTTCATGGGAAACAAAGGAGTAAAATGAAGGTTAGTTTTGAGGTGGAGGAAAAAGGACAAATGGCTTTTGCAGCAGTCTTTTTTCTATGGAATCAGCAGAATTTCAGAGTATAGAATGGGAACAACAGTGAATATTTCTACAGAGGCATGAGGCCTTCAAGAGTCTTTAAGAGATAACATCCTTTTAGCAATAAAAACTTGTTTCTTGAAGACTCCAAAAAATGTTTTAGCTAGCATTTGATATAACAAATTTTATAGCTGGCTAACACTTGTGATGAATATCAATTCCTAGGTACTTGTAAGAAGACACTTCCTCTAAGTTACTATTGTCATATATAAATTTAGCATAAATGTCTTTCCTAGATTTGATAATCATAACTTGGAGGAAGTGCCTTCTTACAAGTACCTTGGAATAATAATTAATATTCAAATTAATATTAATAAATGATATTAAAACTTAATATTTAATAAAATTATTAATAATATTTAATGTTATTGATTTTAATACTAAAATTATTAATTAATATTAGTATTAATAATAATCATAAAATAAAATAATAACATAATAAAGAATAAAATTAAAATTTATTAATTTTATTGTTAATATTAATTATGGTTAATATTATTTATTAATATTAATTTAAATATTATTTATAATAATAATTTTAATGTCATCTATAATATTAATATTATTAATTAAATGATATTAATATTAATAATTAATATTTATGGTGCTATTAATTTTTTCTAAGAAGAATTTGGATATTTTTTTATATATTTCATTAATAAAAAAAATTGGAAAAATAAATACCTATATCTTATGTATTTGATTTAATTTTATGTATATGAATTATTTTTATGTTAGATCATTATAGACCAAATCTTAATAATGTGATTAATCCAAACATTTATCTAAATGAATTGGTATATTAAACACTTAATTTCATAATAACAATAAGAAAAATATATATACCCATATTACACAAATTTGATACAATTTTGTGTACATTAATATTTTTTATACACCTCATATGCATATTAAAGTTCATTAGTAGACTTGTTAGTAAAATGTTTTTTGAGATGATTAGCTACTACTAATTTAATTGATTGGAATTATTCTAGCAATATTTTTTTTAGAATTTTATGGAAAATATTATGTTTTTTAAAATGAAGTAGCATTATCTTATTATTTTGTGATTGTATTTATTGGTGTAATCTTACTATCTTGTCATTTTATTTATGGGTGTAAATATAGGTGGATTAATTTTAGTTTTGGATTTATAAAATGTAGAGAATGATAAAAATTTTAATTTGTAAACTATTTCTTAAATTTTGTAATAACAAAATAAATTTACATTTTAATATATTAGATTTCTCTTTACTCTAATTAAATATATAAGTAAATTAAATACTGAATTTTTTTCCACATTATACAATTAAATAAACATCATAAATCAACCTTATAATTCCAACAAATTTCTATCCATTTCTAATATATTTAACCCAATATATATAACTAAAACAGTTATTATATAATGAAGAACAGCCGCTTGGTATCCCTGTTGCTGGTCCGGTGACAACAACTGCCGCACGCCTGATATATATATATATATATATATATATATATATATATATATATATATATATATATAAACTAAAACAGTTATTATATAATGAAGAACAGCCGCTTGGTCTCCCTGTTGCGGGTCCGGTGACAACAACTGCCGCACGCCTACCAGGCGAAAGAGTATTCGTAAGGACGATATGCAATAGATATGACAGCATTATAGCTTATACACTCGTGACAAGATTGCAAGTGGGAAGATCAGCCCAAAAAAACAATTTAAAAATTCTTTTAAATACAAGTTTTACAAATTTTATTTGATTGATGAGTGTTTAGGGATAGATAATCAGAACTTACAATAAATAAATTCAACTTAATTTTGCCACCTACTAATTCTGGCTAGTTGACCTAATACAGACAGGCGTGTTTCACATCGGTTACCATGTACAGCTCAAGGGCTCATCCTTAGGTTGATACTGGGAATATCCCGGAATCAATTGTTTGACTTCTCTTCTCTCGCTGCGGTTAGATTCGTTAGGTTCCAGGATATTCTGGATATCTGCAATCAGCAAGATCGAGTTGCTAGAAACATAACTAGCAAGAACGATCAGAGTCTTGAGTTATTTATAAATTAGACATGCATGTTTCACAAATATGACAATTGTTTATTAGCTAGGGGGCCCTTGTAATCTCTAACCTGACGTTTATCGATCGGGCAGAACCAAAATCTGTTGTAAGAAAATTTCGGGTTGCTTTCTCATTAAGGGAGGCAGGGAAAACCCCAAGGAATGCGAACTTCGAAGGGAATTCAGTTTGCCTGATATTGGAAGCTCGCTCCCTGATCTATTTTTTGGTGAAAAGGTTGGAGTTCATTAGGACCAGGTATGTTGAAAATATTTAGCTTTGATGGAAAAAAATGTCTCTCAGAAGAAATTGCTTGGCTATCTTAGATAAAGTTCGTGTTCATGAATGTCGTTAGGGGAAACGGGCAACTGGAAGGAGAAAAAGATGTTTCACGAATTTTCACAGAATTCGGAGGATTCTGCTCTTTCTGCATCTTCTTCTTCTTCTGTAGTTGCGATATGTGTGGAGAAGAATAGCCAGCAGACAGTTAAATGGGCATTGGATGACTTAGTTTTTGAGGGAGATGAATTGATGCTGATCCACGTGAGGCATCCCATTTTTGCCATTCCAACCCCCGGTAAGATAATTCTAATTCTAACTCCCTTGTGTTTTCGTCTATCATGAATTTCAATTCTTTATTTTCCATTTTGTTTGAAAACAGGTAGACGTAGATCAAGACAATTTTTATAGGCAGATTGGCATGCTCTATTTGGCAATAGAAATAGGTTTACTGGAATTTGTTTTTAAAGAAAATAAAAAACTTATGACTAATGATTTAGTATGCATGATTTGGATAATAAAATTAAAGATTTTCAAGTCGAGTTATGTGATGGTCAAGTTCACTTAAATGATAGATGAGTTTGGTAAGTGTGTTCATGTCAAGCTAGTCATTAGTGGAAAAAGATAAATACCTTTCATTGAGTTTATTGTATTCAAAGAAATTGAAGTCCATGTGATTAATAGAAAAGCTGCAACTAGCATGTGAAGTATTTGTGTTATTTTGTGTCTTATATCCTCTTCTTTTCCAATAGATTGGTATGCTCAGGAAGGATCACAAGATCCTTGGGTCATGTAGAGCCAATGAGAAAAAGGCCAAGAACAGAAGGCCAGAATATATATTTTTTTTAATTTACAAAGTCATTCAAAAAGAGTGCACAGGTCTACACGTTCCTAGTTCGAAAAGCGCGAAATTTCCACACCTTTTTAGTTGAAAAACTGGGCAGCTATCTTACGAATTTCCAAAAATCGAGTTTATTCTGCCATTAATTGGTTTTTGGGTGTGCAATAGGTTTTTAAAGGGAGTTGTCTATCTGTTTTTTTGCAGGAATCTAGTAAAACAAATTTAAAAAATCAGGTAGTTGGAGTGTTTGGATTAGGTTATAGTGGAGATGAATTGAGGGCCATCAGAAACTGTTAGAGTATCCAAAATACTAAAGTTTAACTATAATTCTTATTTTCAAAATCCTTTACTAAAATTTTTCATAATCTTACCAAAATTTGTGAGTTATCCTGTAATTTTTTTTTTTTTTTAATAAAAAACAACAACTTTTTAAAATTAAAAAAAACACCAACAACTCTGATCACCGAGAATAAAAGTCAAACAAGGTTTGGTTTTTTCAAAGCATATAATTTTTTTTTTAACGTGGGCATTGGAGCTCACGTGGTGGTATACTTATTCTATTAAATGTTTTCTTACAAAACCTTTGTGCCAACACAAAGTCATATTAAAAGGGTTTGAAGATACGCTCTTTTACAAGGTTTTTGGAGTGATTAATAAAAAATATTTTATTAGAGAATTTTATAAATAAATAAAAAATTATAATAAATTTTTCTTTTAAGAGTTTAAAATAAATTTTTTAAGAGGGTTATTATAAACATGTTTTTATATATAAAAAATTTCTATAAAAGAATTTATTATATTTCTATAAAAGAATTTATTATATATATAAAATAAAAGAGTTATTTTTTGGAGCTTTGTAAAGTTTACAAAAGAAGAAATTTAAGGTTTTATCAGAGAAGTGATTTTTTTTTGAAGAAATTGAAGAAAAATGGCAACATTAAGTTTCCAGCCACAAATTATTTCTTTCACATGGAAATATTATGATGTGTCAGCCATTAAAATGGACACCATGTAAAAAGTGCATGATGTTCGGGATCATGTCAAGTTTGGGTTTGCAGAACCTCGGAATGACCCAGAAGAACGGGCGCTTAGTAATGCAGAGAGGGAACATTGGAAGAAAGACAAAAGGAAAAATGCATAAGCGTTGCTTCTTATCCTATAGGGAGTGGACCGAGCAGTGTTTCAGAAGATTATGATCATGCCTTCAGCAAAAGAAGCATGGGAAACTAACTTTGGCGAAAAGCTATCAAGGTATGGCCAAAGTCAATATTGTTAAATTACGGATTACTGGGAGAGATTTTGAAAGTATGGTGATGAAGGAGACATAGTGCATCGATTCTTTCTTGAATCGGATCATGCTTATAGTAAATCAATTAAAAAATTATGTTGAAGAAATTAAAGATTGAACAGTGATTGAGAAGGTCCTTAGATCTTTGCCTACCAAGTTTGATGTTGTGGTAGCAGGCATAGAAATATCCAAGGATTTGAAAAAATTCACAGTCGATGAGTTGATGGGATCACTTCCATCGCATGAGGCAAGGATAGACGGAAATAAGGATTCCACTTTAGAAATTGTTTTCAGAAGTCAAGCTTCTATTTCAAGAGGTCGAGGTTGAAGACGAGACAGAAGATATGGTGATCAAAGAGATGGTCGAGAAGAGAATGAACATGAAAGTGGAAGAAAAAACAAAGGCTTCAAAATAATCAAATATCTAACAAATCAAAGGTGAGATGTTATTATTGCAATAAATTTGGTCATTATGCTCGTGATTGCAGGAAGAAGATAGTAGATCAAGGAAACCAAAGAGCTAATGTTAGTATAAAGAATACTAACTCCATGTTCCTAGCATGAAACAACATGCATGAACCGTCTTATAAGGTGTGGCTTTTAGACAGTAGTTGCAGTAACCATATGACATGCAACAAGTGTTTGGTTGAAAATTTGGATCAATATGTGAAGACAAAGGTAAATTTGGGGACTGACAAGACTATGGATTTAGATGGAAAAGGAGTGCTCAACATTCTGACCAAGCAGGGGGATCCAAAGGAAATCTCAGGGATATATTATGTTTTTGGTCTCAAAGACAATTTGATAAGTGTTGGTCAATTGAAGCAAAAAGGATATAAAGTTATCTTTAAATGACAAGAGTGTGTTATTTATGACAAGCCCCCAAGCAAGAAGTTGATAGAAAAGGTGCAGATGATGAGGAACATACTATTTCCTCTAATTATGATTTAGAACAATCAGGTCAATTCTTCTAGAGTTGCAAGTTCTAATGATTACTAGTTATGGCACTTTTGGTTTGGACACTTTCATTTTTCTGGTATAAGATTATTGCAGTAGAAATATATGGTCAAAGGATTACCTCCCATCAAATAACCTGCTAGTACTTGTGAGTGTTTCATCTTAGGAAAGCAACACCGTGAAAATTTTCTCAAGGGATTTTCATACAGAGCAAATAAACCACTTGAGTTGGTGCATACATAATTTTGTGGACCTATGAGGACATAGTCGATTGGTGGAAGTTGTTACTTCCTCACTTTTATTGATGACTATAATAGAAAGACTTGGGTTTATTTATTGAAGAAGAAGTCTGGAACTTTTTCAAAGTTTAAAGAGTTCAAAGCCTTAATAGAGAACCAAATTGATCGGAAAATCAAGGTATTAAGATCATATCGTGGTGGAGAATATGATTCAAAAGAATTCCATGAATACTATAAAAAAAAATTGAATCAAAAGATAGTTTACAACCAGATATACACCGTAGTAGAATGTTGTAGCAGAGAGAAAGAAAAAAACAATCATGAACATGACAAGGAGCATGTTGAAAGCAAGAAACTTGTCTAATGAGTATTGGGTAGACGTAGTTACATGTGTTGTTCATGTGATAAACATATCTCCTACAAAGAGTGTGATGAACAAAGTACCAGAAGAAGCATGGTCAGGTATTTCATGCAGTGTATCTCATTTCATATTTTTTGGATGTGTAGCATATGCACATGTGCTAAAGCAGATAAGAGGAAAATTTGATGACCAAAGTGAAAAATGCATATTTACTGGTTTTAGTGAGCAGTGAAAATCTTACAAGTTGTATAACCTTGTCACCAAGAAGACAATAATTAGGAGAGATGTTGTGATCAAAGAACAAGAGTCATGGAATGGGACTATAGAAAAAACAGTCAATATAAAAGTACCATTGATGGAAGAGGATGATGTAGCAGAAAAGGAGCAGCAAGAATCAAAAGATCATACACCAAATAGAGTCACACTAGCAAGGACTACAAGATTTTTAGATAGCATGGATCTTCAAGCAGATCAACAAACCAGAATTCTCCAAGAAGCCAATCAGGAGATAAATCAAGCAATGGTAAGAGAATGATGAGAAGCTTAAAATATATTTATGATGATTTAGATGTTAGTTCAAATTTTTCAACTTTTTCATTCCAACCTTCGTTTGAAGAAGAAATTAGAGATGAAAATTGGGTGCAAGCCATGGATGAAGAGATTGATTCTCTTGAAAAGAATGATACATGGGATTTGGTTAATTTTCTAGAAGATAAAAACCTCATTGGTGTGAAGTGGGTGTACAAGACAAAGCTGAATGAGAAATGTGAAATTGACATATTTAAAGCAATACCTTTAGCAAAAGGATTCTCACGGAAACAGGGAATAGACTTTGGAGAAACGTTTGCTCCAGTAGCCAGATTGGATACTGTAAGAGCAGTTCTAGTGAAAACATGTCAGAACAAGTGGAAATTATATCAAATGGATGTCAAATCAGCCTTCTTGAATGGAATTCTAGAAGAAGAAATTTATGTGCAACAACCTATGAGTTATGAATTTGAAGGTAAAGAAGATAAAATTTACATGTTGAAGAAAGTGCTTTATGGTCTCAAGCAAGCAGCTAGAGCACGGTATATGAAAATCACAGGTTACATGATTAAGGATGGATTTTTTAGAATTAGCATGGAGCCTACCTTGTACACGAAGCTAACTGAACATCGACAAATTTTGATTGTTTTTTTATGCGTCGATGATATGATTTTTACAGGTGATATTGAGCTAGATGAATTTAAAGAAGCCATGATGGAAGAATTTGAGATGACATATCTTGGTATAATGAAATATTTTCTTGGCATAGAAGTTGAGCAATCTGAAAAATGAATTTTTATTTTCCAAAATAAGTATGCTAGAGATTTGCTGAAAAGATTCAGGATGGATAATTGAAAACTCGTACCTACACCAGTTGCAACAGGTATAAAGCTAAGCAAAGATGATGAAGGATCAGATGTCAATATAACTCTATTTAAAATATTGGTTGGCAGCCTCATGTATCTGATAGCAACAAGACCATATATTATGAAAGGAGTAAGCTTTATTTGTAGATTTATGGAGACTCCAAAAGACACACATTGGAGTGCTGGAAAAAGAATTCTGGGATACATAACAAGAACTAGATATTTTGGCATAATGTATGTAAGTACTGAAAAGAAAGATTTGATTGGATTTGCATATAGTTATTTTTCAAGTAGTTTGGATGATAGCAAGACCACATACGGTTATGTGTTTCATCTTTGTTTAGGTGTGATAGCACGAGCATCTAAGAAGCATCCCATTGTGACATTATCATCGACAGAAGCATAATATGTAGCAGCAACATTATCAACATGTCAAGAAGTATGGTTAAGAAGATTATTGGATGGACTCAAGAAGAAACAACAAGGATCAACAACAATATATTGTGACAACACCTTAGCGATTGCACTATCCAATAATAGTGTGTTTCATCAAAAGAGAAAGCATATTGAGACTAAATATCACTTTATTAGAGAACTTGTGAGCAATGGAGAAGTTCACTTGAAACCTTGTAAATTTAGTGATCAACTGGATGATATATTTACAAAGCCATTACCAAAATATGTGTTTGAGCTTCACAAAATAAACTTGGTTGTTGTAAGCCTAGTTGAGAGATAGACCAACAGGCATGTTTGAGTTTTCATGAGTTATGTTTTAGTTTAGTAGTCATAATTAAGGGGAAGTGTTAAAATATATAATTAGCTCCTGAATGATGAGTTAGAGAGTCATTTAAGTGAGCGTTTAGTCAGTTCGAGTTATGTGATGGTCAAGTCAAGTTATGTGATAGATGATTTTGGTAAGTGTGTGCATGTCAAGTGATTCATTAGTCAAAAAGGATAAATACCCTTCACCAGGTTCATTGTATTTAGAGAGATTGAAGTTCGTGTGATTAATAGAATATCCGCACCTCATGAGTGTTTCGTGTATGAAGTATTTTTGTTATTTTCTGTCTTATATCCTCTAACTTTCCAACAACTATGTATTTTAAACATGGTTTTTTTTTTCTACAATAAGCCTAACAAACCTGGAGTTATAACTTCTATAACAACCCCAAAATTCTGACCTTCTCGAAATTTTACAGATCGCCATACTTAAATTCCTATCATCCTTCGCCTATGGTTTATTAGGGTTTCATATATCCTTTGACTTATCAAGGGTTTCCTTGTGAGCTAGCAAACCTAATGCTAAAGTCATAAAACCTAAGTTCTCTAACTAAGTCACAAATATCAATCTCAACTTCTAGTGGCAGTCATACTGGCCACTAATGTTGTGATTTGTGGCCTCCTCTATACATTGTTACACTCGAAGTCACTAGTTTCACCTTCATTTTGTAAATTCAAACTCACTGGGCACTAATATTGTGACCAATGACTAGCCCTAGACGTTGTACACTACAAGTTGCAAATCATACTGTGAGACTGAAACGACATATTTGCAAACTAGAATCTTGACTTTTGACCCTCTCTGAGTGCTCTTTACAGTATGTCAAAAATCACACTTTTAATACACATTGGCTCCTCACTCTTATTGAAAGTGTGATCTACAACCCCTAATGAGCCCATCACAGGTAATGGATTCAATGTACAAGTCCTAAGTGTGACCTTCCCTTGCTCATGCCCCTTCTATGATAAAATAAAATCACCTCTCATTCTAAGATAATTCAACCTTTAGTGATTGAACGAGTGGCCTCTTCTCCTCTGGACATGATGTGTGATTGTGACATGTGGGTAAGTAACGCCTGCTCTGTAATCGTTATTTCTTGTTCTATTAATAATTTTTTAATATTTTCTCTTGCCTTCTTTGTATGCTTTTAATCTTCTGAAATGAACCTTCTTTCTTTGTATTTTTGTACCCAACCAACAAAATCTTGCTTCTGGTATTTCTTTCATTCTGTACTATAGGCATCTATCATCCATTTGATTCCAAGGCTTAACTATCATATGTCAATCTGTCTAAACCCTAACATAATGAGTTTTTTCTTGGATATTTTACCCTAGATCCGCACTAAATGTCTCGAGCCATTAACCGAGACACTAATTTCATATATGTGTTACCCATAACTTAATCATGCATGATTTTATGTTTTGAAGGGTTGTAGTTTCATCCAAAAGGGAGTATACCCATTTCTAGGTTGTATATTTTATGATCAGGTCACGTTTTAAAGTCCTGTAATTTGCCTTGGCAAGCATAGTCCTTTTAGCTCTATGGCATGGCCCCTTCGTGGCTTAAATCCTTTAGCTGGCAGATGGGAAGATTCACACTTTCTTACATATATAATTCATTGCCATCGCACCTACATATGAAACCTGACTGTAATCTCAAACCAAAAATTGCAATAACACCTTAGATGTTTGTCACTAGTCGTACTTCCACACTAGAATTATAATAACAAATCACAACCTCTTATGACACCATGAATATTGATTGGTCTAAGGTCACAAGCCCCTCCCTTAGATGTTAACAATTGCAGTATACAAGAACAATCTACGCAGAGGGTATAAACTATGATTAAGATTAAATCACAAATTGCACATACAAACCATAATGCTGCTCTATAGCCCCGAGACTTGCGATAGGATTTAATACTATGGAATGTCTAGTAAAATTAGGTTGTGAATTGGTTTTACCAATATTACTCGAGGTCGCCAATCGCATTTACAGTTCACAATAGTCCAATAAAAAAAAGTGACTTTCTTAACATTTTAAATTTGTGACTTCACAATGACTCTCTTCTTGCCAAGCCTAATTACCTTAGCCCTAGCACTCCAAATCTTAACCAAGACCCTCATATTTTCTGGAAAATTTAATTATTGTCATTTTTTTTAGATATCATTTATGTGATTTATCAACATGTTTTAAATGTCAGGAACCAATAGACTGTGCCAACATTTTTTCATCCTCTAGAGAGATGGCATCCCATGGAATTAGAGGATCTGAGATGATTTCTAGAAGGATTGAAAGAAGCATAGAAGGGGTTGTGGATAGTCCTCCAAAGTCGCCTATCTATGGTGATACTTCTTATCATATTTAGAAGTAAAGACAACTCACTTAGGGATATATTTACTCAGAGTTTGAAAATAAATACATTCAATAGGATCAAGAATATTTCTAGGTGTATAACAATGCCAAAAAATCCGAGTTGTAAAAGGTGGGAGGACACAAACCAATCTTCGCATGTGTTGAAGAAATAGAATGGATCCCGTAGCACACAGATGAAGAGAAATGGGCAGTAAAATGTCAAGATAGAGAGATTGTAGTATCTTGCACCTATGTTGACACTGAAATTTATTATAAGTTTCCCAAACATGAGGAATCCTTTAATACTATATGGTTATCCACATTCAATGAACCCACCAAGGATATATTGAAACCATGGTGGTAAGAGCTAACTAAATTCAAGCTATAGGAATACGAAATCTATAAAATAAAATATATTAGGAAGGTGTACCAATGCATGGGTGCAATGATGAATAGACTCTATGGGAAGGCAAACATCGACACCTATCTAGGAACATGGATCCCTCTGATTCACATAGTTGCTACAAAAGTAATAATTTTCAATTGGGTGAGAATACTCACATATTTTCTCAAATCAAATGTCGATGCAACTAAGAACCAGAAAAAAGGGGAATAATCAGGGTTCTATATGGCCTATTATCTTTTAGATGCAATCCGTAAAAAGCTTGATTTTGAATGTTTTTGTTCGAAATGGACCCCAGAAGAGAAAAAAGTTGTGCATATCTATTATACAATATTTTTGAACACAAGTTACAGGGGCATGTACAAGAAGATCACAAAATATTTCATTTCTCCTTTGTATAGTGAAATATTTAGAGAAGAGCCTCCAAACATATAGAAAATGGCTAGGAACTCCCTTCATGATATCACAGATTGGTTCCCAATTGGAGAGGAAACTTAGAGTGCTTGGTGCCTACAAGCATCCTCATTCTCTCCCCATGTTGGTAATAGAAAAATTGGTGTTACAAGAGGTTCCTTACCAATTGACTACTGGATTGTCTAATACCTTAGGGAAAGGTAAGAAGGGACCATGGCATGTCTTCCCTTTGGCCACTAGAGCATATGATATCCAGAACTTCAAGGAGGCTGAAGAAAAAACCAAATATCTAAATATTTTTCATTTTATTTAGTTGAGGTTTCATAAATATGACCAAATGGGTATTGCATTGGCACATTGCAAATCAATTCTGCTCAGTTGGGCCTATGCACATTTCACTGATGAAGAAAAAAGGATTAAAATTTTTTATAACACATCTATAGAAATAGAATCATCTGTGCAACTAGAAAAGGTGGCAGATCAATCATATAATTATACATAAGAAAGCATGAGTCTAGAATTAACATAGACTATTCGCAAGAGCAAGAAGGGGCGGGAAACCAAAAAAGAAAATCCAAAGAAACAAAGGCTTGATAAGTAGGACGAAGCCCTTAGGAAACAAGAAGAATAAGAAGTGAGAAAGAATCAAGTGGAGGAGATGAAAAGGAGGAAGAAAGAAGAGCTTTGGAAAAAAGAAGAAGAATAAAACTTAAGAAAACAAGAAGAGAAGAAGAAAAAAAAATCCCTAATGAGGAAGAATGTAGAAGCGGGAAAGAAGAAAAAAGAGGAACAAATGAACAAGAAAAGGGAGGAGGAAGAAACTAGGAGGAAAATAGAGGAATAATAAGCAAAAATATAAGAATACAAAATAAAGAAAGAAAAAGAGTAAATTAAAATAAAATAGGAAGAGGAAACGAAGCAGCAACAAGCAACCTCAACTACGAAAATTGAACAAGAACTGCTTGCCAAAGAATAGGAAGGAAAATCATAATAAGATCATTGGTCGAAGATCTCATAGATACAGTTGGAGTTTACAACCTTGAACATTCATCCATCTACTCCCATCACCGGTGGACACTTCCAGATGTAGGAATTGGGAATTCCGGAAGAAGAGGAGGAAGAAGTGTTGGATATATCAAGACTCGTCTTTGACCAAGTTCAATGAAAAATCATGCAAGAAAGGGACATGTGCTATGCTAAGAACCTAGAAAATCTTATATTAGTTGTTATGGAAAGGAAAATTGTCATGAACACTACTAGGAAACCTGAGATGATAGCTTTTAACGGAACTGATTTTGCAACAACTATGAAATTAAATATAAATTGGTTAAAAAAAGAGAATGCATATTTGAAGGAAAGGATAGCTACTTCTGAGAAAAAGGTCATGTAATTACAAAGTGAGAACCAATATTTTCTTGCATCCCTCTCCTAAAGAAAGGACTTACAAACACCTATTATGGACAACATAAAGATACTAGTAGAGGTAATGGAATTGGTTTATAATGAGATGATAACCTTGCATCAAGTCATGGCTCCATTCCCAAACATGCATGGGGAATCGAAAGAAAGGGGAATAAGGATCAAAGTAGCCACCATAACAGTTGATATCATATATGATTGGTCTAACCAATATCCTAATGAACCTGAGGAACTTTTAAGGAAGAACTAGATAACAACAAAAAATGGCAAGGTTCATGGAAAATTTTAGGGGCTAATATTCGCAGGTGGGCTAATTTTCCATGGTTTTTCCAAAAGAAAGATTCGCCAATTTCCATTTTTTTACAAAAGTGATTCACCCAAATTTTACAATATAAAATTATTTTACCCTAAAAATCGCCAAAATTATATAGACAATATATATAATATCATTATAAATTTGAATAATTTTACAAATACATCAATAAATTTTTTATATTTTTCACATTAGGGACTAGTGAGATTCTCCAATTTTTTAAACTTCAAAATAATTTTCCATCCTTAAAATTTTCCGTGGCAAGGTTGTTGTCCATGTCAAGATGCAGTCACAGGAAAAATTGAATAAGGACTTAGACAAAGTAATGGAATTGTATAACGATTTGCATGGAAGATTGAAATCTATTGATGAGATACACAATATCCCTTTGATTGGGGCATTAGGTGAGACAAGATCTAAAGAAGAATTCAAATAACAAGAGATCCCATGAAACAAAATTCCACAAGGGATGATTTGGAATCTTTGAAAGAAGTGATTGAAAAATATGTGGTGGAACCTATAATATTTTATACAAATCTCATGATGTTATCAAACCAAATACAAGCCAAAAATTCCATCTTGATACAGGACGCATTGCAATGCCTCATGAGGCATGGAGACGATTTTTTGCATAAGATCCTTACTCTTGCATGGGAATACAAGCAATGAAATGCATATTTGTTCTAATATTTAGAAATGAATGTTCCAGATCTATCCATTACTAGATTATTTGATTCAAAATGTTTAATTTCTTTAATACCTAATGTAATTTATATTTTGTTAATAGTATATCACAATGTAGATTAGAGAGATTCATATGGAATATGAAAGGTCGTAGGGAAAATAAAGAGACATGAGGGTAGATGAAAGATCACCTTACCTTATATAAATAAACCATCATGGCTAGATGTAAGGGGCATTTGGTTTTGGAATGAACTTGTGCATATTTTTTAAGAGTTAATCGATCTTTTTTTATTTCAAGTAGTGACTCAAAACTTCCACTGATGGATTTGATGGGCATTTCTTGCAGTCATGTTATGGATATTCCAGCTTAATTTTTGAATCTCTTCAAGCCTAAGTCTGAAATTCACTCATATGTCATCAACCATTTTGATATTTTTGTGGTGATTGGATGGTATGTGTTGTGCTTACTTTATGTTTATTTCAATGAACTTCTTTATTGATTTAAGGATATACCATGTGTGGGATTGTAAGTTTTCTTATGATTTCATGATGTTGTTGATTGTGAACTTGTTTATGGTCAGTGAAATAATATTTTCCATATACATGAGTTTTATCTCAAGTTTTTCTAACACTAATTCTATTGATATTCATGTCATGATACTTATTCATTGTTATATTAATAATATTTTAGGTGTTAAATTTCCATAAGTCGCTTAACTCACATTTGCTGAATTTTTTATTTGTTCTCTAACATTGTTGTTTGTTTCATCCAAAGAGAATGTTTAACATGGTGGTATCCCATCCCATATACTAGACAGGACTCCCATAAAAAATAGTATAGAGCCTATTTGGGATTATACACCGAGAATATCCCCTTGTTGTGGGTTGTACAAATATGAGCTGGAAACACATTTTTGGCACCAGAAGGAGGGCCCTTGTTGTATCACTAAAAAAAATACTTGTTCTCACCCTAATCCTTTTCAACAAGCCAATAACCAACCTTATTCTCATTTTCCTACCCCTCCTACTCAGTAACCACCTAAAATTGAAGCTCATCTTTATAATTCTGAATAGAATTTTGAAGTCATTTATGAACAATTAAGAGTTGTACATCCTATTACTCATCAATTTTCCAAAATTATTGAACTTATCCCTGTTGCATCTATCCTACCCCATACATGTGTGAATCAATATCACCACACTCATCAAGGAATCTTAGTGTGTTTAGTTGAAGAACTGGTTAATGTGAATTTGGATGATTTTGCAAATGCTGAGGAAATACACTCAATAAATGGCTTAGACACTCTAGCTTATTTTGAGAATGGTGAAGGATAGAATCTTGAGGAGGAGAATTGGAAATGTAGAATCTGACAACCTCAAGATAACATTGAACACATTGAATTACCTAGGGGTGAAGAGAATATAAGGAATGAAGGGAATTTATGGAATGATAATGAAAGCTCGGGCTCTTATTCGTAAAGTGTTTTAGAAGATAACAACAATATTGATCCAGGTGGATATTGGTGGCCACCCACCTATTCCACCTAGACCTCTAGCTAGTTTCATTAGTTTCCTTATTTATAGCACAATTTACTATTTTTAGAATTTTCTCAAGGCTTGAACTTCTAGAGCTGTTTTGACCCTTGAAATGACATTTTTTTGAGGTTCGTGATAGTCTCGCAGTGATAGGTAGGGACCTACTGCAAATATTCTAGTACTCAGAGACATATTTTTAATGAGGTATTTTACACACCAAATGGAGATCATATGACCAAGTTACGACATTGGGAAGTTGGCTTCTCAACGAATCCCAATGGGTCCCACAAACTCTTGGTGTTCCATCTCCTAGGGTTTTGGTTTCTTACGGTTTCGATTTAATGTTGAATAATAAAAATGGCTTTGAACCTCATTATAACACAGCTTAGAGGAATGTAGTCACCACATCTCTTCTTAGAGATAAGCTACCATCACCTGAACTAGTTTATTTCCATTATGTATTTAAGAATATTACCGTTCTTTGATATCAATGAAATACAAAGTTATTTTTGCTGCATCTATGTGTTTATGTTTATACATGTATTCTATTTCATTATTTCATAAGCCTACATCAATGGTATCAAAGAATTATTCTCTTTCTCTGTTTTTATTTGCATGTCCCCAACAAGGTCGGGGTATAAGGAGTTAGGGCTCGAACTAGTTCAACTATTGAAAGATCAACCTTGCAAACCTTGATGACCTCCCATGGCAGAAGAAAAGAAATATGAGGGATCAAGAGATCACCTCAAAATATTTCTTGAAGAAGCCCTTGAGTGACAAAGGAACCCAATGATGGAAAAATTTTCCCAGATCCATTGGCAGCTACCCACAGGCAATGCATCTTCATCCAACAACCACTTTGGAGGAGTCAATCCATTTAAGGTACAAGTCAACTTTGACATCACCATATTTGAAGGCTAGATATATGTAGATGTTGTTGATAAATGGTTAAATATGTTAGAGCGATATTTTTCGGTTCATGATTTTTCCAATAGGGAAAATATTACATTTTCACTCCTCAAAGTCACCCCCAACATCAAGGATTGGTGGGAAAAATATTGTGAGAAGAAGGAAGAGGGGGAACCCTCACTATTTTTTACGCGCACCCACTTCGAATTATTTCCAAGATGGCATCAAGGGGAAGTATTACCCTTTTAGGATCTATGAAAATAAATACATAAAGTGGACCACACTTTATCAAGGAAGGCACCAAGACATCTCGAATTCCACAAATATTTTTCATACCCTTCAAACGAAATTGGGTATCAATGATTCTGAGCGGCATCTTGTACGCAAGTGCCATCGATGTCCACAAAACTAAATCCAAGATGAGATGGATTTATTGTAGAAATTTATTAATACTTATGTATTACCAGATCCTCCTGATCTAACAATATTTATCTTCTTGCTCAATACAGAATACTTCTACTGTTAAACTTGCGGAAATTTAAAACTCAATTGCAAACACATGTGAATAAATTCAATCGCACATAACACAGTTGTTTAACGGGAAAGCTTAAAGCTAAAAAACCCATCTATCATATTATTTATATCAATGGAATCATGTAATAATCTCATACAAAGCTTAGTACATCAAGCTCTCAGTACAATCAACAATCATTATACATTGTCATGCAGAAATTTCCATATCTATGCACCAATTTCTTACCTCCTGATAGCTTGCCTCCACTGCATAATCCCTGCTGAAGAAGACCCCTAAATGAATTCAAATTAGCCTTCCCTTGACTGCACAATCCTCATTGGAAATTCCAATGTGTGTTAGATGCATTGAATGCATTACTATAGTCACAACGGATAATCCATCTCACCATTTCACCTATCTCTCCACTGGGTCTCCATTGGAACTGACATGCATTGTAGTTAACTGTTGTATTTATTTAGTTTTTAGTGAGTTATTAGTTGTGAATTAATTAACTAATTAGTTCACTTAACTCTCACTAGTGTATCTTTTACTTATACTAGATACAATTAGCTCAAATGAGTTTAACTCCATTAACTGAGTTAAACTGAATAACATCTCCTGTAACTACTCTTCCAACTCTGTCATAACTTTTCCACTTCAGTTCTAACTGAGTCCTCCATGCATGAGCCACCATAAACCCAAGGAATTATGTAATTCCTTTAGCCCACTAATTTTCCAAATCTGTTCATTGAAATAAAGTGCTCTAAGAGAATAAGTTGATGTTTATTGTTGAATTATTATTAAGAGCTAATAATAATCGACATGCATCTATTTTTAGATTGACGATCTATAAATAGACTTCGCCCAATATTCTAAAAATAGAATTTCATCTATTTTTCTAACTTGATCAACCATCTACAAATAGCATCCTGCAACTTATAGAATATGCTCACCATGTCTAAAAATAGACATACACCTAAAAATAGCCTGCGGGCCCCACTTAGTGAAGGTGCTTAATTTTCACTAAGCTCATCATCTTGTTGAATCTCAACACTCCCTCTCGAAAAGATAGGGATTATTCTTCACCCTGATCTTGCCTCTATGGTATTTTAATTTACTCCTGCCGAGCACCTTCGTCAGAATATCTGCATCCTAATCTTCCGTAGGAATGTACTGAAGCAACATGATCCTCCACAGCACACAATCTCTAATATGATGATACCAGATATCAATATGTTTAGATCTATCATGAAACACAATATTAATTGAGATTTTAATGAAACTTTGATTATCAAAATGTATCATTGTAGGATCTAAATGTGAACCGAACAAACCGACCAATATTTTCGTCATCCAGATAGCCTCACATGCAGCTTGACTTACTTCCATGTATTCTGCTTCCAATGAACTTATTTCCATGGATCTTTGTTTCCTGCTATACCAAGAAACTGCTATAGATCCGATACTGAAAACTCCTCCTGATGTGCTCTTTCTGCCTTTGGGATGCCTACCCAATCTGCATTCATGAAGCCATGCAACTTCCCCTCATCCATTTGTCTATACCATAAGCCATACTCAGATGTGCCGCTAAGATACCTCATGACATGCTTGCCTGCCTTCCAAAAGAGCTTGGTAGGCTTAACCATCGCTTGTGAAAGCTAGTTCACCGTATAGCATATGTCTGGTATTATATTAACTAAATACATGAGCGAACCCACCAACTGTCGATAAACAGTGGCATCCACTACCTCTGTCGATGTAGCATCTTCTTTCCTCCAATTTCCTAGAAGAGAAGTATCCATGGGCTTGAAGTCCTCCATGTGAAACTTACCAAGTATCTCCCGAGCATACTTGCCTTGAGACACAAACAATTCACCTTCTCGCTGCCATATTTCCAATCCAAGGAAATAATGAAGGAGTCCCAAATCCTTCATCTCAAACTCCTTTACAAGATCTGCCTTGCATGAGTGTATCAATTGCTCATCACCCGTTAGTATTAAATCATCAACATAAAGAACAATGATTAAAATCTTACCCTCCACCATAATTTGGTACAGGTTTGTATCCACCTCACTCTTGGTGAAGCCAATTCTGGTGAAATAGCTATCAATCCATGTGCACCAACAACGCTCTTTTTAGTCTGCACACATGCGACTCGCTGCTTAAGATCTCAAATCCTTCAGGCTGCTCAATGTACACCTCTTCCTCAATGATCTCATTAAGGAACACAGTCTTCACATCCATCTGTTGAATGTGCCAACCCATCTGCACTGAGAGAGCAAGGATGTTCCTTATGGAAGAATACCATGCGACAAGGGCAAAGGTTTCTTCATAATAAATCCCCTCGATATGTGAGAAGCCCTGGGCAACAAATATTTCCTTATACTTCTTGACGCTCCCATCAGCAGCTTGCTTTACCTTGTAGATCCATCTTGATCCTACAACTGATTTACCCACCGGTCTTGGAGCAATCTCCCAAGCACTACAGGAAAATTTTTAAGGATGGACGTTTATCTTAAATTTTAAAAACTTGGCGAATCTTACTAGTCCCCAATATGTGAATTGTAAATTTTTTGATTTTATTTTTGTAAAACTATTTAGTTTTGTAATCATTTTATATTAGTATATATAATTTTTTGGCGATTTTTCGGGTAAAATATTATTATGCTATAAAATTTGTGTGAATCAATTTTTAAAAAAAATGGGAATTGGCAATTTTTTTTTTTGGAAAAAACATGGAAAATTAGCCCACCAGCGAATATTAGCCCCTAAAATTTTCCATGAAGCATTGTTTCTGACAATGGAGTCATACTCCTCCACCATGGCATCTACCCATGTGGTCTCCTGTGCTGCTTCTTCAAAAGAAGATGGCTCTGTCATGATACACTTGCTCATAAGAGCCATGTATCCAGTAAATCGATCAGGTGATTGTCTATGTCTATGTTGTGATGTAGGGACTCCTACATTCTGTGCCGCATCAATCTTTAGTCTCTCAGCTTTTGTGGTATGCTTTCTTCCAGTTCTTATGTTTGGTTCTACATGAGTGGACTCCTCCACTCCATGAATCTCCTCTTGTGGCTGATCCACATCTAGAGGCTCATCTTTGGGAACAAGAAGTTCCTCCTCTGCATGCAAGTGTAGCTCCATCCCAAGAAACAAATTCATGGCTTTCACCTCATTGAATTTTATATCCCGTCGCACCACAGTCATTCGACTGTTTGGAAAATACACACGATAATTATGGAGTGTTTCTGTGTACCCCACAAATATCCCAACTTCTACAGTTGACTCCAGCTTCTTCCTGGTGTCCTTTGTCACATGAATGTAAACAAATGAGCCAAAAATATTCAAATGAGAAATATCAGGCTTCTTACCAATAAAGGCTTCTTTAGGTGTACTCATGCCAAGTACTCTTTGAGGACAATGGTTTTGCACATAAACCGCAGTGTTTAATGCTTCTTCCCACAAGTGCATCGATAGACCCTGGTCATGTAGCATAGCTTTTGAAACACCCATGATCATTTTTTTCTTCCTCTCCACAACCCCATTCTGTTATGGTTTATGAGGCACTATGAGTTCTCTTCGAATTCCTTCTTTGCTACAAAATTCTTTGAATTTGTTCGAGATATATTCACCACCATTATCGCTCTGTAGAGCCTTCACTTGTTTCCCCGACTCCTTCTCCACCAATGCTTTAAACTCACAGAACTTTGAGAATGTTTCACTCTTCTTATGCATGAAGAAGATTCAACATCTACGAGAATATTCATCAAAAAATATAACATAATACATGCATTTTACTGTTGAAGCAACCGAGAAATGTCCACACATGTTTGTGTGAATTCTCTCCAAGATCAACGAAGCACAGTTCTCCTTCTCATGAAAGGTGGTCTTCACAAACTTACCCATGGTACATCCCTTGCACTGATCTGACTCTGCAAGAGTACCCTTGGGAAGTCTAGTAGAAATCTGCTACAAAATCTTCAGGGCGCCATGGTGAAGATGGCCTCATATCCTGTGCCATAATTCGCCCTTATCTCGGCTCACCACTTCTTCTCCTTTGCCCATCATTGCAATGCAGCCATATACCTCTAGCTTGTAGATATTCTTAACTCAAATCCATATCCTCTTGGTTAGACCCGTTGTTTTATTTTGCAGGAAATATTTTCCATCATTGAAAACAACGTCATAACCTCTGTCTTCCAACATTGCGACCAAGACCAAGTTCTTCTTCAGACCTAGAACATGCATAACATCTTTCAACAGAAAAGGTTTATCTGACTCCCTCTCAAAGTTAATGGTCCCAATTCCAGTCGCATTGTATCTACCATCGTCTCCCATCTCTATATGCATTTGGAGATCCTTCTCCTCCAAGTCACTAAACAACTCCTTGTTTCCCATCATATGGAAAGATGCATCACTATCAAAATACCACACCAATCCCATTGAGCTTGAAACCAACCATGCGATAAAAGAGAAATCAATTTCAAATTGTGAGGCTAAGGCCTCTCTAGCTGCAGCTCCAACATCCTTCTTGTTCTTCTTTTTCTGTGGGTAGTTAGTGGCGAGATGCCGATGTTCGTGACAATGAAAAAAATTCACTTTGGACATCCAACTTCTTCCCTTTAGCCTCGGATTTTGAGTGGAATTTATTCCCCTTCCCTTTGCTTTATTTTGTAGCCAAAGTGAAATTCTCTTCATCATCATTCTTCGATGAAGAGTCATCCCTGGTACTTCGCCTTATCTCCTCCTACACAAGATCCGACCAAAGTCACTCCAAATCCTGCAGTTTCTCCCGTCCATTGACAGAGTCCTCGTACCTATGCCAACTCTTCAGAAGACCAAGGAGAGCCATGCTCACCAAGTCATAATCATCAACAGTAAGCCCCACACTTCCCAATTTATTCCTATAGTGGACAAACTTCGTGAGATATTTTGGAATATTGTCACCCTTCTCCATTTTTATTTTTTTGAGCTTATCTTTTAGCGCCAACTTCCTCTGGTCACTCTTGCTTTGGAAAAGATATGTCAAAGCCTTCCACATTGCAAATGGATTGGCTTTCACATGAAGGCTTGACACAATATGGTCCTTCATACCTTCCAATATAATTCTTCTTGTCTTCGCTACCTTCTTTTTCCATGCATCAAGTCCTGCAACATCGCTAGAAGTAGGCTTAGGAACATCATTGTCGATGAACTACTTCAGTCCATTGTCTTCAAGCACCACCTTCATCCTATCCTTCCAAGCTATGTTTCGAGCTACCCTTAAGGGAATACTCCAATCGCAACCCATTGAAAGACATTTCAATGAATACTCAACTGTTGCACTAAAAAATTTCTGCAGCAAATTCGAATTGTCCACCAGCACAAACTCAACAATTATTCACAAGTGCAATGTCGAGTAATCAGTTCTTCTATGATACCATGTAGAAATTTATTAATACTAATGTATTACTGGATCCTCCTGATCTAACAATATTTATCTTCTTACTAAATACAGAATCCTTCCACTGTTAAACTTGCGGAAATTTAAAACTCAATTGCAAACACATGTGAATAAATTCAATCGCACATAACACAGTTGTTTAACGAGAAATATTAAAGCTAAAAACACCAACTATCATATTATGTATATCAATGTAATCATGTAATAATCTCATACAAATCTTAGTACATCAAGCTCCCAGTACAATCAACAATCATTACACACTGTCATGTATAAATTTGCATATCTATGCACCAATTTCTTGCCTCCTGATAGCCTGCCTCCACTGCGCAATCCCTGTTGAAGAAGACCCCTGAATGAATTCGAATTGGCCTTTCCTTGACTACAAAATCCTCATTGGCAACTCCAATGTGTGTTATATGCATTGAATGCATTACTATAGTCACAATAGATACTCCATCTCACCCTTTCACCTATCTCTCCACTGGGTCTCCACTAGAACTGACATGCATTGTAGTTAACTGTTGTATTTATTCAGTTGTTAGTGAGTTATTAGTTGTGAATTAATTAACTAATTAATTAACTTAACTCTCACTAGTGTATCTTTCAGTTAGACTAGATAGAACTAGCTCAACTGAGTTTAACTCCATTAACTGAGTTAAACTGAATAAAAGCTCCTGTAACTACTCTTCCAACGCTGTCATAACTTTGCCACTTCAGTTCTAACTGAGTCCTCCATGCATGAGCAACCATAATCCCTAGGAATTGTGTAATTCCTTCAGCCCACTGATTTTCCAAATCTGTTCACTGAAATAAAGTGCTCCAAGAGAATAAGTTGATGTTTATTGTCAGATTATTATTAAGAGCTAATAATAATCGGCATGGATCAATTTTTTGATTGACGATATATAAATAGACTTCGCCCAATATTCTAAAAATAGAATTTCATATATTTTTCCAACTTGATCAACCATCTACAAATAACATCCTGCAACTTATAAAATATGCTCACCATGTCTAAAAATAGACATACACCTAAAAATAGCCTGCGGGCCCCACTTAATGAAGGTACTTAATTTTCACTAAGCTCATCATCTTGTTGAATCTCAACATTTATTTGACATCTCCTCGCTTGGCATCGCCTATCGATACACCATCAATACTGAGAATAAATTTAAACATAAGAATTGAGATTTTGGATCTACTAATCTGAAGCAAGGGAAAGTCACCCCAAAACCACAGAACAAAGGACAAGGAAAAGGTAGGGTGACCTAGGACAACCCGTATAAGACGCAAGAAAAGAACAAAAACACAAAGACAAAGAGGGACATAGGAAAATGGTGTGAGTTCCATATGAGCCCCACTCACAACATAAGTGAGTGTTGGTTTAATTAGTCACTAGTGGCTGAGATGAAGGCTTCAACATCAAATGAATGTTCCGACTCTAATTCATTACCTGGTAACAGTAATGAAAAATGGAAGCACATTATTTATGCGAACACCAATGCCACCGATTCCACCACCAAGGTTCAACAAATTGAGCCCAAAGATCTAGAGGAGGGGGAGCATCTCTTTTGGTAATAAATGTAGGTGAAGGGTTTCCACTGGAGTTCGTTGTCAACAACAGGAGCCAAAAGAACCTCATTTCAGTAGAATTCATGAAGTAGTTGGGCCTGTCGACCAAATTACACCCGCAACCTTACACCATTAGGTGGTTTCACCAAGGACAATATCTTTGTGTCAGTTGGCAATGTTTCCTTCCCTACAACATCAAGTCCTTCACAAATGATGCATTGTGTGATGTTTCTCCTCTTGATTTTTATGATATATTACTGGCTAACCGTACGTGTGGAAGCATCATCTAGTGTATGATTCTAGGCCTCACATTGTGATTATTACTTTAGGAAATAATATTTATAGGATACTGGAGGTAGCACCACCTACTTCCATCTATTTTCTCTCTAAGAAGAAATGCAGTAAGATCATTTCCCAGATTGGGAAATTTTTTATTCCTTCTGATTCACCCTTAGGGAAAGAACAATATTGTGTCCACATTCATGGCCTCCAAACAAGGCTCCTTCGAATGACAAAAAACTTATGGAAAATTTCATGGAGGAGTGCAGGGACATCTTCACCTCACTCACAGGGGTACCCTTGCACTGTTAGGTCAAGAACTCCATGTGCCTCTTTAACAAATGAACCGATATACCAAAATTTTTTTATGGAGAATGATGAAATCAAGAGGTAGATTTAGGAGTTGTTACAGAAAGGGCACATCATGTCGAGTTCTTCACCCTGTGGGAGCTCGATCATGTTGGTACAAAAGAAGGACAAAACTTGGAGGCTTTGTATTGACTATGAGGAACTAAATAACATCACTGTCTATAATAGGTATCCAATCCCAAAGATTGATGACCTTATGGACCAGCTCAAGGGGCCAAATATTTCAGCAAGATTGACTTGAAGCCCAGTTATCACCAAGCACCAATCGAACCCTCCAACGTGTGGAAGATTTCCTTCAAATCTAAGGAGGTCCTTTTCAAATGGTTGGTCATGCTATAGGTTGAAAAATTCCCCTAAAAATTTCATGACGATGATGGACAACATATTACGACCCTTCACAAACTCATTCATGGTAGTCAATTCGGATGACATATTGATCTTCAGTCATAGTGAGGAATTTCACCTACACAATATTCGATAGGTCCTCCAAACCCTGCAACAACACAAGTTGTGTGCCAATTTGGAGAAATCAAAATTTGGCATGACCCAGGTTCAATACGTGGGGTATATCACTGATGAGAAGGGTGTGCATGTTTAACCAACCAAGATAGAAGTTATTCACGATTGGTAAACCCCATCCACCCTAACATAGCTCCACAATTTTTTGGTTCTTGCCAATTTATACTAGAGGTTCATGTTGGAATTCTTTCATATCACTTGGCCTTTGATCAAGCCATGAAGGCCAGAGTAAATGCAAATTTATTTTGGTTTGAATCCTAACAAAATGCATTTTCTGAGCTGAAATGTCATCTCTACTCCGCATTGGTTCTCACATTACCTACAACAACCATTTTATATTTATATGTATGCCTCTAATTATGATATTGGTGGAGTTCTTACTTAGCAGGGGCATCTAGTGGCATATCACAGTGAGACACTTTCAGACATAGTATGAAAGTATCCCACCTATAAAAAAAATATGCATTCCATTGTGAAGACCTACCGATAGTTGAAGAATTACGTTTGGGGGAAGGAAATGGTCATCCACACAAACCACCAACCCTTGCAATTCATACAAATAAAAGGAAAGTTGTAGAATGATTGACATCATATATGGTCCACATACCTGCAAAAATTCCATTTGAACATTAAGTATAAGAAGGACAACATCAATAATCTTGTTGACTGCCTCAACCGACCACCAATCATGGTGTTTACCACTGTGCTCAATTTTTGTGTACATGAGACTTATGAATGGACATAACTTTATAAGAGTGACCCAGAATTCAACACCACATATCAGATTCTCCTAGAAGGTAAGAAAGTTCCATATTTCACCTCTAGGACATGTTATTATGCCACCTGGGACACCTTTGTGTTCCTTCAATCGATCATACCAATATTATTTTGGAGGCGCACTATAGCTTATTTGTTGGACATTTTGAGGTAGAAAAGATAGTGGAAGTGTTGCAAAAGTATTTTTATTGGCCAAAATTTTGACACGATCTTGGGAAGTACATCAGATCCTGCACTTCCTATGTCATTTCCATACCTACAATCAAGAAGAAAGATATGTATAATCCTCTCCCTACCCTTATCCAGCCTTAGGAATCCATCTCCATTGATTACATGTCAGGAATTCCTTTTACCAAGCATGGGAATCAGTGTGTTTTCATGGTTATCAACATATTCTCCAAGATGGCCATTCTAGCAACATACAAGAAGAGTATCATAACAGAAACCACTGTTAAACTATTGTTTGAACGAGTGTGGGTACACTTTTGGATCCTGCAATCCATTATATCATCTCAAGACAATAGGTTCCTAAGTGAAATTTTGTCAATCCTTTCGTCATTGTTAGATACCAAGCTCACTAAGTCAACAACCTTTCACCCCCAAACTGATGGCCAGAAAGAGGTTGTCAATAGGATGATCATACACATCCTAAAAATGTACAACTTGAAGCATCCATTCACATGGGATGAAAGTCTCGCTTGTGTCCAACACAACTACAAAAAATCTCTCCACAACTCAAATGGCCCTAACCCCTTTCAGGTGGGACTGGGATTCCGGCCATTATGTCCCATTAATATTTCGATACCACTTGCATCTACTCAAGTAGGTTCAGCTCATGTATGGTCAGAATTCAATGGAGCTAATAACTTCATTTAATGCATTCAACACATTTTCCAGTAGATCCATGACATATTGGAAAAAAAAATTCTAAGTACTAGCAGTTCCATGACCAGCATCAGGTGTCACACAAGTTTCATATGGGAGACAAAATTTGGTTACTTTTGTAGAAGGAATGCCTCACTAGGGCCTAGCACAAGCTTCTCCTACTATGATATTGGCATTACACCATCACTAAGATTGTAGGGGACAATGCATTAGAGCTCAACATTCCACCATTCCTTGGCCTACACCGAGTATTTAATGTGGACCACATTTTCCCATAGTTTCCCCCATTGCTGGATACATTAGACATTTTTGAGCAATTGACACCAATAGAGATTAACCGAATCAGTAACGAACATGCCACAACTGATAAGATCATGGAAAAATAGATCAATAACACTCACCAACAGAGAATTTAGCTATATCAAGTTGTCAAAGTTAGTCAACTCCTCACCAGGGCAAGTGGCTCACCATGGACGAGGTTCAAAAAAACATTCCTCACCTCATCGAGTCTGCACACGCAATTAAAACCATTGCTTCCTAAGGGGGGAGGACTGATATAGGTGGATATTGATGGCCACTTTCCTATTCCACTTGGAGCTCCATTCGGTTTCATCAGTTTCCTTGTTTATACCACATTTTACTATTTTTACCATTTTTTCAGGTCATGAACTTCTAGAGCTATTTGACCCCCCTAAACGACATTTTTTAAGTCCGTGGAAATCCTATAGCCATAAGTAGGGGCCTACCATAAATATTATAATAATTAGATATATATTTCTAACGAGGTATAAACGAAGATCATATGACCAAGTTAGGACCCCAGGAAGTTGGCTGCCCAACTAACCCCAACGAGGTCCAAAAACTCTTGGTGTTCCATCTCCTAGGGTTCAATTTTTGGTTTTTTATGGTTTCCTTTTATATTTAATAATAATAAGGCCCTTGAGCATCATTGTAACATAATTTAGAGGCATGTATCTGCCACATCTCTTCTCAGAGATAAGCTATCATTGCCTAAGCTAGTTATTTTCCATTCTGTATGTAAGCATATTATAGTTCTTTGATATTAATGAAATGATAATTTATTTCTCATGCATCTCTATGTTTATGTTTATACATGTATTCTGTTGTGTTTATACATAATTCTAGATCAAATATGGCCTCAAATAAACCACAACCTCTGGTATGGATGGCACAGTCTGCTTTTGATATCCAAGGTATTTTTGATGACCTACCCCATCATCCACAAAAACATATTTCCAATTATGACCTAGAGAAAGGGAATAACATTGAATATAAAATTAGTAATTTTGATCTCTCATTACAGGTGATGAGGGTGTAGCATGATGATGTCACATGCATATTTTTATTGTGCCCCTTGGAGAATAAGGCCACTATTTGGCATCATACGCTACTTGTAACATCTATTTGAACCTGGGATGAGTTTCAGAAGGCCTTTCTTGAAAATAATGCTAAAGAGAAGATACCTAGCCTGCTACTTTAATATCTAAGTTTCTAAATATGGGGAATAAATAATAGTTGAAACAATTTAATCAACATTTTACTACTATATTGAACATGTTCCCGACTGATGTCCCTCCCCATGATTCTATCACGGTTCATTATTATAGTAAAGTATTTCCCCATGAAATTTCTATGTTCGTGAAGAGAGAAGAAAAAGAAACACTAGTGGATAAATTCACATAGTATGTCGTGGTTGAAAAGGATTTGATCTCCATAGGATCACATGAGCATGAAGCATAAGATGATTCAAAAGCTACCGATAATAAATCTCAAACCTCGTATAGTAAATCTAATGATAAATATACCTTTGATTTTTAATATCTCGTGAAGTATATTAAGTATATAGCTAATGAAGTGTCTAAATTGAAGAGGAAAACAAGTGAATTCTATTCTTACAACAGTCCTTTCAAAACCTTTTTGAATAAAAGTGGCAATCTACTGGCTAAATCAACCCAAATCTCAAACATGAATCTTAATGTTGAAGAAGTGGGAATGGAAAATTACTGTACATCCCACCATTCATCTCATTTAGAGAATACATGCCCATAATGGGTGCATAATATGACTACAATGGTGAAAAAACTGCTTGATGACCAGAAAATCGAAGGTGGAGACAAGCAAACAAAGGATGATGAAGAAGAGGCCTCCCATCCTAAAAACATTTTTGGCTCATCTGCACTGGAATTTGAAGTTTTTAGAGAGGATGAGATTCATTTTGTTCAATAATATCCATTTGGTGAGACTCCTCTGGATAAAACTCTAAATAATTATAGTGAAAGGAATAAAAGACCAATGGCTAAACACACCTTGGAGGACAATAAGAAAGAAATTTTAAGATGGATTCTGCCTCTTAAAAAACCTATCGAGACTATAATTCCTAAGAATTCCACTGGGAAATATTCAAAGAATGCATCAACAATTACTAAGATTAATCCAAATGCTCCTGAAGCTGCTAGCAAGCCTTCCCAACTAAAAACCCCATCTTATTCATCTAAGGACAAAAGTGTATCTTCTTATATTGGTTATAATATTATTAAGGATATGAATAAGTCTTGAAAAAATATCTACCTCTACGAGTTGTCTAAGATGTGCAGGAAAAGGGAAATGATTGTCAAGAATTTTGCATCCAAGTACTCCACTAGTAAAGCCTATGTCTCTTCCAAGTTTTCTTCCTTTAGTAAATCCAAAGCTTTGGTAAATCTTGAATCCATTATTAATGTTGAAAATTATATTTCAAGATGTTCAATACCTCATTTTTTTTTTATGGAATTCTTCTCCATATTTATTTATACAATAGATCATAGAATAACGATAGATTCCCTGTAGTGTAAGAGTAGTGTAAGTAGTGCCAGGAGGTCTTTGCTAGCTAGTAAACCAATAAATAGCTAGTCTCAGCACCAGTAACATTTGACATATGATACTGGCATATATAAGTTTCAATGTGCCATTTAAAGTAAATGAAGGAGAAGATAAGTGTGACTCGGAGTGAGGAGGAGTGGTGGGCCTACAGGAGGGTCTTCAAGGGATGAACTTGGGGGCTACAGGTGATGAGCTATGATCATAATGTCTTCAATGGCTTCAGCTGCTGTATATGCATGCATAATCTCCTTGTTCACTCCCCTGCATCTAACAACATCATGCCTTTATAGGTTTTCAAGAAGCTTAATGTTGAACTGAAAAAGTATAGATACAAAAAGCAAACAGCTTAATAGATCCTAAGTTAAATTTGTGGGAGAGTTGAACAATCTATTGAATATATTGTCTTTGGATTCGAGAGTTCACTAGTTCATTGATATTGTGGTCATTGATATTCTTGAATCATACATGCTTTTACTAAGTAGGGGCTAGTCTACTAAGCTTCCAAGGTATTTTGGCACAAGATGGTCCCATTTCTGGCTCCCTTATAATGAAAATAATAGTTAGATTAGAGTATATGGTGATTCATACATGAAGCGTACGGTTACTAAGCTTAAATATCTTAATGAACCAATCAACATTGCTCAAGAATAACTGGGGAATTTATTTTTAGAACTTGATATTGGTTGTTACCAAGCCATGCCATCACCAATCTTGTCATAAATTTAGTTGGAACTCCTTCCTTTCCCTCTAGATGATAGTAATTAACTTTGTTCTATAGATTTGAATAGTTTTAGTTCAGGTTCTAGTTAACTGACATCTCAGCATTGTACTTTGATGGATCCAAAAATAAATATGGATTTTTCATACGTTGTAACCTAATGGACCCCAAAAAAAATATTTTTTTGATTTTATACCATTTATAATTTTGATGCACTAACAAAACTACAAGGTATGAGGTGTTGGTTCTTATAACTAAGAAAGCTATTGACCTAAAGGTGGACTATATAAAGGTAATTGTATATTTTGAGATCATCACTAGATAGGTACGCAATACTATCCATTGTTTTTCACCGCATCTGAAAAACTACCAACAAGAGGTATGGAAATTAATCTCTGCATTAAAATAGTTTTTATTAAATCAGTCCCAAGAATTAACAATGCCACCGTCGATACATTACCTAATGCTACTGCTAGGCTTATGCCACTTAGGAGAAAATTCTTTATTTAATTTGTTTATAAGCATGATGTTCTAAATAACATGACTAATTTACAGTTTTTCAATCATGATCTGCATTTATCAGACATCCTCACTAACACGGACGCTTTCAAATATGTAGTTATAGACAAGGAAAAGCATGATAAGGTCTTACAAGAAGAAACTGATGTACGAAAGCGAGATCCTATGCCTACAGGTTTTGTTTCTCAAGAAAAACTATTTGACCTACAAAAATGGTTTGAAGGACCCCCCAACACAAAGACTCAAAGTTCCATGTTGTTGCACGAGCAAGTCAATCTTGGAATGTAGGTTGGAAAATATTTTATCAATATCAATACTTGTTTCTCCCCTTAAGAGAGGTAATATCTTATTGATTTATTCAAGAAGTATTGAGACATTTTTCTTGGACATACAAATACCTAAATACATATGATACCCATATTATCCGACATGTAATTTCGACAAAGGATGGTCTCAATCCTTTTTAGAAAAAGCTGAGGAAATTGAATCCAATGTTGGAGCCTCTCATACAGAAAGAATTTAAGCTATTAGACACAAAAAACATTTTCAATGTCAGATAGTCCACGTGGGTCTACAACCTCGTTCCTATCATGAAGAAGTCTAGTGAGATTTGTTTATGTGTTTAATTTTTAAATATTAATTGGGATTTTCATAAACACAACTACCCTATCCCCTCCATGGATTAGGTCCTTCAAACCCTTTCTAAATCTGAAATGTTCTCTCTTCTCAAAGGATTTTTTGTTTACAACCAAGTACTAGTTGTTGAACTAGATATATTAAAAACTAATTTCAAAACCACGTGGGGGAATTTTTCATTTAGATTTATGGCATTTGGTTTCATCAACATCAGAGCTAATTTCCAAAGGGAAATGGACATTGTGTTCATAGGGTTGATTGGTAAAAGCATAGTGGTCTACCTTGATGACTTTATGGTATTCTCAAAGGAAATATTAGATCATCCACAACATCTGAAGTAGATTTTTGAGTGATGTAGAAAATATGGAATATCAATCAACCCTAAGAGAGAATTTATGTAGTGTCTGAAGGGAATATATTATGACATATAATAGTAAATATTAGTATTACCATGTACCCTGAGCATGCCAAGGCTATCACATAGATACCATATCCAAATGAAAAGAAGGAAATGTAGAAATTTTTGCGTAAGATTAATGTTTAGCACAACTTCATTTCTAAATATTCCCAAATTATGAAGCCATCGCATAATATGATCAACAAGAATATGGTATTTAAATGGAATCAATATGAAAATGAGGATTTTTCTCATATCAATAAAACTATATAGAAAAATATCCTGCTCTTTATATTCCTAATTTTAATAAATATTTCATGGGATATACATTTGCTTCTCATTCTTCAATAGTAGTCGTTTTAACATGAAAAAAATGACAAAGTCAATGAAAAAGCTAGATATTTTGTGAACACTAGCTTGTAGGGATTAGAGCTAAATTATCCCAATATGGACAAGCATGAATATTTTATGTATAAGGTTTTCAAACACACAAGCCTGATATTCTGAAAAATCATGATGCAGTGTTTTTACCCCATCCTGCTATAAGATCATTGTTTGTGCAATAAGAGATGGGTGAACACAGGACCAATTGGATGGCATGCATGTAAAAGTGTGATATTAAATTCAAATCGGATCACACTGTCAAACAACATGGCTTATGTAAGCTTGTTGTTGAATATTCAAATCAACCCGAAGAAGAAATGTTGGGATGGGAGCAAGATATTGTGATGCAAAAAAATGGTTCAATGCCCACACCCAGTGCATCATCATATTGGTATGTCTATTTGACGTAGTATCTGTAACAAGGTACTTTTCCTTCTACTTTGTTCATGCATATGTGTGGAAATACTCCATCTGTCAAAAGTGTGTTCAAATAGAATCACGATCAACTTCCCTACTGAAACCTATTGCAATAGAGGAAATTTTTCAACAATGGGGTTTGGATGTTATTGGGGAGATCACTCCATGATCCTCAAAGAAACATAAGTATATATTCATAGCTACAAAATATTTCACAAGGTGGGTTGAAGTTTCACCACTTAAAAAATTCAACGACAACAAGGTAATTCATTTTCTCAATCAGAACATCATAACCAAATTCATTTCTCCTACCTCCCTTCTCTTTTATAATGAGACTTATTTATCATCATTAAATTTATATGATTTTTATTTGGAGGATGGAATTATATTGAAGCATGCTAGTAACTACTCTCCCTAAGTCAATTCCTTAACCAAGTCCACTAATAAGAACTTAATCCATAATATCATAAAAACGTCGTAGTAATAACAAATAAACTAGCATAAAACTCTAACCAATGCTCTCTAGGCTGACAAGGCCACCCCTAAACCATTTGTTGGAACTTCCTCTACTTCCTTGTGTATAGAAAAGAGGCCAGCCTACCACTGATCCAAATTTATCTACGAATTCAATAGAATACAAATATAAACATGGAAACAAAGATCCAGCAAAAATATAACTTCATTTCAGTACTATTAAAGACTTAAATATTCTTACATACAGAATGGAAATAGATTATCTAGGATGATGGTAGATTATCTTTGAGAAGAGATGTGGTGGAAACATTCCTCTTAACCAAGTTACAATGAGGCTCGAAGGACTTTTTATTATCGAGAAACAATGGAAAACCCTAAACATCCAAAAACCTAACCCTAGGAGATGAAGTACCAAAACTATGGGCCCCGTTTAGGTAAATTGGTACATCAAATTCTCAGGGATGTAACATTATCATACGATCTCCATTTGATGCACACAATACCTTGTTAGAAAGATCTTTCCAATGAATACAACTTTCAAGTGACCCAAAATGTGGATAAGATCTATTACAATGATTGGGGCAGGCCAATCCTGGATGAATTGGATCTTAGCTAGATCCACGTCTACACCATGCTCATCTATGATGTAACCCAAATATTGGACGCAACTCATGCCAAATGTGAATTTCTCCAAGTTGGTGCATAGTTTGTGTTGTCAAAGGGTTTGAAGCATTTGTTGAACATGTCGAAATTGTTCTTCCCAAATATTTTTGAAGATGAGGATGTCATCGAGATAAAAAACCACGAATGAGTTGGTGAAGGGCCACAAGATGTCATCCATTAGCCTCATAAAATTATTAGGGTCATTTCTCAACCCGAAGGTCATAACCAACCATTCAAAAAGGCCTTCCTTTGATATGAAGGCAGAATTCCATACATCTGTGGGATCTAATATAACCCCGTGATAGCCAGAATTCAAATCGATCTTGTTGAAATACTTAGCCCCTTTGAGTTGGTCTAGAAGGTCATCAATCTGTGGGATTGGATACTTGTTCCTGACAGTGATTTTGTTTAGTGCTCGATAATCAATGCAGAGCCTCCAAGTCCCATCCTTCTTCTGTACAAGTACAAGCATCCTCCCACAAGGCAAGGAACTTGGTCAGATGTGCCCTTTTTGCAGTAAATCCTGCATTTTCTGCTTGATCTATTCATTCTCTAGAATGGAGTGGTGATATATTGGCTCGTTCAGTAGAGGTTCTCTGGGAGTCGGATTGATCAAATGCTTGACCTGACAGTACAAGGGTACCTCGAAGGGTGAGGAGAAGATGTCCCTCTATTCTTCCACAAACATACCCACCTGCTTCTCTTGCGGGGGGAAACCCTTCTTGGGGACCACGGATGTGGCTAAAATATTCCCCTTACTTTGAGAGATAATTAGAAAGAAAAAAAAATTTATGGTCTGGGAGATTATCTTACTACATTTCTTAGCAGAGATAAAAGAGGTGTTGAAAGGCTAGGCTACCTCAATTATCCTGTATAACTTACTATCAAAAGAAATAATAACAGTGTAAGGTGTAGACTCATACATGGCATGAGTCTTCCACAAGTATGGCTATCCTCACAATACATCAAAAAATTCCAGAGGATTTATATCACACAATACCTCATTTGTGAAGGGCTTGACACTATAAGAAAGGTGACACTGCTGGCTGACATAGGGATCTCGTCCTTGGTGAAGCCACTCAATGGTGTACATATGCAGGTGTGGTGTGGTCGACAGGCCCAACATCTTGATGATCTCTTCTAAAATGAGGTTGTTTTGGCTCTATTTGTTGACAATGAATTGTAGCGGCGAGCCCTTTAACCACATTTGTGAATGAAATAGGCGTTCCCCCTCCTTTGGATCTTCAAGTTCCGCCTTTTGGAGCTTTTTGGTGGCTACTGTCGCAGTGCGTTATGAGGCAATGATTTTCTTACCCTTATTAGTTCTCTTTTCAAGTTCCATCTCAGAATCAGAACATGGATCTGTCTCTTAGTCTCTTAGCTCGACCACCAGCGCTTGCTTTATGCGACATTCATTTGCAATTTAAGTGGGGCTTTTATGTAACTTACACCACTTTCTCATGTCCTTATTTTCCTTCGCATCACCTTTGGCTTTTAGCTTCAAGGTATTTACCTAGGGGGTCCCGGTCGGGCTCTATCCTTTGATATATGGATTTGGGGCACCCTTTTTTTTTCTTTGGGTTGGCGGATCCGAAGTCTCGCTTCTTCTTCTTGAATTTATGCTCAATTTTTGTAGCATATTGGTATGTTTCACCAAGAAAGGAGATGTCTAAGAACACGATTTCATCTTAAATTTCTTTTTGCAAACAACTGCAGTACTTTAGAACCCGATGTTTCTCAGAATATTTGATACCCATCTTTGTGCACAGGGTATGGAAAATATTTGTCAGCTCATGCACATCTTGATCCTTCTTCTACTACAAAATATTCCTTTTCTTGTACTTGTCTTAATAGCTCCCGACAGGGTAGTATTGTTCCTTGATGGTGTCTCAGAAATAATTCCAAGTGGGTGAAAATGATAATAGTGAGGGTTCCCCTTGTATTTATTCTCACAGTATGTTTACCACTAGTCCTTGATGTGCAGGCCAACTTTTGTAATGTTCCCAATTTTTAGCCTCAAGCTAAAATGGAACATTATAGTTGCACATTTTATTTTTGTTAATAAAATGGGCAAGGAGACACCTTAGCCTCTTTTAGATGAAGAAATAACACTCCTAATGTCAAAAGGGAGTGAATAAAGCAGCTGAAATAAACACCAAGGGTGTGAATGGAACCCAGCTCACTTGATTAGTCACCATTGACTAAATTCAACAGCGCTGCCTATGGAGGGAGAGGCTTCCTAGAGAAGCTGTGCAGTTTTGGAGGGAAGACATTCATGCAAGGGTGGAAACCCTAATTGGTGGGGACCATGATGGAGAGGAGTTCTCTCACTTTATATGGAGGAGATGGCAGCCCATTTTCATTATGCTATGTTTTAGATTGCAGAAAAGGGTCTGTAAAAGCTACGCAGTCCATAAGGAGAACTGCGTTATTTTGGAGAAGGCAGTGAGAGAGGGGTTCTAGAGCTTCAGAGGAGTGTGTTTCTGAGAAAAAGTGACGAGAAATTTTTATTGGAGACACTATCAGAGGAGGGAATCTACATTTTAGATCAGCCAAAACCTCATTCTTATTTCGTTTCAGTTGTACTGACAACTTGGTTGTCACATTTTTGTATTCTCCGGCATTTCTAGCAATCTTCATAGATTGGCTAGAAATCTTGTATTTCAACCCAATTCTTGTTTCTGGGCTTATTTATTGCATTCATTCAGCCATATGTACATTTACTCATATTCAAAATCTTATACCTTCATGTACTCAGTGTAGTTGCAACTACTCTGGCATTTTGTGGAGTTGCAGCTACTCGTGTATTTCATGGCTTATTCATTGGAGATTGGATCTTAAAGCTGGAGTGGCTTGTCCCTCAGCTATATCTTGTATTTATTTGTTGATATATCATAATATCATGATGGCTATAGCATTTTACCTCTTATGGTGTATTTTAGATATGCAGAGTTTCTGGTTATGTTCTTATATTGCTGTAAGCTCTCTCATTGAGCATTGTTTTAGAGACCTAGATTGGGGATATCTGTATAACTCATCTAGATGTATTTCTTTGAGCTCATATTCTACATAGGAGTTGTATGATATGTTATCTAGGTCATCCCAGCATTGGTATGTCTTATTTTTGCATCAGCTTCCTTATACAGCATCCTCCAGGACCCTGTAGCAGAAATTCCCGAGGTGGAATATTGCATATCCATAGGCAGAGTCTGAGAAGGGCCAGCCAGCCTCAGGATTTCTCCCTTCTTTAGAAGGAATCATATCCTGTAAATTCCCAGTCATTAAATATTTGAAATGGACTTTTGGTAGCTCACTGAAGAAGGAAAATGGAACATCTTAAGATGTTCCCGATGGAGCAGAAAATCCCTCATTTGGGACATTACAGTGGTATCGGAGCATGATATTGGCTCAGCTTGTGCCCAAGATCTAATTCCATCAGCAAGAGGAGCTTATCTCCAAAGAGAGGATATTGATAGAGGAAACAAGGAAAAGGAATGAAGGAAGAGGAGGTTTCCCTTCTTCTTTTCTAGACCATTGAGCACACCATTGAAGATCTGTTGAAAGGGGAAAATTTTGGAGAAATTTTCTAAAAAGGGTTTGTGGATAGAGCTAGCCCTAGCTATTCTCATGGAGGGTGTGAGCATTCAGCCACACATGCAGATCCACAACATAGTACATCACCCATAGCTACTATAAGAAGGATGGATGGAAAGAGTTGAGGCCTTTGGAGGAGCAGCACTGCAAACTCAAAGGTATGATTCATGATGGTTGATTTCATAGTTCTATTTCATGTTCTCATGCAAATGAAAGATAATATGTTACAGTAACAAATATTTTTGCAAAGGGGATTGATGAAAATCAATATGCAACTGGGTGTGACAAAACTTCAAACACTTTGCATGCATGGAAGGGAACCATGAAACAAAAATCATTCCATCTTTCTAGAGGGGAAGAAATTAGGAGAATGACTTGCTAGAGGAAAGAACCCCATTGTATGAAGGGCACTCTTCCATTTGTGAGGGTGTGGAGACATTTCTTTCAAGAGAAGGCTAAGACCCATGGCCTCTCACTCAGGAGGAGACACACTCACATGTTGGTAGAGAGGAGGTGCATATAAGAACCTACAACGCTGCACCATTAGAAGAAGAAGAAGAGAAAAAGGATCAGCATGAAGGGATGATGGAAATTCACCCCTATCTATTTTTAGATATTTTCTTCACATGGGATAAGGACTGCACTGCGTAGTAGAGAGAGAGAGGACCTCTCATTCCTCTCATATATTTAGTCCACTTCCTATCTTGATGTCTCACTTTTTGGAGGTTTCCACATGGGAGGCCACTTGATCTAGAGATGATGAGAGGCATCATGCTTTGAGGTTCACCACTCTTGGATTCTCGAGAGGTGGAGAAATTGGAGGAATCCATCACAGCGCAGAGAGTCTGGGGACAAGCTCATGGAGGAGGGATACACTCTCCCATTTTCAGTACCACCCATTCTCATCAGTTTCATTGCGCAAATAGAGTTGTTGTATGGATGGAGGATAGCATATTCATGATGCCAGGTGACTGCTCCATGGATTTGGTGAGAGAGAGGATACTTATTTTGATAAGGAACTTTTTCATGCTTTGGAGTAGATGGAGGCCACTCATGCTTACATTGCCCAGGATCAGGAGATTATTTGAAGGTGATAGTCTCTCATGGGAGGCTCATTTTCAAAGAGCATCATTTCTATTTTAGCATGAGTAGTTGCATGATGGCATGGCAGCAACTTGGAGGATGACTTTGGCATGAGGGGATGTCAAGGTAGCAGGCAGCAGTGTGATGGAGCACCATATTGCAGAATATCAGCGTTGTCTATGTGGAGGCTTGATCCATGTTGGAGGACTCAGCTTTTGGTTGAGAGGTCCCAGGATCTTGGTGCATGCATGATTATTAGATAGCCTTGATGGAGATGAAAGATACTTAGTGGATAATGTGATCATCTATCATCATGACAGACTCTTCTTGACTAGAGTTTCTAGTATCAAGGAGAAATTATTTGCATGCAGCATATGAGAACTTCCTAGCTATGCACTTGGATGCATACTTTGCCTTGCTAGGGGAGTTCACCTGGAGGGCATTCAACATGATCTAAATCATCATATGGATAGATTCATAGCCCGATTGATTTTGGAGAGGTTGGCACAACCATTCCCTTACTCATTGGAGGAGAGGGAGAACATTCATGTTGAGCCATTTCAACTCAAGAGCTCTAGTGCATGATGGAGGAGGTATAATTTCATGTTTGGTATTATACTTATTTTCATTGATTGAGGAGCATGATGTATCAAGGAGGCTTGTTCCTTCTTGTATTTTTCATGAGGATGTACTTGTAGCCTTTATTTTGGCTATTCTTATGATGGTTTGTGGGAAAAGCCACATGCTTCTTGGTGTGCACCTTTGGAACCAATGTGTATTTCATGTTCCATCTTATGAGGAGATGTTGTGGAAGAAAACAAGTGGCTAGTTCAGCACTTGTTACTTTTGGTTTTGAGGCAGGCCAAGGAGGCATTGTGCAGGTTCCATGAGTGGAACTATGAACCACTCTCCGGTTGTCCTATGGAAACATGTTTCTATTGCATATTTCTGATGTTGTACATTTATGAGGCACATTATTTGGATATTATTATATGTACAGCCCATTGGGAACACAATTCTCCCCATTGTATATGTTTTATATTGCAGGAGATACCATGGGCAAACCATGATTTCCACATTATTACTTGTCTCTTCTTGTGGGAGAAACCACTTGGAGGATTTGAGGAGGCATTTCATGGCTGGATTTCTTGATGGGGTAGCTTGGGCCATTCTTGGAGCCCATACCTTTCCAGCCCAAAGAAAAAGGAAGCCCCGTGCACACTTCAAATGGAGAGAGGACCATCATGAGAATGCAAGCACACTCTCCATTCAGCCCCAACTCATTGCAGAAATCAAGGGTGAGATTTTCATTTGGATGATTGCATGGATGAGAGGATCATCATTGGGAGTAGAATTTTCCCATGCATATCATCACTCCTACCTTAAGGAGGCCTTAGCACAGCAAGAAGGATTCCACTACACCTTCTATCTTTCCGTGAGGAGCATTGTATCAACTTGCATACTTGGGAGAGAGCATTGGAGGACAGTTTCATTGCAGCATATTTGAGCAGTGGTGGGAGCATTGGTGAGGAGGCCACAAGAGAAGAAGGGGGAGACGATTTTATTCTCTCTATGCAGTTTCTTGAGGGCAAGCAACATGTGGGAGGGGGGGACTGTAATGTTCCCAATGGAACATTATAGTTGCACGTTTTATTTTTTTTAATAAAATGGGCAAGGAGGCACCTTAGCCCCTTTTAGATGAAGAAATAACACTCCTAATGTGAAAATGGAGTGAATAAAGCAGCTAAAATAAACACCAAGGGTGTGAATGGAACCCATCTCACTTGATTAGTCACAATTTACTAAAGTCAACAACGTTGCCCAAGGAGGGAGAGGCTTCCTAGAGAAGGTGCGTAGTTTTGGAGGGAAGACATTCATGCAAGGGTGGAAACCCTAATTGGTGGGGACCATGATGGAGAGGAGTTCTCTCACTTTATATGGAGGAGATGGCAACCCATTTTCATTATGCCATGTTTTATATTTCAGACAAGGGTATGCAAAATCTTGCATCCCCGGGCTGTTTAGCAGGGTGATGGTTCCCTTGGGCACAAGGGTGTTCCCGGTCGGGAATCCCTACCTATTACTTAAGGAAGGATGAGGATTGAGCTACATTTCCTCAATACAACATTGGCCACATCTTCATTCATCTTCTACAGCGTTATTTCTGCAGCAGAGAGTACGTTGTGTAGCTGGGTGCAGCTAGAGAGGAACTCATGGAGTCTCTCTTGTCTAGTTTTCTTCAGTGTAGGAGTGTTATATTCATTGGAGAAGCTACAAGGAGGATTCCCGGGCTTCATTTCAGATCAGTGGCATGAGGCCACACTTCCATCATCTCCCACTGCGCAGTCCATGAGGAGAACTGCGTTATTTTGGAGGAGGCAGTGAGAGAGGGGTTCTGGAGCTTCAGAGGAGTGTGCTTCTGAGATAAAGTGACGAGCAATTTTTATTGGAGACATTATCAAAGGAGGGCATCTACATTTTATATCAGCCATAGCCTCATTCTTTTTTTGGTTCAGTTGCAGTGACAACTTGGTTGTCACATTTTTGTATTCTCCGACATTTCTAGCAATCTTCATAGATTGGCTAGAAATCTTGTATTTCAACCCAATTCTTGTTGCTAGGATTATTTATTTTATTACTTCAGCCATATGTACAATTACTAATATTTAGCATCTTATACCTTCATGTACTCAGTGGAGTTGCAGCTACTATGGCATTTTGTGGAGTTGCAACTGCTCTCGTGTTTCATAGCTTATTCATTAGAGGTTGGATCTTAAAGCTGGAGTGGTTTTTCCCTCAGCTATATCTTGTATTTATTTGCTGATATATCATAATATCATGATGTCTGTAGCATTTTCCCTCTTATGGTGTATTTTAGATATGCATAGTTTTTGGTTATGTTCTTATATTGCTGTAAGCTCTCTCATTGAGCATTATTTTAGAGACCTAGATTGGGGAGATCGGAATAACCCATATAGATGTATTTATTTGAGCTCATATTTTGCATAGGAGTTGTATGAGATGTTATCTAGGGCATCCTAGTGTTGATATGTCTTATTTTTTCAACAGATTCCTTATACAGCGTCCTCTAGGACCCTGTAGCAGAAATTCCCAAGGTGGAATATTGCATATCCATAGGCAGAGTCTAATAAGGGCCATCCAGCCTCAAGATTTCTCCCTTCTTTAGAAGGAGTCATATCCTATAAATTCCCCATCATTCAATCTCTGAAATGGACTTGTGATAGCTCATTGAAGAAGGAAAATGGAACATCTTAAGATGTTCCCGATGGAGCAAAAAATCCCTCATTTGGGACATCACAACTTTCAAGGGTGCAAAAGTAATATTTTCCATATTGGAAAAATCATGAACATAAAAATATCCTTCCAATAGATTTAACCATTTATCTACTACATCTACATGTAGCTGGGCTTAAAATGTGGGAATGTCAAAGTTGAATTGTACCTTAAAGGGAGTGGCACCTCCAGAATGGTTGTTGGATGAATATGCATCACCTGTGGGAATCTGCTAAAGGATTTGGGTAAAGTTATACATCACCACATTCCTCTGTTTCTCGACAGCCTTCTCAAGAAATATTTTGATAGGCTCTTCTACTCCCTCATCTTTCTTTTCTTCTTCCATGGGAGGCTGTCAGGGTTTGCGAGGCTCATATTGCAAGGGTTCAACCAGATGAATCCCTAAATCCTTATACCTTCACCTCATTAGGGAAATGAAAATAAAAAAAGAGAAAAATAATACTGCTTTGACACCATTGATATCAATGTATCCAGGAACACAACAGATAAAAAATATAAAAATTGAAACAGATATGTAAAAATATAACTTCATTTCATTAATATGAAAGCTTGAAATATGATTACATACAGAATGGGAATAAAGTAGTTGGGATGGTAGCTTATCTCTGAGAAGAGATGTGGTGACTACATGCCTTTGAACTAAGTTACAATGAGGCTCGAAGGCCTATTTATCTTTTAAAAACAATGGAAAACCCTAAACATACAAAAAACTAACCCTATTGGATGAAGCACCAAAACTATGGACCCTGTTTGCGTAAATTGGTACATCAAATTCCCAAGGATCTAACTTTCACATATGATCTCTGTTTAACGTGCACAATACCTCATTAGAAATATCTATTCGAGGAATACAACTTTTGAGTAGCCAAAATGAGTAAAATACCCATGTTGGCCGTGGTTTTCCCAAAAAACATAATTTAGGGCCTCAAAACGACTCTAGAAGTTTAGGACCCAAAAAAAATGCAAAAAATAGTAAATTGTTCTACAATTAGGGAAAATAAAAAAATGAAAGAAACAATGGTGGGGGTCCAAGTGGAATATCCACATGGATCATCCCTTCCCCCATAGGAAGCATTAGTCCCCATTGCATTGAGTTCCTCCATGAGATGAGGAAACTTCTACTAAATTTGGTCCATGGTGAGCCACTTTCCTTGTTGCAGGAGTTGGCCAACTTTGACAACCCGATACAGCTAGATATTTTGCTGGTGGGTGTTCTTGATTTGCATGTCCATGATCCGATCAGTTTTGGCTTGTTCCATGTAGTCTAGGTTTAGCTTTTTTGGTGTGATTTGTTTTGCAATGTTTGATGTGTCTAGTAATAGGGGAAAGTATGGTCGAAGGAGGTCCACATTGAAAATTGGGCACAACCTAAGAAATGGGGGAATGCTGAGCTCAAAATAATTGTCTCTCACAACCTTGATATTGGTGTAAGTCCCATATCAGAGTGTTGTGAGATTCTGATGATCTCTGGTTAGGCACTCTTTTTTCAAATGCAACAAATCTTTGTCGTCCACCTGAAAATTATGTGGCACCCGATGTTGATCATGTCACTACTTGTACTTGGCATTGGAATTCTTCAGGATATCATGAACCTGCTCGTGGATGTGCTAGTTACGTTAAATAAATCTAGTTCCTTTATCAACCTCAAACAATACATGTGTGGATTATGTCTGTATAGTCACATGAGGTCTAACAACATCAATTGGACACAATGTTTGAAATCCTAGACCCACTTGAAAGGAACTGTGGCCAGTCGATCTATGGAGAGTTGTATTGTACCTGTGTTGCACATAGGGGAGGATCTCACCCCAATTTTGTGGATAATTGGAGTTGTACACACACACTATGTGCACTATAATCATATTTACCACCTTTGTCTGGCCATCAGTCTGGCGATGTAATGCAGTCAACTTGGTGAGCTTGGTGTCCAATAGTATCCAAAGTCTTGACTAGAATTTTCTTAGGAACCCGCTATACCATTCTGATATAATGGTCCGCGAGATCCAAAAATGTACCCATACTTGTTCGAAGAAGATTTCGGTAGTGTCCTCTTCCATGATGCTCTTCTTATAGGCCACCAATATAGCCATATTAGGAAATATGTCGACGACCACAAATACAAAATCATTACCATGCTTAGTAGAAGGGAGGCCAAACATATAGTCCATGGATATGGATTCCCAAGGCTAGATGGGAGTAGGAAGAGGAGTGTACAAGCTTTGCTTTTTGATGGTTGGCTTTACGATGCCACATGTAGTGAAGGATCTGATATATTTCCAAACATCTAGTAAGATTTTTTGCCAATAAAACTACTTTTCTAGTACAACCACAGTTTTCTCCGCACCAAAGTGTGTTGTGACCCAACTGTAATGCACCTCTGAAATCATCTTGACATGCTTTCTTGAAGGAACATAAAGGTGGCCCAGGTAGAATAATAATGTGTCATATAGGTGGAAATTAGGAATTTTATTTCCATCTACTAGGATTTTGTATGTGAAGGATAATTCTAGATCATTTTTGTATAGTTACGACCATCTAGAGGTGTTGCGGCCAAAGAGTTGAGAATAGTAGTCAGTGCTACAATTGGGGGTCAGTTGAGGTAGTCTGTAACAGAATTGGTGATGCCATTTTTGTATTTAATGGTCAAGTGGAATTGTTGTAGCTATGTAGACCACTTTTGATGGCGATCGTTCTGGAACTTCCCTTGTGTCTGTATAAACTGAATAGGTCGGTGATCGGTGTGGATGACCATCTCCTTCCCCAAAATGTAATGCTTCCATTTTTGACAAGCTTGTAGGATGGAATACATCTCTGTATCAGAAAGTGTCTCGGTATGATATGCCAGTCGATGCTCGTGATGGGTGAGGGCTTCACCAATAGCATAGTCGAAGGTGTCTATCTCAATTGCAGATGGTTTTTGTAGGTATGTCAGTGTGAGTACTGGTGCAGAGCAGAGGCAGTGCTTCAACTCAAAGAACGCCTTTGGCTGAGATTCTGACTTGGAAAATTTATTTGTCATCCTGACATTAGTAATCTAACTCAAAGGCCAAGAGATATGGGAGAATCCAAACATGAACCTCTGATAAAAATTTGTAAGGATCAAAAAGTGGCGAATATCTATTAGAGTGGTTAGGGCTAGCCAATCCTGAATGACTTGGGTCTTAGTCGGATCCACATGAATTCCACGCTCATCTATGATGTAACCCAAATATTGGACCTGAATCATGCCAAAGGTGCATTTCTTCAAGTTGGCACACAGTTTGTGATGCCGAAGGGTTTGAAGGACCTTTCAAATATGTTGCAAGTGTTCTTCCTGAATCCTGGTAAAGATGAGGATTTCATCCAGATAAACAAATGTGAATGAGTTGGTGAAGGGCCGCAAGATGTCATCCATTAGCCTCATAAAAGTAGCAGCGAAATTTGTCAACCCAAAGGGCATAACCAACCATTAAAAAATTTCTTCCTTAGATATGAAGGCAATCTTCCATACATCAGAGGGCTCTATTAGAACCTGGTGATAACCAGACTTCAGATCGATCTTTCTAAAATAATTGGCCCCCTTGAGTTTGTTTAGAAGGTCATCAATCTGTGTGATTAGATACCTATTCCTGACATTGATTTTTTTTAGTGCCCGAGAATCAATACAGAGCCTCCAGGTCTCATCCTTCTTCTGTACAATTACAATCAGGCTCCCAAAATGCGAGGAACATGGTCGGATGTACCGTTTTTGCAGCAAATCCTTGATTTTCTGCTTGATCTATTCATTTTCCATAATGGAGCAGCGATATATTGGACCATTGGGTACAGGTTCTCTGGGAGTTAGATCGATCAAATACTTGACCTAACAGTGCAAGGTTACCCCTGCGGGTGAGGAGACGATGTCTCTATATTATTCCATGATCATATCCACCTGCTTCTGCTATGTTAGGAACCCTTCTTGGAGGTCATGGATGTGGCTATAATATTTCCCTTATTTTGAGAGCGCTTCCAAAAGAAAACAAATTTCTTGGTCTAGGAGATGACATTACTGGATTACTTAGTAGAAATAAAAGAGATGCTGGTACGAGGGGCTACCTATGGTATCATATATAACCTATTACCCAATGAAATAATAACAGTTTAAGGCCTAGAATCATACACCGCATGTTATAGGGAAGGCGACATTGTTGGATGACGTGGAGATATCGTCCTTGGTGAAGCCACCCGATGGTGTATGGTTGTGGGTGTGGTGTGGTCGATAGGCCCAACCACTTCATGAAATCCTTTGAAATGAGGTTCTTTTGGCTCTTTCTATCGATAATGAATTGTAGTGAACCCTTCTCCCACATATGTGAGTGAAAGAGGCACTCCCCTCCTTTATATATTTGGGTTTCGCCTTTTCGAGATTGTTGGTCACTACTATCACAGTGGATTCTATGTCAATGAACTTCTTACCCTTGGGGTTTTCCATGTGGGTTTCCTTGTCAAGTTCTAGCTAAGAATCAAAACAAGCATCTATCTCTGACTCTCTCATCTCAGCCACCAGTGCCTGCTTTGTGCGACATTCATTCATGTTTTTAGTGGGGCACTTATGGAATTCACAAAACTTTTCGATGTCCTTCTTTTCCTTCCCGCCCTCCTTGGCTTGAGGCTTCGAGGAGTTGCCCTAGGGGTCCCGATCAGGCTCTATCTATTTCTTTGTTCCTTGCGGGAATTTTTTTCTGCTTTGGGTTCATAGATCCAAAGTCTCGCTTCTTCTATTTGAATTTCTGCTCAATTTTAGCAGCATATCAGTATGTTGCAGTAAGCGAAGAGATGTCCAGGAACTCCATTTAAACTTGAATGTGTTTGTGCAAACAATTGTTGTACTTTAGAACAAAATTTTTCTCATAATATTTGATACCCAGCTTTGTGTGCAGGGTATCGAAAATATTGGTCAGCTCATGTACGTCTTCATCCCTCTACTGTTGCAACATAGTCCATTGTATGTACTTCTCTTCATAGCTCTCAACAAGGTAATATTGTTCCTTGATGACATATCGAAAAGAATTCAAAGTGTGTACGGCCAAGAATAGTGGCGGTTCTGTCTCATCCTTCTACTCACAATAGGTTCCCACCAGTACTTGATGTGGGGGGTGACTTTCAAGAGTGTAAAAGTAATATTTTCCCTATTGGAAAAATCATGAACAAAAAAATATCCCTCCAAAAAATTTAACCATTTAGCTACAACACCTGCATCTATCTTGCCTTCAAATTTTGTAATTTCAAAGTTGAATTGCACCTTAAAGTGATTGGTGCCTCCAGAATGGCTTCCAGATGAGGATGTGTCATCTCTGGGCATCCACTAAAGGATCTAGGAAAACTTATCCATGATCAAGTTCCTATGTTTCTCGAGGGCCTCCTCGAGAAATATTTTCACAGGATCTCTTTCTCCCTCCTCTTTCTTTTCATCTGCCATGGGAGGTCATTAGGGTTTGTGAGGCTGATCTTGCAAGGGTTCAACTAGATCGAGCCCTAACTCCTTATAACCTGACCTCGTTAGAGACATGCAAAATGAAACATAGAAAGAGAATACTTCTCTCATACCACTGATCCAAATTTATCCAAGGATGAAACATAATACAAATATAAACATGGACACATATATGCAGCATAAATATAACTTCATTTCATTAGTATCAAAGTTGAAATATGCTTACATAAAGAATGAAAATAAACTAGTTCGGGCGATGGTAGCTTATCTATGAGAAGAGATGTACATTAGGGGAATTTTGAGGTCTAAAATTGGCCTCATAAGGAAATTATAAAATAATAGTGGAAATAATAAAATAAGATTTGATGACATCATCAAATTTTAGAGGGAAAAAATAAAAAACTACTTTTTCAGCTCATATTTTCAACTTATCTCCCAAAGGTTTTACTCAAATTTCGAGTGGCAGTACTCACTGGATGAAAAATTTAACTCCTCATCCAAGGAGTACCCATGTTGCATACTTTCGATGGGTCTTGCTACACGAAAAATGAGAAATACATGAAAAACGTGATTGTATTCACGTTTTTTATGTATTTCTCATTTTTCATGTAGCAGGGTCCATCGAAAGTATGCAACATGGGTACTCCTTCGATGAGGAATTAATTTTTTCATCCAACAAGTACTCCTACTCGAACTTTGAGTAAAAAATTTAGGAGATAAGTTGAAAATACGAGTTGAAAAAGTTATTTTATTATTTTATTATTTTTTAATCTTTTTACCCTTTTACTTAAAAAATAGTGAATCATCCCCCATGGTTGACATCATCATATTGAATCCTATTGTTTCTTATAAAGTTTATTTTTTTTGTACATTTTTCTTAGGAGGCCCCTTTTAGACCTCAAAATTCCCTTAATGGGCGGCTACATGCCTCTCGAATGAGTTACAATGAGGCTCGAAGGCCTATTTATTATTGAGAAATAATGGAAAACCTTAAAAATCCAAAAATCTAACCCTAGGAGATGAATTTCCAAAACTATGGGCTTCGTTTGGGTAAATTGGTACATTAAATTCCTAAGGACATAACTTTGGCATACGCTCTCCGTTTGATGTGCACAATACCTAGTTAGAAATATCTATCTGAAGGCTACAACTTTTTAATGGAAAACATCAATAAACAACCCACGTTGTCTCTGGTTTCTCCAAAAATCGTCATTTACGGCCTCAAAATGACTCTAGAAGTTCACGACCGGAAAAACTGCCAAAAAGAGTAAATTGTGCTACAATTAAGGAAATTGAAAAAATGAAAGAAACAATGGTGGGGGTACAAGTCGAATAGGTGGGTGGCTAGAAATATCCACCTAGATCAACCACCTAACATGTATCTACCAACTTTAAAATTGTCTCAAAATTATCGTGGAATTTCATGCCCTATCATGCAAAGAGGATCGAGACCCTTCTTAAACTTGAGGAAGAAAGAAAGAGGGTTTTTAAAAATTTTCCTCATAGCAAATCTGAATCAAGAGACGGTTCAACAATAAATCCATAGGAAACAAGGATTTTAATATGAGTGATTTTGTCCTGAAATTAGATAAATCCCATGAGGAGAAGGGCAAGCATACCAAGTTTCAATCCCCCTGTATTGATCATTTTCAAATCAAAGAAAAACTTTTCCAACATACCTATAACCTCCAAACCCTAGATGGGGAGATTGAATCTATATATATAAATTTCCAAGACCTTAAATTCTACTGCTTTTAGGAGCTCTTGCAACTCCTCGCTTATCTTTGTACATATTTATTTCCTATTATTTCCATTTCATGTCTTTGAATTCCTACTTTTTTTTTGTTTCTTGCATTTTATTTATGAATTTTCTTTTCAATCTCCTTGAATTCCTTTGTAAATAAATAAATGCCTTACATATGAATAAATTTATCTGGGGCATCATCAATAAGATGTTTTTTTTTTAATAATTTTCATATATTTTCAATCATTGGTTGGTTGTCAATCACTTTCTCATGTTTAATTTTGAGCACCTTTAAAATTAAAAAATGTTGACAAGGAAAATATGGGCTAGACTTTCTGGGGAACCCTAATTTGTTGGAATTCCCTTTACCCTTAATAGAATATTTACTACTTATGTTCTCTTCTAGATTTAGATTTTGTTCTCAATGACTTGACCTATTGCTAAGAGAAGGGTAGAAAAGAAAACCTATAGTGAGAAAACTATTTTAGGAAAAATCATTAAAGTCTCTAACAATAAGGAGAAACCTCTCTTTCCCATAAAATAAGTCAATATCCCTCATATACCCTGGTGAAATTAATTCCAAATAAATTACGCTAATGTGCATGCCTAGGTAAAAGCAATTAAATAATTGGTAAAGGATTGAGAAAGGATTCTTGTGTAGAGATGCAATGCAAGCGACTTTGTCGAGGTACTCAATAGACCTTATAGTAATGAAGAAACGCATATGATCCTTTGAGTGACTCCATCGAGTACAGAATAGGCCTATTGGTAGTGGAGCAATGCACAAGATTCAATTTAATCTGAGGATCTATAGCTCACACTTCCACTATCATGATTCCCAATTAAAGCCACTAGCATCATATTTTATCTTGTAGGGTGAATTTAAAGTAATCCAAACAAAACATTAAAGAGAATACTTTCATTAATAGAGGGTTTCATTGTAAAATTAGTGGGACCCATGGGTCTAGGAGAATACTTCTAAGATTAATAATTCATATTGAGTAGAGGTCAAGGAGGGATTATGAGGTCATACAAGTGAATCCCCAACTATTGTAGTAGCTAAAATGACCCCAAAATTTTGGCTTTCTTGAAATTTTGGAGATCCCCACACTTAACTTCCTATCATACTTCACCTATGGTATCTTAGCATTCCATCCATCCTTTTACTTATCTATTCTTTTATTGGGACCTAGAAAATCTAACCCTAAAGGCCTAAAGCCTAAGTTCTCTAACTAAGTAATGAATCTCAATCTCAACTTGTAGTGGCATTCCTAATAGCCACTAAAGTTTTGATTTAGAACCTCCTCTATACATTTTCACACTCCAAGTCACTAGGAACTAACATTGCGACTTGCAACTATCTTTGTACGCTGTATACTACAGGTTGCAAGTTGCATTGTGAGACTATAATCACATCTTTGTGAACTAGAATTGTGACTTGCGACCCTCTCTGAGCACTCTTTATACTAGGTCACAAAAAAAAAATTAATACACAGTGGCTCATCAATGTCATTTTTAATTGTAACCTATTACCCCTAGTAATCCCATCATATGTGATGGACTCAATGTGCAATTCGTAAGTGTGACCTTCCTTTTCATGTGCCCCTTCTTTATAAAATCAGATCACCTCTCATTCTAAACTCATTCAACCTTTAGAGATTTAACAAGCAACCTCTTCTCCTCTGAATATGATGTGCGAGTGTGACCTGTGGGTAATTAACACATTCTCTACAATCACTATCTATTCTTATATTGAAAAGTGTTCTATTGTTTTTATTTCCTCCCTTGTATGTTTTTAATCTTCTAAAATCAACCATGTTTCCTTATATTTCTGCACCCAACCAAAAAATTGTTTCTTCTGGTCTTTCTTTTCATTCTCTACTATAGGAATTGACCTTACGTTTGATTAATATGCTTGGAAATCATAAGCCATCTTCCAAAATTCTCTCCAAAAGAGTTTGTGCTTTGAGATTTTACACTAGATCCACACTCAAGGTCTTGAGCTATTAACCAAGACCTTAATTGCCTATATGCATTACCTATAAATATATTGTGTATGGGTTTATGCTTTCAAGGGTCTGTAGTTTCATCCCAAAGGGAGTATAATAATTTTTGGGATGTATATTTATGATAGGATCATGTTTTAAAGTCCTATAAGCTACCTTCGTAAGAATATTCCTTTTAGACTTTGTGGTGTGGCCCTCTCTTGGCTTAAATATTTTATCTAGCACATGGGAATATTCACAAATTATTGAATATAAAATATTTTGTTATCACACATACCGATGAAAAAAAACTGCAATCTCAAACCATAGATTGTGATAACACCTTAGTTGTTGGTTGCTAGTTGGAATTCCACACTAGAATTAAATTCACAAATTTTGACTTCCAAAGACACCACGAATAGTGATTTTTCTAAGGTCAAAATTCGCTCTCTTAGCCTCTAACAACCATGGTATCCAAGCATGGTTTCTGCTAAGGGTATAAACTACAATTAAAATTAAATCGCAAAGTTCATATATAAACCATAATGCTACTATATAGCTAGATGAATTACAATAGGAGTTAATACCATGACCTGTCTGGAAAAATTATGTTGTGATTTGGTCATACCAACACTACTAGAGGTTGTGAACCGCATTTAGAGTTCACAACAGTCCAACCAAAAAATGTGACATCCTCTACCTTTTAAATCTGCAACCTCCATAATGACCATTAGAGGAAATTTTACCCTAATAGTGGCCTCCTAAGGAAAATTAACAAAATAATAGTTAAAATAATAAAATAAGATTTGTGAATTTCACATGGAAAGAAGAAAACTAGTTTTTTTTTTAATTCTATTTTTAGCTTATCTTCTTATATGTTTACTCAAATTTGAAGTGTAAATGCACGTTGGATGTGGAATTAAATTCCACATTGAACAAGTACCCATTATGAATAATTTTTAGATGACCCATGTTGATAAAAATAATGAAGATACATTAAAAACATTTACAACACACTTTTTTAATGTATCTTTGATTTTTATCAATGTGGGTCTTTTCAAAAGTATGCATAATGGGTACTCATTGGATGTGGAATTTAATTTCACATCCAATGAGTGTCTGCACTTGAAATTTGATTAAACATGATGAGCACCATCATTAGGTACATTCTAAGGGGTTATTTGTCAGCTTTTTGGCCTAATTATTCTCTCTTTCACACATTTAATTGCATTTTGTCCTATATTTCTTAGTCAGAATGATGTATTAAGGGTTGTCATGCTTCGAGGCCTAATGTGGTTTAAATGCATGAAAATTAGGGGAATAATGTTATTTTTGAGGAATATTGCACAATTAGGGCTCAGAGTATACAAAAAGGAGTGATTGTAGGAAGGTTGAACACCTCCTTAATTCCTAAAGGTAGCCAATATCTCCTCAAGATTCTCCTCCAAAAGATCGAAATAAGAGGTAGCCAAGCAAGTGAAAGATCAAATGGAGCCAAGATCCACTTCTCTCGAGTTCCAAGCGAACAAATACCTACTTTTTAAGGAGTTTTTGGTAGCTACCCTTTATCATAAATAGTCCAGGAAAAGATCTCACTAGGATTCAATTTTGGAGGTATCTAGAGCACTCTTGGATCTTGTATTAGACATTTGTAACTTTCATATGTTATGTACAAGAATGGTTATGAAATAAAATGAGCAATTAAGTTACTTTCAAAGAGATGAGATTATGGGTTAAGCACCCAATACATTGGCCTCAATCTCTCTTATGTAATTGTGTTTTCTCTTATGTTGCAGTAGTTAATCTCTTTCATTTTATGTTGAGTAGCATATAAAACCTCAAAACCTTGTGCTAAGAATCCCTCTCTCACCTCTTCCATTGGAACTTGAGGAGGAAGGTCATCCACCACAAACCAAAATGTCTTTTAGTTTATGATTTCTTGGAAAAGTTAGATAGTTTACTTTTCTTATCATGAACATCTTGTAGATACAAAGGTAGATTTCTATTTCAATTGCATAGTTAGGTTTATTTAAATTAAACTAATATTTTCCACCATTTTTATAATAATTTTATCAATGATGAATGCATGAATAGGTATTTTGGTTGCAAGTTTTAATAGAGCAGTAGAGGAGGACCCCTCTAGCAGCATCAACTTCAATCTCCACCCTTCATCAACCACCTTCCATCCAAGTCACCTACATCCATGTTTTTGGAAATCACCACCACATCACCAAGATCTACCTTAAAGGTGCAAGACAGACTTTGTGAAGAGTTATGAGTTTGGCCAAGTAGTTTGATACCCTTAATCTACTTAGATACACCTTCATCCCACCTCTCCTAAGCGTTTCCTCACCATTTATAGCCTTAAAATCTGCATGGTCTGTTTCTTGTAGCTTTTCAAGACATCCTATAGTATTATAGGAAATATTGTAGTAGATTCATATAGCAGTGCCAAACACTCTCTCATTTAGCCAAAAATTGTTGTTTCACCTCATTTAAGCCTAGCCCAGCCCGTAATAGACCTTCAACTCTAAACCTTTTGTCAAAGACCCTCTTAGATCACCTCATTGCCTCCTTCTTTTGCTACAAAACATAGTTATTTAAAAGTGTGATTAGCTCATTCCTAGATGCATCATTAAACATAGTAGTTAAGAATAAGATAAATATGACTCATTTATTCATTTGATTCAATATGTGTGCTCTAGATTAGTTTCATTTTCTAAAATTCAATTCAACAATCTAGCTTCTAAATTCAACTTAGTGTAATTTCCTTTCTTACATTAGAATAAGTGTGAATTTATCTTTCTTGCAAATAGCTAGATGAATCAGTATGATATAGAGTAGTTTCTTTCCCTGTCGATAGATTAATGGTCGTGATTTATTTTCAAACTTAGATTACATTTAGAAGTGTGGCATACTTCACTTCCTAGAAGTAACCCTAGCAGTAGCACCTCATTGTAGAACTTGGACGAGGATGGCATGAGTAGGACTCATATGCTGTGGATATAACACTGTCACCTCCAATTTTTTATGAACCCTGGGTTGATAAAGTAAATTTGAGTAGCCTCTAGGATTTTCAACACTCTTGGTGCAATACCAGGGCTCACCACATTTTGGTGCCATTTCCGAGGAGGTGTCTAAGTAGATGTTTGTTTCTTCTTTAGCATTATTTTATACTTTTATTTTACATTCAGTTCCAAAGTATTGAAAAATACAAAAACACATTGACTTTCATGCCTTGTAGGAGTAGGGATAACCAAGGAAAATTCTTATCGAAAAATCCCACATCCCAACACAATCACCCTTCACTCTTCTTCAGTGACTGTGAGGTTGAACAGACCATAGGTGAACCACTTGAAAAAATTTTAAAAACCTTTTTGAGAGTAAGAGGAACTTTCTTCACTTGAGGAACCTACTTAACCAATTGAATCCATGGTTGAAACTACGGCCCAATGAGTCTTTCCCATTAGAGAAAGAAATTTAGAAACTAGAATGAATAACATCATTCCCTCATCCCTCCCAGATTTCCATGGCCTTACTTATGAGGATCCTCACACCTTTTGTTTGAGTTTGTTTTTGTTTGTAGGATTTATGACTATGCCTCAAATGAATAAAAGCTAAAATTATTCCCATCCACCCTCAAAGATGCAGCCTTGCTCTAGTTCATGGGCTTTCCTAGGAACAATATCACCACCTGGGCACAGGTGCAAGAGTCCTTCAACAGAAAATATAGAGACTATTGCAGGTCCAAAGAGACCAAACAGGAGATATTTAGGATGACACTAGGACCCAATGAATCCCTAGAGGATTATGAAGAAAGATTCTAGCTGAAGTATAAAAGAGCCAATTGCACCCTTGATCCCAGATCACTCAAATTGGTACTTATCTGAGGGATAGGGGAAGAGGGGATAGAAACCATAAATATGTTTTCTGGAGGAGACATCTACCAACTACATTATGAGGACATCAAAACTGTCGTTAGAAACCACTCTAGGGAAGCTAGGAAGAAAGGTAGAGCTAGCCAAAGCATGAACACTACCCCTTCCTCTTCCACCGCCATCAAGCATGAGATTGGGAATATGTCTGAGGACTTAAAAAGTAAGATGTTGCACACCTTTTCTTTTCAAATGGACACAATTTATATCAAGAGGAAGCAGGAGGAAGCCGAGAAGGCCTTGGCTATATTTTTCCCTAGATGTACCAGAAAACACCCTCAAAATGAAAGTCCTATAAATGTAATAGAGGATTTCTTAGTCTTTGAATAGAATCATTCCACAGGTGAGTGTCCCTCCTTACCTGGTCTCAAAGTTTTATATCAAGGTGGGGAAGGAGGACCAAAGAAAATCTATTTCATAAATTAGATAAGGCCTCAAGGGCCTTGGTCAAATGAGCAGGGCATGCAAGGTGCACCTTACTTCTACTACCATAAAAACCATAATGCACCTTTGTATTCTTGGTACACATCCACTCCTCCATCATGGAATACACGTCCTACTTGGCCTTATACTCCTCCATATCACCCTCAGCCTGTAAACCAACCCTTCCAACAATATGTTCCTCAACCACCTCAATGGAGCGACCCATCACAACGGTGGAGGCCCCAACACAACCAACCACCTACTTTACTTCCTCCACCCCGACCTCAACCTCAGATCACTCACTCTGTTCCACCTAAGTTGCCTCATATTCCTGCCAAGCCTAATCCGAACCTGAAAAATAAGAATCCACAACAGGTTTACAATGTGGAAACATCCTATCCAAATTACATTATGGAGATACATGAAATCAACCTCAAATCTGGAAGAGTGCTTCAAGAAAATAATCCTCAATCTCCACCTACAAAGGTTGAGGAGGAAAATGAAGAGAGAAACACTCATACCAATAAACCTCCTTCTCTTGAGTGCCTGATACACCCTCGTCAACATACCCCATAAGAGACTAAACTTATGAGAGGATTGAAAAACCTGGGTGTGAAAATACCCCTTCTCTAGGCCATTAAGGATGTCCTTATTTACAATAGGCTTATCAAACAAAAATTCTTTAAAAATCTTGGGTGAAAGAAGAAAGACACCTCCACCATCAATGTTGTGGGAAAGTTGTCTGAATTAATGATGGGAAGGGTGATCTTCCTGAAGTACCTGGACACTGGAAGTATCGACCCTGGAAGTCTGGTAGTATATGTACACATCAATGGTGTCATAGTTCCCCACACTCTGATCTATCTTAGGGATTCCATCAATGTGATGACCAGGGAACTATGCTTAAATGCAACCTCCAAGGAGCCTTGAGAAATACCACCATTGTTCTGCAACTTGTAGATATATCCAGAGTAGCTCTGAAAGGAATTGTTGAGGATGATATGGTCTCAATTGACTAGCGGTAGTACCCTATAGATTTCCTCATCCTCCAGGCAAAAACCAAGTTTAATGGATATCCTCTCATTTTAGGAATACCTTGGTCGGCCACTATTTTACTTATATTAGTTTTAGGGTCGACAACATGACTATCAAGAATAGGTCCTTGTCCAAAAATTTGGTATTATATCCTCCTACCTAACCTTTCATTGACCATGACCTACCCTTGTGGTTGGAGGAAGAAGAAGAAGAAGATGATTTGTACAATACCACACCTTACCCCATTTGTATCATAGATACTATTCTTAGAGGGGGGCAACCCGATGAGGATGATCTCATTGACCACATAATTCAAATCCAACCCCCCCTTGTCATTCCACTCGATGACTTAGTGGGAAAATATGAAATCCACTATTGGATTGAACTGCACTTAGTTGAATCAGCCTCTGAAGCCACCAAGATTGTGTAATTTGTCCCATCTAAATCTCTAAAGATTAACTCATCCCTCTCAACCAAGGAAGAAGCGAAACTGTGCCAACTCCTCAAGGAAAACTTAGATGTATTTTCTTGAGACTACAAGGACATGAAAGGGGTGAATTCCTCAGGGTGCACACATCATATTCATATTAAAGAGGGATTTAATCATGTGCACCATACCCAAAGGAGGATGAACTCAACCTCTAAGGACATAGTGAAGGATGAACTGCAAAAGTTGTTGGATGTAGGTTTCAACTACCCCATATCAGACAATGAGTGAGTGTATCATCTTGTTCTAGTGCCAACGAAAAATGGAAAGAGGTGAATCTATTGTTACTACCTAGAACTAAAAAAAACCACTAAAAATAAACATTTCCATTTTCCCTTCATCGATAAATTTATATATGGACTTACAGGAAATAAGTTTTTCTCTTTCCTAAATGAATTTAGTGGGTATAACCAAATTCAAATCAGCCTTGAGGACTAGGACAAGACCACTTTCACATGTCTCTGGGGAAATTTCTCTTACAGAGTCCTTCAATTTGGCTTGTGCAATGCCCCTGCTACATTCCAGAGAGAAATCCTAAGAATTTTTCCTGAACTAGTCCATTATTATGTCAAGATATAAATGGACGATTTAACACCTTATGGGTATTATTTTCAGGAGGCTCTCTCAAAACTAGGAAAATTTTTTAGGAAGTGAACTGAAATGAACCTCTCCTTAAGTCCTGAAAAGTGTGAATTTATAAAAAGGGCAGGGATAGTCCTAGGCCATTCAATATCACAAGAAGGAATATAGGTAGACCAAAACAAAATCACCATCATCAAAAGGGTGCATATTTCTCAAAAGTAGAGAGATGTCAAAAGTTTCCTAGGTTTGGCTGGCTACTATAGGAGCTTGATTAAGGACTTCAGTAAAGTGTTTTTTCCATTATTCAGATTTTGGCCAAATATTATGAGTTTTTCTAGTCTATTCGCTATCAGGAGGCTTTTGATCTCATCAAGGAAAATCTAACCACTTCCCCTATTCTTCGAGGTACCAATTGGGCTCTTCCATTCCACATTCATACAAATGCATAAAATAAAGTTGTGGGGGAAGCCTTGGGGAAATTGGAAGAAAAATTACCCTATGCCATTTATCTCATTAGCAAGAATCTATCCAAAGTTGAACTTAACTATATTTTCACTGAAAATAAACTCTTAGTCATTTTCCATTCCCTAAACAAATTTAGGTACTACATTACTGGTTAACAAAACTTTGTACATACTGATAATGAAAAAGCTAATTACTTAATGAATAAACCTGATGTTAATGCTAGATAATCAGATGGTTGTTGTTATTGCAACAATTTGATTTGAAAATTTCTGATAAACCAGGACAGGAAAATGTTGTTGCAAATTTCTTATCTAGACTAAATTTATCTACATATGAGGAAGGAATGGTGGATGATCATCTTTTGGATGAACATATATTCTCTATCTCAAAACTCTTTCCTTGGTTTGTTGACATAGCTAACTACTTGGTTGTTGATAGGTTTCCTCCAAACCTTTCATCCAAGAAAAGAGAAGGATTATAAGGAAAAGCATCCCTTTCATTTGGATTGGTGGAAATCTCTTCAAATTTGGTCCGTATCAAATTATCAGAATATGTGTGAGGAAAAAGGAGGTCTTTGACATCCTCTCAGCATGTCATGGTGATCCCCATGGGGGTCATTTTGTTGCTAAGAGGAAAACCTTTAAATCTTTCCAAGAACATTATTATTGGCCTACCCTCCACTAGGATGCCAAGAGATACACCAGTAGATGTGATCAGTGTTAGAGGATGGGGAGACCTACACCGAGGGTTGAAATTCCTTTGTAAGCTCAGGTGGCTTTAGAGACATTTGACAAGTGGGGGATGGAATTCATTGGACCCATTGATCCACCATCTGATAAGAAGAGATATATCATAATTTGCACTGATTACTTGACCAATTAGGATGAAACAAGGGCTCTAAATACAAAAATAGAAAATAAGGTAGCTGATATTTTTAGAGATAATGTGTTCTATAATTTTGGATAAGCTAGAGAGGTAGTCACCAATCAGGGGGATCAATTTACATCCCATCTCATTGAGAAACTTATGAGGGAGCACAAAATAAAGCACAAGACTTTCACTTCCTATCATCCTCAGGAAAATGGCCAGGTGGAAGTGAAAAATAGAGCCTTGGAGAACATCCTCACCAAAGTTGTGAGAAACAACATGAGAGACTTAACATTACTTATATAGTAATTAAAGAAATACATAACATTATTATATAGTAATTAAAAAATCCTCTCGTTGTTAGTTTGGTTAGACCGAGTATGACATTTAGTGCCCTTTTCATATAAGCATCTATGGAATTCATTGCAAAATTCATGTATAGATTAATACAAAAATATTTAGACCGTGAAAATACAAGTTAAGGGTTATATGTTAAAAAAAAAAAAAAAACAACCCTTTACGGTATGAAGGGACCAATAGTTTCTACATGGACCAATGTCCTACAGGGAATGATACATAATCATATAGATAAAATAATTACACTATGTCCAATCAATGTACTATTTCCATTAGAATGATAAACAATTTCAATAATCAAGCAATAAATTGTAAATTGCACATAACCAGTTTAAAATTTATAAATTATCTATATATGCAACCATAGTTATAGTTTTTTTTTTTTTTTTTTTCCACAGAAAAAAATAGCAAATTTCTATTAACATTAATAAAATTTACACTTTTGTAGATGCATTTAAACATTTCGAGACGCCCATAGGGCCCATGTGCTCAAGCACACTAGTCTATGTAGCTAGGCTACCAAAGAAGCTTTTAAAATTTTCCAGCAGGGCTCAAATATTCACGCTTGCCCTTCTTCTTTTGTACTATATGCCATGTCCTCGAGTGTAGGGGGGAAGGAATGAGGGCCAGCTCATCGTTCCTCATGGAGTTTTCTTTCTCAGAGTCTGAGCTTTCTGAAACATGTGATATTTTATTCACTCCTGAACTTGTAGTAGAAGCATGCTTGGGATCTGTCGTCAGCTCCACTGTCTGCGTCATATTGTTGGTTTCCATTTGTTATTGTGTTTCTTTTTCATGGTTTCCTTGTTCTTTTGTTGTCTTTTTTTCCTCCTTTTGGGTTGGGATATCCCCTTCATCTTCTGAATCTTGTTTTGGTCCACCTGTGGGAAATTTCCATCCCTTAGATACTTTCCCTATTTTCTTCTTCTTTTTGTTCTCCCTTGTTGCATCTAGGCAGGTATTTTGGAGATGCCCTATTTTATGACATATTCTACACCTAAAATATGTGTTTTCATAGTCCACACGTTGTAACCATTTTTGTTAATTATTCTTTAGTATGATTCTTTCGGGAAGCCCCTTTTTGAGGTCTACTTCTACACAGATTCATGCAAAAGTGTATATTCTCTCCTCCAGTCTCTGTTTGTCTGTTTTGATATATCTCCCCAGACTGTTCACAATACCCTCTAAAACTCCTTCAATCTAGAAATGGAGCGAGAGGTTGTATCATCGGATCCATATCAACATTCTGGTTATCTCCATCGTGTTGGCCTAAAAATATGGGAACAAAGGAGTAGTGAATAGTCTGGTTGACCCTAGAACCAGAGAACTACTCTAAGGATGATGTCTCTGGTTCTTTTGTTGAGAATTTAACAATAAAGAAGCCCTTGGAACAGAGATGTATATCACAATCCATGGTCCAATTGGTAAAGATCCAATGGAACAACTCGATTCGTTTTGGCCAGTAGCAGTTAAACCTGCATATTAATGCCCATGTTTTGAATACAAACCTACATTCCTAAATCTCTATTGCCTCAATGATCAGTTTTGGAACACAATTCATTTTATCCACAATATAAGGTTTAGGCGTGTTCTTTGTTTGTTCAGGAGGTGATGCTTCTGTGTTCTTCCCCTACAGAATATTCCTGTAGGATGGGAATTTTTGAACCCCTGCTTTGAATGTATGGCCTCCCTTCATCTATCCTTTATTTCTGTCATGCACATGTCTAGTCGATGTGCTTCCTCCTCCGGATCCTCCTTTGAGTCTTAGATTCAGGATTATGGAGGAGTTCCTTTGGATCTAATAATATTTTAAAAGTGTTTCGTCCTGTAGTGTTTTTCAAGAAAAAATAAGGCTCTATTTTTTGGTTGGAGTGCCTATTGTGGATTGGGTCTTTTGCTTCAGATCTATGATCTGTTCTAAGTCATGTACCCAAAGGGTTTGGGATTTTCTTACTAGTGTTCTTATAAAAATCAGAAAGCTGTTTATTGCATTATTTTCCTTTCCGTCTGTTTCTTCCTTGTGTTTTTTCCCCCCTATACCCTTCAAGCAGTCCTCTATAGCAGTATGCTACCATAGTTATAGTTATTAATAATGCTAAAAAAAATGAACAAAAGAGGAGTAAAACCTTTTCAATAAAAAGAACATCTATACTCCTTATAAAATACACATGAATACCTACTCTATCAGTTTAGAGTATCTCTATAAAATGATACCATTTATAAATCTAAGTTGTCAAAGAATTCTATGGAAATTTCATGGCTGGTAAGGATACGTTGAATTTTATATAATTCATCTAATCTTATAAGGGCTATAAATCTACAGAGCACTATTACAACATAACAAGAAACTCTGTTTGTATCAAAATTATACCGATCTCAGAAAAAGTATGAAAGAGTTTAATAATAAATGAGATAGGTCAATGAAAACCAATAAGTGACACCAGGGAGATCTTGAATGCATAATAAACAATTTTTTATAGCAAAAATGTCACTAGTGATATAATAACGGAAACCCAGTTTCTTATATGTATTGAACCAAAGTGAGTGTATATTCAAAACTAGAAAATAAGAGACTATAATTGATAAAAACATGCTATGAATTTATTGGGTATAAAAATAAATGAAAATCCATATAAATATATAAATATCAACAATGGATTTTTCATTAAAACTCTCCTAGGGTTGAGTACAAGCTAGTAAGGAACCCTATATAGGGTTTTGAAAACCTAGTCGAGAAATATTACACCTCAAGCTCAGGCATACAGAAAATTGGGAAATTGAGAGGAGGTCAACCTATTAACAGTGAGGTAGAAGCCAATTTGGGAATTTTTTACCTCTCATAAACTTAAAAACCATGTCTGCGAACAAGGGATTATTAAAAGAAAAAAACGCTCGGGGGTTTTAAAAGAGAGAAAAAGATAAGAACAATGGGACATTTCATTAGTTGATATACCTGTAATGTGTAACGACATATTGTTACTCCAATATTGTATGCACAGTTAAGTAAGGAGGCTATTAAGATTATAAAAATTGATAAGTATAATTTTACAAGAAATGATAATTGAGAACGAAACAAAATCCCTAAGCGTGCGAACACATTTAGAGAATTTTCTTACATCGTAAATAAAAAAGGGGCACTATGCTTTGATACGAACTATAAATCCCCCACTCATAAGATGTAAATAAAGTTTCCTCAAGATAGTAGTCGAAACTCCCTAGAAGGAAGCCCAACCTTTTAGTATAAACTAATTGGTTAGGAAGAGGAAGGAGGGGTGGAAACCTATTTCCCAAACAAAGATTCTAAGGAAAAATTACTATGAACAATATGGAAGGGAAGAGGAAATTTTGAATTACCTTTGACCTAGCTAGACCACCCAGTGAAATTAATTCGAATGAATACCTCCAATAAACTTTGTGCAAGATGTAATAGTATCACGTGAAAATCCCTTACCAAAATTCAGAGCTAGTAAAAAAATTTAGAAGAAAATAGATTCGTGGTTACCCATAAAGAAGAGCTTATAAAAAAGAAGAAGAAGATAGAAATCAAGTTTCTCCGATAGAACTCCTTACTTCCAAAAATGGTCACATTAAACACCATCCCTTAAAGAACAAAATTATATAATCAATGAAAGTGACGAGTTCTTACAAGAACAAAGGTATGTGATGAATTAAAAATATTACAATACCAACTATGAAATATCTATGCAAGTAGTGATGATACAAGCTAAATCCTAAGATCATACACATTCAATGGAAGCAAGTTAAAAGTGTATTGAAGGCTAAATGGCCATAAAAATCTGAATGCAAAACCCGTGTTACTCTATCAAGACCCCAACACAATTCTCTGCTAATGCCAACAAACAAAATCGAAGAATGGTGTTGGGAGGATTAGGGTAAGGTGATTAGGCTTACCCCTAGGCAATCTCCACCCTTAGATTATACCAAAAATATCTCTGCCATTGAAGAAAAAAAGTACAAATGTTCACATGGATTTAGTTCGCCTGGCATCGACACATAGTGCCAAGTGTGTAACAATAGGACAATCTCTCTCATATATCGCACACACAAGCCAAGAATAACCATAACATGGTATAAATAAGGACAAGAAGTGAAACTTAACATAGACAATGAGAGTAAGTAAGGGCTCGCATTAAGAGAGAAGTTAACCATGTATGAACCATGGATAGTGTAAGAGTGATTAAATTTATCGACATGTATATATTTTGTGTGTATAATGTGAGCTTATTTAGTTACAAAAATTTGATTGAGTTGATAACATGAAAATATAGACATGATATTGTGATCTATATGAAATAAATCAAAAGATTTTTATCATGAGTATAGCGATGCCCTCTCCTAGTAAGTGGACCCATTTTTACCATGTTCCAAGAAGTAATATGTAATCAAATTTGAATTCAACATGAAATTCACTGAGAAAGCAATAATTTGAATGGAATAAGGAAAATACTATTTATGATTTACAAAGTCGCTTTGTTGACAGAGGGAGGGGATTTGTCGTAATTGCAAGACCCTTAGCTTGCCAGTGAAATGTCTCAAGCTATGGCCTTGATTTCCTATAGTAATAAGGATTTTTGTTGTATTCTAAATTGGGGTAAGTTACATGTAGTGTCAGAGCTATAGGTTCAAAGCTAGCCCTAAGGGAAAACCACAATGAAAAAGTGAATTGCATAAAATTTTGTTTTTTTAGAAAAACTAATGAGAGTTTTTTTTGTTAAATATGGTAAAGTATAAGGTAGCAACAAAGTGCAAAATGACAGTCACTCTTAACCCACCTTTTGGTGAAGGAAAAACCACAATTTTAGGTATTTTACAGAAAAATAGCTTAAGGTATTTTGAAGAAAATGTTTTTTCTTCGCAAAAGGTAAATTAGTTTTGGAACTTAAAGGCCTATGGGCCAAAACCATAGTTTAAAATCAAAAAAGTTACTATCAAAATACAATAAGAGTGAATAATAAAATATCTACTAGATCTCCTAATAAAGGAGAGTAGGTCTAAGTATAGATTAGAGATAAATTGTCATCTGCGACAACAAAATTGTTGAAGAAAAAAACATAAAAGATATATAATTTTAAATGGTTATAAAATAAATTGATAAAATATAATTACAAAATAGGATTAGGGTATCAGAATTTCATTGTTTTTGGAAACCTTTGAGCACTACTAGGGGTGTGAATCAGTAGTGTGCTTTATTACCAAAAGTTTCCTTTTATTTACTTTATTGAATCACACACACTTAATTAGAAACAACTAATTAAAAAATTGTATATCTATGCATAAATAATAAGCAGAAAATAAACCATATGAGCAACATAACCATGAACAAGAACTCAATAAAGCATCAACACATGAGACACAAGATATCTGGTGGAAAAAACTTCATCGGGAAAAAAAACACCATTTCGGTTATTGCACTGCTATGAATATTTTATTAAGAAAAGTATGTATTTTACATATATTTACTGACTCCCATAAACTAGGAGACTCAACCTCATATACTACTGGCCAACACACATCAGCTTGGAGACTCGATTCTACTGATCAGATCATAATACTATTTTCTCACAGGGATTTATGAACTACCATCTGTGGAAAGCCACCATGATCAATCAATCCTCACCCAAATCGGATTGGAATATATAATTACCATTGGATTCAGAAACTATTCCTTTTGATGAAACTTCACAATCATTACTCCACATCCATGAATTCACTAATCGTCTCCTCTATGTGGATATCCTTTCATCTATTTTCAAACTTGATCCAATAATTTATTCTCAAACCAATTTATTTTTGCGATGCAACTTCTAGCAGAAAGACGTCATCATCTCAATCAAAATTATACCACAATCATATGCTCTCCAAACTAGAAAAATAGTGACCCAAATCTATGCATAAAATATGAATACTTTCAAACCCTCACATTAATGTAGTGTTGCATAATACAATTAAAATCATAAGACATTACGGCTATGTGCGAAATGCATCAACATCTCTTATAAAAATGAGTATGAAAATCACTAACAAAAGCTATCCAGTAGCATACAAAACTTTCAAACATAATATCCACTACATAAACTTCACATCTGATATATTGTACAATGTGCTTCAAATCAGCTCACTATGTAGCCATTAACACTCATATCAATAAAAGAAAAAAGGACATTGGTGAGCGGTAAAAAATGTCACCATAAGCTCATTAATGAAAGTCAAAAGAGCCTCTGTCACCAAAAACTGAACATCACCAAAGGTGGTGTCACCGAAAGTATAGGTGTTGCAGTGACATTCAAGGTTCGTCACCAATAATGATTTAGAATGATGGATAGTTACCGTCACTATTTCATATGAGCAATGGCGATGGACAATAGCCTCCATCACCCAAAAGTTGAACGTCACCAAAAGTGGTGTCGCCGAAAGTATGTGTTGTGGTGACATTCACAGTCCGTCACCAATATTGATTATAATGACGGATAGTGACCATCACCATTTCATATGAAAAACAGTGATTTATTGTAGTTAACCTTCCATGGTCACCGCTATTGGTGCATATATATGGCGACATTTGTTGACCATAACCATTTCATATTTTTTGATGGTCAAAAAAATTCATGATAAGTTCATTGGTGACTTCAAGATTTGTCACGAATAATGACTACAACGATAAACAATGACCCTCACAATTTCATATCAACAATAATGATTTATGGTGACAGTCTTTTCATGGTCATCAATATTGATGCATATATATGGTGGCGTTTGTTGACCCTCGCCATATCATATTTTGGTGAGGGTCGAAAATGTCACCATAAGCTCATTGGTGATCTTAAAAAGAGTTTCGTCACCAAAAATTGATCATCGCCATTCCATATGAATATCAGGGCACGATGGAATCAAACCACCAACCTCCTATTTGTAAAGTAGGTGCTCTTCCATTGAGCTAGTACCCTTTAAAAAATTAGAATCATCACTAGTATTAAATTCATCCAACATAGACTTTGGAGATCCCACTAACATCTTTGTTTCCATTGCCATGTTTGAAAATCATGGAGATCCCCATCGATAGTAGAATAAGATGTGTGCATGCTACTCAAGAACACATTCCTTACTAACCATTCTTACCTAACAGAAACTAAAGAGACAACAATATCAACATACACAAAATTCCCTACCGATATATAATCATAACTTAGCTAAGAATTCTAAAATATGTTCTTAATTAATAAACTTTGTATTTGGAAATCTTGTTTATTAAAATTTAAAAAAGACTATGTTGTACAACACTTCTGTCTATTTATCCAGGAAATTATATCATAGCATATGTCACACAGTAGAAATTACAGTATATAAAGTAAAAAAGATAAATTTTCTTAAGAAAATAGATTTAGAAAAGATTTTTGAAAAATATATGTTTGTCATCAAAGCTATAATTAGTTCAACAACAAACTAGTTGGATTTTGAAAATTAATATCATTCATAGGAAAAGAACATGATAATGGCCAGAGTCACTTTTCATACAAATATTAAAGCTAGCCACTATTTCCATTGCAGATAACAAAAATTTGGGCAGTGGTCTAACATTTAGAGCTGATTAGTGGGTAAGACTCCTCAATACCATCGTTTGTTCTCCATTTTCTATCGTGTATCTAAATCTAGATCAGATAGATTGATATTCTCAGGTTCTACCTTTCAACTACGGATTTCTCACCCACCCTTTAAAACACAATTCTACCACTCCATTTGATTTTTTTTGTCAATATAATTGACAAGACCTTGCCATACTCTATTTAAATCAATAAATAATCATCCACCAATGATATAAAGATTAACAGACAACCTAGAAAATTGAGATAAAAGTGTTCAACATTGATAGACTAATTTCCAAAGTGGGTAGTAAGAGTGTCGTAGAAATACAAATAACATGTATCTTGGACATGAACAATTCACCTGAATGGAACTTTATTGTACTTTATCTGAATGGAACTTATCAGATAAAGTACAATAAAGTCCACCAAAATAAGTTTAAGGCTTAAAGTGAATCCATAGTCTAGATACATTTTGAAGAACATATAAAGAGATTTCAATGTACAACCAAAATTCAAAAAATGCAGAGAAAATAATATCCCCCAACTCCACACTGAAAAAAGGGCATGAGTATTAGAAAAATTAAAAAATCTGGAGACACAGTAAAAATAGGTATGAATCAATAGAATCATAGAAACAATCAATTTTTCTTTTTTTTTGCAGATAAACATTGTTTTTGCCTTTGATTAGTAAATTAATTATTCCAGATTTATGAATGGCATGGAAAGAGCAAGGACACCAAGATAAAATTTAATAGACCCAAGGTTCAAGTAAATGCTCAAAAGATGAAATACATAAAATTCCCAAAAACTTGAAAGACATGGATTATAAGAACTCGGTAACCATCACATATTTCTATCATATGCTAACGTTAAATCATCCCATTAAGAGGGTTTTAGATTAGAGTTTCCAATATCTGAATATGGATATAGATCCATCAGATTTTTGAAAAGCCAAGATTTGGATACTCCAAGGGACACATCAGGGACAAAAACTGTGATAATATTTTTTAAATCCTTAAAAAAATAGTTTTAGCTAAGAATCAAAACCAATCATGAATCACAGCATTAGAACTGAGATCATTAGATGTTTTCAACTAGAAACACAAGGGTGTTTCATATCACAACTCAAGATTGAATCATTCTGAAAAACAACATTCAGTGTCTTATATTGGAAGTAGGGAAGGATTATCTTATAGAATATTATAAGGGGCTTAGGGTTTGAGTGGAAAAAAATGTCAAAAACCTAGAAATAAAATGAAAAAACATAAAATTACATCAAATTCTCCTTGGGATCCATGTGTGGTCGAGGTTATCAATGGATCCACCTCCAAAAATCTGGAATTTCCTCCAAACTGTCTGGATACACCAATCTGTATCCTTATCCAGATCCAAAATGTGGATATACGGATATAGGGTCAAGACCCTGCGAATCTAATAACACGGGTTTTAGATCACCCAATATCATAGTATTTGAGTGACCCCAACTATTGATCGAGGTTGAATTTACTATCTATATCCCTGCATTTACTATTTTGGGGAACATGGCCATTGAATTGGTGAAATATGTGGCTCTCTGGGCCTACCATAAGGTAAGTAGGGTGTCATTAGAATGGTCATCCTGAAGTGATAGGGGTTGAGTGAAATTTACCATTGATCAAGGTCAAATTAAATAGTCTCTTTGAATTTATTGATTTTGGACAGCATGGTAATTAGATTGGTGGGATTCATAGCTTTCATAGACTGACATAAGGTGAGAAAAGGGTCACTACAATGGCCACCCCTGCTGCCCACCTCACTGTTTAAAAAAAAATTCAATCGGAGTTTGTGCAATGAGTAAGAGTTGGCAACAATGGTGTTTTTGAAGGCTCTACAAAAGTTCATCCCAAAGGTTGTCAACAAGGAAATGAAAGTATTCTAAATGAATTTCCTAGTGATATTGCATATTTTGAATACATTATTTCTTATGATCATTTAAAATGAAAACCTGTTATGGTCTTTTACCAGCCATGTCTAGCCCACATCAATGATTAAGACCTAGGTTAAGGAGGCTAGAGAAACCCATGGTTGGATTTGTTGGGTTTGCAAAATGATATGCAACCAAACCAAAGGGTCTTTTTTTTTTTTCTTTTCAAGAAATTCATTGTCATGAAATGGTTTTTCACAATCCATGGAGGTGCTAAACTACCATAGATGTGCTTGCCAAATTGCATGAAATGTTCTTAGCAGAGGAGGCCACTGAGTTGTATTTCTTGGTTTGAGTAGAATTTCAGGAGTTACCCATGTAATTTTGGGAGTTCCTAGAACACATTTTTTCACTAATTGGAAATTTCATATGCCATGAGCCCATGAGGTTTTTTGACCCATGGACTCAAAATAGGGGTTTTCCCAAATTCAATCTATCTAAATATCTCAAGAAGTTTCTATACATTCAAGTTGGGGGGAGGAGGAAAAGTTATTTTTCAACCATTCTATTCAGCCTCCCAAACAACTATTTAAAGTGCCAAATACCAAACCAAAAAATTAAGGATTGTTCTCTAATGAGGAAGGTGGAAAATGATGAAACTCAAGCTGTTGATAATGCTCAAGGTTAGGATGCCAAAGCCTCACCCTTGATAGATAGTGAAGTTGGGTGAAGGTTGTAAATAAGGATAAAGCACTTGAAGCTCAAAACCTCATAATAATATTATCAATGTGGACATGGACAAGGAACCTCCTGGAGCCTCCTAGCCCACCTCCACTTGAGAGGTGGAGCTCATAGGGCCCAATCTATACCCCCATGCCTTATCTGTCTACCAACACTAGATGTAAAATATTTTCAAATGAAACAAACGAATATAACCCTAAATGATTGGTTCTCACCTTAGTATAAAAATGTGACCTCTCGACATGTTTGCAAGCTTCGAAGATGAGGAGACGATGAGCTTACATGTTGAAATTTTGCAATGATAATTGACTCATGGAATGTTCAAGTCCTTACAAACCCTTGTAGGAAATCCATGGTTCAAATTCTAAGTGAAATTGTTTGAGTTAAACATTTTTTGTTCAAAAGAACCTATCGTAATTGATGAAAATGGGATAGAAACCTTGTGGGACTATCTCACTAATGAGATCCTAGAACGCACATCATTATTCTGTGGATATCCTAACAATGTTGAAAAACGAGAAGATAAAGAGGGATTGTTACATATTTATATGCCCCTAAGCCAAAAAATGACCTATAATGACATGAAATTTGAAGGCCAAGACTAGGTTGTACAACCCCAACAAATTTCTCCATCAAGATTCTGAAAAATTGTGGTTTACTTTGTCTCCCAAAAATTGGATGCTATTGTTACTAGTCATGGTACTAATCCAATAAATTAAGTGATGTGGACATTGTTTGATCTAGATGGAAAATTATTGGGATAGAGCATATGTGCCTCAAATGATGTGGATGAGAGAAAAAAGTCAAGGGGTTGGCTTTCCAATGAGATCCCAAAAGCCATATGGCTACTATGTGGAGACTTTAACAATGTCGCGACCAAAGAAGATAAAGAGATATTGTGTTACTTATCTAGATGCCCCAAACCTAAGTGACCTAGAATGACTTGAAGGCTAGCCCTAAGTTGTAAAACCCCAACAAAATTAGCCTTTGGGATTCTCGTGAGTTGTGTTTACCTAGTCCATTTTTCAAAAAAATATGGTAAAAGAGTGTCGAAATGGCTAGACTAAACCATGCTTTCAAAACAATTTTCTTTCCTTCTCTAATTACAAAAAAGTGCTAGGAGAACTTACTCTATCTAATCACTATCCTATACTTTTTACCATTTCTTGGGAGGCCACTAAAATCATATGCATTGTTGAGCCCCAAAGATGTCCTTCTTTTCCACCACATTTCACTTCATTTCTTTTGTCCCTAATCAAATACAGGCTTAAATGATCAATAGGATTGATTATGATTACTTTAAGAATGTATATAATGACTAAATTTCTATGTTTTCATGATTTTGTTATTGTAGCAATTTTTGACTAGACTCGGCTACAGAACGCAGTCATTCTGTATCCAGTTGCCTATTCCGCAGTCGTTCTCATGTTTACGCAGGTTCCAGGTGTCACCTCAAGGAAAAACACATATGGTCATATTCCACATCACTCCCCCATCATTTTTTGCTCTCCATGAAGTCTGAGCTTGAGTCTATAGGTGGTTATGCACATGGGAAACCAAAACTAGGAGACAAACTTCTAATAGGACAAGGACTGTACAGATGTCCTTAATCATAGTACGAGGCCACCACCAGAGCCCTAGTTTGATTTTAGTTGGGAAAGACAATTATTCCTGTTTTATCTCAAATATAGTTATGTAATTTTGTTATAAGTATGGCTCGGGAGACCGAGAAACAGTTAGCTAGATTTATGTTTTATTGCTAGATCTCAGAAGACCGTAAATACTATGTTTTGAAGAATTTCTCCTTTAATGAAATAAGCATCACTTTATTGCAAGAGATGAGTCAATATTGAGTAGATTTGCGTGCTAATCTAGTGGTAGAGGGCCCCTGCTACCTGAGAAGATTTTTTCACATGGTTTAGATAAGTAGCTTAGCCTTGTTTCACTCTTAGTTTAATCAATTTTCTGAATGTTGTGTTTTTATACTTACTTGTAGTGGATGCCACAGTTAGTCTTATCCTTACAAACTCTTCCAAAATACCACTAACATTGGATGGGATATAACTGTAGTATTTAGGAGTTAGTTGCATTTCTCTGAACTTTATGATTTTATGCTCAATTACATCAGTTGTTACAACTAGTCTTGTTCTTACAAACTCTTCCAAAATATCACTAACCCTGGGTAAGACATAGCTGTGGTGTTTTAGAGCTTTGTTGTGTTTTTTTGAATTGTATGCTTTCATGCTCATTCACATAACATGTTGCATCCAGTCCTCTTCCATAAATTATTCCAAAATACCACTAATTTTGAATGAGACAAAGCTGAGACATTTTAGTGATTAGTTGCATCTTTAGTCTAGTTGTAGTACTCCAGAGGTATATGTCACTCTAGTTTAAAACTGTCACTGTGTTTCAAGTTTGATAATGGCACTCTAGTATAACTCTGTTAGCTGCACTTTAAGTTAGATTAGTGAAATTCTAGTTCAGTTCCAATGCACTGTATTTCAAAGTTAGGTTAAAAGCATTTTAGTTTAGTTGTGATCACTATATTTCAAGTTTGATCAATTGCATTCTAGTTCAGTGTTATCCATTGTTCTTTAAGTTGTGTTAACTGTCAAAATTAGACTTCACGGCCTTCATTGTTTAGAAACTAATCTTGTTCCGAATTTCTATTAATGCATCATCATATGGACAGGAATGAAATAGTGATATCAGTTTAAGGCCTTGATTGTTCTGCAATCTTTCACAATTTCACAAATAAGCCTTTTTCCCAAAAAATATTTTAGAAAATCTCTAACTTTCGAATAAGGCTTAGTAGTGACAAGAGGAGCTGCAAAATGGATTGATCTTAGCATGACAAGTTAATTCATAGTAGAAAATCTTATTGTGCTACAAATAGTCTTTTTCCAATTGTGTGTTCCAATAAACTTTTAGCCATGGATGAGATTCTTTGTGATATTGTAAGATGGTTGTTTACTTAGGAGAACCTAATTTGTACTAAACTTGTCCTTTTCTCAAGCTATTCAAACATATTTCTAATGAATGAATTGGATGAGTTTATGTTATGAGATATTGAGTTCATGTTGTGATTTATTTTCTTGCTATGAGTCATTATCAAACTTTGCATTTTTTGTTCTTTAGTATAGGTTTTGCTCTGTTTTTAGTGTGACCAACAATTGTTCTTTTTCAACATTTAGTTCTTTTCCTTCTTAACATAAAACCACAAAACCAAAAACATCATAAAAACACTAAACACAACGTAGTGAGAAACAGATACCTAGGCACATATAGTGCACCTCACTTCAGCAGTTTACTAACCCTGGTTGATAATTTATGACCTCAATTTAGGAACACTAAGTTGAGCACAAAATTTTGGCACCGTTGCCGGGGAAGTGTAACTAGGTAGCCTTGTTTCTTATCTCCCAAAAACAATGACATGCATAGAGAAAGAGACTCAAGGAGTAGATTCATAAGAAGCAGAAGCTTGATTCCTAGAACACCACTTGTTTCAGCAAGACCAAGAGCCAGCACATCTTCAACTCAAACCCACATTCCATCCTTTACTAATCCTAGACTTTCAGAGGACTTAAGATCAGATATTCCATTAGAAATACCTTCCACTTCAGCCACTGAACCTGTCTTGGAAGAAGATTCAGGAACCCCTGCATGGGACATAAACCTTTCAACTTCCACAGAAGAATCAACTATTGCAGAAGAAGGGGGAGGAGGAGTTTTTAATGGAGAACACACACTATTTGGAGGGGGTAGAGGTAGAGGTAGAGGAGAAGGAGGTAGAGGTGCAGAAGGAGAAGGAGGCAGAGGAAGAGGTAGAAGAGAAATGGGAAGCTCTTTTGGGTTTCCTATAGTAGATGAAGAAACCAATACAAATATGAAAAACATTTCACCCTCTGTCCTTCCAAAATTTTATGGACTTAAAACTGAAGATCCTAAAACCTTCCTATTTGAATTTGAAGTCCTATGTAGAACCTATGACTACTTACAAGATGCTCAAAAACTTAAACTATTTCCTTCAACATTTAAAGGAGCAGCATTGAAGTGGTTTATGAGTTTGATCAACAGTTCTATTAGGACATGGGAAGACATGAAACAAGCATTTATAGAGAGGTATTTGGATTATTGTATGCCAGTCAACCATAAATAGGAAGTTTTTAAAATGCTACAAAAAGAGGATGAAAATTTGGAAGATTTTTTGGAGAGATTTAACTACAACATTAAAAGAGAAAAAATGGAAAACCTAGACCAAGACACTTTGAAAGCTCTCTTGTTGAAGACAATTAGGGATGAATGGTTAGATATCCTTAACATGATGGTAAAAGGGGATATATCTCAGCTCACATTACCTGAAATAGTTGAATTATGTATCAACCTTTCAAGAGGGAAATCTAAAACTGTAAAAGGACCAAGAGACCCTTCTCTTGCAAGGGCAAGTAAGTCTGCTTCTGGGACAGTAAGTAGGGTAGAAATAGGACATATGCTTGATGAGTTCAAATATGATATCTTAGGGAGTCTTAGTGAACAAATAGACACCCTTAAGTTACAAAACAAGCAAAAATCTGAATCTAATTCCTTAGCAATATTTTGTCCCAAATGTAGAAAGAAACATGCTTTGAGAGAGTGCCCTTTGGATGCAAAAGTTGTAGAGACTTGTGTAATTTGTTTAGAAAAACATGAGACCAAGAGTTGTCCTTCACTTCCTAGACTTAAAGCTGTCTTTCAAGAAGATACTCCTACAAGTTCCACAGAATCTCTCAATTTTGTCTCCAGGAGGCCTTGGCAAGGACCTCAAACACAAGGATTTCATGATCAATTGTATAATCAACCCCCACCAAATTGGAATTCTTGGTAGAAACCTTGGCCCCAGTCACAAACTTGGGTTCAAGGAGCACAAAATCCCTATGGAAGATACTCTCAGTATTACCAATATCCACCATCCTATCCACCATATCCACATTTCCCTCCTCAACAAAATTCTCAAAATCCACAACATCAAAATCAACCACTTCCATTACCATTTCCTCAGAAAACAAATCAGTTGCCTGCCCAAACCATACGAAACCCCAACAATAAAAATCCTTAGAACACATACATGATAGAAGGCCAACAGTTTCCAACTTATTTGATCACTCTTTTAGACCTTAGTGATGTTCAAATTAGGTCTGGAAGAATACTTGAAAAGAGGAAACCTTCTGTAATCATCCAAGAGCAAGACAATTCTGAGGAAGATTCTCTACGGGTAAATAAAAGTCTTGAAGAGAACACAACTTTCCAAGACTCAAACATTGAAAAATCAAAACAAAAAGAACCAATAATTTCAACTCCTATATTAGAGCAGCCATCAAAATCCACTTCTACACCCCCCTTTCCAGAAAGATTACAAATTGATAGGGGTATAAAAAAACAAATTATGGTGCCTAATTATGATTTCCTAGATGAGCTGAGAAATGTTTGTATTAAGATCCCATTATTACAAGCCATCAAGGAAATTCCAATCTTAGCAAAGACAATAAAGGATTTGAGCATGAAGAAAACAAGAAAAAGAATAAGAGAGATAAAGAAAATTCAACTGGCAGGAAAAACATCAGATATCATGATGGGTAAGATGGATATTCCAAAGTATCTAGACCCAGGAAATCCAGTTGTTAAAATTCACATCAATGGAATTGAGATCCAAAACACACTTATTGATTTAGGATCAGCAATCAATATCATGAGTAGACAAATCATGGATAAACTGAAACTTCCTAATCTTCTTTTTACACCCACATTATTGCAATTAGCAGACAGATCTGTCATCAAACTTGATGGGGTAATAGAATACATTCCAGTGTCCCTAGATTCTTGGGAATATCTTGTGGATTTTATGATCGTAACTCCTAAGAATAATCTAGGGGGGCATCCTGTTATATTAGGAAGACCTTGGTTAGCTACAGCTGATGATTTCATTAGTTGTAGATCCGATGATATGTACATCTATGATGGTAGTTCAACCAAGAACTTTACCTTGTATCCTCCAGCAAAAACAATTATAGAATTAGATGATACTCAATGGATAGAGGATGAAGAAGACTTACAACCTCTCTTCACAATTTCAGAAATTAGTGAAGATAACCAGATTCTGAATACCTTAGAAAACTTTGAATCCTCTTCGAAATACAAACATGAACAATTTCAAGAAAAATATAACATTTAGTTTTTATCATCAAGACAGATGTCTCTTTACTCCATGGATAAATTTGGCAGCTCTACAATTGAAATATTTCCAGGCAAAACTTTGAACATAAACAAGAACCTAGAGAAATCTCAACAAGAAGAGCTAGTCAAGATATTACAGAGACATTCTTTCACTCATCACATCTATATAGAGGAAAATTGTAAACCAATCAGACAACCTCAAAGACGGATGAATCCAAATCTTAGGGAGATTGTTAAGGAAGAATTGCAGAAATTGTTAAATGTTAACTTTATCTATCCCATTTCAGATAGTCAGTGGGTTTCTCCGTTGGTAATTGTGCTAAAGAAAAATGGTAAATGGAGGGTATGTATTGACTACCGGGAATTAAACAAAGCTACTCTTAAAGATCATTTTCCCTTACCTTTCATAGATCAGGTCTTAGATACATTAGCTAGCAAAAAGTACTTTTCATTTCTAGATGGCTTCAGTGGTTATAACCAAATTCAAGTAGCACTTGAAGATCAAGACAAAACCACATTTACTTGTCCTTTGGGTACCTATGGTTACCGAGTATTGCCATTTGGATTATGCAATGCACCTACAACATTTCAAAGGGCATTACTAGGAATATTTTCAAATCTAATACATGATTATGTAGAGGTATATATGGATGATTTCATAGTTTATGGAAACACATTTGAAGAAGCCTTAACAAACTTGGAAAAAGTTTTAAAGAGATGTAAAGAAGCAAATTTTTCACTTAGTCATGAGAAGTGTTTTATGATGTTTACTGAAGGAATTGTTTTAGGACATCACATTTCAGGGGATGGGATTAGAGTTGATGAGTCAAAATTTGAAGTCATCTCTAACTTATCTATTCCAAGTTGTCAAAAAGATGTTAGAAGTTTTCTAGGATTCACAGGATATTATCGAAGGTTTATAGAAAACTTCACCAATATAGCATCTCCACTTTTCAAATTACTTACCAAAGACTATGAATTCAAATGGAATCCTGATTTCCAGTTAGCCTTTGAGACCCTAAAAACAAAAATCAATGAAGCACCTATTTTAAGGGGACCTAACTGGAAGTTACCTTTTCATATTTCAACAGATGCCTTAGATACAGCTCTAGAAGCAGTATTGGGAGAAAAAGACCTGATTCCTTATGCCATCTGCTATACCAGTAAAAATTTGACTCCTTCAGAGTTAAACTATACTAGAACTGAAAAAAAAAAAATTTAGTTGTTGTTCATGCCATAAACAAATTCAGACACTATATAACAGGATATGAAACTTTTGTTCACACAGATCACTCTGCCATTAGATATCTAATGAACAAATCAGTTACTAATGGAAGAGTCATAAGATGGTTATTTCTTTTACAAGAATTCAACATTACCATTCTAGATAGGCCTGGAAAACAATACACAGTAGCTAATTTCCTATCTAGACTCCAAAACATCAAAGACAATACTCCAGTTGAAGATCAATTCCCTGATGAATATCTTTTTGCAATTTCTACTCAAACTCCTTGGTTTGCTGACATTGCTAATTATTTAGTTTTAGAGAAATTTCCTTCAATAATGAATGCAAGAGACAAAAGAAAGATCATTTATGACAATGCAAAATATTCATGGGTTGCTAATGAGTTATACAAAACAGGTCCAGATTTTATCATTAGGAGATGTGTTCGAGAAGATGAGATGCCTGAGATCCTCAAGGCATGTCATGATGAACCTTGTGGCGGACACTTTGCTAATAAAAGAACAACTTATAAGATCCTTCATTTAGGATATTATTGGCCATCCCTTTTTAAAGATGCTAAAGAGTATGTCAAAAGGTGTGACAGTTGCCAAAGGGTAGGGAAACCTTCTCCTTCAGGTGAGATGCCATTTCAGCCTCAGGTACATATTGAACCTTTTGAAAAATGGGCTTTAGATTTTGTAGGATCTATTAGTCCTCCATCAAGACAAAAGAAATATATATTAGTTTGCACTGATTATGTTACCAAATGGGTAGAGGCCAAGTCATTACTTTCTGCTACTGAAACATCTGTAGTTAATTTTCTTTTTGAGGATATTTTTACTCATTTTGGTGTCACAAGGGAAATTGTTACCGATCAAGGAGCTCAATTTACATCAAAGCTAGTGGAACAAAAGATGGAGAGGTACAAAATCAGACACAGAAAATCTAATCCCTATCATCCACAAGCAAATGGTCAAGTGGAATCTACTAATAAGGTCATTGAAGGGATCCTAATGAACACTGTTCATTTGCATAGAAAAGATTGGGCAGATAGGCTTCCTGAAGCCTTGTGGGCCTATAGAACTACATGGAGGAGCACAACAGGCCATACTCCTTATGAACTTGTTTATGGAAGGCAAGTTTTGTTTCCCATAGAGTTCCAGATTCAAACTTTCAAAATGGCAATTCAACTAGGACTTGATATAATAGAGGCACAAAAGCACAGATTGGAGCATATTAATGAATTGGATGAGATCAGACAAGATGCAATTCAGAAAACAAGTATAGTCCAACAGCAAAGGACTATATGGCATGACAAGTACATCAAGGAAAATAAGTTTAAAGAAGGTGACTGGGCTCTCTTGTTTGATTCAAAGTTCAAGGATTTTCAAGGTAAATTCCAAACACATTGGCTTGGGCCATATGAAATTATAAGAATTTTTGAAAATGGAGAAATAAAAATCAGGACAATAGATGAAGAGAAGGTCACTTTTCTTGTAAATGGTCATAGATTGAAGCTGTATCACAAACCACTTTCAAGAGAAGAATTTGTCAAGAGATTTCAAGAAAATAGTGATGTGAAGTTAATGAAGAAGAATTTTTCTTCTTCATCAACTTAGTTGAATTTTCTGAATTCTAAAGCATAAAAAAAAATAAAAAATAAAAAAAATAAAAAATAAAATAAAAAATAAAAAATAAAAAATAAAAGTATAAACATGAAAACTAATCACTGATTAGCATGTTTATACAGAAAAGATAGAGTGAAAATCGGAATCTTTCTGACACTTTAGCTTTTCAAATTTGTTCTTTTTCTGCAAGCAGCTATTACAAAATCATAAGTGCAAACCCATATTTCACTTATGATTCGTTACATTCCATTCATCCATACTTCATTTCATTCCATTAATCCAAACTTCATTTCATTCCATTCATCCATACTTCATTTAATTCCATTCATCCATACTCCACTTCAATCCATACTTCATTCATTTCATTCCATGGTCCACCTCATTTTCATCTCATAGTTTTAAGAGTGATTTCTTTCTGCAATTGAATAATACAGATCATAAGTTGCAAGTCATTTTCCATACTTCACTCCACTTCATAATTGTGATTCATTTCATTCCATTATTCACTTCACTCATACTCCATTACACCATACTTCATTATCCAATTTTTATTCATTTCATACAAACATTCCATTCATGCTTCAAACCTTTCCATTCCATGTTTAAAGACTTCTACAGGTACATTCTTCAATCAGTCAGACATTGTGCAGCCATTCAGACATTCTGCGGCCAGAGATCCTGAAGGCACTATCCAGTAATCACTTGATTGAGCAACAAATTGATCCTACATATCCAAGACAAAAAGAAAAATCAAAGGAGTTATGAGGACTAAAGACCAATTACTTTCAAAGGAGGACAAGGCATATCAAAACCAAAAGGAAACAAAAATCAAAGGAAAGGCAAAGGTAAAAGTTATGAAATTATTATGGTAACAGATTATGAAATTTTAGCATAGTTAAGTCATGTATGATTCAAAAAGGTTATTTTAATTAGTCGTGTTGATCATGCCTATCAAACTTATCATAAAAACTTTGGACAAAATCCCTTCCATCTTGCCATATCCGATCATCATTTAAAACTTACCGGTTAAGTATTGGAGTGATTTGATCAGTCACATCACTAGGCCAAGGTATTTAATGATGATTTTGAATTTCTCACAAAATATCTCCGCAGTCTTTTCTTCTGTGATAATTCTCAACTCATTAATCTATGTGAATCACCCTCACCGCATTATACTCATTTCATAACTACTCCATATCATTTCTTTCTGCAGCCACTTCTTAGCCATTCTGGTCTGTAAAACAGAGGAAACACCTGTGGAGTAAAAAAATCTCTTTAACAGCCATTTTCACCATGATAAGAGTTCCACAGCCAATTCTTAGCCATTCCAGTCTGTAAAACAGAGGAAACATCTGTGGAGTAAAAACATTTCTTTAATAGCCATTTTCACCGTGAGTAGAGGAGCGGTAATTTGAAGGTTGAAAAGATAAGTTATGGGTCTCATAGTAAGAACTGAACCAGTTGGAACCAAGTACTTGGAAGGCTATCCACAAATCAGAGAAATGCTACAATAGGCTACGTGGTTGCAATTTTTAGAAAAATTCAATGGTTTTCACAAAGAGGTGACTAAAACATTTCCACGGTCCTTCAATGGAGTGGAGGTCGAAATAGGAGATGTTAAATTCACCATTACAGAGGCTTTCATTGCAGAAGCAACAGAATTACCCAGGCAAGGAGAAAAGTGGTTCAAAAATAGGGAATTTCATAACGAGGCAAGGAGGCAAATACTCAAAGCACCAAGTATGGATGTTTCCATTTTTAAGAAAGGTATTCCTAGCTCTACACTGAAGAATAAATGGAGGAACATGTTGCTCATTTTGCAAAAAATTATAACTTGTGAAGGAAGATTTGGTACCCTCTATGTTTATCATATTCGGTTAATGATGCATTTCTTAGGAAAGGAAATTTCCAAGGCTGTTGAAACTAAAACTGGTAAATCAATACAAGAGGACAGTGAAGAGATGATTTCTAAGAAATTGGATCAAATTAAAAAGAAGCTTAAGAAGAAAATAATAATAAGAGAATATGCCAAAGACAAAGGAGAAGGGCCATCTCAACTGAGACGGAGCCACAGGCTTAGAGGAATACTAAAGAAAACATAGGTTAGACAAACTGGAATCATAAACATTGAGGATGAAGAAACACCTACTGCTAGATCACCTGACTATCAGTATGAGGAGGATTTTGATGAAGGAGCTCCTGAAATAGACCTAGCACAATAAGAAATTTACAATTATGTTGAGACACTAGAGAAGAGAGCTTCAGAAAGTAGAGATAGAACTCCTAGTCCACCAAAATCTGCAATTGATATGCTAAGAAGAGATAAATATGAGTTAGATGTACTCAATATGCATATCAAGAATGAGAATAAAATTTTAAGGGAGCAGGTTAAGCTCAAAGGTGATATGAATACCACTCTGTCTCTACAAATGAAAAAGTTGCACAAGGCCAGTGAAAGATTGAAGAAGAAAAACAAAAGGTTAAGCAGGGCACTTACAAATTTGAGATTCAAGTTAGTCATAAGGAAGCCCAGAAGACAATTGACTGTCAGGCAAAGCAAAAGAAGAGGCTTGGATGTCTTAGCAGAGGTCTCAGAGTACATGGAATAGTTACATGAGGACATGCAAAAGCCTTGCAGTGGGGGTATGTTCAGCCCCAAAGATGTCCTTGTTTTCCACCACATTTCACTTCATTTCCTTTTTCCCTCATCAAATATAGGCTTAAATGATCAATAGGATTGATTAGGATTAATTTAAGAATGTATATAATGACTAACTTGCTATGTTTTCATGATTTTGTTATTGTAGCAATTTTTCACTAGACTCGGCTACAGAACGCAGTCATTCTGTAGCCAGTTGCCTATTCTGCAGCCGTTCTCATGTTTACGCGGGTTCTAGGTGTCACCTCAAGGAAAAACACATATGTTCATATTCCACATCACTCCCCCATCATTTCTTTCTCTCCATGAAGTCTAAGCTCGAGTCTACAAGTGGTTATGCACGTGGGAAACCAAAACTAGGAGACAGACTTCTAATAGGACAAGGACTGTACAGATGTCCTTAATCATAGTACGAGGCCACCACCAGAGTCCTAGTTTGATTTTAGTTGGGAAAGACAATTATTCCTATTTTATCTCAAAGACAGTTATGTAATTTTTTTATAAGTATGGCTCGGGAGATCGGGAAACAGTTAGCTAGAATTATGTTTTATTGCTAGATCTCAGAAGACCGTAAATACTCTGTTTTGAAGAATTTCTCCTTTAATGAAAGAAGCATCACTTTACTGAAAGAGATGAGTCAATCTTGAGTAGATTTGTGTGCTAATCCAGTGGTAGAGGGCCCTTGCTACCTGAGAAGCTTTGTTCACATGGTTTAGATAAGTAACTTAGCCTTGTTTCACTCTTAGTTTAATCAATTTTCTGAATGTTGTGTTTTTATACTTACTTGCAGCGGATGCCAAAGTTAGTCTTATCCTTACAAAATCCTCCAAAATACCACTAAAATTGGATGGGATATAACTGTAGTATTTAGGAGTTAGTTGCATTTCTCTGAACTTTATGACTTTATGCTCAATTATATCAGTTGTTACAGCTAGTCTTGTTCTTACAAACTCTTCCAAAATATCACTAACCCTCGGTAAGACATAGCTCTGGTGTTTTAGAGCTTTGTTGTGTTTTGTTGAACTGTATGCTTTCATGCTCATTTACATAACATGTTGCAGCCAGTCCTGTTCCATAAATTATTCCAAAATACCACTAATTCCGAATGAGACAGAGCTGAGACATTTTAGTGATTAGTTGCATCTTTAGTCTAGTTGTAGTTCTCCGGAGGTAGATGTCACTCTAGTTTAATTCTGTCACTGTGTTTCAATTTTGATAATGGCACTCTAGTAAAACTATGTTCACTGCACTTTAAGTTAGATTAGTGACCTTCTAGTTGAATTCCAGTGCACTACATTTCAAAGTTAGGTTAAAAGAATTTTAGTTTAGTTTTGATCACTGTATTTCAAGTTTGATCAATTGCATTCTAGTTCAGTGTTATCCATTGTTCTTTAAGTTGTGTTAACTGTCAAAATTAGACTTCACGGCCTTCATTGTTTACAAACTAATCTTGTTCTGAATTTCTATTAATGCATCTTCATATGGACAGGAATGAATTAGTGATATTAGTTTAAGGCCTTGATTGTTCTGCAATCTTTCGCAATTTCACAAATAAGCCTTTTTCCCAAAAACTATTTTAGAAAATATCTAACTTTCGAATAAGGCTTAGTAGTGACAAGAGGAGCTGCAGAATGGATTGATATTAGCATGACAAGTTAATTCAGAGTAGAAAATCTTATTGTGCTACAAATAGTCTTTTTCCAATTGTGTGTTCCAATAAACTTTTAGCCATGGATGAGATTCTTTGTAATATTGTAAGATCGTTGTTTACTTAGGAGAACCTAATTTGTACTAAACTTGTCCTTTTCTCAAGCTATTCCAACATATTTATAATGAATTAATTGGATGAGTTTATGTTATGAGATATTGAGTTCATGTTGTGATTTATTTTCTTGCTATGAGTCATTATCAAACTTTGCATTTTCTATTCTTTAGTATAGGTTTTGCTCTATTTTTAGTGTGACCAACAACTGTTCTTTTTCAACATTTAGTTCTTTTCCTTCTTAACATAAAACCACAAAACCAAAAACATCCTAAAAACACTAAAAACAACGCAGTGAGAAACAGATACCTAGGCACATACAGTGCACCTCACTTCAGCAGTTTACTGACCCTGGTTGATAATTTATGACCTCAATTTAGGAACACTAAGTTGAGCACAACATGCATGATGAGTAGATTTTTTCTCAATGTCTCATATGTCAAACAACCAACATGTATTGAAGTCATTAGTCTTCAAATGAGGAAAAACTAGTGAGTTGATTGCAGGCTATTGAGTTCCAATGGAGGACAACTTACATTGTTGAAGGAAGAGAAAATATTATCTACCATTAATATTTTTTCAGCCACATTAAAAAATGTAAAGCCAAGAAAAAATTCCAAATGAAATAGGGATGGAATACTTGCACAAATCAACATCAATCTTGAAATGAGAAAAAACCAGCATGCTAATTATAGGTTGTTGATTTCCAATGGAGGACAACTTACATTGTTGAAGGTAGAAAAAATATTCTCTAACATTTTGATTTTTCAATCACATTTGAAAAATCAAAATCCATGAGAAGAACTTCCAAATTAAATATATATGAAACACTTTCATAGACTTCTTTCATATTTAAGCACACTGAATATGTAGCTTTCTCTCTCTTAACAATAAAACTTGTGTAGCCTCTACAAATTTTAAATCTCAAAAAGTAATCACCCAAACAGGACCATGTGGATTTCCTTATAATAAGAATGTGAACTAAAAGAACAAGAGCATCATCACTATAAATAAATACCCCATCCCCTACCTTCAGAAATTCATTTACTAGGTCTTCTTCAAGTTTGTTGCATAAGGCACACCTCATAACAAGTTCATGCAACAGGTTAAGGCATGCTCTCTGAAAATTTTCAAGGAAGTGTTTTTCATAAGACACATCTGAAGAACGAGCCCCGACTATTCTTTCATTATAAATTGAAATTTGTGGTTGTAACACTTGTAAAAGAGAACTGACATTATCTTCATTAACTTGGTGACAAGATTCTTTGTAGATAGAAAAAAGCCAAATTGGAGAAAAAATGCACTCTTTAAGAAAGCTAAGCACTTTAATAGCTCCTTGTAAAGGTATATTGGATTCAGAAACACTATCATTTTTAGGGCGGGGTTGTTCATGTCCATCAAATGTAGCTACTTTCCTTCCAACCTCTGAAAACACATTTCCAAAGAGTGTATCATCTTCATGACCAATCCAAGACTCTACATCATTTACTCCCATCCCATTCTTGCTAACAGTTGGCCACGACTTATCCCCCCAAGGCCTTGTTTGTACTCTTTTACATGCAAAAGACTTGGAATAGCCTATTCCCTAGCTTGGTCAAAGGAAAGTAACAAATTTAAGTCTTAGGAGCAGATAATTATTGTTGTACGAGGCATAGATCTAAGAGCCATTGAAAAAAATCCTCCTCTTCCTCCCCTCAAGTGTAATCCTAGAAGCCTAGTCTCCACCTTCATATAACTTTATCAGTATCAGCATGTTAAATAAAATATGGAAAGACAAATTGAACATGATTATAATAACATGTATGCAAAACAATTAGAGGAAACTCTCCTATATAGAAAAGAAATATGAAATTATAATCTATCCTATTATATGATGAACTAAATAAAAAGAATGAGCATAATTTTAATAACGTTAAAAAAAATGACTACAAAAGCAAACTAGATGTGCTTCAAGTAACACAAGGAACAAATTATTGTCATAGGAGATTCTAAAGGAAATAAGTTTCACATGAAACTATGTCCCCTTCACCCTTTAATGGATAGTCAATTTCATTCAAAACATGACCACCCATCACAAACATTCCTTTCTAATATGCAAACCACTTTATAAAATATTCTATCAAATGTTAATTTTCAGGGGATACAAGACCAAAACAACTTAATTTTTATTTGTAAGTGAAAAGGAAATAACTCCATATATAACTAGTCATGGTTTCGTGTAAACACTCTTGGCCTTAAGTAGCATTCTTGAGGTGAATTGCACATTTAGATAAGTGGTTCATACAAGGAAAGGATTGAAAAATATGAATTGACACAGGGAATGGCTAAAGACTAAGGGTAGCCAACTCTTGGAGTTACAACTTACTAAGAATATAAACCAATTCCCAATTTTTTCCTCTTGTTTACTGAATCAATTTATACCCAAGGCTTGTCAAAAAATATTTCAGGTTGGTATTTCTCTTGATACAAGTATCAATTGAGTATAGGAGAGTAATTAAACTATTCCAACTACTCAATTGACCTATAAACAACCAAAATCAAGATTACAAATAGTATGTGAGTTCCTTAATGAATACATACAGTCATGTTGGGTGCCAACAACTTCTTATAACAAGAAGAGAATGTTATTATGACATTATGAGTTTAGAAACTAAATGGAAAATTGCAACAACCATAAAATTACATCCATTGATATGAAGATGATAGTGGATTATACGAGTAATTTTTCTGTTGGGATTAACTATACAATGGACTAGGCTTGATTCTAATGGAGAAAAATGCATATCGCTCTGAAATCAATTTTTGCGAAAGGGCTATCAAAATTGGAGTTTGACATTCATCACCGTAATCCAAATTTTACTTGGCACATGTTCAAATCACTAGCCAATTTCTCTCTCATATGATAACATGAAATGTCATAGATTCAAGCCCTTTAGATTTGAGAAATTTTGGTAGGATAACCTGATTTTAAATAGTTTTGGATAGAGAGAAATCTAAAAAAAGTAACATTAATGTATGGAAACTAACAAAGACTAAAGAAACTAAATACCAAGCTCAAACCTGGAATAGAGAAATATGTGGGAATATATTTCAAGCCATAAAGGAGTGATGAAAAAAATGGAAAAAGTACAACGTACACTTATCATGGAAGATATGAAGACTTCGCATAGAAGGAATAATTCTAAAGATCAAAAAGATACTAGACAGAAGTAAGAATATATACTCTGCAAACAAAAACTGAGAATGAGATGGATCAAATAGGAAGACAGAAACTCCAGATCCTTTCAGAACTCTATGATCAACAAAAGGCATATAAATAGAATCACCTCTTTAAAAAATGCTCAAGGGATTAAATTGGAGACTTGTGGGGACATGGAGAAAGAACTTAAAATAAACTACCATGAGATCCTCTCAAACCTAGAAATAAAAATACAATATAACATAGGATTTGTCCTAAAACACACCCCCAGTTGGAGATTCCAGATCAAATTGCAAATTGATCAGAAAAATCACATAAGAGGAAGTTGAGACAACGGTAATGGAGATGGAATCACGAAAATCAACAAGGCTAAATGGTCTCACAACACACTTATTTCAAAATTGTTGGTCAATGGTTGCCACTAATGAATAAAGGGTAGTTGAGGAAGCTACAACAAACCAAAGAATTTTACAAGTCCTTAACTCAAATTTCCTCACACTCATTCCTAAGGAAGAAATAACTAACACTTTGAACAAATTAAATTTTATCTCACTATATAAGCTTAAAGTGGTATATTAAATCATTCCGAAGGTGATAGACTCTAGCCCATCATGAACCACATCACTTCAAATGAGCAAAGAAGTTACATTGAAGGGAAAAAAATTATTAAAATATCATAGTGGTACATGAAACTATGCACTTCCTAAAATCAGTAAAGGAACCAGATATGTTAATTAATTTTAATATGTCAAAATATTTTGATCCTCTTAGCCAGGTAGATGCTTACAGCCTTCTGATTCTGTTAATATTGGATTTAATTGGTTAGACTCTAAGTTTTCTTAAATCTCTTTACTTTCTTAAATAATGGATCTTTGTCCTACCCGTTTGACCCTTCTTGAGGCATCAAAGAAGAAGACCCTTCATTTCCTTTCCCAATCATCATAATGGATAAAGGATTAGGAAGAAGGTTATGTCAAGCAATCATTGCTGAAAATTTGAAAGGCCTCCACATCCTTAATAAATTGGAGCCCCTTTCAGATTTGTAACTTTTGGAGGACACTCTTATGATCTGAGTTACATGGTACAGGGAAATGGAAATTCATATCTAAAACAAGGTCACACTAGAAATGTAGCCCCAAAAAAATCAGGCGGGGAAAGCTGACATATATCATACAATTATACTGAAACTTTGAAATAAAGCATAAGTTTTAAGATTATAATCTAGAATATAGATACAAATTAATGATTAAATGAATAAATTCCAACCCCCAAGGCCGAAGAAAATATTCTACAAAAAATACCTACATATCATCTAAATCATTACATATATTGGGATCCTCATCATCAATATCACCTTCTAAGCATCAAAATAAGATAAAAAAAGCTTAATCTACCCACTCATACATGATTGTTTTCCTAAAATAATTTTCATTCAGTCCACATATGCCACATAAGCATGTGGTACCACCCCACACATCATACAGATGCTAAAACATGATGTACAGACATTGAAATGTGGGGCACAGTTCCATAAATATTTTTTAGCCCAACAGAAACACATTTCAAGTGTGTTTTAGCCATGTTTTTATGTTTTCATATCAAAACACAGTTGGTTGCAGGGGAATTCCCACATTTCCTAAAATTATGATGGACCACCCCTCTACCTTGGAAGACTCCACTGTCATGTCCATCCTTAATACCTTTATTTGGGCCTTTCTTACTATTATAAATAAAGGAATATCCATTTCAACGCTCGTTTAATCACTCAATGCAACATTGATAGAATCCTTAGCTTCCAATAGAGATCTCTTCCATCGAAGTACCTGGGAGCTCCCCTCATTCTAAATGTCTCATGAAAGATCTCATAGGAGGATCTACTAGCCAAAATTTGACATTAAGATTAACTCTTGTACTTTTCGATCTCTTAATCTTCCAAAAAAAATTACCCAACGTAAACCATTTTGCAATCCACATGTTTATATATTTTCTTAGAATTGTCACTTCCTACCAAGATCCTCAAACCCATCAAGTTTCTTCACTTTTAGTTCTATTTTCTTTGAGGAGGCCCTTAGAAACACAAGAAATGATCCTTCGTATCTAGGACAAGGTTAACCTTCCTAGAGAAGCAGGGGTTTAGTGACTAGGAACCTTCATATTCTGAACAATGCCTTAGCAGGGAAGCTATGATGGAAATGGTTGAATAACAAGGGAGAACTATGTAGAAATTGGCTGAATAATGATTAATTATCCACCGAGATTATCCTGATCACATATAAATTCGAATTCATATGCAACACATAATCTCTTCCACTCAGATCATCACACATGCGGAAATAAAACAACCGGTATGCGATCAAACAATCATCAAAACATCACACACATTACACAGTATGTATGGGGAAATATTATAGCTGAAAACCCCACAGCTATTGTGTATATTATAATGGAGAAAACATGTAACAAACTCAGTACAATACTCCTCACAAGTACTCAGTACTGTCTCATAAAGTTACACACAAACTAGCTTGGTTTTGAACAAGTCACAGGTTCAAAACACACCCACTAATTGCCTGCCTCTATTGCGCAATCAAGGCTGGTCTAATGAGAGATCCAAGGTTCGAATCTCCTTGGCTTGAAAACACAATAATCATGGGCAATTCCTCCAAGTGTGGTGCAAATCTCATGCACAACTGATGTCACAACTGATAGCTATCCCAACCCTTTCATCTACCTCTTTCACTGGTCTCCACTGAACTGTCCATGCACTGTAGTGAACTGATGTGTTCTTGAGTTGAATCATGAGTTAATAAGTAGTGAATTAAATAATATTTAAGTCACTCCACTCATTACTAGTTGATTAGCTTAGTTAAACTAATCTCAACCAGTTCAACTAAGTTAAACCGAACACAACTCCACCAACTGTCCCATCAACTCCACCAAACTTCTGCCACTGAAGTCCTAACTGAATTCAACCATGCATGAGCTCACCAAACCCTAGGAATAGCGTAATTCCTCTGTCAGATGCATGAGCCACTTCCAAGGCTCGAACTGAAGTGCTCCAAGAGAGTAAACTGAAGTTTAGAGTCCAAATATTATTAAGGGTAAATAATATTTGACTTCCCTATTTTTAGGATAAGCAGTCTAAAAATAGACTTCGACCTAAATGTCTAAAAATAGAGGTCCATCTATTTTTACCAACATGACCAATACTCCAAGAATAACATACTGCAATCCCCGGACCATGCTCCATATGTCTAAAAATAGACATAGTCTAAAAATAGACTTTGCGCCAAAAATCGCCTGCGGGCCCGCCTAGTGAAGGCGACTTCATTTCACTAAGCTCCATCATCTTGCTGAATTTTCAACACTCCCTCTCAGCAAGATATGGATTATCTGCAACCCCTATCCTGACTCTGTGGAATTCGAACTTGCTCCTGGTGAGCGCCTTCGTCAAGATGTCGGCATCCTAATCCTCCGTGGGAACATATGAAAGCATCATGATTCTGTGCTGAACACAATCTCTGATATGATGGTATCTGATGTCGATGTGTTTGGATCTATCATGAAATACTGGATTAGCTGAGAGTTTAATGCAACTTTGGTTATCACAGTAAATCATTGTAGGCTCCAAATGCAACCCGAACAATCCAACAAGGATCTTCCTCATCCAAATAGCCTCGCATGCAGCCAAGCTTGCTGCCATGTACTCGTCCTCTGCTGAACTGAGTACCACGGATCTCTGCTTCCTGCTGTACCAAGAAACTGTTGTCGACCCATTGCTGAAAACTTCTCCAGATGTGCTCTTTCGGTCCGTTGGGCTCCCTACCCAATCTGCATCAGTGAAGCCGGAAAGCTTCGCTCCATCCTCCTGTCTGTACGATAGACCATATCCCGATGTGCCTCTGATATAGCGCAATACATGCTTGCCCGCCTTCCAAAAGAGCTTGGTAGGCTTAACCATAGCTTGCGAAAGCTGGTTAACTGCATAGCATATATCGGGTCGAGTATTGACCAGATACATCAACGACCCCACCAACTGTCGATAGACGGTGGCATCCACTACCTCCTCCGAAGTAGCATCTCCCTTCCTCCATCCACCAGGAAGAGGGGTATCAACAGGCTTGCAGCCTTGCATGTTGAACCTCTCGAGAATCTCCCGGGCATACTTGCCCTGAGAAACAAACAGTCCTCCACTGCGCTGCCAAATCTCCAATCCCAGGAAATAATGAAGGATGCCCAGGTCCTTCATCTCAAACTCTCGTGCAAGATCCTCCTTGCATGAAAGTATCAACTGCTCATCGCCAGTCAAAATCAGATCATCTACATACAGTACGATGATCAACAGCTCCCCCTCCACCGCAATCTGGTACAGGTTTGGATCCGCCTCACTCTTGGAGAATCCAAGCCCGGTGAAGTAGCTGTCTATCCGAGTGTACCAAGCACGAGGTGCTTGCTTCATCCCGTACAGTGCTCTCTTGAGTCGGCACACATGCAACTCACTGCTGAAGATCTCGAAACCTTCAGGCTGCTCTATGTACACCTCCTCCTCAATGACTCCATTGAGGAACACAGTCTTCACATCCATCTGATGGATGTGCCATCCCATCTGCGCTGAGAGAGCAAGGATCGTCTGTATGGAAGAGTACCTTGCGACAGGTGCAAAGGTCTCCTCATAATCGATCCCCTCGATCTGTGAGAAGCAACAGGCGACAAATCTCGCCTTGTACTTCTCCACACTCTCATCAGCCGCCTGCTTCACTTTGTAGATCCATCGCGAACCCACGACTGATTTCCCTTCCGGTCTTGGGACAATCTCCCATGCACTGTTTCTGATGATCGAATCATATTCTTCGATCATGGCATCTACCCATGAGGGTTCCTACACAGCTTCCTCAAAAGAGGATAGCTCCGTCACAACACATTGACTCACAAGAGCCATGTATCCAGTGTACCGATCCGGTGACTGCCTTTGTCTGTGTTGTGTTGTAGGTGGTCCTACAACCTTCTCTGCATCTCGAGCCAGTCGCTCAGCTTCTATAGTGCGCTTGCACCCTCTGATGGTTGGCGCTGCCTGGGTGGTTTCTTCCACCTCCTGAACTTCCTCTTGTGGCTGATCCACATTCGAAAGCTCCTCCTTAGGAACTAACAACTCTTCATCTGCATGCAAGTGTAGCTCCCTCTCAAGCGAACACTGCATGGCTTTCTCCTCCTGAAACTTGACATCCCGTCGCACAACAGTCTTGCGACTGTCTGACAAATACACCCGATAGTTGTGAGGTGTATCATTGTACCCCACAAATATTCCAACCTCAGCGGTCGGATCCAGCTTCTTTCTGGCATCCTTTGTCACATGCATGTAGACAGGTGAACCAAAAATTCTCAAGTGAGAAATGTCAGGTCTCTTACCATAATAAGCCTCCTCCGGTGTACTCATGCCAAGAACCTTGTGAGGAGAACGGTTCTTCACATACACTGCTTTATTGCATGCCTCAGCCCACAAGTGAAGGGGTAGGCCCTGATCATGCAACATCGCCCGTGCAGCACCCACGATCATTCTGTTCTTCCCGCCTCGACCACCCGGATTACTGTTTGACGGGTTATCGGGTCGATGAGCTCTCCTACAATCCCTTCTGTGCGGGAAATCCTTGAATTCGTAGAGATGGAATCCACACCACCATTGTCGCTCCTTAGGCCTTCACCTTCTTCCCCGACTCCTTCTCGACCGATGCTTTAAACTCACGAATTTGTAAATATGCTTCGCTCTTACTTTCAGAAGAAGATCAGCCCTTTCGAGAGAAATCATCAACAAAGATCACGTAGTACTTATGCTTTCTTGTAGAAGCAAATTTGAAGGACACACACGTACGTAAATAATCATCTAAGGATCGTCATGGCTCAACTATCCGTCTCGTGAAAGGTGGCTTTCACATACTTCCCCAAGGTACACCCCTTGCACTGATCTGACTGCCCAAAAGTGCCCTTAGGAAGCCCAGTAGAAATATGCTGCAGGATCTTCAAAGCTCCATGGTGAAGGTGGCCCAATCTCCCGTGCCACAATTCGCCCTCATCATCCCGGCTCACCACTTCTCCCGCCTTGCATGCCATTGCTGCGCAGCCATCTACTTGTAACTGATAAAGGTTCTTGGTTTGAACCCCTATCTTTCGGGTCTCTCCAGTAGTCTTACTGCGGAGGAAAGCCTTTCCTTGGCTGAAGACCACATCATACCCCTTATCTTCCAACATCGCCACAGAGATCAAGTTCTTCTTCAATCTAGGTACATGCATGACATCCTTCAAAACGAAGGGTTTACCAGACTCCATCTGAAAGGATATGGTACCGATACCAGTCGCACTGTATCTACCATCATCGCCCATCTCAATGTGCACGCCCAGATCTTTGTCCTCCAGATCTGAGAGCAAATACCGATCTCCCGTCATGTGAAATGACGCACCATTGTCCAAGAACCACACTGATCCCATCACACTTGAAACCAAGCATGCAATCAGTGAAAAGTCAAGCTCGAACTGTGAAGCCAAAGCCTCTTCATCTGCAGATCTTCCCGCTTGCTTGTTTTTCTTCTTCTTCGGACAATTTGTGGCATAATGTCCGTGATCATGGCAATGAAAACACTTCACCTTCGCCATGTCTTGATTCTTGCCCTTTGCACCAGAATGAGAAGTTTTCTTACCCTTCCCCTTCTTTGCTTTGGCAGCCAAAGCGCAATTTTCTTCATCAGCTCCCTTTGATGAAGATCTGTTCTTGGTAGTCCTCCTTATCTCCTCTTGCATGAGATCCGCCCAAGGCGCTCCCATCCCGGCAACTTCTCCCAACCATTGACACTATATTGATATGAATGCCAAGCCTTCAGAAGACGAAGGAGAGCCAGGTCTACCATGTCCTCTTCTTCGACAGTCACCCCAACACTTCCCAACTCATCTCTGCATTGAGTGAACTTCGTGAGGTATTTGGCGATACTGTCGCCTTTCTCCATCTTGATGTTTCTAAGCTTATCCTTGAGTGCCAGCTTCCTTTGGTCGCTCTTGCTCTGGAATAGATCTGTCAATGCTTTCCACATTAAATATGGAGAAGCTTTGCCATGCAGGCTGGATACAATGTGATCCTTTACGCCCTCCAACAGAATCCTTCGACATTTCGCCATCTTCTTTTGCCAAGCCTCGACTTCGGCAGGATCAGTGGGCTTTTGGACATCCATATCTCAGAATCCCTTCGGTCAATGTCTTCACAATACTTCCTCCATCGATCTTTCCATGCAATATAGTTCGAACCGCCTTCAAGAGCATATTCGAGTCGCAAACCATTGAAAGAAGACATCTTTCAACACCGGCACCAAGAAGAACAACCTTCTGCAAAATTCGAATTCCAAGCTCCAAGCTCTACGGCTCTTGATGCGACGAGAGCAAAGGTATTTCTAGCACGTTTTGCGCGACGGGGGCATTTCTTGGATGTATCACCTTTCAAAGGAAAGTATGGATCCAGAGGCTACCTGGCCCGCATGCAGACTCTGTCTACCGAAATAAGTTTGTAATCACTGTGATGATCAATCTCTGCTTCAATAGCTCTGATACCATGTAGAAATTTGCTGAATAATGATTAATTATCCACCGATATTATCCTGATCACATATCAATTCGAATTCATATGCAACACATAATCTCTTCCACTCAGATCATTACACATGCGGAAATAAAACAAGCGGTATGAGATCAAACAATCATCAAAACATCACACACATTACACAGTATGTATGGGGAAAGCTTATAGCTGAAAAACCTGCAGCTATTGTGTATATTATAATGGAGAAAAAATGTAACAAACTCAGTACAATACTCCTCACAAGTACTCAGTACTTTCTCATGAAGTTACACACAAACTAGCTTGGCTTTGAACAAGTCACAGGTTCAAAACACACCCACTAATTGCCTGCGTCTATTGCGCAATCAAGGCTGGTCTAATGAGAGATCCAAGGTTCGAATCTCCTTGGCTTGAAAACGCAATCATCATGGGAAATTCCTCCAAGTGTGGTGCAAATCTCATGCACAACTGATGTCACAACTGATAGCTATCTCAACCCTTTCATCTACCTCTTTCATTGGTCTCCACTGAACTGTCCATGCACTATAGTGAACTGATGTGTTCTTGAGTTGAATAATGAGTTAATAAGTAGTGAATTAAATAATATTTAATTCACTCCACTCATTACTAGTTGATTAGCTAGTTAAACTAATCTCAACTAGTTCAACTAAGTTAAACCGAACACAACTCCACCAACTGTCTCATCAACTCCACCAAACTTCTTCCACTGAAGTCCTAACTGAATTCAACCATGCATGAGCTCACCAAACCCCTAGGAATAGTTTAATTCCTCTGTTAGATTCATGAGCCACTTCCAAGGCTCGAACTGAAGTGCTCCAAGAGAGTAAACTGAAGTTTAGAGTCCAAATATTATTAAGGGTAAATAATATTTGACTTCCCTATTTTTAGGATAGGCAGTCTAAAAATAGACTTCGACCTATAGGTCCAAAAATAGAGGTCCATCTGTTTTTACCAACATGACCAATACTCCAAGAATAACATACTGCAATCCCTGGACCATGCTCCATATGTCTAAAAATAGACATAGTCTAAAAATAGACTTTGCGCCAAAAATCGCCTGCGGGCCCACTTAGTGAAGGCGACTTCATTTCACTAAGCGCCATCATCTTGCTGCATTTTCAACAAACTATGAAGTCAATTATAGAGAAAAAAATATACAGGGGAGGTATAAGAACAATACCTCATTAGAATAGATGGTCTTCAGTCCATTTCTTTGATGTAGAACAATGCTCAGAAGAACAAAAATATAGTCCAAGGTCATCGCTTCTAGGAAACTCAAGACTAAACTTCGGCACTACTATGGGATGACTCATGGCAGCAGCTAGCTAAATTGATCAACAAAAATACTCTCTCAAAAGCTTGGGACCACTTCCATTCTTTATATTGAAACCTATTTAACCAATACTGGGAAAATATTCCAGTGGAAAACCCAAAAAAATGGCATATTTGGAAGGCACAAGATAGGTAGCCAACCTTCACTTCCACGGAACCTTGATCTCTATTAGAGATATAATTAGAAAAACAATCTTCTTCAATCATGGAGAAACAATCCTCATATTCGTTCAGAAAGGAGGAGAAAAATTCTCAATTAAAGAAGCCTATGCCTTAGAAATAAGGCATCAATCTCTAGAAATGGATGAGATTCACCAACATATTTGGAACCTTAGGCTTTGGCAAGAAATATTGTCATTTACGTGGCTTCTGTCCAAAAGCAAGGTATTGATGTGGGAAAAAATTCAAAAAAGAGGGTTTGAGGGGACTTGATTATGCCAAACGTACAACTAAGAAAAGGAATAAGTAGAGAATAATTTGTGTCAATGCGAGAAGTTTGAGATTGTGGGACAAGGGAGAAATAACCTTACACAAAAAATTTGTAATAGGATTTACATATTAGATACAATCAGAGAATGGAGAGCCTCCCCCTTTGAGAACCCAATCCTAAATAGAGGTTAGTGCCTACTCCCATGATTTCTCCTATAGGGAATTTGGAAATAAGGAAATAGATTTATTTTCTAGCACAATAAAAGATAAGTGGAGAATATATGGAAGGAACTAAGTCAACACCTAAAATAAATAGTCTAGCCCCTAGCTTGGTCAAAGAAAAGCAACAAATTTAAGTCTTAGGATCAGAGAATTCTTGTTGTACGAGGCATAGATATAAGATCCATTGAAAAAAATCCTCCTCTTCCTCCACTCAAGCCTAATCCTAGAAGCCTAGTCTCCACCTCCATAGAACTTTATCCAACTCAATTTTTATAAAGGTTCAAAGGGAAACCTCATAAGGGCAAGAGTAGGAAAAGAATTTAGGGATACCTCCAGTAACATTCTAAGAGTGTACACAACGTTTCTTGGGACTAATACCAACAACATAGTTGAATTAGAGGTACTGAAAGTAGGAGTTGATATTGCCACTGAAGAAACATGTAAGAAATTTATTTTGGAATGAGACTCACTCATTTAAGTGAACACTCTTAAGCACCTATTAAATGGAACCAGACTATAAAAAATTATAAGCACCTACATGCTGATAGTAGGAAGTCTATTCTTCATTCCATTAGCCTAATAAAATTCTAGTAACTATCCTTCCCCAGTGAAAGATAAAAATATGAGCCTTGTGACCTAAAAGTTGGTTAGGCAAGCATGTCTTGAAAAAATATAAAGCAAGACTATATGAACATTTAGAAATCAAATATTTCACTCTAGGGAAGAAATCAGCAAGTTTAATGCAATGTTGTACACCATAACGATCAAAAGTAAACAACAAATTGGGAACTTGGCTCCACACTCCACACCAAATGCGGAAATATGAGAATGCAAGCACTCAACCATGAAGAATAGGAGCAACAAGATCGGATTCCGTATTCTGCACGGGGAACAAAAAAATGTGGAAATATACATAGTGGAGGAACAAATCAGAAACTCAACTATGCAATCCACACCAAATTAGAGAATATAGGGACTCAACCATGGAGAGAAAAAGTAACAAGACTCTTCACATTTTCACATTTGGCAATGTGGAAATACATATAGTGGAAGAATAAATAGGAAACTCAACTCTTCACTTTGCACTAGATGCAAGAATGTGGGGACTCTACCACATGGAGATAGTGTAACAAGACTGCATTTTGCATTTCACATGTGGAATGTCAAAATGCAGATAAGGGAAAAGTAACTCAAAAAAATTGTGCCATAATCAACACCATATGTAACAATGCTAAAATTATGGGAAAAAGAAATAAGTCTCTCTAAATTCTTCCTTCCACAGGAGGAAAAATCAACAAGTCTCTTTGAATTCCACATTCCATAGGAAATACAAAGAAACAAGTCTCTCCAAATTCCACATTCCACAAGTGGAATGCAAAGAAGCAAAGATATATAAAAGAAAATAAAAAAAACTTCTACTATCTTCCTATTGTTATATCCAAGTCACCTATGCTAGAAAAATATATTGATATCATGAAAATCTATTAATATCGACAAATGAAGAGAATAGACATCTATAGCTCATGCATTATCCATCTTGAAAAAAAAGTAAATATCTCTCAAAACTGAACAATGTCACGCCATGAAGGTGAGAACTCTACTATTGGGGAAAAAACCAAAAAGGTAAAGCCTCCAACAAGTCATGAGAAACCCCATCATGTGGGACTCCATCTTCTAGTGAAATTAGAAATAAAAGAGAGTCCAAATCCCACTACAACCACAAACCTCTAAAAATATTAAGTGTCAAAATGCAATCAGTCCCTAAAAAATATAAGTTCTTAGAATGGACTAAAATTTTGCAGTGATGCTCTATGTCATGTCAGGTACTCAAAAAGGTAATCACCTTGCCTAAAGTACCATATGCTTACTAAAAATAGATTTCCCAAAAATGCATCCAAAAATCATAGTCTTAGATTTGACAGAAATTTGAACCATGGGATAATCTCAAAAGTGGGTCCTCAAAAATAAAATTTTCACATCATTCTAAATATCTTCTAAAACTAAAATTTCTTCAAAAATTTCAACTCCTCAAATTCACACCAAACTTGGACCATAAGCCTATCTGACTATTGGGTATCCAAATATACAATCGTCTACACACTACTTCTAAAAAAAGAACAAGTTTATAAAAATAGAATCTACAAAAAATTACTAAATTTGAAATCTGAAAGCGTGCTCATTTAATTATCCTACATACCACATTCATGGTCCTCAATCTACATGTGAATTTGTTGCATGAGGAAAAAATTCTATAAATAGAATGTTGGAAGCCTGAACTGAAAAGTCTGAAAATACTAGTAAATGATGTGTTATTCTTCTCACACTAATCTCTAACTACTATCTGATTGATATAATAAAACTTTAGAAAAAGTTAAGGTTGGAACAAAGCTCTAAAACAAGGTACCCATATGGCTAAGGTACTCATGAATTATCAATATCAAATGATGCACTGACCAACCAATCCAACAATTAGATTTATGACGGAAAATCTGTTGTGAAGAAAACATATGTGATATATTTGATCAAACACTTTCATTCTTACAGGTATTCAAGGAGCCCATCAATATGGCATACTTTTCCAATTGTTTAAGGATAAGACGAGAGTTCCAGAATGCTATGATCCAACTCAAGAACAAGAAAATGATGCAATTTTCATGGTAAATCTTAAAAGATTGTAATTACGTAATGTGGCCACTTGGCCAATAGTAGTGCCTTGCACGGAAAATATATAATAGATCATTGAGAATACAAACATTGACACAAGAAAAAGAATCAACAATGAAGCCAAATTCATAGCCTCACTCCAAGTAGGTAACCTCGAAACATATTCCAAGTTCCATAGTGTAGAACTTCCCATGAGTGATGAATGGATGGGCGAATCCCCCCAAGACAAGGACTATAATAAAATAACCAATAAATGATATGATGAGGTTAAATAATTCATATCTAGGGACACAAAAATATATGCCAATACCACTCTAAGAACACCCTCCATGTATAAAATTTCCTTAATAAATATTAAATGAACTATATGGTGAGAATGGATCAACACATCCCATAAAGGCTCACGTTCCTCTTTTGCACACCAAACTAAGGGAAGGAAAAAATTTCAATTTATCTCCCATCTTATCCAATACACTAACTTATGCAATTATTTGGGTTAACTATCCTAGACCAGGCACACAGTCAAAGTTCCACGTGCTCTCATACCTTTGAACATTATGTGTGGTGCAAACAATTCATAGCTAGGGATAAGAATATATACCCCAATACCACTATAAGAGCACCCTCCATGTATGAAGTTTCCTTAATAAGCACACTATATGGTGAGAATGGATCAGCACATCCCACAAAGGCTCAAGATCCTCTTTTTCACACTAGTCTAGAGGAAGGAAAAATTTTCAATTGAGCTCCCATCCTATCCAATACTCTAACTAATGCAATTGCTGAGGTTAAGTATCCCAGACCATGCACATAGATAGAGTTCCACATGTCCCCATACCTCTTGGAAATTATGAGTGGTGCAAACGTATTCCATGAGATGTGGTGGAGATGGAAAGCCAATTATCTACCTGTTAAAATGTACTACCAGGATCTTTGGGAATACAAATACAAAAAAATCTAGTCAAGGATATATGATCGTTTCTTTTCTCCTTTGTATAAATGAGTTTTTTGCAAACCATGTCCAAGGTTGTTTGAGGATTTTTTCCTAGTCCTAGACTAGATTGGCGATTGGTACATCAATAAGGAGCGTACACATATGAAAATATATCGAGAAACCAAACCTTCTCACATCTTTCTAAAGCATGTGCCAAATAGATTGGAAATAAGAAAAATAACTTATCAAACAACCCATCATGGTTTCAAGGCTCCATTGTATGGTCAATAAAAAAAATTATATGCCTCCGATCCTCTCTACATAGGAATATACATACTATCTTCCTTGTTTTATTCTATAAATTTTTAATTACAAAAGGCCACTGTAGCCTTCAATTGGTGATCCTCACCCACCAACCTTCAAATATGCAATGAGAACATTGTATGGTATGTTGTTATGTAGAAGGAAGATGCATGCACTGCCAACAAAATTGGAGGGGTTTTCTAAAGTATTACCCCCTTCAAAAGAAATTCCTCTCAGGGGATAGTTGCAGAGATCAAATATTTTTACCGCACCTTTCTCATATTTCCATTATGCTCGTTTTCTTGGTGCTTTCTCAATGGGTAAAGGGAGGGCTAAATAGCAATCAATATTGTATTGCAAGAAATCCCAGGACCCAAGTCATTGTCATCCCTCTCTCCCAAGAAAGCAGAAACTCCATTGTGTGAGTATCCTTCGGAAACAATGGGTAATTTCAAACCCAAGATTTAAGCCGATAATATCACTTCAACAATGCTACAAACTGCTCTAGGAAATTACTTGAAAGTTGATAGAATATTCTATTTCTATCAGTAAATCAAATTATTTTCTTGAGGAATATCCAGAGAAAGTGCACAATTCTATCTCTCTTCATGAACTTCATACCAACAATAAGAATTTTGGATCTATTAGGGAAAACAAGAAAATTGCTCCTATGTTTCAGACAGCAACTGGAAAAACCTGTGGTAGTGTCAAAGTCTTCATTGAAAAGAATACAATCTATTCTCAATGAATATAGCACTCATGGTGTCAATGAAGATAATGACACTCTAGCATGTTTCATTTATCCCCTCAAATCCCCCAGAATCATCACCACCCACTACCAGAAGAGTAGAAATTGTTCTTGGCACAACCATTATGGAAAAAGGTGATCTTGTTGTTAGTGATGTAGGAGATGGAAAATAAAACAAAAAATATATATAGGATATGCCAGTCAATAACAATTTCAAGAGTGCTTTGGATCTGCCTCCATGTGTATGGACAACCCTATTTTCTCTATTGATCTGCCAAGTATGAAGTTTTTTGAAAGGAGAATTGGTATAGATAATAACTAGAAGAATTCGTTGGGGCTCTAAAATTTGATTAATACATAGGTTGCATGCATGTGATTCATAAGTAGAAGCTATAACTAAATGTGGTTATTTATCATATTATATTTTTCTCTGTATCTCTTCACTATATTGTAAATGCTTTCTGAAGTTATATTGTCTCAAAATGGATAATATGCAAACAAAGACATAGATGGGAATCCTTTGTCTTAGGTCATGTTCCATGAGTTAGGCCATTTTTTTAAATATCATTGAGTTGCCTTGTTTATGAGTGAATGCAATAGAGGTGTTTTATAGATTGTCTCTCAACAGTGTTTAGATATCTATACATGCTATAATAGCAAGATGAAAAAACATCTACAGTTAGCTTATTAGAGATGAACTTGAGAAAAAAAATTCCTCCAGATTCCCCTTGGTCTCATGCCTTTGATTCTTCTCGTTGAGCTGAAAGTGAACTCCTAGTAGCTATGAGTTGATACAAATCCCATAAATCCATAGGAGGACATGATTTGCAGGGAGCACTTCACTTTCTGATATTCCATATATTACTAGATCTAGGAAGATTTCACCACTTAGATAGAGAATTTAGTAGGTCCCTTGCTACCTTATTTTGTTACCCGTGCCATATATTTGGAGACAACGAGTTTTAGACAAGGAGTTTTACATGGAATTTAAGGTCGACTAGGTTGACTACCTCCTCCTTTCAGGCTCTCTCAAACACCTAATGCATTAAGAAAATGGATGATATTGGTGTCGAAGACATGGATAATAATAGATATGTGGCACGATGCCTCCCAACACAAGAGATCATGGGGCCATATTTCTTAGCATCTCTACACCTAATGTATATGAACTTCTACCCTTTCTCATTCTCAACATGGCTCATGGAAATAGATGCTCATCACCAGTTTTCTCCCCCTCCCTAGAAGATTCATCATACTTGGATGTTATTAGAGGAACAAGGTTCCTAACCTCTCCCCCATTGGATAGCTTAGCCCAATCTCCAGAGGATATTGTCAAACTCAACATTGGCATGTTTGTGATGGTGGTCAGGGATAATGAGTCATCTTCTGATTCTAGGGTCTTACTCCACAACATCCCTAGTCCTAGCTACTTTCTAAAGGACCCTTTCTAGTGTAGCATCACTATGGGGGTACTTCATTTCAATGTACTATGTACTTCACTATTTAGAGTTAAATCACCCTCCATTTTACAAGTTTATTATTTTGGGTGCCTCCTTTTTCAAGTTCACCCCCTTTTTGCCTTATTGTATACTGTTTTTTTTTTTTTTTCCTTTAACTAGGGTTGTATACTGTTTTGAAGATGCTTTACGTACTCTTTGTTGTTGCCAAACATTTTTCTTCCTAGTCATGTGAACAGATTTTGGCCACTAGTGGACATTAATATAATTTATTTTATTTCTTCCTCTTCAAACATGTACCCAAATATTTTTCATTAAAACTTATGTTGCCAACACCATGTTTGTGTTAACTAAATAATAATTCCAAGCTATAAGGGAATTATATTGAAATATATATGCTCCAATATGCAAGTAAACTTTGGTAAAAGGGTAAGTTTAGAAACAAAGATTGAGAAACGTCTATCAGCAATAGAATATTTGCCTAGAAATTAAACTCAAATGCATCCAACTATTTGAGCACAGGTATCAAAGCCATCAATCATTTCCAGTTCTTAGATAAAATATGGGTTTGAAACTTCATGTGTCTATGTTTTGTTCTCTGTTAAACCTTCGGTACTTACCATATCCATTTCAAAGGGATTGCCAAGGTTCAGACCCTAGGACATGGAGATAAGTTAAAATTGCTGTTCATACACACTGTTATACCAGATTTGGTGTAGGTTTAGTATTTTTTTAAGCTATTCTTTCAAGTTCATCCCTTTCCTTAGTGTAGCAAAGTGAAAGTGAATAAATTCCTTCACTATATATCTAGAATTTGTCAACCTGTTGTGGCATTTTTGAAAGCATATTGTCAAAATAACTTTATTTGTTGAGGTTAGAAGCATAGAACCAAAGAAAATTTGAGGGAAAATCCGTGAGCCAAATAAAAATTACAATAAAGTTTAGTTTCCATAACATTTACAAAGTAATCCAGTGCGTGATTGAAATCGTATTGTATTTGTCCAATTTTTTCTCTAGGTGGATGTTGAAGAAGCACCTTTCTTAATTGCTATGTTTATTTTTGTGTGCATACCTTATCAAATGTAAAAAAAAAATGTCAATCCATTTATTCTTTTAATTAAATTATTTAGTCCAGAAAAAAAAAAAATCCTTATATAGATGTTTCATTTAATTTGAAAAATATTTTAACCCACTGCGAATTGAGTCAAATTCTGATTTGATGGAGGCCTAGATTTCCCACAATCGTAAGTATTTTCTTTTGGTTTAAGGACCTATGCATATGTTGTATGTAGAAGAGGTTTGACTACACACTAATTGGACATGAGATGTTTCTGAACCTAACCTAATCATTTCTAATAAATTAATTGAACAAGTACTATTACAATTGAAAATCAAACCCACTCAAGCCCATTGATTAAGATCCGAACCGGACACTAGACAACCAAAACTAAACATATGAAAATTTTGAACTGATATAGGAAAATTAGATTTTTGAAACAAAAATCTGAAAAATTGTAAAGAGAAAGGAACAATACTTTGGCATCAATCCATCTAGAAAGAGTCCTATTGTTACTTTTGGGTGACCTCTATTTCCTATGGCCTTGGGACATTTGATTTCCTCGTCGATTTAAATGCATTCTTGCTCTCTTTTCCTCTTATTTTGTTCACTGTTTTTCTGGTCGGAAAGGCACCTGTCGTCTTCATTTATGGAGCCATTATCGCACACGCCTTCAGCTTCGTCTTCCTCTATGGAATCCTGAACATACAGCCTCTTGAGTGCCTTGTTGTGCTTTTTCAGAAGTACTTTTAAGTTGCTAAGAGAGATGGATGTGCCATCGCATAGGGGTGTGGGGAATCTTGTGCAAACTCCTTCTGTGGAACAAAATCACCAATATTGGAGGCACAGGGGATCCTTTCTTGACTTCCACCAAAGGTAAAGGTATTGGATTAGACTTGCCACAACACGGCTGCACACTTCCTCCTCCTTCCCTTGATAAACACGGCAACATGAGGGAAATGAAAATTTTGATATGTAGAAATTCGCTGAATAATGATTAATTATCCACCGAGACTATCCTGGTCAAATACTATTTGAACTTCATACACAACACATAATCTCTTCCACTCAACCAACTCAGATCATCACACATGCGGAAATAAAATCAAGCGATAACACATCAAATCATCATACACATTAACACGGTATGTATGGGGAAAGCTTATAGATGAAAACCCCGCAGCTATTGTGTATATTATAATGGAGAAATCAAGTAACAAACTCAGTACAATACTCCTCACAAGTACTCAGTACTTTCTCATACAGTTACTCACAATCTAGCTCAGTTTTGAACAGGTTACTGGTTCAAAACTCACCGCCAATTGCCTTGCCTCTATTGCGTGTTTCAATGATATGGGATGGCCTCTTTATATAGATAAACCACCAGCCTGAACTGCGCAATCCTCATGGGCTTACTCCACCTATCTGTGTGTTGCAAATAGCAACAGTATAGTCACAACTGATAGCTAACTCCACCCTTTCATCTACCTCTTTCACTGGTCTCCACTGAACTGATCATACACTGTAGTGAGCTGATGTGTTCTTGAGTTGAATAATGAGTTACTAATTAATGAATTAAATAATATTTAATTCACTCCACTCATAACTAATTGATTAGCTAGTTAAACTAATCTCAACCAGTTCAACTAAAATAAACAGAACACAACTCCACTAGCTGTCCCATTAACTCCTCCAAACTTTTGCCACTGAAGTCTAACTGAAGTCAACCATGCGTGATGCCATCAAACCCTTGGGAACCACGTAATTCCTCTGTCAGATGCATGAGCCACCTCTGCAGCTAGAACTGAAGTGCTCCAAGAGAGTAAACTGATGTTTATAGTCTAAATATTATTAAGGGTAAATAATATTTGACTTCCCTGTTTTAAGGAGAGGCAGTCTAAAAATAGACTTTGACCTCTTTGACCTCAAAAATAGAGTCTCATCTATTTTTACCAACATGAAACATACTTCAAGAATCTCAAACTGGAATCCCCGAACCATGCTCCATATGTCTAAAAATAGACATAGTCTAAAAATAGATTTTGCGCCAGAATTTGCCTGCGGGCCCACTTAGTGAAGGCGACTTCATTTCACTAAGCTCCATCATCTTGCTGCATTTTCAACGCTCCCTCTCAGCAAGATATGGATTATCTGCAACCCCTATCCTGCCTCTGTGGAATTCGAACTTGCTCCTGGTGAGCGCCTTCGTCAGGATGTCGGCATCATGATCCTCCGTGGGAACATATGAAAGCATCATGATTCTCCGCTGAACACAATCTCTGATATGATGGTACCTGATGTCGATGTGTTTGGACCTATCATGAAATACTAGATTAGCCGAGAGCTTGATGCAGCTCTGGTTATCACAGTAGATCACTGTAGGCTCCAAATGCAACCTGAACAAATCTGCGAGGATCTTCCTCATCCAAATAGCCTCGCATGCAGCCAAGCTAGCTGCCATGTACTCGGCCTCTGCTGAACTGAGTGCCACGGATCTCTGCTTCCTGCTGTACCAGGAAACTGCTGTCGACCCAATGCTGAAAACTCCTCCGGATGTGCTCTTCCGGTCCGTTGGGCTCCCTGCCCAATCTGCATCAGTGAAGCCAGAAAGCTTCGCTCCATCCTCCTGTCTGTACCATAGACCATATCCCGATGTGCCTCTAATATAGCGCAATACATGCTTGCCTGCCTTCCAAAAGAGCTTGGTAGGCTTAACCATAGCTTGCGAAAGCTGGTTAACTGCATAGCATATATCGGGTTGTGTATTGACCAGATACATAAGCGACCCCACCAACTGTCGATAGACAGTGGCATCCACTACCTCCGCTGAAGTAGCATCCTCCTTCCTCAAACCACCAGGAAGAGGAGTGTCAACAGGCTTGCAGCCTTGCATGTTGAACCTCTCCAGAATCTCCCGAGCATACTTTCCCTGAGAAACAAACAGTCCTCCGCTGCGCTGCCAAATCTCCAATCCCAGGAAATAATGAAGGATTCCCAAGTCCTTCATCTCAAACTCTCGTGCAAGATTCTCCTTGCATGAAAGTATCAACTGCTCATCGCTAGTCAAAATCAGATCATTTACATACAGTACGATGATCAACAGCTTCCCCTCCACCACAATCTGGTACAGGTTTGGATCCGCCTCACTCTTGGAGAATCCAAGCCCGGTGAAGTAGCTGTCTATCCGAGTGTACCAAGCACGAGGTGCTTGCTTCGGCCCGTACAGTGCTCTCTTGAGTCGGCACACATGCGACTCACTGCTGAAGATCTCAAAACCTTCAGGCTGCTCTATGTACACCTCCTCCTCAATAACTCCATTGAGGAACGCAGTCTTCACATCCATCTGATGAATGTGCCACCCCATATGCGCTGAGAGAGCAAGGATCGTCCGTATGGAAGAGTACCTTGCGACAGGTGCAAAAGTCTCCTCATAGTCAATCCCCTCGATCTGTGAGAAGCCACGGGCGACAAATCTCGCTTTGTACTTCTCCACACTCCCGTCAGCCGCCTGCTTCACCTTGTAGATCCATCGCGAACCTACAACTGATTTCCCAACCGGTCTTGGGACAATCTCCCATGCACTGTTCCTGATGATCGAATCATATTCTTCGATCATGGCATCAACCCATGCGGGTTCCTCCACGGCTTCCTCAAAAGAGGATGGCTCCGTCACAATACATTGACTCACAAGAGCCATGTATCCAGTGTACCGATCCGGTGACTGTCTCTGTCTGCGCTGTGCTGTAGGTGGTCCTACAACCTTCTCTGCATCCCGAGCCAGTCGCTCAGCTTCTGTAGTGTGCATGCGCCCTCTGATGGTTGGCACTGCATGGGTGGTTTCTTCCACCTCCTGAACCTCCTCTTGTGGCTGATCCACATCCGGAAGCTCCTCCTTGGGAACTAACAGCTCCTCATCTGCATGCAAGTGTAGCTCCCTCTCAAGCGAACACTGCATGGCTTTCTCCTCCTGAAATTTCATATCCCGTCGCACAACAGTCTTGCGACTGTCTGACAAATACACCCGGTAGTTGTGAGGTGTATCAGTGTACCCCACAAATATTCCAACCTCAGCAGTTGGATCCGGCTTCCTTCTCGCATCCTTCGTCACATGCATGTAGACAGGAGAACCAAAAATCTGCAAATGGGAAATATCAGGCCTCTTGCCAGAATAAGCCTCCTCTGGTGTACTCATGCCAAGAACCTTGTGGGGTGTCCGGTTCTTTATCTGTTTGCTATATTGCATTGCCTCGACCCACAAGTGAAGGTAGGCCACCGGTCATGCAACATCGCCGAGAATGAGCACCACGATGGATTCTGCTCTTCGGCTCGACCACCCGGATTCTTTGGACATCGGGTCGTGATGAGCTCTCTCTAATCCCTTTTTGTAACGAACTCCTTGAATTCGAGCGAGATGGTCCACCACCATTATCACTCCTTAGAGCAATCACCTTATTCCCCGAATCCTTCTCGACCAGTGCTTTAAACTCACAGAACTCCGCGAATGTATCGCTCTTCTTCTGCATGAAGAAGATCCAGCACTTTCGAGAGAAATCATCAACAAAGATCACATAATACCTGTGCTTTGCTGTCGAAGCAACTGAGAAAGGACCACACACGTCTGTGTGAACTCTCTCAGGGATCGTCGTGGCGCGACTATCCTTCTCGTGAAAGGTGGCTTTCACATACTTCCCTAAAGTACACCCCTTGCACTGATCTGACTGCGCAAGGGTGCCCTTAGAAAGCCCAGTAGAAATCTGCTACAGAATCTTCAAAGCTCCATGGTGAAGGTGGCCCAATCTCTTGTGCCACAGTTCGCCCTCATCATCTCGGCTCACCACTTCTCCCGCCTTGCATGCCATAGCTGCGCAGCCATCTACCTGCAACTGATAAAGGTTCTTGGTTCGAACCCCTATCTTCTGGGTCTCTCCAGTAGTCTTACTGCGCAGGAAGGCTTTTCCTTCGTTGAAGACCACATCATACCCCTTATCCTCCAACATCGCCATAGAGATCAAGTTCTTCTTCAATCCAGGTACATGCATGACATCCTTCAGTACAAAGGGTTTACCAGACTCCCTCTGAAAGGATATGGTACCGATACCAGTCGCACTGTATCTACCATCATCGCCCATCTCGATGTGCACACCCAAATGTTTGTCCTCCAGATCTGAGAACAACTCCCGATCTCCCGTCATATGAAATGACGCACCGCTGTCCAAGAACCATACCGATCCCAGCACACTTGAAACCAAGCATGAAATCAGTGAAAAGTCAAGCTCGAACTGTGAAGCCAAAGCTTCTCCATCTGCAGATCTTCCCGCTTGCTTGTTCTTCTTCTTCTTTGGAAAATTGGTAGCATAATGTCCGTGATCATGGCAGTGAAAACACTTCACTTTTGCCATATCCTGCTTCTTGCCCTTTGCACCAGAATGAGAGGTTTTCTTACCCTTCCCTTTCTTTTCTTTGGCCACCAAAGCACAGTTTTCTTCATCAGCTCCCTTTGATGAAGATCCATCTCAAGTAGTCCTCCTTATCTCCTCCTGCATGAGATCCGCCCAAAGGCGCTCCCATCCCGGCAGCTTCTCCCGACCATTGACACTATCTTGATATGAGTTCCAAGCCTTCGGAAGACCAAGGAGAGCCAGGTCGACCATGTCCTCGTCTTCGACAGTCACCCCCACAATTCCCAGCTCATCTCTGCACTGAGTGAACTTCGTGAGGTATTTGGCGATGCTGTCGCATTTCTCCATCTTGATGTTCCTGAGCTTATCTTTGAGCGCCAGCTTCCTTTGGTCACTCTTACTCTGGAATAGATCCGTCAAAGCTTTCCACATTAAATATGGAGTAGCCTTTCCATGCAGGCTGGATACAATACGATCCTTGACGCCCTCCAACAGGATCCTTCGACACTTCGCCATCTTCTTTTGCCATGCATCGACTTCAGCAGGATCAGTGGGCTTTTGGACATCCGTATCTACGAACTCCTTGAGACCATTATCTTCTAATACTGCCTCCATGCGATCCTTCCATGCAACATAATTCGAACTGCCTTCAAGAGCATATTCGAGTCGCAAACCGTTGAAAGACATTTTCAACACCGGCACCAAGAAAACAAAACTGCTGCAAAATTAGAATTCCACCTCAAAGCTCAACCGCTCTAGATCTGTGAGAACAAATTATTTCTAGCACAGAGATTGACTGCAAGGGGCATTTACCAGACCTTTCACTTTCCGAAGAAAGATGAATCCGGAGGCTACCTGGCCCGCATGCAGACTCTGTCTATCGAAATAAGTTTGTAATGACTGTGATGATCAATCTCTGCTTCAATAGCTCCGATACCATGTAGAAATTTGATGAATAATGATTAATTATCCACCGAGACTATCCTGATCACATATCAATTCGAATTCATATGCAACACATAATCTCTTCCACTCAGATCATCACACATGCGGAAATAAAACAAGCGATAGCACATCAAATCATCATACACATTAACACAGTATGTATGGGGAAAGCTTATAGCTGAAAACCCCGCAGTTATTGTGTATATTATAATGGAGAAATCAAGTAACAAACTCAGTACAATACTCCTCACAAGTACTCAGTACTTTCTCATACAGTTACCCACAATCTAGCTCGGTTTTGAACAGGTTACTGGTTCAAAACTCACCGCCAATTGCCTTGCCTCTATTGCGTGTTTCAATGCTATGGGATGGCCTCTTTATATAGATAAACCACCAGCCTGAACTACGCAATCCTCATGGGCTTACTCCACCTATCTGTGTGTTGCAAATAGCAACAGTATAGTCACAACTGATAGCTAACTCCACCCTTTCATCTATCTCTTTCACTTGTCTCCACTGAACTGATCATGCACTGTAGTGAACTGATGTGTTCTTGAGTTGAATAATGAGTTACTAATTTAATGAATTAAATAATATTTAATTCACTCCACTCATAACTAATTGATTGGCTAGTTAAACTAATCTCAATCAGTTCACCTAAAATAAACAGAAAACAACTCCACTAGCTGTCTCATTAACTCCTCCAAACTTCTGCCACTGAAGTCCAACTGAAGTCAACCATGCATGATGCCATTAAACCCTTGGGAACCACGTGATTCCTCTGTCAGATGCATGAGCCACTTTTGTAGCTCGAACTGAAGTGCTCCAAGAGAGTAAACTGTTGTTTATAGTCTAAATATTATTAAGGGTAAATAATATTTGACTTCCCTGTTTTAAGGAGAGGCAGTCTAAAAATAGACTTCGACCTCTTTGACCTCAAAAAATAGAGTCTCATCTATTTTTACCAACATGACACATACTTCAAGAATCTCAAACTAGAATCCCCGAACCATGCTCCATATGTCTAAAAATAGACATAGTCTAAAAATAGATTTTGCGCCAGAATTTGCCTGCGGGCCCACTTAGTGAAGGCGACTTCATTTCACTAAGCTCCATCATCTTGCTGAATTTTCAACACTCCCTCTCAGCAAGATATGGATTATCTGCAACCCCTATCTTGCCTCTGTGGAATTCGAACTTGCTCCTGGTGAGCGCCTTCGTCAGGATGTCGGCATCCTGATCCTCCGTGGGAACATATGAAAGCATCATGATCCTCCGCTGAACACAATCTCTGATGTGATGGTACCTGATGTCGATATGTTTGGACCTATCTTGAAATACTGGATTAGCCGAGAGCTTGATGCAGCTCTGGTTATCACAGTAGATCACTGTAGGCTCCAAATGCAACCTGAACAAACCTGCGAGGATCTTCCTCATCCAAATAGCCTCGCATGTAGCCAAGCTAGCTGCCATGTACTCGGCCTCTGCTGAACTGAGTGCCACGGATCTTGCTTCCTGTTGTACCAGGAAATTGTTGTCGACCCAATGCTGAAAACTCCTCCAGAGGTGCTCTTCCGGTCCGTTGGACTCCCTGCCCAATCTGCATCAGTGAAGCCAGAAAGCTTCGCTCCATCCTCCTGTCTGTACCATAGACCATATCCCGATGTGCCTCTGATATAGCGCAATACATGCTTGCATGCCTTCCAAAAGAGCTTGGTAGGCTTAACCATAGCTTGCGAAAGCTGGTTAACTGCATAGCATATATCGGGTCGTGTATTGACCGGATACATAAGCGACCCCACCAACTGTCGATAGACAGTGGCATCCACTACCTCCGCTGAAGTAGCATCCTCCTTCCTCCAACCACCAGGAAGAGGAGTGTCAACAGGCTTGCAGCCTTGCATGTTGAACCTCTCCAGAATCTCCCAGGCATACTTGCCCTGAGAAACAAACAGTCCTCCGCTGCGCTGCCAAATCTCCAATCCGAGGAAATAATGAAGGATGCCCAAGTCCTTCATCTCAAACTCTCGTGCAAGATCCTCCTTGCATGAATGTATCAACTGCTCATCGCCAGTCAAAATCAGATCATCTACATACGGTACGATGATCAACAGCTTCCCCTCCACCACAATCTGGTACAGGTTTGGATCCGCCTCACTCTTGGAGAATCCAAGCCCGGTGAAGTAGCTGTCTATCCGAGTGTACCAAACACGAGGTGCTTGCTTCAGCCCGTACAGTGCTCTCTTGAGTCGGCACACATGCGACTCACTGCTGAAGATCTCAAAACCTTCAGCCTGCTCTATGTACACCTCCTCCTCAATAACTCCATTGAGGAACGCAGTCTTCACATCCATCTGATGAATGTGCCACCCCATCTGCGCTGAGAGAGCAAGGATCGTCGGTATGGAAGAGTACCTTGCGACAGGTGCAAAAGTCTCCTCATAGTCAATCCCCTCGATCTGTGAGAAGCCACGGGCGACAAATCTCGCCTTGTACTTCTCCACACTCCCGTCAGCCGCCTGCTTCACTTTGTAGATCCATCGCGAACCTACAACTGATTTCCCAACCGGTCTTGGGACAATCTTCCATGCACTGTTCCTGATGATCGAATCATATTCTTCGATCATGGCATCAACCCATGCGGGTTCCTCCACAGCTTCCTCAAAAGAGGATGGCTCTGTCACAACACATTGACTCATAAGAGCCATGTATCCAGTGTACCGATCCGGTGACTGTCTCTGTCTGCGCTGTGCTGTAGGTAGTCCTACAACCTTCTCTGCATCCCGAGCCAGTCGCTCAGCTTCTGTAGTGCGCATGCGCCCTCTGATGGTTGGCGCTGCCTAGGTGGTTTCTTCCACCTCCTGAACCTCCTCTTGTGGCTGATCCACATCCGGAAGCTCCTCCTTAGGAACTAACAGCTCCTCATCTGCATGCAAGTGTAGCTCCCTCTCGAGCGAACACTGCATGGCTTTCTCCTCCTGAAATTTTATATCCCGTCGCACAACAGTCTTGCGACTGTCTGGCACATACACCCGATAGTTGTGAGGTGTATCGGTGTACCCCACAAATATTCCAACTTCAGCAGTTGGATCCAGCTTCCTTCTCGCATCCTTCGTCACATGCATGTAGACAGGAGATCCGAAAATCCGCAAATGGGAAATATCAGGCCTCTTGCCAGAATAAGCCTCCTCTAGTGTACTCATGCCAAGAACCTTGTGAGGACAACGGTTCTGCACATACACTGCTATATTGCATGCCTCAGCCCACAAGTGAAGGGGTAGGCCCTGATCATGCAACATCGCCCGTGCAGCACCCACGATCGTTCTGTTCTTCTGCTCAACCACCCCGTTCTGCTATGGGTTATGGGGTACAATGGGCTCTCTTCAAATCCCTTCTGCGCTGCAGAACTCCTTGAATTCAGCCGAGATGAATTCACCACCGTTATCACTCCTTAGAGCAATCACCTTCTTCCCCGACTCCTTCTCGAACAGTGCTTTAAACTCACAGAACTTCGCAAATGTATCGCTCTTCTTCTGCATGAAGAAGATCCAGCACTTTCGAGAGAAATCATCAACAAAGATCACATAATACCTGTGCTTTGCTGTCGAAGCAACTGAGAAAGGACCACACACGTCTGTGTGAAATCTCTCAAGGATCGTCGTGGCGCGACTATCCTTCTCGTGAAAGGTAGCTTTCACATACTTCCCTAAAGTACACCCCTTGCACTGATCTGACTGCGCAAGAGTGCCCTTAGGAAGCCCAGTAGAAATCTGCTGCAGAATCTTCAAAGCTCCATGGTGAAGGTGGCCCAATCTCCTGTGCCACAGTTCGCCCTCATCATCCCGGCTCACCACTTCTCCCACCTTGCATGCCATTGCTGCGCAGCCATCTACTTGCAACTGATAAAGGTTCTTGGTTCGAACCCCTATCTTCCGGGTCTCTCCAGTAGTCTTACTGCGCAGGAAGGCTTTTCCTTCGCTGAAGACCACATCATACCCCTTATCCTCCAACATTGCCACATAGATCAAGTTCTTCTTCAATCCAGGTACATGCATGACATCCTTCAATACAAAGGGTTTACCAGACTCCCTCTGAAAGGATATGGTACCGATACCAGTCGCAGTGTATCTACCATCATCGCCCATCTCGATGTGCACACCAAAATATTTGTCCTCCAGATCTGAGAACAACTCCCGATCTCCCGTCATATGAAATGACGCACCGCTGTCCAAGAACCATACCGATCCCATCACACTTGAAACCAAGCATGCGATCAGTGAAAATTCAAGCTCGAACTGTGAAGCCAAAGCTTCTCCATCTGCAAATCTTCCCGCTTGCTTGTTCTTCTTCTTCTTTGGACAATTGGTAGCATAATTTCCGTGATCATTGGCAGTGAAAACACTTCACTTTCGCCATATCCTGCTTCTTGCCCTTTGCACCAGAATGAGAGGTTTTCTTACCCTTCCCCTTCTTTGCTTTGGCAACCAAAGCGCAGTTTTCTTCATCGGCTCCCTTTGATGAAGATCCATCTCGAGTAGTCCTCCTTATCTCCTCCTGCATGAGATCCGCCCAAAGGCGCTCCCATCCCGGCAGCTTCTCCCGACCATTGACACTATCTTGATATGAGTGCCAAGCCTTTAGAAGACCAAGGAGAGCCAGGTCGACCATGTCCTCATCTTCGACAGTCACCCCCACACTTCCCAGCTCATCTCTGCATTGAGTGAACTTCGTGAGGTATTTGACGATACTGTCGCCTTTCTCCATCTTGATGTTCCTGAGCTTATCTTTGAGCGCCAGCTTCCTTTGGTCACTCTTACTCTGGAATAGATCCGTCAAAGCTTTCCACATTAGAAATGGAGAAGCCTTTCCATGCAGGCTGGATACAATATGATCCTTGACGCCCTCCAACAGGATCCTTCGACACTTTGCCATCTTCTTTTGCCATGCATCGACTTCAGCAGGATCAGTGGGCTTTTGGACATCTGTATCTACGAACTCCTTTAGACCATTATCTTCTAGTACTGCCTCCATGCGATCCTTCCATGCAACATAATTCGAACTGCCTTCAAGAGCATATTCGAGTCGCAAACCGTTGAAAGACATTTTCAACACCGGCACCAAGAAAACAAAACTGCTGCAAAATTTCGAATTCCACCTCAAAGCTCAACCACTCTAGATCGTGAGAACAAATTATTTCTAGCACAGAGATCGACTGCAAGGGGTGTTTACCAGACCTTTCACTTTCCGAAGAAAGATGAATCCGGAGGCTACCTGGCCCGCATGCAGACTCTGTCTACCGAAATAAGTTTGTAATCACTGTGATGATCAATCTCTGCTTCAATAGCTCCGATACCATGTAGAAATTTTTTGAATAATGATTAATTATCCACCGAGACTATCCTGATCACATACAATTCGAATTTATATGCAACACATAATCTCTTCCACTCAGATCATCACACATGCGGAAATAAAATCAAGCGATAACACATCAAATCATCATACACATTAACACAGTATGTATGGGGAAAGATTATAGCTGAAAACCCCGCAGCTATTGTGTATATTATAATGGAGAAATCAAATAACAAACTCAGTACAATACTCCTCACAATTACTCAGTACTTTCTCATACAGTTACTCACAATCTAGCTCAGTTTTGAACAGGTTACTGGTTCAAAACTCACCGCCAATTGCCTTGCCTCTATTGTGTGTTTCAATGCTATGGGATGGCCTCTTTATATAGATAAACCACCAGCCTGAACTTCGCAATCCTCATGGGCTTACTCCACCTATCTGTGTGTTGCAAATAGCAACAGTATAGTCACAACTGATAGCTAACTCCACCCTTTCATCTACCTCTTTCACTGGTCTCCACTGAACTGATCATACACTGTAGTGAACTGATATGTTCTTGAGTTGAATAATGAGTTACTAATTAATGAATTAAATAATATTTAATTCACTCCACTCATAACTAATTGATTAGCTAGTTAAACTAATCTCAACTAGTTCAACTAAAATAAACATAACACAACTCCACTATTTGTCTCATTAACTCCTCCAAACTTCTGCCACTGAAGTCCAACTGAAGTCAACCATGCATGATGCCATCAAACCCTTGGGAACCACGTGATTCCTCTGTCAGATGCATGAGCCACTTATGTAGCTCGAACTGAAGTGCTCCAAGAGAGTAAACTGTTGTTTATAGTCTAAATATTATTAAGGGTAAATAATATTTGACTTCCCTGTTTTAAGGAGAGGCAGTCTAAAAATAGACTTCGACCTCTTTGTCCTCAAAAATAGAGTCTCATCTATTTTTACCAACATGACACATACTTCAAGAATCTCAAACTGGAATCCCCGAACCATGCTCCATATGTCTAAAAATAGACATTGTCTAAAAGTAGATTTTGCGCCATAATTTGCCTGCGGGCCCACTTGGTGAAGGCGACTTCATTTCACCAAGCTCCATCATCTTGCTGCATTTTCAACATGATATTTGAAAAAAAAAAAAAAAGATATTTTCATATGAAATGCGTGTGTTTTTCATGGCTGCTTAAATAATAATCATAAAATTAGGAATCAGGGCATATATGAAGCATAGAAGCTAACTTAGAGGTGAGTTAGAAGGCATGGTCGAGGCACTAATTTTTATGATAGAAAAAACTTCAATAAATTCTGAAAAAATATGAATTGGTAGTGGTTAATATGAAGGTTGAATATGGTGGTCTATAGATTAGGTCATATTCTTTGTATTTAGTTTATTTCTTTTTTTCTTTTTTGATAATTTTTGTATCTTTAAATAAATAGTTTTTTTTATGTTATTTGTGTGTTCAATGGTATGGTTTATGTTTGGAAAATTCTATATTATAATTTTGAGTACTCTAATTTCCTATATATACAAGGTTTGTAAGAAACCCAATATATTCAATATTAGGAAGAAGTTGTAAAGAGATTGCATTTCTTATGAGTTTTTGGTCTTCACTTTACATTAGATTTATGTAATATCGTGCATGTTATTAGTATAATTGATTACTATTCTATTTATGTGTATGTGTTTATATTTGTACTATATTTTAGTGATCTATGCTTGTTTCTTATTCATCTCAATGATTTTAGTTATAGTGGTTTAAATAGATGTTAATAATATCATAACGAATGTGATCCACACTAAAATCTGTAACATGTTGCGCTTTATTAATGGGAATTATTATGTATGTCTCAAGTGAGACATTCTTGCCCCGATAAGGTGGAATATGTTAGGACATTAGATAAAAATAGGTCATATTTAGAAACATTTCATTAACCTTGAGTCTATCATAGAGCCAACACACAATAATGGGAAATAATTGTCTAAAATATTTGAAATATGGTAGACGAGTTAAATTAGGGTTTAATGACTGAGGGGATAGGGTTTAACCTACAAAATGTCTTAAAGTGAATTGAATGATTTCAAACGTCACCCTAAATTTTCCCTAAACTTATTTAGGAGTGATAATTATTCTTGGAAATGGGTTGGGAAAGGTAGAAGGTGACATTAGGAAGAGGTGCATGAGGAAAAAAAGTTATTTAATTGGCTCTTGGGAAAAATGGAAAAGAAATATTACGTGTAGGAATTTGTTTGGCTATGTTAATGTGCCATTTCTATCTCAAGAGAGATGAATTTTCCAGTATGCCATGATAGTAATTGGAGTAGTTAAAGACTACTCAATTAATGTCTAAGTGGATAGAGGAGGATATGGTGTACTTCGCAATAGTGGGGTATTAAGCTCCCATTACTAAGCTTGAAATTTTATTTTGGGATGAAGGTGGTATTGCAAGCCAAAGACCTTACAATTACAAAAGTATCAGACTAAGTTTGATATTAGAACAATTGATGACATTGTTGGGTAGAGTATATTTCTTGAGTGAATATTCAAGGAGTTAAAATCATGGGTTCTAAATCATGAGATAAATCCTTAAGTGGAGGGAAATCCATATTTGAAGGTGTCCATCGTAGGATGAAAATCAAACCTTTTTTGTGATTTCCCCCCACAAGATACCATTCATACAATAAAAATCTTAATATACCCTGGTGTTAAACTGATGATTGCATTGGGAGATGGTGGTGGCAACTACAACCATCTTAACAATAGTTATAAAATGAATACATAACCAATTTTCCTCGATGGTGCAAAGGGATGTTGTTAAAATGTATGGCTCTAGGATTTTGTGTGGATTTGATTAGACAATTTGTGTGACAAGAAACAATCTAGGACATACTTCTAATTTCCATTGATATAAACTATCTTTTTTCTAGAGAATAGCCATAACCATTTGACCTGTAAGGGCATGGAAAACATGGAGTGTTAGGGTGTGCTAACATGTTCTATATAATGCCAAGGCATGTTAGGCATGCAAACACATACCAAGTGGTAAGGCATTCCAAGATGTGTTAGGTGTGAGGGTGTGCAACCACATGATATGGAGTTTCAAGGAAACAAAGTGTCAAGGCAACACAATAGAGTACTAGTTCAAAATGCATGGAAATAAATGAATAAGAGGGTGTGTCGAGGAGTGTCAGTGATTTTCAGGCATGTCAAGGATGGAGTGACAGGGCATGTTAGGCAGTGCCAAGGCATGTCAGGGAATCCCAGGGCATGTCAAGAAGTTCCAGGGTGTACTAACATATGCCAGATAGTGATAATACATGCCATGTGCTAAGGCATGACACAATGTGTTAGTTTCTAGGGTATGCTAAAGTGTGTCAAAGTTTTTCAAACCAACAAAATGGAACACCAAGTTAAAATGCAAGGAAATGAACACATAAGAGGGTTAATAAGTGAAGACCTTATATTTTCAAGAGAGGCATGATAGGCATAATAACACTAGTGGAAATACATGCTATGGACCAAGTGCTAGCATGCATAAGTGTTAAATCATCCTCTATTACTTCTATATTAATTGACAATAATTGATCTCAAATAAATCTAATCTTAAACCATGCCAGGGCATCCCAACGCATGCCAAGAACCGTTAGGTGCCCCCAAGTGCCAAGAGACATTGTGTGTCAGGGAGTTATAGTAACATGTTAAGAAGTAGTAGGGCATGCCAAGAATTGTGAAGGTGTGCTAGAGACTGTAAATGCATGCTAGGGAGTAGTAGGGATTTTAGGGAAACACAAGGGGAATACTAGGTCAAAATGCATGGAAATGAATGAATAAGAGTGTGTGCTAGGGAGTGTCAGTGACTTCCATGTGGGTCAATGATTGAGTGTGTTAAGAGAATTTTATAATAGGAATAATAAGACGTTAGTATGTGGTTCCAATAGGGAGTTGGACAGAGCAATTTCAGACAAAGGGAGACTTTGGGCTAGGCACAAATTTTTTTTTCCAATGACTTGGTTGTGTTCCCAAGTCATAAAAAAATTTAGGTTATCTATGAGGGCATGATAGCTAGGGAGTACGAAGGTGTCCTATGGAATTTCAGGAAGTTATAACATATGTTATATAGTTCAAAGACATGTTAGGCATGATAAGACATTCCAACTACTAAGGCATTCCATCATGTGCCATCATGTGTCAAGGAGTGTTAGGGAGTGTTATGGAAACACAAGGGATAACTAGGTCAAAATGCATGGAAATGAACAAATAAGAGTGTGTGATAGGGTGTTTCAGTGAGTTCCATGTGTGCTAAGGAGGGTGTCAAAAGGTATGGTAGGAAGTGCTAATGCATGCTAGAGGTCAGGGAAACATCTCAAGATGTGTTAGGTTCTAGGGTGTGCTAACACATGGAAAGGAGTGTTAAGGAAACACAAGGGAGAACTAGGTTAAAATGCATCGAAATGAACGAATAAGTGTGTGTGATAGTGAGTGCGAGTGAGTTCTAGGTGTGTTAAGGAGTGAATGACAAGGCATGCTAGGTAGTGCAAAGGAATGCTAGAGTGCTAGGGCGTCATGCAAGATGTGGCAGCTGCCAAGGTGTGTCAATACATGCTAGGGAGTATTAGGGAGCGTCAAGGAAACACAAGGGAGAACTAGGTCAAAATGCATGGAAATTAATGAATAAGAGTGTGAAAGAGGGGGTGCAAGTGATTTCTAGGTGTGCTGAGGGAGTGACAAGGTATGCTAGGTAGTTCCAAGGAATGCTAGAGTTTCAAGGTGACATGCCAAGATGTGTCCAGTGTCAGGGTGTGCTAAGGAGTGTTAGGGAGTTCCATGGAAGCATAAGGGAGAACTAGTTCAAAATGCATGGAAATGAATGGATAAGAGTGTGTGATAGGGAGTGTCAGTGAGTTCCAAGTCTTCTAAGTAGGGAGTGAAGATGTTATATATTAGGAAGTGCCAAGGCATGCTAGAGTGTTAGGAAATGTTAGGGAGTGCTAGGGTATGCTAAGGAGTGAAAAACATGCCAATAAATGTATGGGATGCTAACACATGCCACATAGTGGTAAGGGAGTGTTAAACATGCTAGGTGTTATGGAATGTCAAGATGAAAACTATGTTTCTTAGTTTTTTTATGGCCACGATTAGATGTGAGCCTTGACTTGGTAACTTGTTAAGTGGGATGAGTTGACATTGGAAATGAGTAGCCAAGGAGGGAGTGTCAAGGTATGAAAATAAATGAATACATATGAGGATTAATAATTTAGTACCTTACATCTTGAAGAGGGGCATTCTAGGCATACCAGCACTAGTTCCAATACATGCCAAGGGCCAAGTTTTAGCATGTCTTAAGTGCTAAATAATCCTCTATTACTTCTCTCTTAATTGTGAATAATTGATCAAATAAATTTATCTTAAACCCTGCAAAGGAATTCTAGGGAATCCAAACACATGCCAAGAATTTTCAAGTGCAACTAAGTGCCAAGAGCCAATATGTTCCAGGGAGTTATAGGGCATGCTATGGAGTTCTAGGTTTGCTAAGGAGGGAGTGACAAGATATGCTAGATATTTCCAAGGCATGCTAGAGTGCTAGGGAAGCATACCAAGATGTGCCAAGTGTCAATGTGTGTTGAGTGTTAGCAAGTTCCAGGTAAAATCAAGGGAGAACTATGTAAAAATTCATGGAAATGAATGAATAAGAGTGTGTGACAGTGAGTGTTAGCGAGTTCCAGGTGTGATATGGAGGGAGTGACATGGTATGCTAGGTAGTGCTAAGTCATGCTAGTGTGCCAGAGTGGCATATGGCCAATAAGTGCCAGGTGTCGAGGTGTGACAACACATGCTAGGAAGTGTTAGGGAGTCCTAGGGGCACACAAGGGAGAACTAGGTGAAAATAAAGCATGCAAATGAAAAATTAAGAGATTGTGAAAGGAAATGTCAGTGATTTCTAGGTGTGCTAAGGAGGGAGTGACAAGGTATGCTAGGCAATGCTAAGGTATGCTAGAGGTTAGGGAAACATGCCAATATGTGCGAGGTTCTATGGTGTGCCAATTCATGTCAGGGAGTGTTATGGAGTGCCAAGGAAAACCAAGGGAGCAATAATTTCAAATGCATGGAAATGAATGAATAAGAGTGTGTGACAGAGATTGTTAGAAAATTATAGGTGTTAAGGAGGGAGTGACAATGTATGTTATGTTGATTGGAGGTTGTCATTGATGTCAACCCAAGTAGCACGAGGGGATAACCCAATATTGCATGGGAATTTTGACCTACCAAATTAATATATTCTGGGTAAATAATGCTTTTTATGGTTTCTACTTGTCGAGATGTTTCCATTGATATATGGCAGGCCATGTAATTCTTCACAGTTTGTGAGATATTCATGTTTGAAGTTTGTACCCCCAGTTAGTGGGCTAAAACCCCATGGGGTTGGGGCATGGGTCATTGAAAAGTCATAATTAATATTTTTTTTAAGCTCCTAAAATCCCTCCTATGTTCACTTGTTGAAGCCCTTCTCAACTTAAGAATTTATATAAATTGTGATCTTCATTTCCTCCTTAGGCAAGGGATTTCGCCATCTGAAACAGGTCATCGTGAAATTTTCGCTCTAACATTTTTTCTACGAAGGTTCAGAAACTGAAATTTTAATGAGGCGAAGAAAAAATCCTGAAGAAGCTACTATAAAAATTTCAGATCAAGGTGCGCAATATTTTTGGAGATATGATCTGTGGAAGTGAGGGTTTTTGTAGGATCCTAAAATTAATCTCAAAGAAGTGACCTTGGTAAAATCGTCATAACTCTCTCTCTGAGTATCTAATTGGAATTTCATAAATAGTGGAAGATAGTGCACAGTCTGTAGTTTTCGATCTATCAATTTTAGAGCAAAATGAAGAAAAAATGATACGTGGCACGTCGTACAAGTGTGCTCTGCCGAAATAGTCTATAATTAAGGCATTGTGATAAATTGGGTATAACTCTCCCTTGAAGAATTCAAATTGGGTCATACCTATGGCATTGGAAAGACAACTCAGAGGACTACTACAGGACCAAAAATTAGATATTGAGGATCTGAAATAACAGAGATACACCAGATTCAATATCAAGCTCCTAGAAGGCAAGAAAAAGCTAGATCATGTGTTGTCAAGGATTGCAAAGGACCAGAATTTCTATGGAAGAAAAGCAGAGCAAGGTATAACAGAGGTTAGCATGACAAGAGCAGCAACCAAGGTGCATAATAGTAGCAAGAAGTTCATCATATGAAGTCTTCAAGTGGGCAGCACTGCATACAATCGTTGTAAAGGTATCATTGTACTTAGTCATTGTAAATGCATTATTGTACAAATTGTACTAGTATCTATCTGCCAAGGGTTGTAGAGGCAGTGTTGGGAGGTCTAGGATCATCATTAGATGGTTGTGTAAAAGTTGGGGTTATGTTCTAGTATATCTTATTCTTCTACATCATTCTATATCATTTTAAAGTGGACCATTTTCCCTGGCACGGGAGTCCATTCTTCTTTTATTCTTGTATAGGGTGGAAGGGCGGTGCTAGGGTGAGTTATAGCTCCTTGGGTGTTGGGGCATCCGTTCAATTGACTACCGAAGAATGTCGGGCGTTGGAGTGTCCATCCAGTGGGAGATGGAGAAGAATGTTTTTCTAGATTCTAGGAAGTTGGAGCTTTATTTTCAATTGGAGTTGAATATTAAAGAATTATTAGAAAATCATTAAGTGGTTTTTGTCCTGGAGTGGGTTTCCACCTTAAAAAGTATGTGCATTTTTGTTCCTCCTTTTTGCTTCTATCATTGTACAAACACTGATAATAATTGAATATTAACTAATGCTCTAATTGAAAGGAATATTGATTCACCCCCCCTCTCAGTATTTCCAACAATTGGTATCATAGATTGGTTCCTTCAATAGCAGTTTAACAGCTGGAAGGAGGTCATGGAGCATACCAAGAATGGTGTACCTCTATTAAATGAAAATAATTATGCACTTTGGAAAGGAAGAGTGGAGGTCTATCTCTTGGCACAAGGTTGCGAAGTATGGGACACTGTTAAAAATGGATTTACATCAACTGCGGATGAAAAAGGTAAGAAGAATTTGGTAAATGATGCAAAATCAAAGAATATTATTATCAGTGGACTTATTGAATCTACTTATCATAAGGTTTTGGGTTGTAAAACCACCAAAAATGTATGGGACAAACTTGAGAATATATATGCAGGTGACTCAAATGTCAAAGAAGCAAACATTCAAATCTATAGAGAAAAATTTAAGCAACTCAAAATGAAATAATATTGCAACATTACTACATACTTCCAACACGTTGATGAAATAACCAATAATCTGGAAGGATTGGGAGAGCCAGTTGATGAGAAGACTATTATATGAAAGATTTTTAGAACGTTACCAGGTAGATTCAACCCAAAGGTATCGGTCTTAGAATACAATGCAAATCTGGACAAAATCAGCAAGGAATAATTACATGGAGTTCTCATAGCATATGAAATGAGACTTGATGAAGAAAAGTGTATTTCAAATATAGAAACTGCTTTCGTTGCATCTAAGAAAACCAATAAGGGCAAACAACCTTCAATTGAAATGACATGCACCTGCAAGTGTGAAGAAAAGGGAGATGATGAAGAACATCTTTCAGATGAAGAATATGCTTACTTTATGAGAAAACTAAAACCTGGTAAGGGAAAATTCAAAGGTAAACTTCCATTGATATGTTTCGGTTGTGGTGAGGTTGGTCATTTCGTAGCAAAATGTCCGAACAAAAGTGATGGTAACTCAAAAGGAAAGAAATTTTTTAAGAAATTCAACAAGCAAGGAAAAAAGAAAGGATCCAAAAGGAACTTTCTCTCTAAAGAAGATAGCTCATCATCCAATGAAGAAAGTGACAGCAAAGAAGAAGCCAATGAGAAAGTATTGTTTATGGCCAAGCACAATAAACAAGAAGTACCAAACAATGAAGAAGAATGGTTGACCATAGAATAATTTTATGAGGAGGCAATCAAGCTTATAAAAGAGCTCAATGTTGAGAAGATCAGTTCCAATACTCTTGAAGAAAAAGTTCAAGGTCTCAAAATTGAGGTTGAAGAACACAAATGTATTGAAGAGTCACTTCAAAAGAAGTTGGAGGAAAGCAACCAAGAAAGGGAAGCATTAGAAGCGGAAGTAGTCTCGCTGCGTAAGGAAGTGAAGAAGGGAAAAACTGTCCAAAACTATGCCAACAGCTCAAGGGCGTTGGAAGAACTCATCAACAATCAATGATATTACAACGACAGAACTGGCCTCGGTTACAAAGAAGAAGAAGCAAGACCTTCTACAACAAAATACAATGAACCTATGAGATCTGACATACATGAAGACTTCATTGGACAAGATTCGCAAGCACATCCTTGGAAGACAATTCCTTGACGAATATTTTCATCCAGGTACCAACATATTTTTCATGGCTATTGTTATTCACGTGGAAAATTTGGTCATAAATTTGTAGAATGTCACACATACCCTAGGAACCAATACAATTCCAAGAGATTCTTCAAATATGAACCTCCCATGGCTCAACGAAATATCGATAGATTTGAACATTTAAGAAATAATATGGAATGTTACAAATGTCAGAACTTTGGACACATAGCCAGAGACTGCAGACTTGAAAATCCTCTAGAAGAATGTTCTAATCCATAGAATGAACGAACATGGAAGAAGAAGAAGACTGATAATTGTGCTCTTGCTCTCAAGGCTCAAAAATATAAAGATGTGTGGTATGTTGATAGCGGTTGCTCAACGGATATGACTGGAGATAGAAGGAAATTTGTATCTCTGAAAGAGAAGAAGGATGGAACCATATCCTTTGGAAATGATGGATCTTCAAATGTTATAGGATCAGGTACCGTCACTCTCGGAAGCAAATATTTTATAGCCAAGAATGTTCTATTAGTTGAAAACATGAATCACAATCTGCTCAGTGTTGGACAAATGTGTGAACAAGGACACATAATGCTATTCAACTCCACAAAATGTGAAATCAGGAAAGGCAACTAAAGCATGTATACTAGCTAAAGAAGATGAAAGTTGGTTATGGCATAAACAAATGTGTCACATAAACTTTGACAATCTTGTTAGGATAAGCAAAAAGGAAGCAGTACGAGAAATGTCGAAAATCTCAAAACCTTCCAACACACTATGTGAGGCATGTTGGCACGGCAAGTAGACAAAAGTCTAATTTAAAACAAAAGAACATTTTGCATCGCATCCATTGGAATTGATACATACTGATCTATGCGGTCCTGTGAGATCAAAAGGCTTAGATGGAGAATTATATTTCATGTTAATGATAGATGACTATACCAGGATGACAACCGTCAGTTTCCTAAAGAAAAAATCTGAAGCATTTGAGTTCTTTAAGATCTACAAGGAGTTGGTTGAAAATGAAACTGATTTAAAAATAAAGTGTTTAATATCATATAATGGTGGATAATTCACTTCCAAATTATTTCAGCAATATTGTGACGAAAATGGAATAAAAAGGCAATTTTCAACAACACGAACACCTCAGCAAAATGGATTTGTTGAAAGAAATAATTAAACTTTACATTTAATGGGTAGAACAATGTTGAAGGACTCAAAATTGGATGAAAAATTATGGGTTCAAGAAATTGATACAACAGTCTTCATTATCAACCGAAGTCTTCTCAGAAATAATTGCAACAAGACTCCATATGAATTATGGAAAGGAAAACTAGCTAATGTAAAATATTTCAGAATCTTTGGAAGCAAATGTTATATGAAAAGAGAAGATCAAAATTTTGGTAAGTTTGAATCACGTGTTGATGAAGGTCTCTTTGTTGGTTACTCACGCAAAAGAAAGGCCTATAAATTCTATAATCTAAGAAGATAAAAGATATTGGAGAGCATAAATGTTACATTTGATGAAGATGGTGTTCTAGCGAGTAATGATGAGGATCTAGAATCTTTGAAACTTGAGACAAAGGCTGAAAAAGACAGATAAAATTTTAGAACAAGAAGCAATTATCAACGAGGAAGAAGTAAACAATGATCGTCAAGATATACCAGAACAACAACAAGAAGCTCCTCCAAGGAGAACAAAAGAGTGGATTTAAAAGAACCATCCATCAAATCAAATCATTGGTGACATAAATGAAGGTCGACAACTTCGTTCATCACAACAAGCTCACGTTGCTTTTCTAGCAACCTTTGAGCCTAGTAGTTTTGAGGAAGCCAGCTAGAGTGAACATTGGGTAGCAGCTATGAATGAATAATTGGATCAAATTGAAAAGAATAACACCTAGGAATTAGTTCCACGACCAAAAGATAAAAATGTCATTGGGACTAAATGGGTGTTTAGGAAAAAATTGAATGAAGATGGGCAGGTTACTAGAAACAAAGCAAGATTGGTTTGCAAAGGCTATGCACAAGTGGAAGGAATTGATTTTGACGAAAAATTTGCACCAGTTGCCAGAATGGAAGCCATCTGAATGTTTCTCGCCTATGCATGTTCAAGAAAAATCAAAGTATACCAAATGGATGTTAAGTTAGCATTTTTTAATGGGGAATTAGAAGAATAAGTTTACATCGAATAGCCTGAAGGTTTTCTACTATCACAAAAATAAGACTATGTCTGCAGGTTAAAGAAGGCTCTATATGCTCTCAAACAACCTCCCAGAGCACGGTAGGCTCGTCTTGATGGATATCTACGTCAACGAGGGTTCAAGAAAGGTACTGTTGATAGCAATCTTTATGTACAAATAGATAAAGATAATTTAACAATCGTTGAGGTATATGTGGATGATATAATATTTTGTAGCAATGATGATCGACTAAGTAAGAAATTTTCTACAAAGATGCAAAGTGAGTTTGAGATGTATTTACTTGGTGAGCTGAAATACTTCTTAGGGCTTCAAATATCTCAACAAGAGAAAGGAATGTTTATATGTCAAGCCAAGTACATCAAGGAAATGTTTAAGAAATTCAAAATGGAAGATTGCAAACCCATCCTTACTCCAATGGTAACATGTTGCAAATTGAGCATAGACGACTCATCTAAGGATGTGGATCAGAGGTTGTATAGATCTATGATTGGTAGTCTTCTATATGTAACAGCCTCTCGGCCAGATGTTATGCAAGTAGTTGGAAAAGTAGCAAGATTCCAAGCAGCACCAAAATAATCCCATATTATTGCCATCAAAAGAGTTCTTCGATATCTAAAGGGCACAAAAGAATATGGCTTGTGGTATCCCAAGGGTAACAATCTTCTTATTCAAGCCTTTACAGATGAAAATTGGGCAGGAAGTTTTGATGATCGTAAGAGTACTAGTGGAGCAGCATTCTATCTAGGTGGTTGTCTTGTATCATGGTTGAGCAAAAAGCAAACTTCAATCTCGTTATCTACAGCGGAAGCAGAATACATTGCAGCAACATCATGTTGTACTCAAGTCCTTTGGATGAAACAAACTTTGCAAGATCTTCAAGTAAAATTCAGTGAGCCTATTCCCATATTCTATGACAACACTAGTGCCATCAACATCTCCAAGAATCCTGTCATGCATTCAAAAACAAAACACATTCCGATCAAATATCATTTTTTTAGAGAACAAGTCGCTGAAAAGAATATCAAACTTGAGTATGTTTGTACAAAAGAACAAATTTTTGATATCTTCACTAAACCTTTACCTCGTGAAACATTTGAATATCTTCGTCAAAAGCTTGGGATTCTCCCAAGTTCTCATTAGATTACAGGTATGCAGGATGGTTGTGTGTTAGCGGGAGTGGAAGTGTGTACAGGTCCACATGATGGTTGTGTTTCAGGGGGAGTTACCCTTTTCCATTGATGTCAAAGGGGGAGAGAATGTTGTAGGAAGAGGTGTCATAATCACAGGGGGAGTACTTGTGTTTCCATCAATGCGAAAGGGGGAGATTGTTGATCAACGATTGTCATTGATGTCAACCCAAGCAGCACGAGGGGATAACCCAATATTGCATGGGAATTTTGACCTGCCAAATTAACATATTCTAGGTTAATAATTATTTTTATGGTTTTTACTTGTCGATATGTTTCTGTTGATATATGGCATGCCATGTAATTCTTCACGATTTGAGAGATATTCATGTTTGAAGTTTGTACCCCCAGTTAGTGGGATAAAACCCCATGGGGTTGGGGCATGGGTCATTGAAAAGTCATAATTAATATTTTTTTAAGCTCCTAAAATCCCTCCTATGTTCACTTGTTGAAGCCCCTTTCAACTTAAGCATTTATATAAATTGTGATCTTCATTTCCTCCTTAGGCAAGGGATTTCGCCATATGAAACAGGTCATCGTGGATTTTTCACTCTAAATTTGTTTCTATGAAGGTTCAGAAGCTGAAATTTGTATGAGGAAACGCCTAAATAATGAGGAAGCTACTGTAAAAAGTTTAGATCAAGGTGCAGAATATTTTGGGAGATATGATCTGTGGAAGTCAGGGTTTTTGCAGGATCCTGAAATTCATCTCAAAGAAGTGACCTTGGTAAAATTTTCATAACTCTCTCTCTGAGTATCAGATTGGAATTTCGTAAAAAGTGGCAGATATTTCACATTCTTAAGTTTTATCTCTATCAATTTCAGAGCGAAATGAAGAAACAGTGACACGTGGCACGTCGTACAAGTGCACTCTGCTGAAACATTCCATAATTAGGGAATTGTGTGAAATTGGGTATAATTCTCTCTTGAAGAATAAAAATTGGGTTAGACATGTGGCATTGGAAAGATGACTCAGAGGACTACTATAGGACCGAAAATCAGATATTGAGGATCTGAAATAATAGAGATACACCAGATTCAATATTGAGCTCCTATAAGGCAAGAAAATGCTAGATCATGTGTTGTCAAGGATTGCAAAGGACCAGACTTTCTATGGAAGAAAATCAGAGCAAGGTATAGTAGAGGGTAGCATGATAAGAGTAGCAACCAAGGTGCATAACATTAGCAAGAAGTTCATCATATGAAATCTTCAAGTGGGCAGCACTGCATACAATCATTTTAAAGGTATCATTGTACTTAGTCATTGTAAATACATTATTGTACAAATTGTACTAGTATCTATCTGCCAAGGGTTGTAGAGGTAGTGTTGGGAGGTCTAGGATCATCATTAGATGGTTGTACTGTCAAAGTTTGGGTTATGGTCTAGTATATCTTCTTCTTCTACATCATTATATATCATTGTAAAGTGGACCATTTTCCCTAGTACGGGAGTCCATTCTTCTTTTATTCTTGTATATGGTGGTAGGGTGGTGCTAGGATGAGTTTTAGATCATTGGATGTTGGGGAATCTGTTCATTTGACTATTGAAGAATCTCGGGCATTGGAGCGTCCATCCAGTGGGAGCTGGAGAAGAATGCTTTTCTAGATTCTAAGAAGTTGGAGCTTTATTTTCAATTGGAGTTGAATATTAAAGAATTATTAGAAAAGAATTAGGTGGTTTTTGTCCCGGAGTGGGTTTCCACCTTAAAAACTATGTGCATTTGTGTTCCTCCTTTTGCTATTATAATTGTACAAAAACTGATAATAATTGAAGATTAACTAATGCTCTAATTGAAAGGAATACTGATTCACCCCCCGCCCCCCTCTCGGTATTTCCAACATGTTAGGTAGTGCCAAGGAGTGCTAGAGATCCAAGGAGACATGCCAAGATGTGCCAAGTGCCAAGGTGTGCCAATTTGTGTCAGGGAATGCCACGAAAACATAAGTGAGAACTAGTTCAAAATTCATGGAAATGAACTAATATAGAGTGTGTGATAGGGAGAGTCAACGAGTTCCAACTGTGTTGAGGGAATGACAAGGTTATATGCTAGGCAATGGCAAGTCATGCTAGAGTTCCAGGGCATGTCAGGGAATGGTAGGTTGTGTTAGGGAGTTCCAAATCATGTTAAGGAATGCAAGGGATGCTAATGCGTGCCACATAGTGTTAAGGGATTGTTAGACATTCTAGGTGTTATGGCATGTCAAGATATAAACTATGCTTCTCAGTTGTTTCATGGCCACGATTGGACGTGAGCCTTGACTCGGTAACTTGTTAAGTGGGATGAGCTAATATTTTCCATGAGTAGCCTTAGATTATTTATAACCCATTCTTAGGTGAAAAAGGCATAGTCTAATTGTAGTAAATGAAACTTGGTCAAGTTGTTGTAGTCGAGGCATGACTTGGTTGGGTTCCCAAGTCTAAAAAAATAAGGGTAGCTATGAGGACATGACAGTTAAGGAGTTCTAGGGTGTCTGAATGAGTTAAAAGGTGCAATAACACATTCCATTTAGTGTTAGTGCATGACTAGGAGTTTTTGGGAGTGTTATGGAATCACAAGGGATAACTAATTCAAAGTGTATGGAAATGAATGAAGAAGAGTGTTTGTCAAGGAGTGTCAGTCAATTCTAGGTGTCCCATGGATGAATTTTGTTAGGATAATTTCATAATAGAACTTACAGGAGGCAAGCCTATGATTTTGATAAGGGGATGGAAGAAGCAGTTTCAGACAAAGGGGGACTTTGTGTTAGATATAACACTATTTTTTCAATGACTTGGTTCGGTTCCCAAGTCACAAAAAAAGTAAGGTTATCTATGAGGGTATGACAACTAGGGAATGCCAAGGTGTGAAAGTAATCCCAGGAAGTGCTAACACATGCTATACATTTCCAAGGAATGTTATTCATTCCAATATTATTAGGTGCTAATATTTGGCATCAATGCATGCTACGGAGAGCCATGGAAACATAATGGAGAATTGGTTTCAATTGCGTGGAAATGAATGAATAAGAGTGTGTGATAGGGAGTGTTAGAAAGTTATAGGTGTGCCAAGGAGGGAGTGAAAACGTATGATAAGAAATTCCAAGGCATGATAGAGTGCTAGGAAATCATGCCAAGATGTGCCAAGTTCTAGGGTGTTCCAATGTGTGCCAAGGAGTGTTAGGGAGTGCTAGAGAAACAAAAGGGAGCACTATGTCATAGTGCATGGAAATGAATGAATACGAGTATGTGACTAGGAGTTTCAACGAGTTCTAAGTGTGATAAGGAGGAGTAAAATGTCATGCTTGGTAGTGCTAAGGAATGCTAGAGTGCTAGGGCGTCATGCGGCCAAGATGTGCCAACACGTGCAAGGAAGTGTTAACTAGGAGTGTCAGGGAAATGCAATGGAGCACTACGTCAAAATGCATGGAAATGAACAAATAAGAGTTTGTGATTGGAAGTGTCAGTGAGTTCTAGGTGTGCTAAGGAGGGACTGACAAGGTATGCTAGGCAGTGTTAAGGCATTCTAGAGGCTAGGGTGACATGCCAAGATGTCCTAGGCACTAGGGTGTACCAACACGTGCCAAGGAGTGTTATGGAATGCTATGGAAACACAAGGGAGCACTAGGTAAAAATGCATGGAAATGAATGAATAAGAGTTTGTGAATGAGAGTTTCAATGAGCTCTGGTTGTGTTAAGGAGAGAGTGACAAGGTATTCTAGGTAGTGCCAAGGAATTTTAGAGTTCTAGGGAGACATGCAAAGATGTGCCAGGTGTTAGGGTGTGCCAATGCGTGCTAGGGAGTGTTAGGGAGTGTTAGGTAAACATAAGGAAGCACTAGATAAAAATGCATGGAAATGAATGAATAAGAGTGTGTGATAGGGAGTGTCAATGATTTCTACGTGTGTTAAGGAGGGAGTGACAAGGTTATATGCTAAGTAATGCCAAGGTATGTTAAACTACCAAGGAGTGTCAAGAAGTGCTAGGGTGTGTTACGGAGTGTAAAATCATGTCAAGGAATGTAGGGGATGCTAACACATGCCACATAATTCCAAGGAACTTAAGACATGTTAGGTGTAATGACATGTCAAGATGTAAATTGTGTTGCTTAGTTGTTTTACGACCACAGTTGGATGTGATGAGCCTCGTCTTGGTAACTTGTTCAGTGGGATCAGTCGAGATTGGACATGAGTAGTCTAAGATGAGTTACATGTAGTTCTTAGGTGAACAAGGCATATGTTGAATTTACACGACACATGAAAATTTGGGTTAGGTCTTAGAATATTTTATGAAAACACACTTAAGTGCCACAACACATCTACTTTTCACAATGAAATCTACACACATCAGGGAATCAACTAGTGCACATGAAAAATTTTAACTTTTTCAAACCACTCTTTGTTAAATTACAAACTATAATAATAGGCTAGAGCTCTCGTACCAAGGATCATGGCCCTTTACAATCACACTGATACAAGGAATACAACTAGGGCTTGGTGTTAGTCATTTGAAAACCAATATACCTTAAACACGAAAACACTTGACCCAATTTTTGATGGTGGCCACACATAGCCATTTCAATCCACATGTCTTGAACACATATGATAACTCCTCTTGCCTCCCATTATGCAACTCCTTAATCTTCCTCTATCAATGAACTCAACTCCTTTTGGTTACTGAACTCGACTAAAAAACTTTGCCCTATATCTACCTATTTTTTCCTTTATGGTCTGCAACACTTAAGGTTTTCGATCAGTTGTTCACAATTTCGTTGTGAACAACTCTTTGGTTTGCCCATTTTTTCCATACTATTGCTCCAAGATGACAAGTCTAGGGATATGGAGCTTTCCCTTCTTCTCAATGATGCAATCCTCTACAATACAGTGAACTAGGGCTATTTGGCTAGCCCACTTGACTACTACTTTAGTCCTTCAAAATCTTCACATCCTTAGGCCCAATACACCTACCCCTCTACCAGTCTTGTTTTCCTTCCCAAGTATAGGATTTAGAGCTATTCTTTGATAGTCACCTAACAACCCTTCAAATGTACTTGGTCTACCATCAATTTTCCCAACCACAGTCAATTATTTCACTGATCTAGTGCCCACAACACTACCCTCATCTAGGGCTCTTCAAATATGTTTCCTAATAATGATTTGAGTCCTATTAAAATCACTATTCTTGTGTACCAATTTATTTTTTGTCCAATCTATGAAAAATCCGAACTACTCATCTTATCGTTCTTCTAACAATTTGTTGATGACTGAAATAGGGTCAAAAATCATCCATTAATAGTCCATTGAATAAATTTTATAGAATCCATCAGATCTTTATCCAAAACTCTATGGACAGTCCACCAAAATCAATTCCTCTTGATTTCAATCCATTCCTCATATGGCACATTTATTCTGCTCCATCTTCTACTCAGGTTCCACCTTCCTTTGGATTTTCTATCTCCACACATACTTCTGCAAACCATCTTCCAAATTTGTGGTATATATTGCGGAGATAAACTTCTCTCTAAAGGTCACAACCCCTCTTATTCTATGTCGATTTTTCACAGTATTAATGGCATACCTTATGGATTGAACATGCTAGGAAACCTCCCTAAATAAGGAATTATACTTCTATTCGAATTTCTTTAGAACAAACCTTGTCCACCCATATCAAAATGAAAAACTCTTTCCTCCATAAGGGACCTGGCCTAGCTCATATGGATCCATAGGTTCTGGGAAATTCTTTGACTGAATCTTGACCTAAACTTTATATCTCTACGATCCTCAGATTATGGTTACCTCAGTCAATATTACACATGCGACTACTTCTGTTCTGGTCCTAAATTCTAGCACGGACCCTCCTCCATTTGTGTTGGTATTTATCATAGACCTTGAAACCTATTAACCACCACAAGGTAGAATCTCAACCCTCTATACTATTTCAAAATTTGATGTGGCCTTCACATAGAAACACCACTGAAATCACATGCCCAAATTCTCATGAGCCACCTTTCTTGAGCTTGATCTTCCATAAGAGAACTGGAAATATGCCATCCTACTTCCTATCTTGAACCCATTAAGTCATGTGACATTATTTTGAACCCTCACATGATGATCTTACTCGTGCTGGATGATCATTGCCTCCCTTTAGCAATGCTTACTCAGCCCTCTAACTTGACCTACGTCTTTAGGACTAATCTCTCATGGCCTCCTTGATCAAATGAGCTCCTTCTCAATTGATGTTCTTGCCTTCATACTAAGGCATCCTTAAATATATTTTCCTAGATAGGCCTCTTAAGTACTCTCTAGAACTTACAAACTTTATCCACATAGACCTTAGGAAATATTGATCTTTCCTTTTAATTTTCTTTTATATTTTAAACCCCATCTTGGCTCCAAATCCTCTTTGCTTGGATTATTTTCCCACAAATCCTTTTGTGGAAAAACTCACAAAAACCCATATCACTAGGCTTGTGGAGTACCTACCAAGCTACACAATTCAACAACATAGTCTACTTGTAGTAATCGTAACTTGGTCAAGATCCTATAGTCAAGCGAGGACTTGGTTAGGTTCCCAAGTTGAAAATTAAGTAAGGGTAGTTGTGAGGGCATGATAACTAGGGAGGGTTAGGGCATGCCAAGGAATGAAAAGGTATGGTAACACACACTGGACAATTTAAATGCATGTTGAGGAGTGTTAAGGAGTGTCAAGGCATCATAAGGGAGAACTAGGTCAAAATGCATGGAAATTAACAAATAAGAGTGTGTGCCAGGGAATGTCAGTGAATTCAACTGTGCCAAGGATGAAGTGTGTCAGAAGAATTTCATAATAGTATTTACAAGAGGCAAGCCTATGATTGCGATAAGGGGCTCGAAAAAGAAATTTTAGACAAAGGGAGACTTTGTTTTGGGCACAATACTATTTTGCCTTTATATATTATTTTTATATGACATGTGGCACACTTTGGCCTAATGCTCATGTTTTAAACTATTTTAGACAATTGCATATTGTACATTCTTGTGTATAATTTTTTGGGCACTCAGCTTGTGCCGATTGATATCTTGTGTGTCTTGTGTATCTTTTGGTTCTTGCAAACTCTCATTTAATGCTATACTATTTATATAAACTGGACATACCTGTGAAATATTGCCTATGTAAGCTATGTTTCTTAGTTGTTTTATGGCCATGGATAGATGTGATCCTTGTCTTGGTAAGTTCTTAAGTGGGTAAAGTTCAGCTTGGACATGAGTGGCATAAGATAAGGTATAAGCAATTCTTAGGTGAATAAGGCACACTGTACTTGTAGTAGGTGCAATTGATCAAGATGTTAAGGCTAAAGAAAACCAATGTCACATGAACTGCAGTAGATAAGGAGTTGATTAGGTTCCAAATTCATGAAAAAATTAAGGCTAGTTGTGAGGGCATGAGTGCCAAGGCATGTTATGGAATCCTAACATGTGCCAGATAGTTCGAAGGCATGTCAAATGACAAATATGCTAATGTATGTCAAGTGCTAAGGCATGCCAAGATGTGTGAGGGTGTGACAATATGTGCTAGGGACTATCAAGGCAACAAAAAGGAGAAAAAAGTTAAACTACAAGGAAATGAACACATCATAAGGTTAATAAGTCATCAATTTACATTTTCTAGGAGGGGCATGGTATGCACACCAACACTAGGTGGAAATAAGTGTCAAGTGCCAAGTGTTAGTGCATTCTAAGTGCCAAATCATGCTCTGTTACTTCTCTTTTAATTTCCAATAATTGATCTCAAATAAATTTAATATTAAACCATGCCAAAGAATACCGAGGCATCTTAATGAATTCTAGATATTCTAATGATCATGGACTCTTTAGGACTACATATATAATTTTCCCCTTTATCAAATGAGCTCCTTATCACTTGATGTTATTTCATTCATCGTAAGGCCTCCTTAAATAGATTTTCCTATACCTCTTAAGAACCCTCTAGAACTTACGGGTTTTATCCACTTAGACCTTATGAAATATTAATTTCCCTTTTTAATTCTCTTTTATATTTTAAACCCCATCTTGGGTCCAAAATCCATTTTTTTTTCTTCTTTATCCACAAATCCTTTTGTGACGAAACTCACAAAAACCCATCTCACTAGGCTTGTGGAGTACCTCTCAAGCTAGACAATTCAACAACATAGTCTAGTTGTAGTAACCATAACTTGGTCAAGCTCTTGTAGTAAAGCGAGGGCTTGGTTGGGTTCCCAAGTTGAAAATTAAGTAAGGGTGGTTGCGAGGGCATTATTTCTCGAGATGGTCAGGGCATGCAAAGGAATGAAAATGCATGCTAACACATGTCTGAGAATGTCAATGCATGTTGAACTAGAGTGTTAGGGAGTGTGAGGGCATATCAAGGGATAAATAGGTCACAATGCATGGAAAGGAACAAATAATAGTGTCTTCTAGGGAGTGTTAGTGAATTCAAGTGTGCTAAGTAAAAGGTGTGTTAGGATAATTTCATAATAGGATTTACAGGAGGAAATCCTACGGTTGTTATACAGGGCTCGACATAGCAGTTTTAGACAAAGGGAGATAACTTTGTGCTAGGCACAAAATTGTTTTTCCTTTAGCTATTTTTTTTAAATGAGATGTGGCACACTTTGGCTACATGCTCATGTTTTAAACTATTCTAGATAATTGAATATTGTACATTGTTGTGTATAAGTTTTGTGGTACTCGACTCATGTCAGCTTATATCTTATCTTCCTTGTGCATCTTGTGGTTCTTGCAAAATCTCAGTTAATGTTCTACTGTTTATATGAACTAAACATACATGTGAAACATTTCTTATGTAAGCTATGTTTCTTAGTCATTTTATAGCCATGGCTAGATCATGTGATTCTTGTCCTAGTAACTAGTTAAGTGACAAGTTGAGCTTGTACATGTGTGGAATAAGATGATTTATGTCCAGTTCTTAGTGAACAATGCACAATCTACTTGTAGTAGGTGAAATTGGTCAAGTTGTTGCGGTTGAAGCAGGCCAATATTTTCACATGAACTGCAGTAGCTAAGGACTTGATTGGGTTCCCAATTCGTGAAAATGTAAAGGCTAGTTGTGAGGACATGAGTGCCAAGGCATGCTAGGGAATGCTAATATGAGCCAGATAGTGCAAACGAATGTCAAACATGCTAAGATGTGCCAAGTGATAAGGCATGCCAAGATGTGCAAGGGTGTGTCAATGTGTGTCAGGGACTCTCAAGGCAAAAAAAGGGAGAAACAAGTTAAACTAAAAGGAAATGAACACCTAAGAGGGTTAATAAGTCATCAATTTACAATTTCCAAGAGGGGCATTCTAGGAACACCAACACTAGGCACCAATAGCTGCCAAGTGCAAAGTCTTAGTGCATTCTAAGGGCCAATTCTTCCTTTTTTACTTCTCATCTACTTTCCAACAATTGATCTCAAATAAATTTAATAGTAAACCATGCCAGATCATACGAAGGCATCTCAACGTATTCCATACATGCTAAGACTTTCTAAGCACCAATATGTGTCAGGGAGTGTTCTGAATTCTATGAAATGGAAGGGCATGTTGAAGAGTGCTAAGGTGTGCTAGAGAGTGCTAATGCATGTTGAGGAGTGTTAAGGAGTACTAGGAAAAAATATTAAGGGAGAACTGGGTAAAAATTGATGGAATTTATTGAATATGAGGAACATGTGCCAGGGACTAGTACGTCTTAATGAGTGCTAGTTTTCATGCCAAGGAGGGAGTCACAAGGTATGCTAGGCATTGGTAAGGCATGCTAGGGAATATCAAGGCATGTCAAGAAGTGCCAATGTGTGCTAGGGAGTTCCAAGATGTGCTAATTATATGTGCCAAATAGTGCCAAGATATGCCAATACATGCCAAGTGCTAAGGATGTGCAGGGTGCTAGGATATGTCAATATTTGTCAACAAGTGTCAAGGCAACAAAAGAAAGAACCAAGCTAAAATGAAAGGAAATGAACACATAAAAGGGTTAATAAGTCAATAATTTATATTTTTCAAAAGGGGCATGCTAGGCACACTAATAATAGGTCCCAATGCATGCCAAGTGCCATTGTGTGCCAAGTGATAATGTATGTCAATGCATTCAACCAAGGTGTTCCAGGGCATGTTAGGGACTTCATGCATGCCAAAACATGCTAGGAGAGTTCTATGTTGTGCTAGTGCATGCCACCATGTTTGTGGGTGTCAATGTCATGACAAGAAGTTCAAGCTAAAAATATGTTCCAAGACATGCGAGGTGCTAAGAAATGTTAGTGTGTGCCAAAGCATTAATTTAAGTTGTACCCAAATTGTTGAGTGTTAGGTCTTTCACATTAATAGAATTGATAGAGTTTGATTAAGTATTAAATAATATATTTCCTACACACACTAGTGGAAATTTATCTAAAGGGAATTTTCTAGATAATAAACTTAATAGATATGAAGCATGTGTTGACTCATAGGAAAACTCTATTAGACTAGCCATTACTTGAGGGAAATGATACACACTAATTACTTCTTAAAAAATTGACTGACTCTAACCACTATGGTGTTGGAAATATTATAAAAAATACTCCATAATAATGGGCTTAAATCATTTTATTTTGACAAAAAATATATTAACAGGCACATATCATCATCAAAAAATCATTGGAACGATCAATGATGACGAGCATTTTTTGACCGTCACCAAAAGTAACAAAAAGAGAATTGGTGAGGGTCATTAAAAGTTTGTCACTAGAAGTGTCACCAAAGAGAGAATTAGTGATGGGCCTTTAATGACCCTCATTAAAAGTGTCATTGAAAATGACTTTAGGGAAAAACCTTTAAAGGACCATCACTATATACAATTATAATGACGCTTTTTTAAGGACCATCACCATATGTGACATTGGAGACGGACTTTAAAGGTCTGTCACAAGCATGACCCTCACCAATGTCCTTTTTTCTTGTAGTGTATATTGAAGCATTTATGCTCTCTAATAGTTATGAAGCATAGTCACTCTTTGCAACTTTCTCTTACACACATACTCTTAACATCAACCGACACACAACTCCCAAGTTATGAATAGAAAATATTTATGGTGAAATTGAGCATGGGTATATGATCAAGGGTGAAAAAAATGGACCAAATAAATATGATAACACCACTACTTGTTCACTAAATGATATCACATTATTGTAGGACCTTTTCAAACCATTCCTGACCTTTACAACTTATTCTAGAAGCCTCTAGGAATTTCCTTGCCAATTTCTTCGGATTTGTATGAGAAACACAAAGGATTTTTCATGTTTTCTTTCAGTCACATGCACAACACTAGATAAAATCAAACAGTCAAATCCACATTATTTCTTTTTAGTGACTGGAGCTTTTCAGATGCAATCATAAGCTTGGCTCTACGCGATTGGGGAAAAGGCTGAAGAAAAACAATAATCCTTTAGCTTAGAACCTCTGCCACATGTTGGATCCTCTTCTTCAACATATAAAATCACATCCAAACCTATGCTAAGCTTATTAAAACCTCTCCAAGTGGATCAAACAAGTATTCCAAGTGTTACTTCCAGGTTGACAAAGAAGGCCAACAAACAAGGCTAGAAAGAGTGCCAACAAGTCCTCCACTCTCCAACAAGCATCTGCACAAGCTAAAAAACATGTAACAGACCTCTAACACCTTTTTAGAGCCATCATTAAGTCATCATATCACAAAAATAATTCATTCTCATAAGCATAGACATGAATACTTAATCACGACCTAGTTGAAACTCAACTTGTGTGACATCAACCATTTCCATCACATGTATATCTGCATCATCCACCTATAGAAGCATCATCTGAATATCATGAGTGTTCCATCATCATAGGAACAACATCAATGCCAACAAATAATGATGCACACAAAATTCTCCATCAATATACAACATCATAAGTGCATGACCTCATCAGATTGACATCGAAAGGTTGAAATCAATGCCAACACAATCATCCCAATTCCAGCACAACCAACTGCAGCCATTCTACAATAAATGACATATACACATAAGCTAGGCTACAAGTAGTTAACATCAATGCCAACATGAGCTAGATGCCATCATGAACCATAATTCCAAAATTAGCTAGCTAGATCCATGCACACCATAATGCCAACAACCATACAAAAACTCCAAAAAAACATCATAGGAACAACATCAATGCCAACAGATACCGACACACACAAAATTCTCCATCAATATACAACATCATAAGTGCATGACCTCATTAGATTGGCATCGAAAGGTTGAAATCAATGCCAACACAATCATCCCAATTCCAGCACAACTAGCTGCAACCATTCTACAATAAATGACATCTACACATAAGCTAGGCTACAAGTGGTTGACATCAATGCCAACATGAGCTAGCTGCCACCATGAATCATAATGACAACATTAGCTAGCTAGATCCACGCATGCCATAATTCCAACAATCTCCCCATTTGGCATTTATGGAAACCATACAAAAACTCCAAACCATCATCCTTTCTCTCTCCCCCTTTGACATCAATGGAAAAGTGTCAAATCCATTTGAATATGCAACAAGAACTAAATTAAATACTAGAGAAATACATCCCTACATTGATGAAATATAATTTATATCAAAGGTCATCATGCCTCCATATAAACAACAAGCAACATATATATCAACCATCATCCTCTATCTCTCGACATGTCAATATCAACAATTAGAAAATATACTAATCATCACTCAGGTAATCATACCAACGAACAACTACCATAAACAAGCAACAACATGGCAACTTAAGGCAACCATAATCAATATATGCATCATCAACATAATGGAAATTATGATCAACATCAATTATATGAAACTATATGCATATGAGAATCAATCCATCACTCCTCCACATAGCAACATCTTGCGAGAATCATCATAATATGTAGTAATATCCACATGAATATACCACACACAATATCCCCCATAATTACATAAAAAAAACTTCCAAATTATCTCATCACATGAGGCCAAGAACTCCAATTTTCATAGCATGGTATGAGGCACATCATGAATCCCCTTGTTGTCCGGATAAATCGTTCTTGCGGACAAGACCGATCTCCCTAGTGTCAGAAGACAATCTAGCAACAAACGAACAACTAAGTTTGTCTTTCTCTAGATATATTCATTTTACAATTAAATGCTATGAAGGTGTCGATCCTACCTTAGATCCAAATGCTTATTTGTGGTCGCAATGCTTCCGTTGCATCAATAATCCTTCGTCGCAACAAGGGCCCTTTTGTCACAAGAAAGTATCATCTTTCGTTGATCTGCAATCACAAACAAGAAAATATCAATAGCACTTGTATAACAAATAATTATAAAACATACCTATCATAGTGATCAAGGAATCTATGAAATAAACGATCAAACGACAGATTATTGAAATAAACAATCGAACGACAATTTATTGAGAAAAACAGAACTTGATTGTATTAATCTTAAAATATACAGAAGAACCTTACAACCTTTGCCTTGATGTTCGAAAGGCCTTCCCGGGGTCCGAAGCAGGAATCTCCTCTACTTTGATAAGTCTTGCACTCTTCCTTCAGGAGCAAAAAGAGGTATGTGATCTTTCCTCTCAAAAGCTCAGCAGGAAGAAGTCTAAATCTCAAACAACACTTCAACTCAAAAATCTTCTCCAAAAAACTTAACCTTTGAGGCTACCCAATGCCTCCTTTTATAGAGCAGATGAGGAGGTTAGGATTCCACCTTTAAAGGGATATAATCCTCCTTCAAAGGGATAGGCTCCTCACATCAAGGGATTAGTTCCTTAAGGTGTGGGATACATGCACCTTACTAAAGCGTACTCATCCCCAAAAAATCTCATCCAGAACCTTCCAGAATTGACCAAAAATCAACTTTTTCAGTTTAATTTCGCGCTTTTTTGACTTTACAGGGGTACCGCAGGCATTACACTGGAAAAATGCGTTCTAGAACGCAGTTTATCTTCACATTACCTGCGTACCCTAGCTAAAAACGCAGGTAGGCTTCATATTAACTGCGTACCCAAGGTTTTTTGAGCTTTTTAGGGTTTTTCCTTCATTTTCAGGGCATGGAATGAGGAACAAAGGTTGTAAGACTTGTAGAGGAGGCATATATGAGTGTTACTGAGCTCATACAGTAAGTAGAATGTCAAGGTGATAGTTTTCAGTGTAACACCCCTAGAATATCATAATTCCAACAATGTATGGATGAATTCAATAGGAAAAAATAATGCTCCCCGTTAGCGCAATGAGTCACTCCTTGACTCTGAAGGATTAAGCCTTATACATCATAGTTCATTTCAAAGAAAAATATTTTGGATGGTGGGATGGCTTTTTAAAGATTTTGAAATGATTTCAACTCTTTTATACCTTCATGCATTTGACAAGTTGTGGCAAGTAAAAATTTTATGCGTTAGCACATTTCTATGTTAAGTCATGAGTGTGTTTCAATATTTTGTATTTAGGATTAAAATTTGTAAATTCCAAACCAGAAACTCTGGTAAACTCTCGTGTTTTAAAAAATAAAAATAAAAAAGTGCATCCGCTTTTGTGTTAGCCATGTGTTCCCATTATCAACTACGGTTTAAAATTTTTATCATGATCTATGTCACATGATAAGAAATCTTTACAATGAGTGATGTTGATTTGAGTCGTGGTTATACATGGAACAAGCTAGGTGTCAATCCGCAGCTAAGAAAATCCAATCATTGTTTGTCTTGTCTATCAGTTGAGCCGTTATATCCACAAGTCGAGGTACGTATTAAGTGCTAAGGTAGATCATGGATCTACAATATTAATGCGATAAACATTTGGATTGATCACGCATGAAAGTTGCTGGAATTTTAGGCCTGTCATAAGGATACGATGGAGGTGACTGCTAGCTCCAGTTCTGTTCAACTCCAGCCACCTGTAGCAGATTATTTGAAACATAGAAGCCAACTGAAGTTAATCATGACTACCAAAAGGTCTGTTCTATGGTCCAAGATTATTCACATTATGAAAAATCTCGTGCATGGAAAGGTGAACCAACATATCTTTTTAAACCACCGAAAGAAAGGGAAAACCATTAGTTTCAAGTTTAGCTGTTGGTGAACGAGCAGCTCCAGTGAGTAGCTTGAGGAAGGATACTTAAATTTCAAACATGTTGTATTGAAAACACAACAACACCTATTAGGTGAGATATTATAATCTTGACACCTATCATATTATAGTAGACAAAATTCTTTATTACTAAAGGTGACTAAGAAACGAGGAAAAATAAAACATATTTTACCCCAAGGAGCTAATCTAGTTGATGCTAATCTCAATGTGAGGAGGTTATTTGTTCAGGTAGGGTGGTATCCATTGTGTTCAAGACTAGGAAGCTCTCATTTAGGAGTAGCTAAGGAATTTCACTTTCTTTTGATGGCCGAGAAGCAAATATATATGGCCTCATATTTGCAGGTATCGGCAGAGTCTATTGCTGAAGCTTTCCACCTTCCAGAAGAGGGAGAAAAACGGTTCAAAGTCCAAGTCATCACTGGAGGAGACCTCAACAGTTTAATAAAATATGAACACAAAGACCCTAACTAGGCTAAGGGGATTCCTAACAGCTATCTCAAGATTGAATGGGCTGAAAATGTCAAGCTAATCAAGATTTACCTTACCTATGAGTGGAGGTATACTATTGTTTCTATTTATCACGTGGATTTTGTTTCACATTGCAAGTATGAATACCCTCAACCAACCATTATTTCTAATGAAGATCTTAACTAATATGTCATCTAGGATACAAACCCATGCAGAAACATCAAAGTATAGATTATATCATAAGTCTCTTATCAAAGTATCGGTTGTTGAAGAACTCAAGAAAAGAAACCATCATGGGAACACTTTTTTTTTTTATAGGGCACGCCAGCCTGCACCTACACAAGATATTCCTACTCATCTATCTAGAGATTCACAGCAACATCCTCAACCTACCATCTTGAAAAGGAAAAGTCAAAATCCAAATACTAAATTAGTTTGTAAGAGGACTAAAATAAAGGCTAAGAAGGAGAACATCCAAAAAAAGACTAAAGGCAGAAAGGAAAAGGCTCCTTCAACCAAGTTTGAAAAGAATATGGAGAAAGGAGAAGGTTCACCGACCAAAAAACCCAAATAAATGAAGATGGTGCCTTCTATTTCTCCTTTTCCCAAGGTTTATACTAGAGCACGAAGAGGAAATTCTGTAACTGCAGAAAAATCCAAAGAACAGGTGCTACTGGAAGTTTCAGAACCAGACATTCTGTAAAATACCCAGAAGGAATATCAACCCACCAAGTCAAATGAGGAGCTCCTAAAAGATGCAGGGTGTGATCTTAGCATAAAGACAAGGAAAAAATATGCAAAACAAGTTGTTGGTAGCAAGAAAAGACACATAAGAGACAACAAAAATTTTAGGTTGAAATCTAAAGCCCTACACAATCCAAGTTTGCTGACATAATTCATAGATGTAGAGAGGAAATCTGAAGGGTTACAGACTGTAAATCCTTCAATTTCAGAGTCTAGTGGGTCCGAAAAGAAAGATAATGGTAAAGCCCCTTCACACCAACAAACAGGATCCTCTAAAAGAAGAAAAGTACAGAAAAGTTCAGAAGAGAAAAATACCATTGCAAAAGAAACAACCACGAAGACCACAAGGTTAAAATCAGCTATTGAAAAAAAACCAGACTTGGACGAGCTTGCAGAAGTTGTAGCCCATATGGAGGAGAGGTAAAGGGATGTCCTAGTGAAATACCTTTTTCCTACTAGTTACATTTTTGAACAACAGCTTAATTCTCAGAGTGTATAAGTCTGCATAAGATTTTCAAGTATTTTTCATTGCATTTTTTAAAAATAAACAAAGTGTTACCAGAATTTCAGGTAGCGTTACAGTTTTTGCATAGTTACACGTTTTTACCAGAAGTTCCAATAGCACCTGTTTTAAATTATTTTTGACAGCTATGAGTAGAAATTCTGAGCTAGTCCAAGGATGATAAGGACTCATAACGATATGGTTATGTCAAGTGATGGTTGATAAGTGGTTTTGAGGTTGCTAAAAGTCACATTTAATGAAAACACATGGTTGTTAAAGAACCAAGGTCATGGAAAGACAAATCAACAGAAAAAGGGGTAGCATGTCAACACACTCAGCAACACAATCCAAACTGTCTTCTTTCTTCTTATCTACATATTTCAAGTTAGTTATATTTCGATAGGATATTATTTTAATTTCCTATAACTCCTATTGAATGTGAGGAAGTGTGGATCCTTGTTTTTAGGAGAGATGGAGTTAGTGTCTGTCTCTCTATAAATATCATTTGTAAATGCCATTTGAGGGTTGGACTTTGGTCAACCTAAAGACTTATCATAACAAATAAAATTCCTTTTTCACTTGATGCTGGAGGATTTTATGATTCAAGGACTATATAATGTATGATGTATTTCTCTCATTGTTTTATTCTTCTGATTTATGAGTTGCAACAACTAGTAAAGTGTGAGTAAGAGAACTATTAGAGGACCTAATAGTTAATTATCTAATGTTTAGTCTTCTGAAAATCATATATATGTTATGTAGAGCATGTTAGTGAAGGTTTCATGAAGGATTTATGAAAATATTTATGCATGTATTCTACTTTCTAAATGTTGTTTCCTTTACATAAAATAGAGTTTATGTAAAAGGCCACTATTATAGTTGAGTGACTAATTTAGGATATGCATATTTATTAGATTGAGTACCAGCTGTCTGTCACCTTTCATTTGTTACAATCTGCTCCCCTATACTACCAATTTATCTATACAATTTATACTTGCCACAACTTGCCAAATGCATGGAAGTATAAAAGAATAAAAACCATTTCAAACTCTTTAAGAATCTATCCCACCACTCAAAACCTTTTACTTTGAAATGAACTATGATGTGTAAGGCTTACTCCTTTTCATTCAAGGAGTGAATCCTTGCGCTAAAATATTTGGCGTCGTTGCATGGGAGGCGAATTGAAATTTATCCCTAGGTGAATGAGAAAGTTAAAGTTTTGGTTCTCAAGTGTACAGTTCCAACTGTCTTTTTATACTTCTTTACACCTGGCGACTCCATTGTTGAATTTCTGGCTCCTAAAAGGGCCAGAACCATGGCTAACCCATATTCCTCTTTAGAAATCCCATTCCTTGGTCCTAAGAATTTAATCAAGAAAAATAGTAAATGAAAATTTGTTGCCTCTGCTACTATTTTCTCAAAGGTCGTTCCTAAAGAGGTGTTGCAAACTATGTCCCCTGATTTTACAAAAAAAATTGTACCTCCCTTGTATTCTAGCCAACAAATAGTCGCTACATCAAACGTTGGTGCTTCATCATCTTTTGTTCACAATCCACCAATTTTTGTTCCACAAATCCCAACAACTTATCCCATGGAAGGTAAAAACCCACCCCCTAACCGAATGGATGCAATTGTTGCTGCAAGTTATGCCCCTTTGCTTTTACCTCAACCTATGAATGAATTACCTGCAAGAGTTTATCTCAAGTATATGCCTCAGTTTTAGTGGTGAGGGATAAGTAATAGCTGAAGAACACCTTGATGATTATTATGCCTATGCTGACAATTTGAATATTGAGCATGAAGATGTTTGGATGAGAGTTTTTGTACAGAGCCTTGAGGGTGATGTTAGGAAATGGTTCAGATCTTTAATAGTTTATAGCATCACTAGAATTGAAACCCTATATGATACATTTTTAAGGAAATGAGGTGATAAGAAAGATTTTATGTATTATATCACTAGATTTTGTGCAATTAAAAGAAAAGAAGGAGAATCAATTACTAATTTTTCTAAGAGATTAAATAACATGTATAGAAAAATACCTACTGAAATCAGGCCTCCTGAAGCTTCAACCAAAATCACTTATGTTGGTGCTTTTGATCCTGATTTTTTATTATTATTGAGAGAGAAGATCTACAACACTAACACAAATTCAAGATAATGCACTGGAGGTAGAATCTAGTGTATTAGCAACTGATAGGCTCATAGGATAGATTTAGTGAGAAAAAAGGAAGCAAAAAGCTGAAGTTTCATCTTTAGGAACTTCTGACATAGATCCTAAGCTAGATGAGCTAACCAAGATGGTTAAGTAATTGACAACTAAGATGTCCAAGCTCAATATGGAAGCAAGACCAAATACTACTAGAAAATTTTCATTTGATTAGCCTAATACGCAGTAGTTTAGAAGACCTAATGCTCCTCAAATTTTTCTGAGAGAAAGAAGAGATGTCCATGATAAAAAAGTGTAGGCCCCCTTTGCAGAATGCTATATTTGAATATGAAGAGAAGGATGAAGGCTTGGAGAAAGGTGCTAATATCAATTATCTAAGAGATAAAGAAGGGTTGATTCATCTTACACAAGAAGAGTATGAAGACTTTATGTCATATGCTCATAATAATGAAGTTAGTTCACCAAAGTAGATACAATATAAGGTCAAAGAATATTGATGATAAGTCCAAGCTAGCTGCACAACCAAAGAAGAATAAGGATACAGTTAAAATTCCAGCAGAAAAGTAAGTGGATGAACCAAGAAGACTGGAAATTTTGGTAACAGTTAACCCTCCTTCACTTGAGGTAAAAAGTGCTCACAAACTTCCCTCTATTTTCAATTTTGAAAATTAGATACAAAAGATTAAGATTCTTATTCCTCTTGTATAACTCATGAAAAATGATGATTTAAAAAAGACTTTTATGAAATCTCTTCAGTGTCCACCTACCAAAGTAGCCTCTAATTTTTTTAACCTTCAAGATGAAAAATTTTAGGTCCATTGGTAGAAGAGAGATATGGCTCTACCCCTCCCTGCTATCTATCTCTGAATATTCATGATAAAATCTTGGATAATTTCCTAAATGACTATGGAGCCTCACATAATTTAATTCCCAAGGTAGTCATGGATGAACTAGGTCTTGAAGTAACTGGAGAATACCAAGATCTATACTTTTTTTATTCCCAGAAAGTCCAATGAATTGGTATCATCAAAGATCTTGGAGTAAGCCTCTTTCAGTTACCCATGAGAGGGATGGTGATGGATATTGTTGTAGCTAACATTCCTCCTATATTTGGCATGTTACTTTCTAAGTCATGGATTAGAAGTTTGGGAAGAACTTTGCAAATGGATTTCACTTATGATATTGTCCCTATTTATGTGGGAGAACAAGGAAGACTTTATAGAGAATATAAATTAGCATATATCATTAGTGAAAACAAAGACCCCACTAATCATCTAATTTATGCTAGAACAACTGATTTGAGTTGAAGAATTTTACATATGGATAATTCTACCCTGCCTACAAAAACTTTTTAGATTTTTAAGCCTACTCAAAATCAAATCAATCATGAGGGTTCTAAGGTGTGAATGTATTTTGATTACTCATATTCTAGAGAAGGAGCTGGTGCAGGACAATTCTCATTTCCCCTTTGAAAGAGAGTTCCACTTTCTATTTCAAACTTGAATTTGAAGCAACTAACAATGTGGCTAAATATGAATCTTTGTTGATTGGTTTAAAAATAACAAAAGACATGAATATTTCAGAAAATTCTGTTTTGGAGATGTTGAACTCATTATTCAACAAATTAAAAATATTGATCAAACTAAGCATCTCAGACTCATAGATTACCAGAATGCAGTATGGAGCATTATAGAAGAATCATTCCTCACCTTTAACATTTCTTTTGTTCCAAGAGAAAGTAATATTTTAGCTTATTCACTTTCTATTTCATCAAGCTCATTCAAGATTCCAATACCTATAAATATGAAATATGAAGTGGAAGTTAGGTTTAGACCTAACATTCCTAATAATGTCAAACATTGGAAATTTTTTGAGGATGACCAATAGATTAGAAGATTCATTGAAGTTGTTGAAGAATTTGTTGTCCTAAACATTGATCAGGATGAAGATCTCATGAAGGATAATGTTTATTACGAAGATACCAAAAAACTGAAAAAACAGATTGTTTATCAGCCTATCATACAACTGCCTACCAATCATATTCCCAAGGGGTTAATGCCACTTGACAAGATTTTTTATCACAATGATGTTTCAGTTAAACCACAGTTAGCTGAAATAGATGCGGAATTGGAAGATTTCAATTTGGGTACAAAACGAGAGCCAAGGTATGTTAAGTTCTCAAAATATTTATCAAAAGAAAGAAATATTGAATACCACAAGTTGTTTTGTGATTTTTTTGATGTTTTTTTCCTGGAAATATGAGGATATTAAGACATATGACACAACTAGCATTGAGCATAGAATACCATTGAAAGATGGTATTGAGCCATTCCGATAGAATTTAAGACAAATACATCCACTATTGTTACCAGGAATACTTTTAGGGGCTAATATTCGCAGGTGGGCTAATTTTCCATGTTTTTTCCAAAGAAAAGATTCGCCAATTTCTGTTTTTTTTAAATTGATTCGCCCAATTTTCATAGTACAAAATTATTTTATCCTAAAAATCTCCAAAATTTTATATATACTAATATAAAATAATTATTAACCTAAATATTTTCACAAAAATAACATAAAAACAATTTACAATTTACATATTGGGGACTAGTAAGATTCACCAAGGTTTCTAAACTTTAAGATAAACTTCCATCCTTAAAATTTTCTTTGGTTTTTACTAGTCATGGAGAAGGAAGTGAAGAAACTTTTGGATGCTAAATCATCGTTCCATTGATATACTCAGATTGGGTTGCTAATATAGTTCCGGTAAGAAAGAGGAGTGGTGAAGCTAGATTATGTGTATATTTGAGGAATCTTAACAAATTCTCCAAGAAAGATATTTATCCATTGCCAAATATGGAGCATATTCTTCAAAACGTAACTAGATTAGACAAAATTGTCATGTTGGATGGGTTCTCCGAGTATAACCAAGTATCTGTTTGGCTGGAAGTCTGAGAGACAACATCATTCACTACCTCTTGGGGAAAATTCATGTATGCAAAGATGCCATTTCGGCTTATGAATGTCGGAGCTACTTTGCAGTGTGCTATGGACTTTGCATTCATTGGAGAAAAAGATATATTCTTGATCATCTATTTGGATGATATTAATATTTTTTCAGCTTCATATAAAGAGCACCTTCAACACTTTAGACAAGTATTTGTTAAATGCAGGAAATATGGTATATCATGGGATCCAAAGAAGTCTCATTTTTCTCTTAAAGAAGGTAAGATGTTGGGTCACATAGTTTCTAAAGATGGAGTGAAAATTGATCCCAAAATAATGATTGCAATTCAGGACTTAACACTTTCAAGATCCAAGAAAGAGTTTCAATCTTTCCTTGCTAATATCAATTTTTTAAGAAGGTTCATTCCAAATTTTGCTGAAGTGGTGAAGCATATTACTTGCATGCTGAAGAAGGAAAAATAAGTCAGGTGGAAATTTGAAGCCAAAAATTCGTTTGAGATGATAAAAAAATCTATCATTGAAGCACCTCAGTTGTTAAGCCCTGAATACTCAAAGCCTTTCTTGCTCTTCTCATTTTCCTTTCAAGATACTATTTTTGTTGTTTTATTATAAAAATATGCAGAAAATAAGGAAGCCCCCATAACATTTTTCAGCAAAGCTCTTAGAGATGTAGAAATGAAGTATGAAATTTTGGAAAAACATGATTATGCATTAGTGAAAGCTTTGAAGGCTTTTAAACTTTATATTCTACATGCTCAAATTATTTCCTATGTACGCTCATCTACTGTTAGATAAATATTAGTTCAGCCTCATATTGATGGAAAAAGAAGTCTGTGACTAAATTTCTTGAATTTTATTTAGAAATAAAGCCTGCCAAAGTAGTCAAAGGTCAAGGATTAGCCAAACTACTAGCTGGAGAATATTGTAGAGTTTTGGGCTTAAATTTCATGGATGAAAATCTAGAAGGGAAAATTTTATAACCTATTGACAACATGGCAACATATGTAAATATTTCTAAGTGCAGCCAGTATAAGGATATCATTTATTTTCTACAGCATTTTAAACCTCCTCAAATTTTTTCTAAAAGCAGAGTGAGATCTTTGAAGTTGAAAACTATTAAATTTTTCATCAAGGATAATTGTTTATATTGGAAATATCCTACAAGAGTTTGTTTTAGGTGCAATGACCTAGATGAGTCTAAGAAAGTTATTTTTGATATGCATAGTAGTGTGTGTGGAGGTCATCATTATTGGAGAACTACTCCATACAAAATACTAAGAGTTGGCTATTTTTGGCCTAGTTTATTTTCCGATGTATGTGGTGAGGTGAGAGCATGTGAAAAGTGTCAGAAGTTCACTGGTAAAAAACATTTGAAGTCCTTACCTCTCAAGCTCATATTTGTTTCTACACCTTTACAACAATTGGGATTGGATTTCATTCGCAAACTTCATCCACATTCAAGTGGACAACATCGTTGGATTCTTGTTGAAACTGATTACTTCACCAAGTGGATTGAAGCAATACCTACTAGGAATGCTACTCATAAAGTTATCATTAACTTTTTGGAGGGAATCAAGACCATATTTGATGTCCATCAACGCTATTAGCAGATAATGAGGCTTCTTTTAAAGCTACACCATTGGTAAATTTCTATGAAGATTATGTTATTCAACCTACTCACTCTACAACTTACTATCCACAAGGGAATGGTTTAGTTGAATCATCTAACAAAATTTTGTTAAGAATCATGACCAAGCTATTGGAGGAAAAAAATAAAGCCTGGGATTCTAAACTAAATTTTGCTTTATGGGATGACATGGTGAAATTAAAAAATTATATTAATACATCACCCTTTCAAATGGTTTATGCAAGTGAGGTTGTTTCTTCTAGTCCAATTAGCTATTCTTGTAGCTAAATTTCTGCAAGATCATGAAGCTGAGCTGAATGATATGACCAGAAGAATTTATCAAATCATATAAGTGTAGTAAAAGCGAGAACAACAACATAATTTGTTAAGAAAATATCAACAATATGTAAAGCAATTTTTTTATGAAGGGACTAAAAAAAAATATTTTTAAGATTGAAGATCTGATGTTGAAATGGGATGCACGGCATCAAGACCTAGGTAAGAATTCCAAATTTGATGCTTATGGCTTGGTCCTTTCAGAATCTCTAATATTTTTCAGTTCAATACTTTTGATTTGCAACATCTTGATGGGACAAAACTATTTGGAGGCGCATTTAATGGGCGCTTCCTCAAAACATTCTTTTATTAAGGCTGTTGGTGGCATAAATACGTTGTAAATACCAACGTGTTTCATCATAAGACTCCATAACCCAATGACAGGGCACTGGAACTGAAAAATATTCTTAGAGCCTCACATGGAAAGCTCTATCCCCTATGGAGCCTATGTTAGCACAGTTCTATGCTAAGTCATGAGTGTGTTTTAAATTTTTGTTTTTAGGATTAAAATTTGTAAATTTCCAAAAAATTTAGAACGCTACCAAAATTTCCAGTAGCATTTGTGTTATCCCTGTCGAATAGTTTGTTTTAATTCTGTCTTATGTTTTTTTTGTTTTACTCGATGCTACCAGAAATTCTGGTAACCTCCCATGTTTTTTTTTTTAATATAAAAAAGAACATCTGCTTTTATGTTAGCCACGTGTTCCCGTTAACAACTATGGTTTAAAATTTTTATCATGAGCTACGTCACGTAATAGGAAATGTTTACATTGAGTGATGTTGAGTTGAGTCGTGGTTATACATGGAGCAAGATAAGTGTCAATCTGCAGTTAAGAAAATCAAACCGTTATTTGTCCTGTCTATTAGTTGAGTCGTTATATCCACATGTCAAGGTACATATTAAGTGTTAAGGTAGGTCATGGATCTACAATTTTAATTTGATGGCCATTTGGATTGATCACACATGAATGCTGCCAAAATTTTAGGCCTGTCATAATGATACAATGGAGGTGACTGACATCTCCAGCTCTGTTCATCTCCAACCACCTGTAGCGGATTATTTGAAACAAAACAACCAACTAAAGTTAATCATGATTACCACAAGGTGTGTTTTATGGTCCAAGATATTTCCCATTATGAAAAATCTCATGCACGGAAAGCTGAAAAAGCATATATTTTTAAACCACCGAAAGAAAGGGAAAACCATTAGTTTTGAGTTTCGCTATTGGTGAATAAGCAGCTGTAGTGAGAAGCTTGAGGAAGGAGACCCAGATTTCAGACATATTGTATTGAAGACACAACAACACCTGTTGGGTGATCTCTCCTAATCTTGACACCTATCGTATTATAGAAAACAAACTTATTTATTATTGAATATGACTAAGAAAGGAGGAAAAATAAAATGCATTGAACCCCAAGGAGCTGATCTAGATGATGTTAATCTGAATGGGAGGAGATTCTTTGTTTAGGTAGGGTGGTATCCATTTTTTTCAAGACTAGGAAGCTCTCATTTAGGAGTAGCTAAGGAATTTTCACTTTCCTTTGATGGGCAATAAGAAAATATCTATGGCCTCAGATTGCAGGTATCAGTAGAGTCTATTGCCGAAGCTTTACACCTTCCATAGGAATGAGAAAAATGGTTCAAAGGCCAAGTCATCAGTGGAGGAGACCTCAAAATTTTCATCAAATATGAACACAGAGACCCTAAATTTGATAAGGCGGTTCCTAACAACTATCTCAAGAATGAATGGGATGAAACTCTCAAGCTCATCAAGATTACCTTACCTATGAGAAGAGGTATATATTTGTTTTTCTTTATAACATGAGGTTTTTGTTTCACATTGCAGGTATGAAGATCCTTAACCTACCATTATTTCTATTGAAGAGCTTGACTAAGATATCAGCTAGGATACAAACTCATGCAGCAACATTAGAGTATAGATTATATCATGAGGCTCTTATCAAAGTATTGGTTGTCGAAGAACTCAGGAAAAGAAACCAGTCATGGAAAAAATTTATGTTTTACAGGGCAGACCAACCTACACCTACACAAGATATTCCTGCTCATCTATCTCAAGATTCACATCAAAATCCTCAACTTGCCAAGCAGAAAGGGAAAAGTCAGAAGCCAACTACTTCATCAGTTGGTAAGAGGACTAAGAGAAAAGATAATAAGTAGAACATCCACAAAAAGGCTAAAGGCAGAAAGGATAAGGCTCCTTCAAACAAGGTTGAAAATAAGATGGAGAAAGGAGAAGGTTCATCGACCAACAAAACCAAATCAATGAATATGGTGTCTCCTATTTCCCATTTTCCCAAGCTTTATACCAGAGCATGAAGATGAAGGCTAGTAACTACAGAAAATTCCAATGAATAGGTGCTACCGAATGCTTCGGAAGTAGACATTCAGCAAAAGGCTCAGAAGGAATATCAACCCACCAAGTTAGATTAGGATCTCCTAAAAGAAGCAGGGTATGATATTAGCAACAAGAGAAGGAAAAAACATGCAAAAAAAGTTTTAAGTAGCATGAAAAGGTACACAAGAGACAACAAAAAGTTTAGGCTGAAATAAAAAGCCCTACATAATTCAAGGTTGTTGACATAATTCATATATGTAGAGAGGAAATATGAAGGGTTATAGATTGTAACTCCTTCAATTACAAATTCTAGTTGGTCCAAAAATAAAGATAAGGGTAAATCCCCTTCAGACTAGGAAACATTATCCTCTAATAGAAAAGTCCTGAAAAGTTCAGAAGAGAAAAATGCCATTGCTAAAGAGACAGCCACCAAGATCACCAGGTAAAAATTAGTTGCAAAAGTTGGATAAGGTTGCAAAATCTATAGATGATATGGAGGAGAGGTAAAGGAATGTCCTAGTGAAATACGTTTTTGCCTACTAGCTACATTTTTTAACAACAACGCAATTTTCACAGTGTATAAGTCTGCATAGTATTTTTCAAGTATTTTGTTGTGCATTTTGGAAAAATAAATAGAGAATTATGGGAATTTCCGGTAGCGTTACAGTTTTTGCACAGTTACATGTTTTTACTGGAAGTTCTGGTAGCGCCTGTTTTAAATGATTTTTGACAGTTATCAACAGAAATTTTGAGCGAGTGCAAGCATGATAAGGACTCATAACGATATGGATATGTAAAGTGATGGTTGATAAGTGGTTTCGAGTTTGTTATAAGTCACATGTAATGAAGACACATGGTTGTTAAAGAACCAAGGTCATGGAAAGACAAATCAACAGAAAAAGGGGCAACATATCAGCACACTCAGCAGCACCGTCCAAACTGTGTTCTTTCTTATTATCTACATTTGTCGTGTATTTATATTTCTGTAGGATATGCCTTCAATTTCCTATAACTCCTATGTAATGTGAGGAAGAGTGGATCCTTCTTTTTAGGTGAGATGGAATTGGTGTCTCTCTCTCTCTCTCTATAAATAACATTTTTAAATACAATTTCACGGTTGGATTTTGGTCGACTTGAAGACTTATCATAATAAAGAAAACTCATTTTTTCACTTCATGCTAGAGGATTTTGTGATTCAAGGGCTATCTAATGTATGGAGTATTTCTCTCATTGTTGTATTCTTCTGATTTATGAGTTGCAGAAGCTAGTAAAGTGTGAGTAAGAGAACTATTATAGGATCTAATAATTAATTATCTATTGTTTAGTCTTCTCCAATTCATATATATGTTATCTATATCATGTTAGTGAAGGTTTCATGAAGCATTTATGAAATTATTTAAGCATGTATTATGCTTTCTAGATGTTGTTTCCTTTACATAAAACGGATTTTATGTAAAAGGCCACTATTGTAGTTGTGTGTCTGATTTAGGATATGCATATTTCTTAAATTCAGTATCAACTATCTCTCACCTTTCATATGTTACAATATACTCCCCTACACTACCAATTTATCCATACAATTTATAATTGCCACAGCTTGCTAAATGCATGAAAGTCTAAAAGAATAAAAACCATTTCAAACTCTTTAAGAAGCCATCCCACCACTCAAAACCTTTTACTTTGAAATGAACTATGATGTGTAGGGCTTACTCCTTTGCATTCAAGTAGTGACTCCTTGCGCTAATAGTATGGATAATTGTGTAGTATAGGGGAGAAGAATGTGATAGATGATTGTGCCCTTGTAGTCCTGGTGGATGTCTCTTTTGCAATGGCATTTTTCTCTTTTGAACTCTTCTATATTTTTCTTCTCTTGGAGGTTCCTCTTTGTTGTCCTGAAGGAGCTTTACCCTTTTCTTTCTTCTTGAACCCACTAGAGACTGCAATTAAAGGAGTTACAATCTATAACCCTTCAGATTTCCTCTCCACATCTATAACTTTTGTATTCAAAATTTGGTTATATAGGGCTTTGGATCTCAGCCTAAATTTGTTGCTAGCTCTTGTTTGTCTTTTCCTGCTGCTAACAACATATTCTCCATCATTTTTTATTTTCCAACTACTAACAACATATCCTGCATCCTTCAGAAGCTCCTCATATGATTTGGCGGGTTGATCATCCTTCTGAACCATAGGTTGAATGTTTGCTAGCAGAACTTCCGGCAGCACCTATTATTTTGATGTTTCCGCAGTTGAAGTCTTTCCTTTCTCCCCACTGCCATATAATTTGGGAAAGGGATAAATAGGAGGCACAATCTTCATTTATTTGGGCTTGCTAGTAGATGAACCTTCTCCTTTTTCCAACTTATCTTAAACTTTGGTTGGGGGAGTCTTTTCCTTTTCCTTTTTTTCCTTCGCCTTCTTGTAGATATTTATCTTCTTTGCTTTTATTTTATTCCTTTTACCAACTGATGAAGTAGTTTTTTTCTGACTTTATTCCTTTTTCTCAGCAGGTTGAGAATGTTGCTATGAGGCTGGAGGTTTTTGAGCAGGAATGTTTTGTGTAGGTAAAAGTTGGTCTGTCCTATAAAATAGGAAATTCTCCGAAGAATGGTTTCTTCTTTTGAGTTCTTCAACAATCAGCACCTTGATAAGAGCTTGATGGTAGATGGTATAATCTAAAGCTACTGCATGGGTTTGTGTTCTAGCTGACATCTTAGTCAATATTTTCAACAGGAAGAAAGGTAGGTTGAGAGTCTTCATACCTGCAAGTTGAAACAAAAACCTCATGTGATACATAAATACAATAGTATACCTCCTCTTATAAGTAATATAGATCTTAATGAGCTTGACAATTTCAACCATTCATCCTTGAGATAACTACTAGGAATCCCTTTAGCCCATTTAGGGTCTCTGTATTCATCCTTGATGAAGTTTTTCTGGTATCCTCCAGTAATAAATTGGTTTTTGAACCATTTATCTCCTTCCTATGGAAGGTGGAAAGCTTCAACAATGGATTCTGTTGATACCTACAGTTTGAGGCCATAAAAATTTGCTTCTTGTCCATCGAATGAGAGGGAAAATTATTCGGCTACTCCTAGCTGAGAGCTTCCTAACCTTGAGAAAAATGGGTACCACCCAGCTTATACAAAATACCTCCTCACATTCTGTTTGGCATCTATTAAATCGGCCCCTTGAGGTTCAATATGCTTAATTTTTCCTCCTTTAGTCATCTGAGAAATATTGAAGGTTATTTGCTAGATCAGAAAGGTGTCAAGATTAGAAAAACTTAGTTAACAGGTGTTGTTTAATCCTCAATGTAAACTATCTAAAAACTTAATCTCCTCTTCAAGCTGCTCACCGGAACTGCTTATTCACCAACAACCGAATTTGAAAACTAATTTCTTTCCTTTTCTTTTGGTGACTTTAAGTGATATGTTGGTTCAATTTTCTATGTACAAGATATTTTCATAATGGGAAGTATCCATAACCGTATACTGCACCTCATGATATTCATAATTATGTTTTAATTTCCTGCTTTGCTTCATATTCTCTGCAACAAGTGGCTAGAGATGAATGGTTTTTTAGTTGGCAGTCACCTCCATCATGTTTTTATGGTAGGCCTAAAGTTCTGGCAGTGCTCATGCATGATTAACAAATCGGTCACCACATTAAATCATAGATCCATGATTAATTTTGATAATAAAAATGTACCTTTGACATGTGGGCACAACGAATTGGGCTGAAAGATAGAACAAAGAAAAATTGGTCTTCGTGACTGCACACTGACACCTAACTCTTCCACGTATGACCACTACTAACTCGAAATCATTCAAACATATAACCTTTCCTATCATGTGACATGGCTCATGATTAAAAATATTTAAACCTTAGTTGATATCGGGAACATGTGGCTATCTCAGAAGAAGGTGTGTTGCTTTATTTTATTTTAAAATAGGGGAAGTTACCAAAATTTTTGGTAGCATTGGGTAAAGGAAAAATAGGCACAAACAAAGTTAAAATAGATTGTCTTACAGGTTTAAAACAAACGCTACTGAAACTTCCGAGAACATTCTAAAAATATTTTAAATTTACAATTTTTTATCCTAAAAGTAAAACGATTTAAAACACACTCATGGCTAAGCATAGAACTGTTCTAACACTCCCCTTGAACATATTCCATCTCCAATATCAACTACAACATGCAATTAAACACTTCCGCTGCAAACCATGCTTCCTTTCTGCAAGTAGAAGCACCATATGGACATAAAATCCACGTGAACATGACTCTAATGACATATACATTCATACATGCATGCCTATAGTAGTGATATAAATACCACATATATGACCAATATATGACCATAACATGACCTCATGACTCATGACTAAATGACCCAATGATAGTGCAACATAAGTAAATTGCTTCATGAGCATATTACATAGATTTTCAATGAATTGCATTGATACTATGATCATCCTATATGGAACAATGACTCAAAAAAATGATACATCATGACTATTACATCATCATTGTCCCATACATATGGTTGCAAAATGACTCCATAAGATTCCTCCATAACACGCCTAACACCATGATGGATCAACATACTAAGGACATGACTCTTAACCAATACATAATGATGAAAAAATAACAAATACATGGTTGTAGTAATCATCATACAAGAACTCAAAAATGACTAGTCCATGTCACATGTCATCTCTATACATGGTCAAAGGAATGAGTATATTCTATGCATGGTTGCATATATTTTTAACCCACTGTTAGTGGAAACCAAAAACATATACGCGACTAAAAAATGTACTCCATTTCACTCATGAAAACACACATAAATATACTAGAAATAACTATTTAAAAATAATTAAAAGTATGCCAAATAAGGTAGGAAAACATCATACCATTCATAGCTCCCCCTGAGCTCAATATACCTCCCCCTGAGCTCAATATACCTCCAAAAGACAGGCTGATCCTGTGGACTTGAATTTTGAAGAGGCTCAAAAGAATACATCAAGTGTTGCTACAGTAATATCGTACTCATCAAGAGACCAAATGCTCCCCCTAAGATTGTGCACCTCTCATGAATTCTACAATCCTCTATGAATATGCATGAAATAATCATGGACTACAGAAGGGAATTCTCTTTCATACTTAAAGAGCTACCTCTCCATATTCCTCCACACGGTATTTGGTTGCCTCTTCTCTTCTTTGAATTGCTTATTTTTTTCTTTCACTAGTTTTCTACTATGTCCCATTTTTTTGTTTCTTTTATCCATTTTGGCTTGAATAACCGGGTAAAAAACAATATCTTATCATATGTCCAAATTTATGACATGTGTATCATTCCACGTTGCCAAGATATGAAGTAACAAGATCAAATCCCCTATTGTGCATGTTGGATCTAAACCTTGATTGCAATGTGCTTCTTCTCCATTGGTTAGATCTGAAATCACATGCCTTACGACCAAACAGGTGACATGAGTAAAAATAACCATAAAAATAATAATTATACATGTTGGTCAATATCCTTGGCCATTGATATTGCTGGAATATATGTTGACTTGATCTATATGCTCTGCTCCAATAGTTAGTTGCAACATGTCCAAAGTTGTGAAAAATGTAGCATTGTATCTCATGCATCAAAGGAATAAAAGGACTTTGATTCCTATGAAATGTAATGGATTTTCCACGATCATCTCAAGGAGAAAATGGTCTTTTGAATGTAGGTGCTCCATGAGATTTTCTTCTTTGTTGCTAGTTCTGCATGTTTTATGTTGTTGTTTCTTTTGTTTGTTATTCGGCTACCCAATCTTCTTCTTGTTTCCTTTGTTCTCACTATTGATGTTGGTGGTGTTTTCTATAGGTTTCTTGGGTTGTTATTGTATTTTTTCCTACATGAAAACTAGATTCACCCTTTTGAAATACAAGACCATATTTATCCAATGGTGGTCTCTGGATCTCAAGCAAACTATCCATGTCCATGATACTTTTCTCCATTTTCTGTTGCTTTCTCATGAACACCACTTCAGCTTCTAATTTCTCACATTCAACATCCTTCTCTTTGCAATTATTTCTCATGCCTTAACTCTTTCTGATTCAGCCAATTGAATATTTAAGGTAGCAATCTCTTCCTTAAGCTTGGCCTCCTTATCATCACATATATGAAATATTTTTTCTTAATCCTTTCATATAATTGTTAGTATATAAATATCATCTCTAAGAACCTTAATATTATCCTTGTCTTCACTATTTTCTTCACCATGATCTATATTTGAATCATCAAAGTTATAACTCAAAAGAAAATAACTAATGTTTATACCCTTGGGTTCATGATTTTTTGTTCTCTTCCCATCATCTACCAAATCATGTGTACTAAGAGAATGAGACTCTTATGGTTGAGCTTCTTGTTTTTGAAGGCCCTTCTTATTGTTATTCTTCTTATTTCTCTTCTTCTCATTTTCCTTATTGTTGCTAGTACCATCTCCAAATATGGATTCTAGCTTGTTTCACATTTCCTTGGGATATTTCAAACCTACTAGCCTCTTCAAATCATAATCATGAATATTCTTATAGATTATTCATCTAACTTGTCCATCCTACTGAAAAATGTCATCTACAATTGGATCCTTGCTACAACATTCATATACTACTCTCCAAATGTTAGATCCACAAGTAAATAATTGATATTTTACATTGTTGTGCTATACCTAGTAATTTGCAGTAGTGAGGGAATATATTCTAAAAAAAATCAGATTTCCTCAAACAAACTCCATATATACTCTCCAACGATAAAGCTGCAACCAAGAGCTCTGCTCTGATACTAATTGCTGGAAACCTTTGAGCACTACTGAGAGAGAGGGTTGGGGTGAGTTAGTAGTGTGTCTTATTACCAAAATTTTCCTTTTATTTACTTTAATAAATCACACACACTTAATTAGTAGAAACTCATTAAAAAAATGTGGATATATTCATAAATCATAAGAAAAAAATAAAAAATATGAGCAACATAACCATGAACACGAAAACAAGAAAGAATCAACACATGAGACACAAGATATCTTGTGGAAAACCCTTCGTCTGGAAGAAAACCACTCTTTTTTTTGTGCTAATATTAATCATATATTAAGAAAAATATTTCATTTACATATATTTATTGATTCCCATAAGCTAGGAGACTCGACCTCATATACTACTGCCCAACACCCATCAGCCCAAAGACTCGATTATACTGAATGGATTGGAAGAATATGTTCTCACATGGATCTACTAGCTAATATCCACTAAAAAACACCACGATAAATTGATCCTCGCCCAAATACCATTGGATTGAGAAATTTTTCCTTTCATTGAAACTTCACAATCACTACTCCACATCCATGAATTCATTGATCCTCTATTTTATGTGGATCTCCTTTCATCTATTTTCAAAATCGATCTAGGAATTTCTTCTCCAACCGATTCAGTTCTACAATATTACTTCTAGAATAAATACATCATCATATCAATCAAAATGATACCATAATCATATGCTCTCCAAACTATCAAAATAGTGGCTCAAATCTATGCATCAAATTGGAATACCATCAAACCCTCACATCAAAGTAACGTTACATAATACAATTAACATCATAAGACACTATGGATATGTGAAAAAATCATCAGTAGCTCTTGCAAGAACAAGTCTGAGGATCACCAACAAAAACTATCGAACAACACACAAAACTCTCCAACACAATCTTCACTACATCAACTTCAAATCTGATATATTCTTCAACATGTTTCATATATGCTCACTATGTAGCCATTAACACTCATACAATGAAGCATATATGCTATTTAAGAGGTTTGAAGCATAATAAATCTTTGGAGCCTTCTCTTACACACATACTCTGAACATCAACTAACACACAACTCCCAAGTGATGAATATAAAACATGTAGCGCGAAATTGAGCTTTGGGCTAGGATAAAGGGTGAACAAATTGGACCAAATAAATATACTAACACCACTACTTGTGCACTAAATTTTTTCACATAATTGGAGAAACTTCTCAAACTATTCTCGACCTTTATAAATTATTCTAGAAGAATCTGGGGATTTCCATGCCAATTTTATTCATATTTGAGCAAGGAATGTAGAGTATTTTTCATGTTTTCTTTTGGTCACACACAGAACACTAGCTAAAATCAATTGGTCGCATTCACAGGCTTTCTTCCCAATGGATGGAGATCTTCAAACCCATGCATAGGCTTGGCTCCATGCGACTAGGGAAAATGATGAAGAAAAACAAAAATCCTTTAGCTCAGAACATATGCCACCTATTGGATCATCTTCTTTAACATCTGAATTGACCCCAAAACTTCTTCTAGTATCAGTAGCACCTGTCAAAGTGAATCAAACAATTCTCCCAATTTTGACTTCCAGGTTGACCAAGAAGGCCAACAAGCAAGGTTGGAAAGAGTGCAAACATGTCATCCACTCTCCAACAAACATCTGCACAAGTTGAAACACTTTAGACAACCATGCAACACATTTGTAGCATCATCATTAAATTATGACGTCACAAAAAGAAGTCATCTTCATAAGCATATATATTAAGACTTAATGGAGACCTAATTTCAAACTCAACTAGGGTGCCATCAACCATTCCATCACATGTAGATCTGCATCATCCACCTGTAGCAACCTCGTATCACTATTATGATTGTTCCATCAACTGTGCCATCATCATAGGAAGCACATACCAAGACACATAAATTCTCCATCAATATACAACATCATAAGTGCATGACCTCATAGGGTTGACATCATAATATTGACATCAATTCCAACACAATCATCCCAATGCCAACACAACTAGCTACAACCATGCTATAATGAATGGAATCTACACATAAGCTAGGCTACAAGTGGTTCAAATCAATGGAAACATGATCTAATTACCCTCATGAACCATAATTCCAACATCAACTAGCTCAATCCATGCACACCATAATTCCAACGATTTCTCCACTAAATAAATCAATCGTGGTGAATTTTTGTGGGGGATTAAATATGCTATATTGGGTGAGACAAGAGTACAAGGGCGTGCTCACAATATCTAGGCCAAAAGGAGCAATGTCTCTTCTGTTAATCTAACCATTATACTAGGAAAATATGGAAATCAAGGATTAGTACATACACTTATTCAGGTCTAAAGAGAATGTGATATTATTATACAAGAAATGAGAAAGAAAGATGGAAATATTTTGTTAAATATTGTCCAAAAGATATCTCTTTAGTCCTGAGCACTACAATCTCAACAAAACACTTATAGTATGGAAGATCAAAACACATGAATATGGTGCCAAGAAAATAAAACAATAACGGGGTTAAAAACATATACAAATTTTATATAATAAAAAGAGACAACCTCTTTAGCCATGGGAGTCACGATGGAGGTGCGTAAAGTAGAAAATAACAGAAGACATGACTATATTTTTTCTTTTTGGTTTTGAGTGTAACAATAGTATGAAGAGAAATGTACTAAAGATTGTGGAAGGAAGAGAAAGGTAGAAGACTAAGGGAGTATAGGATAATAGTAAATATATTATTAAATACATATGGTATTAAAGTAGACATGAAATGAAATATGGAGGATAAAAATGATAGAAACAACTATCATTGATGCAATATTAGAAAGAAAAAAAATGGACAACTCCCAACTCAGGATTAATGGGGAATTTTTTCTTCATTAATGAATTAAAATAATAGGAAAAAAAATATTATATAAAATTTTTAGTCTAAAAAGAAAGAATCTTTTCGTATAATCTAGAAATGCTACTACCTTCAAGTATATTTTTTTTTTATACGAACAGGATGGAAAATTAATTTTAACTGATATTTTCTATGGGATTTATCCATTTATTATTAAATTTTTAGTTATCCATGCTAGATTGGTATGCTTTATCATCAAGGAATTTATCTGGGGAAGATGACCCCTCAGAAAATAAATTCAAAGACTTGTGTAGGGAGAGGATGTCATCAACTAGGTAGTGGTGACTAAGAGAGAAACATAGATGTATCTCATTTTATAACATAGAATTGTTATCAAATAATTTTATGGACGTTGTTAACAAAGACTTAAATCATATAACATAATATTACATAAGGTGAAAAATCTCTGTAGAACATGTACCTATTAAGTATATTAGTTAGGCCTAAATATCAGTGTTTCACTCCTGACTTGGAGATGAGCCTTAAAATATGGGGTTAATAAAGAGAAACCCCAATGTCAAAAGAGTGAGGATATAATAGGAATAGTGGAACAAAATGTTCCAAATTCACACATTAATTTATATTCAAGCATACTAGGAAAACATGTAATTTCTTAGATAATAAAATAATTGTGGATGTATGAATCTTATCAGAAAGTAATAATAAATGTCTATCTAATTAGGGAGAGAAGTGAGAAAAAAACAATGAGGAAATGACATAGGGAAGATGTGAAATAAATTGGTATATAGTTATAATTGTATAAAAGAAAAAATTTGAATCACATATAAATTCTGAAACATGTTAGAGGAATAGGAAAAATGGAGAGAAACCTTGTGGACAATCTCATACAAGTAAGGTATAAATTGGATAAAAAGGTTTGGGTAAGCCTTATTTGGCCATTAAACCAATGAAAATATGGAAATTGAGCAACTCCATGATACGAGAACTTTATAAACATTCTTTCGTACAAAGTATGGCAGAGAGGAAACTATATATATCACATTGAATGTGTGTGTTTTAAAATGGAGGAATTTAGAAACAATGATTTACATGCTATGCAAGAAATGTGTCCATGAATATACTGAAATTTCAATATGAGAAAGTAAAATCAAGAATTTAAGGTAATAAACAGATAATACAAGGTATTCTTATGCATAAAATATCTCCAAACTTAGTTATGCACACATTTTAAATACATACACCCAGATGAGAGGAGTTGAACCCTAGAATTAGCAATGTGCTCTAGGTTAATCATAAAGAAAACTAAATAACTTCAACAGAGGAAACGTAACCCTGCATATAAAATAAAGTAGTATCAAAAGAGGTTTAATTTTTTTTTACCTGATAAAACAATCCATAATGATAAAATCGAGAATAATTCTTAAATTCAAACCTCATTGGATAAGGGATTATTGGTAGTTCCTTGTAAATGTATATATGGAATACTAGGAAAATAAGCTAGTAATGATGAGAGTTGATTTACAAGATAATAACTTAAGAATAAGTGGATGGTCACCTAGGTGTGAAACCTACTGAATAGGTGATATGTATGTAAGATCAGATGGAATATCACAATAAACTGGGATCAAAATAAAGTTACTCATAGAAATAACAAATAAATTAAATAAATTAGACATTATCATATTGAAAATAACAATAATAATGACTTTTTTATTACCCCAAGGAACTAGGGAAACATGAAAGCATCTAGGGATAGTGTTGAAAATGTTAAATATTTGCAGAAATGGGTAAATATGAAGTTTATTAAGGAAAAAAAATTCAAGAGACAAGATTTGTATTTCCTTAAAAGGAAACTACAATTGACCTAGAATGGGAAAATAAATCCTTTATGGATTAGGCTTCAAGGATGAAATAGGTATCAATTTTGTATGAATTACATATTAGTATGGATGATTTGGAAAACTAGATTATCTTATAGTATAGTGTATATAGAAAAGAGTTAACTGGTTAATTAAATTAGTAGTTAACCAAAGATTGGGCCATTGATGTAGTAAGATAAATAACTAAACAAGTGAATGTTGAATGGCAATGGAATTGAAAAAATAGAATAGGCATGGGATAACCTAAGGATAATGAAAATGTTATGGTTGAAGGGTGCAACCCTGAGAGAAAATCTCTTAACATATATTTTTCTAGTTGATGTATTGTTAAAATAAAAATGTGTGTGTGTGTGTGTGTATGTGTGATGTTTTAAACTCAGTAACATAAATACATCAACATAAGGTGTGTGGAAGTGTTTGATTTGCATAATACTGCAAGAGGGAATATCCCTCATGGTTACATAAGAGAGAAAGGTACCTACAACTTCATTAATAACCTGAAATGAAGGACAAACTGAAAAATCAAGGAAGTGAGCTAAAGGAATGTTGTAAATATGTGAAACTACATTTTATTGTTTGACTAGAAAACTGGAATATGTCAAACTACTCTTTAATTATCTATATCAATATTGTGAATTATTTATTTCTTATTCCTAATAATTTTGTGGTTTAGTATTTTTTCTTATAAAAACCCATGAAATGAGTGGCAAAACCACAAGGAGGAACTTAACCATTTTCACTTTAGGGGTGGAATTGATAATAATGTAACACCCAAGAAACTCATAGAGACATGAGGTTGTTATATACTATAGTTATGCATGACTAGTGCATATTTGAGATTATGGCATTAATAAATCATCATAGAATTCTACCTAGTATGAGAGGTCACTAGTTGTGACTAATAAGGAGAAGCAAGGTAAGTAATTGGGCCTTTAAAGTTTTATTAGCGATGGGTAAATGACATGAAAGGAAATTAGCAATTTCATGTCAGTAAATATTGTGGAACAAATATTGGATGGTGTGCATGTCACTTGACATAACAAGTGGATAAACGTATAAAAATGACCTATTGTTATCGTTGTGTGATATACTAATGATGATAAGTACATGTTAATGACCCTTTATGGAATACATGAATGAAAATGGAAAACGCATCTACGACATGTATGGAAACATGCTAGGAAATTAGCATGATTTGAAAATAAGAGTAAATTTTACTCTTGAGTTGACCCATCGCTCAAAAAAATAAAATGCAAAAGGAATTTCCTTCCTCAATTTAGAAAAGATGGAATTAAGAAAAAAATGAGGATGGTGTTTACTTCAGTGAGGGTAGATGTTACACCCCTATGCCTTCATATTTCAAGCATGGCTATTTTTATAATTTTAAATTATTACTGGACTTAATGGATACAAAAGACAAAACGGAAATATGTGATTATGTAATTATGTTTTGTTTTATTAAAGTAATATATGATATTTCTCAAGAATATTATGGAAAGAGCATTGTAGTTTTAGAAGGCTTCTTTTGAGAGGAAAAGATATTAGTGGTTAAAGTAAACATGTTGTACCATCCCTAAAAGTCTCCTAAAAAACCCTAGGAGAAAATAATTAAAAATGTTAAAACAATGGGAGATAAAAATTATGTTACTCACTTAGTTGGATAGAAGCGGTAAGTAGGGTAAAAAGTGGAATAAAACACAAAGAAAGAGAAATATGTGCTTTATAGAAAAAGAAAAGAATTGTTTTAAAAATATAAAAACAAAAAATGTCCTTGGAAAAACATGGATAGACCTTAAAGCAGGATGTTGCTAAACGTTTTCTAGGAAGACATTTATAAAATAAACCAATTAGGAATCAAAATATTGGTTAGTTCTAAGGGAAAAAAGATCTTATGTCGGAGATAACTGTTGGAGACAGTTCAGAACTTGTGTGGAATTTTCTCTATTCCTAATTATTTGGTAGGAAAAACTAAGATTAGATGAAATTATATTTATTTATTTATTTTCTTAGATAATTAGTTTTTAATTTTTAATTCCAATTCTCTGAATCATTTAACGAACTGCATTAATAGTACAGAGGAAATGATGTGAAATATCACTGAAATATTCATGATATGTAATATTTGTGGTACATATTACGATTATGCATTTATGGTTTATTTATTTTCTATATGTTACTACTAATACTGAATAAATATGTACATGCGTACATGGAAGATAGAATTTGTCAAAAATAAAATTGTTAATTGATGAAATATACCATCGTTTTAGTCATAAAATACTTTTTGTATAGCCCATAACTTATGCATGTGTAGAATGAAGAATCATTAATAAATGAATGATGAGTGGATTACGATTCTTTAATATCTAAGAATAATAAGCATATATTCAAAAACCCGGTGTCTTATATGTATTATACCAAAGTGAGCATATATTCAAAAACATAAAATAAAATACTATAATTGATACAAACATGCTATGAATATATTGGGTAGAAAAATAAATGAAATTTCATCTCATTATAGAAGTATTAACAATGGATTTTTCATCAAAACTCTCCTAGGGTTGAGTACAAACTATTAGGAAAAAAAATTAATGAAACCATGTATATGGTTTTGAAAACCTAAGATAAAAACCAAATTGAATAGAAGAGGAAGCTCTCACGGTGAGTACTGCATCTAGAGACTACACACAAATGGAGAGTACACTCTACATTCATTAATCCAATTATACAAATATAAGTACATCACAAAGGAGTAGGAAGTTGTAAAAAAACTCATATATCCTAGGAACTAATCCTAACTTAAGGAGCTATGTTACAACAATGTAACCATTTCTCCATTAATACAAAATAATATTAATTATTTTCAACTCTCCCCCTTAATGAAGAAGGGATTGTCCTGAATTTCTAACATCCCTATAAACAATTCAAACTTAATTTTTCCAAGAGGCTTGGTAAAAATGTATGCCATATTGTCACACGTTTTACAATATTCAATAAATAGTTCTTTTGACTAGACTTTTTCTCAAACAAAGCGAAAATGAGTATCTATGTGTTTCATATTCTTGTGGAATACTGGATTGTATGATGGCTTTATGGTACTCTAGTTGTCACATTTTATGATGGTTTCTTCTTTCTTCTTTTCTCCTGCATCATGGAGAAGCCTTCTCAACCAAATATCTTCACATGTAGTTGCACACAATGCTTGGTACTCGGTTTCAGTTGAAGATAACACCATAGTACTCTCCTTTTTACTGCTCCATGCTATGACCTTGGATCCAATGCTAAATGCATAACCTGTGATGGAACTTCGGTCATCTAAATTACCATCCCAACCTGAGTCTGAAATACCTGCTAAAATAAATTTATATGTGTCAGTGTATAAAACACCATAATCACTAGTACCACGAAAATACCTCAACACACTTTTTGTTGTTGTCCAATGACTTTAGAGTGGATTAGACATGAACTAGCTCAACACACTAAAAATAGTATGATAAGTATGGTCTAGTTGTAGTTAGATATATTAGAATACCAACTAGTTGTCTATACAAAGTGGCATCCACCTCAGTAGAGCCATTGTCACTGCATAACTTGAGATTCTGTTGCAAAGGTGTTGATGTTGTCTTACACTGCTCCATCCTTAACCTTGTGAGAAGACTCCTGACATACTTCTCTTGAGTAAGAAAAGTATGTCTAGAGTCTCTCCATACTTCCAGACCCAAGCAATAATGTAGACTTCAGAGATCTTTCATTTCAGAAACTTGCGACAACTATAATTTGATTTCTTTGATCAAAGTATCTGCATTACCTGTTATAATCATATCATCCACATACAAAGAAATCAAAATAATCTTCCTCTGTTTATTATACATGGTATACAAATTTGAATCATTCATTCTCCTATGAAAACCATGTTTTAAGAAAAATGAATCAATCTTCTCGTACCAAGACCTGGGTGCTTGTTTTAAACCATATAGTGCATTTTTCAACCTACACACTAGATGTTCCTGCCCTTATTTGACGAACCCTTCAAGCTAGACTAAATAAATCTCTTCCTTTAAATCACCATTCAGAAATGAAAAATTAACATCTAGTTGATGTAACTTCCACTGATATTTTGGTGCTAATGAAATTAACATTCTAATGGTATTCAGTTTGTCTACAGGAGCAAAGGTTTCTTGAAATTCTATTACCTCTTGCTGCGAATAACCCTTTGCTACCAGTCTAGCTTTAAACTTTTCTATATTCCCTTCTGCATTAAATTTATGTTTTTAAAGCCACTTAAAACCTATGGGTGTTTTTCCGTCAGGCAGTCCTACTAGATCCCAAGTATGGTTTCTAATAATTGATTCTATTTCTTCATTCATTGCAGCCCTCCATTCATCAAATTGACTTGATTATTTATAGTTTGTGGGCTCTACAATATTTAAAATTTTTAGCAGTAAAGCATAATCTTTCAATATGTCTGGTAATTGAGTCTGCCTACCTAATCTTCTCAGTAGAGGACTCACCTCAAATCTGTCTACTTCAGACCTGCGTGGGGTTACCTTCTTGACTACATCACCTGTTTCTTCATATTTCTGCTCTTACTGCTAATTATCCTCACTAATTTCTTCTATCAATAATGGAGTGTGTCATTCTTTATGAATGTCCTCCTTTCCTTTGTCAAACTTCTCATGAAATATAACATATCGACTTGCAAATATTTTATGAGTCACGGTATTAAATAACGTGTAGGCTTTAAACTCAGTGCAATATCCTACAAAGATACATTTCATGTCCTTAGGATCTAACTTATTTTTATCCTCCTTGTATATGGGAAAAGGCTTTTGACCCAAAAACTCTTAGATGACTCATTTCTAGTTTAAATCCATAAAATACTTCAAACAAAGTCTTAAAGTTAAGAAATTTAGTAGGACTCCTATTCTTTAAATAAACAATAATGTTGATAGCTTCAGCCCAAAAACCATTTGATAGACCCTTACCTTGAAGCATACTTCATGTGCACTCCACTAAGGTTCTGTTCTTTCTTTTTGCAACTCCATTTTGCTGTAGAGTGTGTGGCACTATGAATTGTTGAAAAATCCCATGATATCTGAAAAAATTCATGAACTCAACCAACCTATATTCTCCCCCTTGATCAGAGAGGACAATTTTTATAAATTTCCTTGCTTTCTTCTCCACCAGAGTATTAAATTCTTTAAAAAATTGAAAGGTCTGACTATTTTTACTTAAAAAATATATCCAAGAGAATCTAGTGCAATCGTCAATAAAAATTAGAAAATAATATGCACCACCTAGCGGCCTAGTCTGCATAGGTACACATATGTCTGTATGCACCAGCTCTAGAATATCTCTTTCCTTCCTAGCATGCAAAGGAAATTATTCTCTATGAATTTTACCTAATGCACATCCATCACAATCTAATTGAACACTATGGAAAGCAGGGAGTCCATTGACCATACCTTTTCTTTTAATTATCACAAGGTTTTGTAATTTAAGGTGACCGAATCTCTGGTGCCATAGATTTTCGGCTGTCAATCCTGTTGAAAACAAGGCTTGGTGTGGCATGCTCTTGACATTCAATCTGTACAAGCTCCCCACACGCACTCCTGATGCAACTGGTTCCATCTTGTTGTCCTTTATGACACAACATGTCTTAAAGAATTCAACTTGTAGATCTTGATCAGTTATCATTGATACAGAGATTAAGTTATTCTTATTCCCGGGCACATACATCACATTATTAATATGTCTAATGTTAACGCTAGGCAAAATTACCGGAATATCATCGTACCCTTTGATCTTATAGCCTTTTTCATCTCCTAGATAAATCTTAGATCCACAAGAGGTTTCTTCAAACAACTCAAACCAATTTATCTTACCTGTCATATGTGAGGATGCGCCAGAATCAACATACCATATGTCATCCTCATCCTCCTCAAAAGCTGAAAGAGCACAATCAGTGGCAAACAGTCGAAGATCATGACTATGACCTTCATCAGCAAACTAACTCATGTGATTACTCTGCTTATTCCTGGCTTCATCTATCTGTCTCTTAAAGAAGAACTTAGCTTGATGACCATTTTTCCCACAGTAAAAACATTTAATGCCAGAAAAATTATTTACATACATACCTCAAAATGGTATCTTTTGAAAAATTCTTCCGCCTTTCTATTTTTTTTGTCATTGTTTCCCTTTGTATGGATTTTTATTCACCATCAGTGCAAGATCGACACTCTGAGGTCTCAAAATTTTGTCGTTTCTCTTCTTATTGTAATAAAATTCTTGTCAATTCTTCAAATGCAAGGGCTTTATCTCATGTTTCCAAGCCTATAATGAACGTGTGATATTCATCCTTCATTCTATTCAATGTGATTGTGACTAGATCGGAATCAGACATCTTCTCCCCAATGGCACCCAATCTTCCCAGGTATTTAACCCTTGCAATGAATCCAGTAGTAGATTCATTCTCCTCCATCCTCATTGAAAACAACTTTCCCTTTAGTGAGAAGATGTGATTTATGCTTTTTTTCTAGTATAAGTTATTGAGCGTCATCTAGATCTCAGTGGACAATTTTCCATCTCTGACGTGTGGGATAATATTGTCTTTAACAAACATCTTCATAAACACTTTCTCCTTGTTCTCCCTTTTATCCCAATATTGTATAAGTTTGGTTGTCCCTGTTGCAATATTCAGTTTCTGCTTATCACTGCTGACAATTGACCATGCATTTTCTCCCCCAAGAAGTTTTTGTAGCCTGAATTTCCAATTGTTATAATTGGACCTATCGAGCTTTCTAGACTCGTTGAGATTTTTCTGTAAAGTTATTCATACTTGACTGATCGTATTTCTGATCCTCCAATTAATTCTAACCAATTGAATAATTACAAGCTACACTAAAAAATTACTCAATACATACCACAACCTAATCATAGATCTGCCATCGATCTAACACGATCTCTATGACTGCAACTCAGATCCACCACCAATCTGAAGAGTTTTCGTGTCTATGACTTAGATTCACCACAAACGGAAAAATCCCATGTGCAGAACCAACAAAGGATGTGTCTGCGATTTAGATCCACCACAAATAGGAAAATACCATGTGCAGAACAAACAAAAGGAGCAAGTGCCCTTCTATGTAGAACATTTGTGTCGGTAAATAATTCTCTAAGTAAACCCCTATCAGCGCGGCTATTGCCCAAAAAACCACACTGATTTACCAAAGGCAAGTGTTGATTGTTCCGATCGGCAATATTATCATGAAAAAACCTGCGCTGACCCACCTTTTGCTCAGAAAAAAAAAAATCAGAGACTGTGTGAGGAACTGTGTTCCTCGTGTGACTGATTTGTTTGCTGCAGTCTAACTACTCCTCTATGAGCATTGAAGCTCCTATGTGCAACATAGCAATGAAGGCTCTGTAGCCGCCAGGGCTCTGTAACCACTTAGGGCTCTAAAGGAAATCAGGCTCACCCAGTCTGAGCTCTGATACCATGATAAAAAGTGAATTGGATAGAAGAGCAATCTCTCAAGAGAGTACTGCTCCTGGATAATGCACACAAATGGAGAGTACACTCTATATTAATTAATCAAATGATACAAATATTACTACATCAGAAAGGAATAGGAAGTTGTAAACAAACTTCTATATCCTAGGAACTAATACTAACTTAAGGAGCTATGTTACAACAATGTAACCATCTCTCAATTAATACAAAATAATATTAATTATTTTCAACTACCTAGCCAATAAATATTACGCCTCAAGCTTGTTGAGGTATAAAAGGTGTATTTTTAACTCCTATTTATCCTACATTAATTATCAATCCAGGTATGACTTTTTATCTCAAGAGTGTACTCAGTCTGAGGCAGCAATTTAATATAAGAGTAATGCTCTCCAATTTGCAGTACAGTGTTTCAAATACAAGAGTAAACGGATGCTTGAAAATAAAATCTAATTGCAATGACATGAAACTTAATGCTCTAAAATCCAATCACTCACTCGGCAATCATCAGTCAAGGATGCAGTAGTAATAACTCTTTCCTCTTTCAACTGATGTAAATGAAATCAAGCGTAAACAAGATCCTCAATCTGAGAACTTAGACAGTAATAGCCAATGTCATTTACAGTTGATGATCTTACACTCCACAATAAAGAAACTAATTGGAAATGGTAACTGAGTTAAATGAATAATGTTTCTAATGGAAATAGAATAAACACGTTCTCTGCAATAAAATTCTAAAGCAAACCAAATACTTACAGGAACAGAATAAACAGTAAAGCTAGTTATCAGAAATGAACAGCAAAGCTATTTAATGGAAATGAATAGCAAATTCTGAACAACGAAGCTTTATATCTGAGAAGCATAACAATACAAGTTACAAAGCAATAAATAATCTTGTTATGTTGGAGAGGAATAGCAACGCAATTCACTCACAACTGATGCAACAAAACGATTTCATAAAACATTGAAACAGTAAGCTATAAAACATGGAAACTATGAAGAAATGCGACTATAGGAAATGAGAACTAAAGCAAACCATCACATGACCAGAATTTTAAAGTAATGGTACAGATAGCAAGTGGATCCACCAGGGCTGGGCCCTTAGCTGCTAGTGAAGCACCATCGAACTACTCCAATATCAAATAATGGAACAACAACCGGATTATATATTAATCATATGTAACATAGTTTACAAGAAATCACACTATGTTTTAACCAACGAGAGTCGATGAGAAATCATGAAAATAAAATAGGAAATCTGAATAATCATAATACATCCCTGATTTTCTACAAGCGCTATCCTTTTATAACACCTAGCGGACGAAACAAGAAAGATAGATAATCTTTGAGCAGTGATCCCTCAGGATCGAGAGATCCTGAGGGATTCGCTCTATCTTCTATCTTCAGTTATCATTTTATCTTCTTGCACTGATGTCGCGCTATTCCTTTCTTTTATTTGACTGTGCGCTCCAATCTTGAACTTCTTGTCTAGATATGGCCTTTTGTTGAAGGGGCAGCAGTTATTTCTGCTTTGTCTTTTTCTCCCGAATGGTGGCTTCCCATTTCATCTATTTCCTGCATATAAGAAAAGACAATATTTAATCAATTTGCAACAATCACTAATCTCCTTAATTCTATTATAATTCTTCAATATATTACCATTCTAGAATATAAAGGAGTTATGATTAAAGGAAAAAGATGAATAAATACATGGCAAATTCATACCTTTTCCAATGCTCAACACACCCCCCTGCTTACCCTTTTTCATGTCCTCATGAAAACCATAGTTTACATTTAAAGCAGTTAGAGAATATGCTGGAGAGGGGTTTTCATTAGGTGGTCTAAAACCATGATTTGCAGCTAAAAATTCAAAAATATGCCCTGTCTGCCCTTCAGGAAATTCATATTTGGCCTTATAGTCTGCTGCAGGATACCAGATAATAGGGCTTCGAAATCTACAACCTAACCGATACGAGGCTTCCCTAAATATGAGGTTACTATAGATAACCAGGAAATCGACAGCTAACTCAAAATTTTTATAATTGAATGGCTCTCTATCTTGAATATTCCGATTGGAAATATTCCATCAGAGTTTAGCTGCTACTACAGCCTGGTCTCTGATGCACAAAAAATATTCTACCCCATCCAGGATGATTACTTTGTGGATGGCTCCCAATGTCTGGATCACACCCTCCTTTGTCATTAAACTTTTCTACCTAGCCCATAATTATAGTGGGTGTCTCGGTTCACCCCTAACCCAAAGGTCTAACCCATTTTCTTGTCTCTGAAAAGTGTTATAGGCCTTGAGCCATTTTAACTAGTTAACAACAAATGAAATGAATGCTTTATATTGGACATCACCCACAAAAGGACTGGGATTTATCTCAGTTTCCTCTTCCAATATAAAATTGTGCAAATAAAATTCACAGAGTAGGCGCTGAACTTTTACTCCATAGAGTTTACAACATTTTATAAAATCATCTACAGTTTTTAATTCTATAGGTTTTCCTGCCTTAACAGCTTTAATTTTTAACTACAAATATCTTTCTAACAAGAACAAAGCATATTTTTTGGCAGGGGACCTACATGCTAGAACATCTGTATATAGAGAACAGAGAGTATCCATTTGATTCCTGACTGTTTGTAGTCTATTCCTTACCTCTTCAAATTTTTCTTTTGCCTTCCGACATTTATCGAAGGCTTCTACCTCTGATGCATTAATGTCCCTTAATTGCTGTTGTAACTCTTGGTATTTCTTCCTAGGAATAGTCTTTTATTCGAGATTTTCTCTAGCCTGCTGAGCCTATGCTAGATCCTCTAGGAGTTTTTCTATACCAAGGTCATTGTTTATCAAAACATTTTGGGGTTGAAGAGGACAGCAAAACTTTGACCCTGTTATATAAAAACTTGTTCTGAACATCTTTATTACAGACTTGTAGATTTTTGGTTTGGGCAAATACGTTTGTAACAACTGCCTATTGTTCCTTGCTATCCTGAATGAATATGGACTCGGTTTGAGTCTCCATGGCCCTTGTATTATGGGGTTCCATTTGGATGGCTGCATCCCCCATTTTCGGGATTCTTTTAGAGATTTTCCCCCTTTTCAGAACCCTTATCTTTTGTTTGAGTTGTTTTACTAATTTTAGCAGCTTTTGTTGTTCCTTCCGCAGCCGCTTAATTTCATTTGTCTTCTTCTTCTTTTTCTTGGGAGGAACAGTTATTTCCTTTTCTGGACTTGGCTGCTCAGCTGGGTTTTGTTCTTCAGGGACTATGCCCTTGTCCTGGCTTGTTTCCACATTCTCTATTTGGAACACTTCTTTAGTGTTCACATTATCCTGACTAGGTTCCTCAGGGGAGGAAACCCTAGTTTGATCTGCTATTTCCTGAGGGGCTTCTGCTTCTGCCTCCTCCTCGTCATGCATTTCCTCGGATGTATCCTTGCTGTGGATAGTATGTTCCTGTGATTTTTCTGCCTCGATATTGAGGTTGAGCGGACTCTGTGGTTGCATATACTCACACATATTGGCAAAAATTTGGGCCAATTCATCCTCCTGCAATGGACTATGTGGTGGACTTGCACTGGAGCTTACGGGAGGTTCTTCTTCCTCTCTTTCTTCTTCACTAGTTTAGTTAGTTTCTTCCTCTTCCTGATTTCTCCTCCTTCAAGTTGCGGGGGTTGCTCATCTCCAGAACTAGGTAATTCTAAGGGTTGGCTGCTGCTACTCTGGAGGTTTCCCAATGCTGAGCAAGACTGTAAATAACTATTAATCAAATTAAAAAATGGTGTCTTAATACCATCCTTGTATGACGAGATTTCCTTATGCTCCAAGCAGGGTCATGCAGTAAAAAATTTAAATATGCAGGAAAATTCACAACACATTCCTATTTTAGTACTTCTAATAATTTGAGGTGGCGTGGTCTTACCACATCCTTTCTTCCATCGCATGTAATGTAGCTTTCCACAACTCTAACATGTTCTACCCATGGTTCCCCAAAAGTTTCCGGCTGGACCCCTTTTCCTTTGATGGTCAGGGTTTGTCCTTTGTCCTGAAAGATGTTCATGGCCTCTTGAAGTATCAATTTTTTATGGGTCCATACGGGTCCAACTGCTGGTAGAACAGACACCTCAAAAATTACTGCATCTGTCACTGTTATTTTCCTTCCTCTTACTATGAAATGGTCCTCCTGCAAGTTCTACAAAAATTCGATGGCCACAGTTTCATGGGGCCGCTGCAGTCGTGTAAGGTAGGTAATCCACCCTGCTTTCTCCAAAATTTCTCGTGCTGCATCGGAAACTATTAGTACTTGAGGTTCACTACGTACTGCTCGACCTCCCATTTCATCTAAGCCCTAAACACTGTTAATGTTTCACAATCATACACAGAAATGGAAATGGAACAACACCTCGTGCATATCGAAAAATACTGTTAAACTTGATATTTCTGGGATTTGATGAAAATAAGGAATTGACCCATATGCAGGTGTATTTTGGAATTCACCCACACCCCCCTGAAATATGATAGGTCGCCCTCGACTAGCAAATGGAGGAGAGGCGTACTGGACAACAGTCGTACATATTCATGACATGATAAAAAATTATCGAATTACTGAAATCGAGGCATATTATGAAATCGTGAATAGATATGGAAATGCTATGTAATGATTCGCAAATAGGAAAAGGACAGCTGATATAAATAAAAGTGCTTATGCAGTAATTATCCACTTAAACCATTATGACTGATTCATAAACAATATTTCATGTATAAGAGGTTCAACAAAGGGGTTTAGGATCATAATATCATTTGAAATTAAGATAAATATATAATAAAAGGGTTTATAATTGCTATTTATTTGTGAAAAATATGACTCCAATACCATCAGCAGAGCTCTTTTGCCCACAGGTGTCTATAACCTTGACAAAGTTGCTTTTTCACCCTTGGAACCATAATCCTTTATATATGCCTAGGAAAGTTCTTTGTGATGTCATGATGGAGGCCATTGTGCTGGCTTGGGAACTAGATGAATCACAATGCCATTCACAAGGAAGGAGTGAAAGGTGGGCAGGCCGGCTCATGATGAGACCTCCTATTCCAAGGACTTTTTATTTTTCTGAGTTTCCCTTTGGATCATATCCCTGGTGTGGTGGCCATAATGGGAATGCCACTTCACTGCTTCCTTATGATCATGGTAGGTTGGCTCTTGATGAGACCCCCTATCCTCCATCTGACATATCATAAAATTGTTAGTAATCATATAGATATATTTTTTCTTTTCTTTTTATTTTATATAGCACTTGCCTATTTATGTATAAAGGATGGCTCACCACTCCTTAAGAGTAGGGATGGTGGAAGAAGTATGAACATCTCAATAGAAGAAAATATTCCCTTATTCTTATTCAATAATAAAAGTCAAAGAGAATTATGAGGATTAGGGAAGAACCAACATGATAAAAATAATTAGTCAAATTAGTTTTAGTGAAAATAAAGACAGCAAAGTGATATAGATAGTTTTCCTTTCCTTTTTTTCTTATCAATGCCTAGCAATTTCTTTAAAGACTACAATTTCTCCTTGATATGATGATTCCAGTAACCTATAATTTTTGTGTCCTTTCATAAATTTGTATATTTGACTTAAAAGGATCATGAAGAATTCACAAAATTTCTCAAAATTTTGTTCTAAAAAAAAGAAAAATGCACTCAAAATGTGTTGTTACTTAGACAGAACAGTTGTTTTTCCTTAAGAAGAATAGCAGAAAGAACATCTGCACACAAAACTGCGGTTCCTTTAAGAAGAACATCAAAAAATAAAAACACGCAAGTTGATGTTCCTTTAAGAGGAACAGTAGCTATTCCTTAAGCGGAATAGAAGATAAAACAAACAAGAAATGTTGATCCTTTGGCAGAACAGCTTAAAAAACCACTCCAAATCGAAACTGTTGTTCCTTATAAGGAATAGTAGAAAGTGAGAAATAATGGGGAAGGGGCTATTCCTTTTAAAAGGAACGACAAAGACAATCGGCAGAAATCATGCTCCTTTTAAAAGGAATAGAAAAAACAATTAGCGGAAATTATGTTCCTTTTAAAAGGAACAACAAAAACAATCAGCAGAAATGTTGTTCCTTTTTAAAAGGAACAAAAAAAAAAATCAGTGGAAATGCTATTCCTTTTAAAAAGGAACAACAAAAATAATCGGTAGAAATGTTGTTCCTTTTAAAAGGAATAGCAAAATCAATCGGTGGAAATGTTGTTCCTTTTAAAAAGGAACAGCAAAAGGATGAACAGGCAGACGTGTTGTTCCTTAAGAGGAACGGTTGTTGTTCCTTAAGAGGAACAACAGTCGTTCCTTAAGAGGAAGAGCACGAAAAATAAAGACACACAAGATTGATGTTCCTTGTTAAGAGGAACGACTGTTGTTCCTTAAGAGGAACAACAGCTATTCCTTAAGAAGAACAACATGAAAAATTAAATCTGTACAAGAAACAGTTCTTACAAGCAAAATTAAAAGAAAAGCTTATGTAAAAATTTCAGAAATAAAGGAATTGCTCAGTGAATGAATACTGAGGAGGAGTTATCTTCCTCAGCAAGAATCTGCATAGTAGAATCTCCCCGTAATTTCTAGTAAAAGGATTCCTGATTAAGCGGTTTGTGGTAAAGCCGTACTCGATGACCTTTTTCTTTGAAAGAATGTCCAGATCCATCAATGGTAGTTAACGTAATGGTGCCATTGTCATGCACTTTTTGTATCTCATAAGGTCCAAGCCATTATGTCTGGAGTTTTTTGGGGAAATCCTAAAACCTAGATTCATATAGGAGTGCCCAATCTCCTTCATGGAAGATTTTATTTTTAATGAGGGCATCGTGCCATTTTTCTCTCTGTTGTTGAATTAATGCAGTGTGCTGGAGGGCGGAGAGCCTAATTTCATCTAACTCATTGATTTGTTATAATCTGTTGACCTGGGCCTCATTTAAATTCAAACCCACCTCCTGGATTGTTCTTAATGTTTGAATTTCAAATTCTATTGGAAAGATGGGTTCTTTTCCAAATACTAATCGATATGGTGAATACCCAGTGGTATTTCTCCATGTTGTTCGATATGCCCACAAGGCTTCCAGAAATATTGAAGCCCAGTCACGTCTGTGTGATGCAACTTTTTTTGTAAGTATTTCTTCTATCACCTTATTCGTGCTCTCTGCTTGGCCATTTGCCTGTGGGTGGTATGGGGTTGTAATTTTGTGTTGAATGTGGTAATTTTTTAATGTTGCAGCGATTTTATTACCTACAAATTGCGGTCCTCCATCTGTAATTATGTCCCTTGGGAGGCCATATCACACAAATATTTGGAAAAGGAATTGTATTACAGAGTCCTCTGTAGCTCTTGGAAGTGCCTCTACTTCAACCCATTTAGTAACATACTTTGTTGCAACTAGTATTTATATTTTCTGATTTGATGGTGGGTTAATAGGACCAACAAAATCGAGTGTCCAACGCTCAAATGGCTCGATTAATAACTGTGGATTCAAAGGAATTTCATCGGATTGTCCATGGTGTCCCACCCTTTGGCAACTATCACAGGCTTGTACAAACTTTTTAGCATCTTTAAAAATTGTAGGCCAGTAATAGCCTCTTTGTAAAACCTTCTGACCAATCCTACGATCTGCGAAATTTTTGCCACATGGCCCGTCATGACATGCTTTCAGGATGTCAAATATTTCATCTTCTCGGACGCATCTTTTGATGTGCATATCTGCTCCTGTATGAAATAGGTAGCCCCCAATCCAAGAGAATCGGGTACTGTGTTGTATTATATATTTTCGTTCATTGGGTGTTAGATGCTTAGGTGATTTACCTACTGCTAAATAATTTGCAACATCAGCATACCATGGGGTTCTGGCAGTAACAAAAAACAAATGTTCATCTAGAAACTGATATTCGATTGCTGCTGCGTCTGTTGGTTTTGGAATTCGTGAGAGAAAATAAGCTACAGGATTCTCTTTTTTAGGTCGGTCCTTTATTGTGATGTCAAATTCCTGCAATAGAATCAACCATATTGTTACTCTACCATTTGTAACAGGTTTATTTGCTAAAAATTTTATGGCAGAGTGATCAATATATAAAACTACAGGATACCCAGTTATATAATGTCTAAATTTATTTACAGCATGTATTACAACTAAAAATTAATTCTCAGTCACAGTATAGTTTAATTCAGCAGGAGATAGATTATTGCTAATATAATAAATTTCATATGGCTTTTTATCTTCTTCTTGCCCAAGGACTACTCCGATAGTTGTGTTTGAGGCATCAGATGAAATTTGGAATGGCAAATCCCAATTTGGGCCCCTTAGCACTGGGGCTGTTGATACAAGATTTTTCAGATCCTCAGAAGCACGGTCACATTTATCTGTCCAACTAAAATCAACATTCCCTGTTAGTGTGTATAGAGGTGCATCTATTTGAGAATAATGCTCTATAAATCTTCTATAATAACCAGAAAATCCTAGAAATCTACGTAACTTTGTTTGTGTGGTAAGAGTAGGTATTAACAAAATTATCTGAATTTTAGCTGGATCTACCTGTATTCCAGCTGCTGAGATATAATGACCTAAGACAAGTCCCTAGGTCATCATCATGTGACACTTCTCATGGCTTAAGCAGAGCCTGGTGGAAATACACCTTTGCAACACATTTTCCAATGTTTCTAATGCTGGCTCAAAATCATCTCCATAAGGCGTGAAATAATCCATATATACTTCGAGCCCTTCATTTATTAAATCTAAAAATATGCTGAGAATGGCCCTCTGAAATGTGGCAGGGGCATTGCATAGACCAAAGGGTAAAACTCTGTAAGAAAATTTTCCCCAAGGACAGGTAAAAGTAGTCTTGTCATGGTCTTCAGGGGCAATCTGAATCTGATTGTATCCACTGAAGCCATCTAAGAAAGAAAAGAATTTCTTTCCTGGTAATGTATCTAATACCTGATCAATGAAAGGAAGGAAAAAGTGGTCTTTCTGGGTTGCTTTGTTTAGTTCTCTGTATTCTACACATATCCTTCACTTTCCATTCTTCTTTGGCACCACTACTAGTGGAGAGACCCACTTTCTATCAGATATTGGATAAAAAAAGTTTACATCCAAATTTTTTTGTAATTCAGCTTTCAAATTATCCTTAAGATGAGGGTTTAATCTTCGTTGGGGTTGGTGAATGGGTCTATCATATTTTTCTGTATAAATGTGGTGTGTACATAACTGGGGATCCATTCCTTTCATGTCTGGGTAATCCCATGCAAAATCTCCTTTATATTTTTTCAGTAGTTGGACCATCTTCTCTTCTTGTTTAGAAGTCAGATTTTTGTTAATGTTCAGAGTTTTTCCTGGCTCAATTTATATATTTTTTCTATTGTAAATAGAAGTGGTAGGTATTGATTGATCTTGAATGTCTTTCAGGGGATATTCTTCTTCTTCATTATCAAATGCTTCCTTGATCATGTGACATTGCAAATGGGATTTAGTTTTTGGTTGGTTAATGAAACTGTTAATGATGTCATCCTCTATTTGGTCTTTAAAGTCGAGGGAATATTCTATGGTTAATGGTGATATAATGTTTTCTATGAGGTATGATACACGTTGTTTCTTTGTTTTTATTATTGTTAGGCTTGGCTGGGCTAGAGGGTATAAGGCTAAATTCTTGACATAACTCCATCTAGTTATAGTCATGCTGCCTTGTCGGCAGCCAATGTAAGCATCAGCAGTTGCCAGGCAAGGTCTACCTAAAATTAAAGGGTTTCCATCTAGCCGGTTTTTGGGGTTAATAATCAGGAAGTCGGTAGGGTATTCCCAGGAGTCTACAGATACCATTACATCATGTAGTGTGCCTTCTGGCTTGACTACCGATCGATCAGCCAATTCCAATAAGGTTTTTGTTGGATCTAATGATGTAATGCCAAGTTTTTGACAAGTGGTGGTTGTCAGGATATTGATTGCAGCTCCCAAATAAACTAAGGCATTTGGAAATGATTATCCATTTATTTTCACCGTAAATATAGGATTTCCTGGGTCCTCATACTTTACAGGTGCTTCTCCTCCTAATAGTAAGTCACATAGAGTGCCGCCTACTTGGATGGTTGGGTTATTTGTTGCTATCCTCTTTGGCTTTCTTATACATAGTTATTTGATGGTCTTTGCATAAATGGGAATATCTTGGATAGCTTGGAGGAGTGGGATTTTATACACAAATTTTTCAATTCTCCCAGAAGATAAAAATCAAGATGTTCTATTGGATGAGGTATGATTAGTTGTTCTGGGAATGGTGGAGAAGAGGTGGTTTCTCTCTCATGAGTTTGTTGTCTAACCTCATTCTCCTTTTGAAATGTTTGTTCTGAAGGTAACAGATTTTCAACTTGAACATTTTTGTCTTCCTCTGATTCTATTATGCACCCAGACCTTAGTTGAAGGTTGTTGCACTCCCTTAACTTGGTTTCTAGTTCTGGTGCTTCGATTATTTGAACAGATTGAACCGGCCTATTATTAGGGTTCGGGTTGGGTTGGGCTAGGAGTTGCGGTCTTAAGTTGGTCTAGGGATTTTTTTGCAATGTATGTGGTGTTGGCAGCTTAGGTGGAGGGAGAGGAATCGTTCCAGCTGGTTGATTCATAGATCTTTACCAGTTCGACTTCCAGGTCTGACTCTGTGAGGTGGAGGGGGACCATTGTGTTGGATATGTATTATTTTTCCAAAATGTTGAATAGTAAGGAAAGTTCAGCCAATTGGTTTGATTTGTTTGATTTGGCCATGGTGGTGTAAGAAATGGCTATTGTGACCAATTGGGGAAGGGTGGCTAATTTTGCCACATTCCATTATATTGTTGAGCATTATACTAAGGAGACTGAAAAGAAGAGGATGGATCAATGGGCATACCTGTTTTTCGTGGCTACCATTGATGGTGCTGATTAAGTAGGTATACCATTTATGTTTCTTCTTCTGCTTCTTTGTAGATTGCTTTCAATCCCGGGAGTGAGGGGCAACTTTATGTGGAGTGATCTTTTGTGTAGATGGCACAAACCTGGACTGTATCCAGCGGGCACTCTTTATGGCTATGTTTCTTTCTGCATCTAGGGCAGAATATTGCCAAATTTTGTTATGCTTCTATTTTCTTTTGTTTATCTTTCATGATATTGAGCTGCGTTGTCAGAATCCTTAGAATATCAGTTTTGAAATATTCTAGTAGATTTCCAATTTATGTGCAGGTTATACCTCCACCGGAGGTCTTGCTATCCCTTGTGATCATGTCATGTTCTAATGGTTTTAGTCTTGTGCTGCCTCTCGAACTCCTGATACATAAATTAATAATGTCAGCAAAATTTTCCTGATATATGTCACCTTTGCCCATGATGTTTAATGTTTCAACCCATTGTTCCTTCATACCTTTAATTAATGTAGTTTTTAACACATTATCAGTAAGGGTAAATATCTATAAGGTGATCTCTGGAGTTTGTATTGAAAGCGTTCTACATATTCCTCCAATGTTTCATTAAGTTTTGTTGTCATCTAAAATATTTCATCCTTTAATTCCCTGGATGTACAATAATCCTGATATTTCTTTAGAAAAGAAGCTTTCATCTGATCCCAGTCATTTATAACACCTCCACCTAACCACATAAAGCATCTTAGAGCTTCTCCTTTCAATGTGGAGGGGAATAATTTTAGCTTTTGGGGATTGGTGATTTAGTCATACCCCCTGAATAATACATCGAATTCAAACAAAAATGCATCTTGATCTTCCGATGTTAAGCCATGGAATGTAGGAATATGATGGAGAGGAATGGCCTTCATAGGTGCATTAACTGCAGTGTCCACAATGGCATATTGTAGTGTGGAAGTTTGGGGTGGTTGCTGGTTCTGGGCCATTTGATCAAATATGTGCCAATATCCTCCTGGGATTTCAAGGGAATTATTCCTAGGCTGACTAGAAGGAGTAGGGATGACCTTAATAGCACTTCCTCGGTTTGGGATAATGAGTGTCCCTTGCTAAAATATTATCTGAGGGGATTTTGGTTCTTTAGGTTCTTCAGCTTTGTTTTGGATGATTTTGACAACACTTCCCTTATCTGGGCTGCTTAGTGTTTGGATTACTTCAAGAGGGGATCTTGGTTCTTCTATTTCCCCTGTTTCTCCTCCTCCTTCGCGGAGATTACTATATTTCTCTTCTTGTAAAGAAATTGGGCAAGAATTCTCAATTTCTTGAGAATATTGCTCAGTCTCTTCTGTTTGGCTATGCACCTCAGCAAAAGCTACAGATGGTGATTCTGTGGCCCAAAGGGAGCTACTAGGTTGTCTAGAAGCAATTTTTCTAGGGCCTACTGATGGCTAAGATTCAGCTTTCCTAATGATATTGTCAATAAAGGTTGTTTGCCCAAGGGTCACCGGTCCCTTAGGTTTTTTAGGTCTGGGGGGGATTTTGTTTTTTTTAGATTTTCTAGTCATTCAAAAAAATGAAAGAACTCATTTCTACCTTTAAACTTCTATGCAGTTCTGCTATGAAGTGGGCAAGTGAACGGGCATGTTCCTCGTTTGTTACGCAGGTTCTTACCTTCCGTTTTTAATACCTAGTTCTTCCTTAGTAGAGAAAATAAAATATACATCACTCTTTCTAAATAGCTAAACTCTCCTCAGAAACGATGCCAAAATGTTGAGGTATAAAATGTGTCTTTTTAACTCCTATGTATCCTACATTAATTATTAATCTAGGTACGCCTTTTTATCTCAAGAGTGTACTCAGTCTGAGGCGGAAATTTAATCTTAAGAGTAATGCTCTCCAATTTGCAGTACAATGTTTCAAATACAAGAGTAAACAGATGCTTGAAAATGAAATCTAATTGTAATGACATGAAACTTAATGCTATAAAATCCAATCACTCACTTGGCAATCATCAGTCGAGGATGCAGTAGTAATAACTCTTTCCTCTGTCAACTGATGTAAATGAAATCAAGCGTAAACAAGATCCTCAATCTGAGAACTTAGACAGTAATAGCCAATGTCCTTTACAGTTGATGATCTTACACTCCAGAATAAAGCAACTAATTGGAAATGGTAACTGAGTTAAATCAATAATGCTGCTAATGGAAATAGAATAAACACGCTCTCTGCAATAACATTCTAAAGAAAACCAAATACTTGTAGGAAAGGAATAAACAATAAAGCTAGTTATCAGAAATGAACAACAAAGCTATTTAATGGAAATGGACAACAAATTCTGAATATCAAAGCTTTATATCTGAGAAGCACAACAATACAAGTTACAAAGGAATAAATAATATTGTTATGTTGGAAAGGAATAGCAACGCAATTCACTCACAACTGATGCAACAAACGGATTTCATAAAACATTGAAACAGTAATCTATAAAACATGGAAACTGTGAAGCAATGAGACTAAAGGAAATGAGAACTAAAGCAAACCATCACACGACTGGAATTGGAAAGTAATGGTACATATAGCAAGTGGATCCACTAAGGCCGGGCCCTTAGCCGCTAGTGAAGCACCGCCGAACTACTCCACTATCAAATAATGGAATGGCAACCAAATTATATATTAATCATATGTAACAGAGTTTACAAGCAATCACACTCTGTTTTAGCCAACGAGAGTCAATGAGAAATCGTGAAAATACAATAGGAAATCTAAATAATAATAATACATCCCTGATTTTCTACAAGCATTGTCCTTTTATAACAGCCAACAGACAAAACAAGAAATACAGATAAGCTTTGAGTAGCGATCCCTCAAGATCGAGAGATCTTGAGGGATTCGCTCTATCTTCTATCTTCAGTTATCATTTTGTCTTCTTGCGCTGATGTCGCGTTGTTCCTTTCTTTTATTTGACTATGTGCTTTGATCTCGACCTTATTGTCTAGATATGGCCTTTTGTTGAAGGGACAATAGTTATTTCTGATTTGTCTTTTTCTCCCGAATGGTGGCTTACCACTTCATCTATTTCCTACATATAAGAAAATAAAATCTTTAATCAATTTGCAACAATCACTAATCTCCTTAATTCTATTATAATTCTTCAATATATTACCATTCTAGAATATAGAGTTATGATTAAAGGAAAAAGATAAAGAAATACATGGCAAATTCATACCTTTTCCAATGCTCAACCACACAAAAAATTGAGAAATTGAGAGGAGGTCAACCTGTAGACAATGAGGTACAAGTCAAATTGTTCGAGAAAGAACCCTTAAGCCAATTTAGAATTGTTTCCCTCTCATAAAATTAAAATCCATACCTACGAATAGATGATTATCAATCAGGTTTTGAACTCTCAGGGGTTATAAAAGAAACAAAAATTAATATAAGAAGAAGGGAAGTTCCAATAGTTGATATACTTGTAATGAGTAAGGGCACACCTTTACTCCAATATTGTATGCACAAGAAAGCAAGGAGGTTATTAAGATAATAAAATTTTGGTTTTTAAGTTCCTTTGGTTATCATTTTTTGAAGAGCTTCCCGGCTTATCCATAGTTTCAAGGAAAATTAGTCGACAAATGTTCCTTGATACTGTGGATAATTTGGGAAGATATTCAAAAAAGATAATAAAATTTGATCAGTATAATTTGACGGATGATGAAAATTGAGAACGAAACTAAAGTCCTGACTGTGTGAACACATGTAGAGAATCGTCTCACCTCGTAAATTAAAAAAAGGGGAACTATGTTTTCATTTGAACTATAAAAAATTCACTCATAAGATATAAAGAAATTTTCCTTAAGATAGTAGTTGAAACACACTGAAAGGAATCCCAAACTTTCATTATAAAATAATTATTTAGGCAGAGGAAGGAGGGGTGGAAACCCGTTCCCCATACTAAGCTTCCAAGAAAAAATAATTGCGAACAACATGGAAGGGAAGAGGTAAGTTCTAATTACCTTTCCAATATCTACAATACCCATTGGAATCAATTTGAATCAACCCACAATAAAATTTGTGCAAGATACATGATAATATCAAGTGAAAACCCCCACCAAAATTCAGAACTGGTACAAAAATTTGCAAGAAAATGGAATCATGGTTTCCCACAAAAAAGAGCTGAAATAGAAAAGAGAAACCAAGTGCCTCTTCCAGAACTCCCTACCTCGAAACAATGGCCACATTAAACACCATCCCTGAAAGAAGGAAAAAAATAGAAAATCAATGAAAGAAGTCAGTTCATAAGGAAACAAAGGTACATGATGAATTCAAAATATCATAATGCCAACTATGAAATATTTGCAGTAGTGAGGATCCAAGCTAAATCCCAAGGTTACAAGTGTTCAATGGCGGAAATTTATTGGTGTATTGAAGGAAAAATGACCATAAAACTCTCAAGAAAAACTTTTGTTACATTTTCAAGACTCCAATGCATATCTCTAGCAATGCCAACAACGAAAGCCAATAATGGTGTTGGGAGGAGTAAAGTAATACAATTAGGCTTAACCCTAATCGATCTCCACCCTCAGATTATAACAAAAACATCTCTACCATTGAGGAAACCCAGTAAAAATGGTCACATATAATTAGTTTGTGTGGAATCCACACATAGTTCCAAATGTTCGACATTGGGACAATCTCTATGATATATACCACATGAAAGAAAATAATAACAATAACATGGTATAAAGAAGGAAAATAATTGAAAATAAGCCTAGGAATTGAGTATAAGAAAGGGCTCACATAAATAGAGAAGCTAATCATGTATGAAGCTAAAGAGAGATTGAATTTATTGGCATGAGTATATTTTGTATCTTCATTGAGAAATAAATGAAGATATAAATGGAATAAGGAAAATATTATTTCTGATTTACAATTATAACAATAAGAAAATGAAGCTTTATTGTGTATGCAAATGAAAATAGTGTATTATAAGGTTGTTTAATAATATTTTGTAGAGAAAAACACTATCGGATCTCTGCACCAAGCTGACCTCCATGACCTAGGGTTTTCTAGTTTTCGCGTTGGCTGCCCTAGGCAGTCCTCCTCCCCCAGACCGATAAACCGTGATTTCTCACCTGGACAGCTTCAAGCTCACCGATGACTGACTCCAGTGGGGGGACTGCTTCTCCCCCCCTCACAGGCCAGCCTCCCATAGGGGAAGAGGCAAGGGCTGATACCATCAATCAACACAACTCTGACCCATCTCAAGAAACTACAGGGGTGACACCCACAATGAAACCGACAAATACACAAGAAGCAACAACAATGAACACTAAATCGCTACATGCATACCAAAAAACTCCAAGAAAACAGTGATAGAACTCCCAGCACAGCGCATCAATGGCATAATCCAGTTCATGAAAGATCACATACTGATAAGCAAGTTCATGGGCTTCTGGCCCACTAAAAAAGCATTGAGAGGATGGATAGCCTCGAAATGGAAACCCAATGGCCATATTGACCTATAGCTATGTGCCAAAGGCTTCTTCCATGTACCCTTCACTTTTTCTGAAGACAAAGATAGAATAATGGATGGGGGTCCCTATTTATTCAACACTGCAGGTCTATACCTTAGAACCTGGACTGAGTGTTTCAACCTAGACAAACAGGATCTCACTTGGGCACCGGTCTAGATCTGTCTCTACTCTCTCCCCCAAGACTATTGGGATGAGCTGACCCTCAGTGATATTGGCAATTCCCTAGGAAATTTTTTCAAGATCGTAGAGGAGACCAAGATCAACTGATACGTAGCCTATGCTCGCATATGTGTCTACATGAACCTAGCCGAACCACGACTAGGTGAGGTAAGCCTGATGCATGAAGATTTCGAATGGACAAAAACTGTATATTATGAGAACATTCCTTTTAGATGCAGAAAGTGTCATCAACATGGGAATCTCTTAAGAGATTGTCCCTTAAATAGGAAAGATACTATTGAAAAGGAATCAAATGAATAGGAAGTAGAAAGATTCATGAAGGTAGCAAGAAAAAAAAGACACAAAAAGAGAGCTACCCCTCAGCATAATAAAAAATGACCCACGATTAGAAACAACTTCACGACCCTAAATCAGTTAAATGGAAACAAACTCGAACCAGTCATCGAAGCTAGGGACACCGCCATGGAGCAGGCGCAGTCCTCAAAAACTCAACAGGACAAGCTCCCCCTTGAGACATTTTTGAAACCACCAACTGCAAGCGCCGCAAATGAAAACAACATGATAAATAGCAAAGAACAGATTTTGGAATCTATCCTGGAAGCGATGGAGGAAGAACTATAAAGAATAGATCTGGAAAGTTTGGATCTCATTGGGTTAGAGAAAGCCTGGAACAAGAAGGACTACAAATCAATTCTGGAGCAACAAATCCAAAAAATGGAGGAAATCCTAGCTAGAGCATAGCAGCTCCCCTCCTCGGGTATCTAGGGGGGCACACTCATCAACACAAAATACTTCACGAAAGAGTCTCGCAAAAGGGGCAGGAAAAAAACCCTGCAAAGAACCATATAAATTGGGAAAGAAACGGTCGATTCCGGGCGATACCCCAAGCTGACTAGATTCTACACCCTCACCTCCAATCATATCCCATGAAGCTCATCTCTTGGAATATAAGAGGGCTCAATGGCCCCACGAAGCACAGGATCATAAACAAAAGGATTAATAAGGAACATCTGGCAATATTCTACATGCAAGAAACCAAATATTCTAGCACTACTCTGGACTCCATCTTCAATTTTTTTTGGAAACGCAGCGATACAATAGTGGTTGATGAAAACAGGGCGTCTGGCGGCATTGAAATCATCTGGAACCCCCAAATCATCTCCTTAGATAACTTTCATGCTAACAGACACTTCATCCAGGTCAAATTTCACCTGATTGGCACAGACATCCATGGGCTACTCGCAAACGTCTACTCTCTATAAAATGCTCAACAAAAATTGGTTCTATTGGAAAACCTAGCAGAAATCAACAAACAGAGATCTCTCCCACTCTGGCTCTTGGGAGGAGACTTCAACATGATAACTAGTCTACAAGAAAAGAAGGGTGAAAGGATGCATTTGGAATCAGATAGTAACTGATTCAAAAATTTCATCCAGAGTAATAACCTCATAAATCTAGTCACCTCCAATGGAATCTTCACGTGGAAAAAAAAAAGAGGGGGAACCCATCAGATAGCCTCAAGGTTGGATAGATTCCTCATTACAGAAGATCTCATCCAGCTCGGAGGTAACATAGAAGCCACCACCATCCCGATGACAGGATCTGACCATTAGACAATACAACTTCAATGGTCCCAACCTGGTAAGCATGCACCTAAACCTTTTCGCTTCAAAGAATGCCGGTTCAGGCACCCGGGGTTCAAGGAAATGGTTTCCAAATGGTGGTCCTCCTTAGCCCCTTCTCAAGGAACGAAAATGCTCCCGTTCGAGACAAAACTGAAACTACTCAAAGGCATTTTGAAATTCTAGAACAAAACAACTTTTGGCAACATATTCACAGAATAGAAAAATATGGAGGAAAAAATGAAGAAACTGCAACAAAAAATTATCCAGGAAGGGCGCTTAGCTGAGTCGGAACATTAGGAGAAACCCCTAGCTATTCAGCTGGAAGAAAGACAGAACTAAGAAGAAGCCCTTTGGAGACAAAAATCAAGAATCAACTTTATCAAAGAGGGAGAAAGAAATACCAAATTCTTCCACTGTTCTACCATTCAGCACAGGATGCACAACAGAATCACAGTTTTCAAGAACCAAATGGGTGAAAGGCTGGAGACGCAAGAGGCCATCACTGAGGAGCTATGCAACAATTTCAGGGACATCCTTCACGAACCCAACCACCAGAGGCATGAGGCCATTGGGTAAATCACTCAACACATCCCCGAGCTGATAACAAATAAACATAACAGGATGTTTCCCATAGCTACCACTCTCTATGAGGTGGAACAAGCAGTCTTCTAGATGAAGGTAGGAAAAGCTCTAGGTCCCGATGGATTTACCACCAACTTCTTCCATTTCTTCTGGGAGACCATCCAAAACAAAGTTTAGGACGTAGTGGAGGAATTATTCTCCACCCATTGGCTTCTACCTGCGCTGAATGCCACCTTCATCCCCTTGGTTCCAAAAGAATACAATGCAGCCTAGTCAAGTAAGTACAAACCTATAGCTCTCTAAAATGTCATTTACAAAATTATTTCCACAGTTATAGCTAACACGCTGAAGAAGCTCCTTCCCCTCATCATCTCCCCGGAGAAAATAGGCTATGTAGAAGGCAGGTAGATTCTTGATGGCATCATGCTAACCCATGAAGTCATTCACTCCCTCAAAACCACCAAAAAACCAGGAATGCTTCTTAAAATTTACTTATCAAAATATTTTGATAAACTCAGCTGGGACTACATGAAAAAAGTTCTTTTAGCCTTTGGCTTCAGTCATACCTGGGTTTGATGGATCATGAGTCTCATCACTTCTCCCTTTCTCTCCATTCTGGTCAATGGCATCCCCTCTACCACCTTCAACCCCTCGAGAGGCATAAGACAAGAGGAACCCCTCTCTCCCTTTATCTTCATCATTATGGCAGAAGGATTGGGTTGCCTTCTCAAAAGCTCTGTCCAGACTGGTGCCATACTTGGATTACCCCTCCACAACCTGCCTCCCTCCTCTCACTAGAAATTTGTGGATGAAAATATGATTATGGGTTACCCCTCAGTCCAGGAAGCCTGATCCCTCAAATCCATTTGTGATTCCTTATTTGAAGCCTCGGGGATAGAGTTCAACCCTGAGAAATCACATATATTCTTCTTTCATATCTCCCCTCTTACCCAGTGCACCATCACCCACCTCCTTGGATTCTCCATTGCTTCTTTACCTTCCAAATACCTAGGAGCTCCGTTGACTGACTCTACCATCAATCACTCCTCCTGGAGTGCTCTGGTGGACAAAATGGAAACTTGGCTATCCAACTGGACCCACCGTAACCTCAACATTGCTAGTCATCTGGTCCTCATTAAATATGTGTTGCAATCCCTCCCTATTTATCTCTTCTTAGTCCTTGTAACTCCCAAATGGGTCCTCAAATCCATGTGCAACTTGTAATGATATTTTCTATGGGGAGGCACCAAAGATAAAACAAATGGGCCTTAGTCAATTGGAAGGATGTGTACACCCATAAAAGTCAGGGAGGACTAGGCCTGCGTGACCCTGAGCATAGCAATACCATAATGGGATCCTGCATCTGGTGGAAATGGGTCTCTAACCCCAAAACTCCATGGGCCAACCTATGGGCAGCCAAGTATGCGCAATACTGGCCAAAAGAGGATCTCATAGGGTATAACCTAGAACTGGCTGGATCCCAAATATGGAAAGCAGTAAGCAAACAAAAACTGATGATCCAAAATCAAAGCTTCTCGGAGCTGCGAAGTGGTAATCAAGACATATTATGGAAGGACTCCTAGCAATAGATTCCAAGCCTCTCCTCCATCTTCCACAGGCCTCTATGGAGTGCGGCTCTCCAAGGACGACAAAGAAAGAAGGCTCAAGACTTATGGACAGAAGATACCCCCCAAGGTTATAGGCAATGGCTACATACGAGCAGATGGAAAAGAAATTGAAACAATGAAAGCCATACAGAAATATGGGAGGAGCTCAGTACAAAAAGAAAAATCAGATTAAAAATAGGACCTGGCATCCTATGCTGGGGGAACATGCCCAACGGAAATTACTCAACCAAGGAAGCATACAACATTCTTCATTAGCAAAACCCCAGACCAGCATACCTCATTCAAAAAAAGATATGGAAAGCCAATATGTGGCCTAAAATAGCCACATTCTTGTGGCTTCTCAGTAAACAAGGCATCCTCACATGGGACCATCCATATGCCCTTTATGTTAGGATAACTAGGAAACCATCAACCACCTGTTGGACCAATGCCCCACTGCCAATTTCTTATTGGAAAAAATTGTTATCTTATGTCGATGTTCCAACTGAGAAAGGGGAAAAATCATCAACACCATTAGCAGCTGCCAGGACAACCCATATACTAGCACTCTCTTGAAAAATCTATGGAATATCATCCCGGGCATCCTCATCTAGAACATTTGGAAGGAATGAAACAATCACATATTCAAGGAGAAGGCATCCACTTCTTATCAGCTTTGGGATAGGATCCACAACAACCTCTCTAAAACTCTAGCCTTAGACACCTGGAGTCATGAGGACCTCCCCACCTCTGTAGCAGAATGCCACATATGGAACAATTGGAAAATGAGTCTAAACACCCCCATGGATATCAATCCTAGAAGCACAGGTAGAACCCCTACTCCAGAAAAATGGTCTCCCCCCTCTAACGGATTCTTCAAATGAAATTTTTATGGAGCATCCAAATGAAACCCTGGTAATGCAGGTTTTAGAGGCATTATGAGGAATTCTCAAGTATATCATCTCAAAATTTACTACGGGAACATAGGTTGGGTTAGCAATAATTTGGCAGAGTTGGAAGGACTGATAAAGGGTATTCAAATTTCCATTGAGTTCCACTACTTCCCTCTGGAAATGGAGGGAGACTCGCAAATCATAAATATGGCTGCCACAAAAATCCTACAAGGCACGACTTCCTTAAATGTTTCCAACAGCTGGAGACTTCCCCATAAGCTCAAGATGTTGGAACTCTTGATTCACAACCAAAGAGCCATCACTTTCGGCCACATTCGCAAGAAAGCCAACTCTATAGTGGATCTTCTGGCGAACAAAGGGGTGGAAATAAACTGTGAGATGCATCACCCCACCCTTACACAGGTTGAGGGGAAATCTCTCAGACATGAATTCCTCACTCTAATTCAGAAGGATCTGCTCCCCCCTGGATGTGGGTGACAGAATTGACACGCTTGACATTCACATCCCACACTCCCTGGGAAATGGATATCTTCTACGCAGGGCCTCACCTGCTGTGGATCCTCAAACCATTAGCCACTTGCACGAGACTCACAGAATCAGAAATGATGATGAGGGGATGGGAAAAGCGTCACCATGTCTTGATCATCACCTTGCCTCGATCACCATTAATGACCATCATGATTAACCTGTATTGCAGCCATCCCCCATCCCTCGAGCCTACTTAGGATTTCAATCATAGCACTTAGATGCGTGTGAAGCCTACTCATTGTTATCCTCATCGCACACATCCCAACCCCTTTAAAGAGATGAGTTGTTAGCCCCTTTTAATCCACACTTTATTATCACTACCTTTTGCCTCCTTAACTATGCTTTGGCTTCTCCCTGACTTCAGAAGGTTGCGAAGCTCTACTCTTAGCATAGCACTGCGCAGTCTCCTTAGGGTGGCTACACCCCTCCTGCAAACCTATCCCCCAGACATTCCTTCCCCCTGAGCCCCAGCACTACTTGCCCTTTGTTATACCCTATCCTGAAACATTCTCCCCTGCCTCTATGCATAATGGCACCCAGATTTCATCAACAAAATATTCGTGGAGGACAGAGAGGGTCTCTCCCTAGCTATTATCACTGTGGCGAGGAAAATCGTCCAGAGTTTATGGAAGGCTAAACTTCCAGCACTTTTGTGTGTAAGATTCTTGATCTTGAGTAGCATGCAGAAGCCCCTGGGAAAGGTGTGCAGAGAGGAAGACGTGGCCCAAGGAAGTCCACCATCTCTCCCCAAATGCACCCCTAACACTGGAAAACTGACCTGCTACCTGTTCAGGAGGAGGAAGATGCAGATTTGGACGTCTGGGTGATGGACTTCAATGGCTTATGGATGCGTGTTTTTTAAGGCATAGATCCAAAATCCCCCATCCTCTATGCACCAGTCTGCAATCGCAGGTATATAGTGGCGGATATGGAGGAAGCTACTACGCAGGCTCGTGCTTGCCCCATTGAGGAGGAGGTCCCCAACAATGATGATGAAGATGAAAAGTGAATCCTGCGCAGCTACACAGTTCTCCTATGTTTTTTGTGATTCTCGCCTTTTTTCTACTATTTACTTTTTGTTTCTTAGATATGCTATAGCTACGACACATAATGTAATTTTATGTTTTAAGCTGTGTTCAGGTTGGTTTCCTCCCCTGAGGCAACCTAGAAATCATGTAACACAGGCTAGGATTGGCTAAGCGTAGCGTTCCAACCCAAACTATAGCATATGTAACTTTATGTTTTCAAATTAATAGAATATCCCAACTTACCAAAAAAAAATAAGAAAAATAAAATTGTATGCTAAAATGGGGTATATTAGATTGAGGGTATTCGCAATTCCATTGCAGATTTCGTGGAAATTTCTATGATCATGAAGAGGAGGAGATAGGCCTCATAGGCAAGAATATGATTTTACATGACTGAGGAAAAATATTATTTCTGATTTAAAATTATAACGATAAGAAAATGAAAATTGTATGCTAAAATGGGGTATGTTAGATTGAGGGTATTGGCAATGCCATTGGAGACTTTGTGGAAAATTATATGGAAATTTATATGATCATGAAGAGGAGGATATAGGCCTCATATGGAAGAATATGATTTTACATGAATATTTCCAAACCCCTCCCTAAAACAATTGATAGCAACTACTATGATGAGATTTGTACTTAGAAGTCAGATAACAAACATGTGCCTTTTAAATGTAGATGATGCCATGAGAATAGGTACCTGCTTAGGTATTGTTCGTTGGTTACTTTATAAGATCGTGAGAATCACACCCAATATAACTTAGATGAATTTAAAGAGGTCTTACACAAAAAATACCGAAATGGCCTCATCTATAAAACGAAGTCAACTCACGAAAATCCAGTGAAAATTTTGGACAACTTAGATGGTAATTAGTTTCCAGTGCTAGCACATTTTAACGAAATAGAAGAGAGGGTGGGAGAGGAATTTCAAACCACACAAACAAAAATGGAAGTGGAAGACTAGAATGGAAACCTAAGATTAAAAAAAAAACCCTAAGAGGAAAACACCCAAAGATTCCTATGATTTCCTAGATCATAAATATTTACTAGGAAATACCATCATGAATTTGGAAGTGGAGGAATGAAAATAAAATATCAATTCACATGAGTGGACGATGCTAGAATTCCTAAAACCATGGGCAAAATTTTAGGTTGAAGATATTCCTATGGAACAAAAGCAACATTTTTACCATTCATACATGTAATGGTGGCAACAAAATATAGTTGGAAGGAGATCCAAAGGGTCCCAACATAACGAGGGAGGGGAATCCAGATTTGAATATAAAAAAAAGGTCAATAAACTGAAGAACACAGTTGTAAAGGTAGGAAAACTACTACGACGGTAATAATGTGGGCTAGTGAGTTTCAGATTAAATTGGGACAAGTTAATGAGAATACCGAGTGCTTCCCCCGAATTCCACCTACTCCTCAATGAAATTGGTCTCTTGGAATATTCAAGGCCTCAATAGTAAGGGAAAGTAGAGGTACCTGAAATAAATAATAGAGAAGGATAATTCAAAGATCATTATCTTACAAGAAACGAATGTTTCAAGTGAAAAGTTAGTATAAATAGTGGAAACATGTGGGAGGGCATGTGAATCAATGGATAATTACACCAAAAGCAATGTGGGAGGTTTTGAGGTGGTTTGGAACCAAGAGGTGATATTCTTCTAGGACTCAGTCACATACCCTAACATTTATCAAGGTGTTTCCATTGTATTGGAGAAAGAGAGGAGGTTTGCATATCTGTAGTTTAGGAACCCTCGGTACTAGGTGAAAAAGTGGGTTTCTTGAATGACCTATTGATTCTATAAAGGATCCATAGGGACGAGTATTAGGTATTAGAGGGGAAATTTAACTTAGTTATGAATTTGGAGAAAAATAAAGGGGATATAATGTGTATAAAACCAATGACCTATATTTTTCATGAAGTGATCCAAGAACAAAGGGCTATGGATATAGACACAATTAACAACACTTACACTTGGAGGTCACCGCCAAGTTGCTAGTCCCATGTGGAGCATGGCCCAACTTGATCCAATTTTTGGCAAAATACTCCGCAACTTGAGAAACAAAGTGCGTGAATTCGGATCTTCCAGGCGGTGTTTAGTGGCTTCGGGGTAAGTCGAAGCCGCTCATTGTTTAACGGGTTTTGGGTTTTAGTGCATTGTTTTGTCCTCCCATGGTATGTGGACCATGGATTTTTATGATATAACTGCTATATAAATAAATGGAAGGATTTTCAAAGTCATAATTTCATGGTCATATCAAGATTGTAATTGCATCTACCTTTCTGTGTTTTGGGCCTAAGCGAAGGCTTTGTAGCAGTGTGCGTGGAGGCCTTGAAGAGTCTACAATTTTTTGTGCAAACCACCTGTAGTTGTGTGTTTAGGTCAGAGAAGTGTATGTACTAAAGAGAATTATCATAATAAAAGAAAAGAAGTTTTGAAGGCATCTTTGTGTTCATATGTTTTATTTTCTTATTATCTACATTGCAAATTTGTTTATATGCTTTATGTTGCGTTTTAATGATAAATGCGCAATTCCCAAAAGTATTAAATGGTGAATGAAGTATAGGCTCTTAAAGTAGATAAATGCATCAGTGTATTTCAAAATAAGCATAAGTAGAGGTTTAGCAGTAGATCCACACTGTGTTTTCCCTTTATATGTATAATCCTCATTCTTATATCCCCCAATATTGCCTCGGGTGAGACCGTGATCAGTGCTACAAGTCATTGCCTAAAGGGCCGGTGGTAGAGGGTTTTTTTTGGTGCACAATTAACTTTGAACCTAGGTCAAGAACCCTCTGATCCAAAAAATGGTTCTATCGATGGGACCATGATATGTTTGAGGGACATGTGGATGTGGCATCCAACAAGGAAGGAAATACAAGACTGGGTATGTTATGAAACCAACTCCAAAAATAGAAGAAAATAGAGATCAACACCTTGGAATCAACCACTCTGAGGAGGAAAACTCCTTTACATTACATAAATGAACAATTATTGGATGATACAAATTAATAAACCTCCTTTCTATATATAGGGGACCAATGGGTCATAATATAGTCCTAGCTGACATAACAATAACAATGTTAGGGCACAACAATAACAATAGTGGGCTTCTATGTGGCACAATAATAGCAATATGAGGACTACATGGGAAAAATAATAACAATAAGGGGGCTATACTAACAATAAAAATAAGGGTATACACTAAGTATTATAGGGACCTAACATGCCCCTCGCCTTCAGAAAAGTGTTGTCCTCAATGCTTGATTATTTCTCAATGCTTCTATGTAAAATTCTCATCCTCCCATGTGGAATATTCAGCGGGTAAGTTCTTCCACTTGCTGAGATACTCTAAAATTGATTGATTTAGTAGTTTTCAATTTCTTGTTTCTGTGACTCCTTCAGAACTTCTTTCACTATGATCTTGATCTTCCTGTTGTTTCATTCGATTCTACACCAAAGTTAGGTTATTCTTTGAGAGTTGGAGAACTTGTTGTTGATTCTCGATGTGATATTCCACTTCTTTATCATCCATATTAGCTTTAATTTGATCCTTCAAACTATCCAAATTAGCCTCCATGTATTCTTTTAAACCATCTATGTTATCTTCGGTTGCTCTTTGTAAGATCAAAATTTGTTCCACTTGGTACCGTAATTTTTATATATCATACTACAATTCTTCCTCTTCATGCATCATAGTAGAGATTTCTGAGGTCTTAATGGGTGTGGAATTATTTTTGGAAGGCATTATATAACTCAATACTAGTATCTATGCTTAAATATGCACTTGGAATCACTTTAAACCGATTTTTCAAACAAAATTTATGCAAACTAATTTAAAAAATACACACCAGTTCTTGATTTTTAGGAGGTGTTTATTAAACTTGATTTATCTCTATTATGTTGGATCCTCAAGATCTAGATTTCTATCCTGTATTATCCCTCTAAGTACTATTTCCAATTCCATAGTTTTAACTTGATTTGTATTCTTCAAGGCAAAGTTATGTCCAACCTCCCACAATGAGCTAATTATAGACTGGTTCAGTAGAGCAAACTTGTACTGTGCGCCATGTGTCACTGTTTTCTTCTTCCGATATGAAATCAATACATAGGAAACTAAAGTATGTGTATTTTTGGACACTTTTTATATAATTCCAACACAATTTTCGGAGAGAGAGTTATGAATATATTCCCAAGTTCACCTCTTTGAGATGAAATTTTGGAGCCTACAAAAACCCTAACTTCCATAGATCATATCTCCGAAAATATTGTGAACCAAGATCTGGAATTCTTACACAAATTTCAATGGGATTTCTTTACAAATATGTTTTTGTTTTATATTTTGAGACTTCGTAGAAAAAATGTTATAGCAAAAATTCCATGATGACCTGTTTGAAGGAGAGAAAGCCCAGAATCCAAAGCTCTGATACCAAATTTTATGAAACGAGCTCCAAAAATAGAGGAAAAGAGAGATCAATGCCTTAGAAATTAGCCACTTCGAGGGGGAAACCTCCTTTACATTACATAAATGAACAATTATTGGAGGATACAAATGATAAAACCTCCTTTTTATATATAGGATTTCAATGGATCACAATATAATCCTAGCTGACATAACAATAACAATGTAAGGGCACAACAATAACAATAGTGGGCTTCTATGGGGCACAATAATAATAATATGGGGAATACATGGGAAAGACAATAACAATAAGGGGGTTATACTAAGAATAAAAATAAGGGGATACCCTAGAATTATAGGGACCTAACAAGGTAGATCCGAAAGAGCGTGAGTTCGCAATTCAAGAAAATAGAAATCTGCGACGTTTGACTGAAGGTTGGTTGCAGAGGTATCTTTTACTATAAAAACATGAGATTTTCTTCATGATGTTTGCTAATGAGATGCATGAATGCTTATCAAGGCTGACTGAGAACAATACATGTTTTAAGAATGACAAGCCTACTGTGTGGAGCCTTGAATTGGTACAGCCACTCAAGGATACCAATAACAACATATCAAGAGTTGTTTATTTCTGGATCAATAGTATTCTAGGAGGATTTATCATTAAGTTTGCGATAGACACATCTATATATTATAGCGAAGCTGAGCAAATATCTTTCAAGGTTCCACGAGGTAAGTATCTAAATTCTTTGAAGTTGTGGATTAAAATGATTTTATGTGAAAAGGGCGTACTACAAATGCAGTCAAATTAATGTTTGGAAGAAGTAATTCTAGATCTACATGAAGTGGAAATCGATACAAATTAGATCGCAAGAACTTCATTGAGACTGATTATGGTCCCTTGTTCAAAGAGTCTAAAAGCAAAGAACAAATAAGTAATCCCATAACCTCGAGAGGTGCATCGTAGTTAGGAGTTGAGGATAATAAGGGCACATATGGGATTCCACATCCTGCTACTACCCTTACCCCCCATCCCCCTCACCATACTTTTCCTCCACCTCCACCTCCCCCACCCCCTCCCCCTCCCTTAGGAAACATGGCCAATGATATTAAGCTACCTATATTTATAGGACTCATATAAGAGGATCTTGAGCAATTTTGGTTTGTGGCTGAAGTAGTATGAAAAGCAAGACAAATAACAAAAGAAGATATAAAGAAGGCACATATTGTTACCATGCTACCAAAAAGAGCACTGAAATGGTACATAAAGTATTCTACGACAAATCAGGGTGCTTCACTGGATGATACAAAGAAAGCATTGACTGCATAATTTTGAAATACAAAATATCAGTCGCAGTGTATTACTGAGTGTAGGTTTTAACTCTATACATAAATTATCTACAAACAAATTCTTAAAAATAGAAAATAAACAATAGCGAGTGCATAAAACATAATATAGATATACATAGATATTTCCCCCTAGATCCCAAACTAGGACTACCAACTTTATTTTTCATTATATTCCCTTCAAAGTTACAAGAAATATATATACATGTTGAAGCATTTATAAATCCCAATCCATTAATCCTAGATTAGAACATAATCGTAGTTCCCTTGATCGGATATACAAAATACCATGATAAGAAAACCATCATGCTCAAAACCATGTGCAAACCCATGCACAAAACCATAGGGAGGTATTCCCACCTAATATAGGGTCCAAAAAAAAAAAATCATAGCGCTGCCTCAGATCCCGTGCAAGGGCGTTATCGCCCCCCTGAAAACCCCTCGATAGGGGTGGTTGTGCCCCCCTATCACCCCCCTTGCTGCGCCCCACGCAAGTGTAGGGGTACTTCCGCCCCCCTCTTACCCCCCACTTCATGTGTGATTCTAGTCATGGAAAGGATATAAAACACACCCAACACTACGATGAAGGATATTAAGAAATTGCCAAATGAATTTGTTTGGGAATTCGTTCAAAGGTTCAACATGTTGATGGGACAAGTAATCTTTATAATTCTTGAAGAGCAGCATAAGGAGTGGGTTATAGTTTCATTATTTCCACATATTAGGCTACCTTTAACACAACAGAAGATATCAACGCAACCTAAAGCTCTGGAAATTGCGATGAAGTTGGTAGCTTCGCTTGTCGTAGATACCCATGTCGGAGTACAGAAAATTTATAGACAACTAGGGATTTTTCATTTAGGGAAGGTAAAGAAGTCAGGCTAGAAATTCGATCAGAACTATGGTGCGTAAATTGTAAAGTAGAGGGCCATTATAAGGAGCAATGCCCTGTGTTCGGAGAGTACCTTTCTAATGGAGAACCTAATCCATTCAATCCAGGATCAAGCATATGGTGTGAAGTATGTAAAATTGCAGGTCTAAATCACACATAAGAGTGCTATTTATTGCAATAAGTATGTGCAGACCCCGAAGCATCTATTTTTTAACTTCTGTAGATCAGTGGGGCATGATGAGAAGAACTACCACAGTTATGATTTGATGATGGAGAAAACTGCAGGTGCTTATAGAATGTTGGTTGAAAGATGTGCACATCAGGATCCAGGAAAATATGTATGTCGAGGAGGATTCCAAGGACAAGGACGAGGGGTTGTTCATGGGTGTGGCCAAATTATCTAATATAACTATGGAGAAGTAGGAAACTTCACGAGGGATTATCAGAATCCAACTGCAACCTATAAGTATTGTAAATCTTTTGGTCATGTGATATAATAATTGCATGTACTTATGGCAAAGATGCGGGAGAAAATAAACTAGCAGCCCACACTAAATTTGAGATGATGATCGCTGAACCAAGGGAGGATGACTCATGCATCAACATAGTAACAACAAGTGGCACAGTGATAGGAGATGATAAAGCTGAAGGTAAGAAGTCAATGGAAGATATATGGGTTAGGAAGACCACAGAAAAGGCCCCTGGATTCAATATGCAGAGGGAAAAGGAGGCATGCATGGAAGCAAAGTGAAGCTTCATGGAACTTGGAGCTTCCACATCTAAAGTGTAACCGATGCAAAATTTAATTCCAAAAAAGGACAGTGCCAAGGTAATTACTATGACAAAATTTGATCTAGATATATTAAAAGAATTTTTATAGACCTGCATGAAGTTGTTGAGATATTATAAGGTTGTTGAAGGACGCCAGGATTTGATATACTCCTGCGTTGGTAAAGAAGAAACGGGGAGCGAGCTCCATGCAACAAATAAGTTGCATCAACATAAGAAGAGAAAAATAAGGGAGACATGATTAATTACGTAGATTGGGGAATATTATATGGATTAGGTAATCCTAGATTTGGGATCCAATGCTAATGTGTTGCCTAAGAAAACTTGGGAGTGAATGGGAAAACCATAGTTGCAATGGTCACTGATTCAATTTAGGATGGCCAACCAGTATAATATCATCCCTATGGGAAGTTTACTGGGTGTTATATTAGATATTGAAGGAGTACGCGATGTTGCAAATTTCAAAATGATTAAAATTGTAGATGATAGTAATCCATATCCAGTGTTTCTTGGATTAGATTTGGATTTTGATACTGATGCAATAATTACTTGAAAAATATAAATATGGTGTTTAAACAAGGTGATCTAAGGTTTATTGTTCCCCTAGACCCATCATAAGGAGTGCGGTATAAAGATCCTGTCTGCGATGAGTATTGTGACACAAATATTGACAATGTCTACAATATAACAGATAAGGAGGAAGTTTAGATCAATCCCACTACAAATGAAAGACTAAGTTGGGAAAAGGATAGTTCCTGTGTTTCTGACTCTAATGAAGAATTGGAAAATTGGCAGAACAGGTTACATGAAGTCTCTGCAAGACGATATGCCATAATCACAAGATAACTTCGCTATATCACTTCAAAGGTATGCAATTTTCCTTATTATGATGGGATAGGAGATGTAAGTGTTTTTCTTGATGAATTTGGAAGAGAAGTACTGGAATAGTAGAGGTTTCAAGCTTTGGATATAGCTCTAGTATATACACCTCCTAGATGGTCAGGTACTCATAAATAAAATATAGGAAGTTGGAAACAGTATCGTAGGTTGATGAAGATCTGATTTGGCCAAGTCAATACCAGAATTGAAGTATAATATGATGGCAAGGATGACCTGCGGGAGAATATTTCTCACTAGACTTCAGTCTAGGGAGAAGATATAGAACCAATGTGGGTGCATGTGTTTCTTTCACACATTGGACGTGATACATATGAATTGGTATCTTGAGACAGGACTACGACATGGAATAGGAAACTGAACAGATTTGGTTGAAGGGTTGTTGCTGAAATTTAGTTTTGAAGATGACTTTCTGAGCATAGATGAAGCCCTTCATGAGTTCATAGCATGGGTTTTTAATAATATGACTACGCTAACTTGGACGCATCCAAATTGGACTGTGACGTTGCAACATGCACTGGAATGCTATAATGTGACAGTGGAAGAGGATGATGAGGATTCACACAATATTGGTGTCCCATAATTAGAATGTCATCATGAAGTTGTTGGACCAGAACCTAAAATCCTTGACATAATGCAACGCATGAAGACAAAGAATTTGAATATATGATCAGAAGAAGAACCAAAATTTGCGACGATTGGAGATTATTTCAATGAAGACACAATTAGAAAAATTGCAGAATTGTTGCATGAGTATCAAGATATATTTCCCACAAAGTTTTCTAAATGGAAGGGAATTGTAGGGGATCTAGGAGCTATGAGGATTACTATAAAACCTAATGTGAAGATACTAAATAAAATACCTTATAGGTGAATCCAAAATATAAGGAAAAAGTGAAGGTGGAGTTAGAGAAGATGATCAAGGAAGGGTAAGCAGTATGTAGTTCAGGAAAATAAGGAAAAGAGTGAGATTAAAATATGTCTGGACATAAGGAAATTGAATGATTCATGTGTGCATGACCCCTTTCCCACACCATTCATAGACGAAGTATTGGAAAATGTAGGAGGACATGAGGGTTATTCTTTCACATATGGCTTTTTGGGTTACCATCAGATCCTAATTGCGCCTGAAGATAGACATAAGAAAACTGTTTCTAAATAGTCATGTTGTTACCAGTACACTGTGATGCCTTTTGGCTTGAATAATGGTCCTTCCATATCTTCTAGAGTTGTAGTCACAACTTTCAAGGAGTATGTACACAAATTTTTGGAGGTTTATTTTGATGATTGGAAAGTCTTTAGGTTGTTGAAGAAGCATGTTTCAAGCTTGAGATTGATGTTGGAAACCTGTAGGTAGTATCAAATATCATTGAATTTGAAGAAGTGTATATTTTTTGTACCTTTAGGTCTACTATTGGGCCATTTTATCTTCAAACAATAACTTATGGTGGACCTCGTGAAGATTTTTGATATTTTAACCTTCGAACCACCTAAAACATTGAAACAATTGTGCACAAAAATTAGATATATTGGCTACTACAAAAATTTTATAAAGGCGTATGCATAGGTAACTATGCTGATGGGGAAGCTATTGAATAAATATGTTACTTTTCACTGGGATGAAGAATGCAAAAAGAGCCTTGACATACTGAAGGGGAAAATGGTAACTATGCCTATTATAGTTTACCCATACTGGGATAAGGAATTTCATGTACATGTTGCTAGCTCTAGGTGGGCCGAGGCAAAGCCAGTGAAAGATTGCAGTGTAGATACTGCCGATAATTTCATATTTGAGTATATTCTTCCCATATTTGGGTGTCCAAATATGTAGATGAGTGGCATGGGTTTACATTTCTTGCATAACACTATTGAGGTGCTGACTAAATAATTTCAAGTGTACCATTAGAAAATTACACCATATCATCCTGAGGAGAATGGGACAGTTGAAGCTTTCAATAAGATTCCAGAGAATGGAATCACAAAGGTTTGCAATGTGAACAAAAATGACTCATATCTGATAATTACAATAATATTATGGGCATAGAGGACAAAATGCAAGCAACTAACATGACATAAATCTTTTAGGCCGTTTATCTACAAGAAGCAGTCATGCCTATGGAATATATATTGCCAACTTTAAGGATTGCAACTTTCACAGACATGGAAGATCGCGATAAAATGGAAGAAATGATGGAGCAATTTCCTGCTCTTGAAGAAGATAGGTTTATTGCAGGTTATCATTAGCGAGTTCAAAAAGTAAGGTGGAAAGCTTGGCATGACCAGAACATCAAGAAAAATACATTCAAGGAAGGATATATTTTCCTATTGTATCATAGCAAGTTCACAAAGTTCCCGAGAAATTTCAAAACACATTGGTTGGGACCACACATCATGACGCTTATAAAAATCAAGGTGGAACATTCCACACTTCAGTCGAAGTGGTATTAACACAATATGTGTTCGACAGTTATTGGCGTTAGTACATGATGGATACCTCTAGATGGGAGAGAGGATCCCGATACATGGGATGTTGATTAAGAGAATAACCATGCTTCCATACAAGGGAAAGAACCCTATTGAGGAGTTCGTGGGGAAGAATCAGGACAAGGCAATTTCCAATGACATGAAGAAGCAATATGGGTTGGTCAAGAAGTCAAGAAGATATGATATCAATTCTATAAATGAACAGGGGGTGCACTTCGCCATGCGCATTCTTGCGGGAAGAATTATGCACAAATACAGGGAGAATGAAGTACCAACAATTTTGGTCTCTTTGGCTGCACAGGGCAGTAAGGGGGTCATGTTTAACTGAGTCATCTACTTATGCAAATAATTTTTGGAGGATTGCTGCAAAGCACAGGAAGAAGGGAAGGCATTCCACTAGGCATGGTTTATATTTATTATTACATTGATGGCATGGAAGGAACCAACAGAGTCCTAGTTGCCTACATTTGAACTAGATGTGTGCGAAGCTGCGAGAGACACCTAGCTCTGGTTTACAAAGGAACCAAAGCACGCAATGGAGAATAATTTTTTTCGGGTAATAATAGAAATGGATTTACGTACGCTGGTGAATCATTTTCCTATGTTGTCACCTACCTTGTTTGAATAATATCAGAATATCATAGAGTTTAAGGCTGATTTTCATAAAGCTTACATCAGGGCACGGAAGGATCTGACAAGGACATGAAACCTTTTTCCATATTTAGTCACAAATATTGACCTTCTGGATGTACTAAATACATGGCTAGTGGACTAGATGACTCCACCCATTGGAGGCACCGAGAAAGAGAAGGAAATTGTACATCATGCAGGAACCAGTGGAAAGGACACAAAGATAGGGAAATATGTAGAATAGGAAATAGAGAAGGATGGAAAAGAAACTGAAGGAACAAAACTAGATGATGGTGGTAAGGACCCTCCTAGTGACACAAAGCCATTTTATTCACTGTTTATCATCAAGAATAAGGTACCTAAAGCATCTACGTTGCGCGCGTGGAATAATCACAAGGCTGATCGATCCAAGCGTGTAGAACCATTGGTCCTCTCTAAAGGGGACATTGATAAAATTAGAGATAAGGTGTAGAATATTACGAAAGAAAAATTGAATGAGATTGAGGATCATTACAAAGTGGTATTGATATAAGTATAGGAAGGCATGAAGGAAATTAAGGTGCTAGCACAAACATCAAGACCACAAGAGCATCCAACCAGCCAACAAGCGCAAACAACTCAATCGGTGCAGCTAGGGCACTGACTGGAAACAAATTTTGATTTAATAATTTTTCGGGTACCTAGAGGTGCACTTCAGTTAAAAGCTACCGAGGATAGAGAACACACCAAAGGATGGAAAAACATTAGCATGAACCTCAACACACTCCCCACTCAGACACGAAATTAATATCATCAAGAGATCGTTGAAGAATTGAAAGGGCAAGAATAGCATATGTTTCAGGCCAACGAAGAAATGAAAAAGGACATAACTACGACAATGACGATACTTGACTGGGTGCTCAAGGAAAGAGATGAGTTTCATCAGCAACAATAGTAGTTGAAAGAATCCATTCAAAAGACTTGCAGTGAAGTTCCAGACCTTCAGGTCTATGTAGAGGACCCACGAGCAGAAAAGGTTGTGAATCTTGCTCTCACTATCAAGGAATCAAAGGAAAATACTGAGAAGATGAAGTTTGAATATCGGTTCCATATTTCTGAGCTGCAAATGAGGCTATAGCCAACCATGCCACCAGAAGTCAGAGAGAAGAGGGAAGCGGATCTCAAAACCATAGTAGAAGGTATATCCACCATAGTAATATACTATGGTAAGCTGTTAGATGACACCATGTATATTTGGACCTTGCTGCAGGAGGATCCAAACATTCCGAAAATTGAAGATGAGGTATAAGAAATGCAGAAGTATTTAGACGAGATGCGGGAAATTGCGAGGAATTTAGCGTCCGCAAAGTGACTCACTTGGCTCATAGAAGGAAAAAATCTACAGAGCCAGATAGAGGATCTGTGAAGGAAATATCATCTGATCCCCGCAAGGACTCAACCATGGAAGAAAGAGGTCGTCCAACTTTGAAAAATAGTGGATGGAAAGCTTAAGGAGCTGAGGAAGAGACAAAAGGATGTGTCGTAGAAGATAGTTGGACCAATGACGTAGAAGATTTTGGAGGAGGTGCACAACGAGGAAAATCATATGGCAAAGATACTTCAATAGTATAATTTTGCCTACACGAGCATTGCAGATAAGGTTCGGGGAACATCAACTGAGTGACTCGGAACGAGACAAATTTGAGTGTTGGGGGAATATTGAGCATGGCCCAACTTGGTCCAATTTTTTGAAAAAGACTCCGCAACTTGAGGAGCCGAGTGCACAAATTCTGATATTCCACTTGGTTTTTAAGGGCTTCATGACAGGGCAAAGCCCCTCATTTTGTAATGGATTTTGGGTTTTAGTGTGTTATTTTGTCCGTCCTTGGTATGCGGACCATGGTTTTGTATGATGTAAATGTTATATGAATAAGTTTAAGTCTTTGTCAAAGTGATAATGTCATGGTCGGAACAAGATTGTTATTTTATCTATCTTTCTATGTTTTGGGCCTAAGGGAAGGTTATGCATCTGTGTGCGCGGATCCCTTGAATATTCTGCAACTTTGTGCGCAAACCAGCTGCATCTATGTGTGCAAGTCGGAGAAGTGTATGTACTAAAGAGACTTATCCTAATAAAATAGAAAAAGTTCTGAAGGTATCTTCATGTTTATGCGTTGTATTTTCTTATTATCTAGATTGTAAATTTGTTTATATGCTTTAGGTTATGTTTCAATGATAAAGGTACAATGCGCACAACTATTAAATGATGAATGAAGTATAGAATGTTTAAGTAGAATTTTTTTTTACCACAGTTCAGAATAATCATAAGTAGAGGTTTAGCAGTAGATCCACACTCCATTGTCCCTCTAGATGTAGAAACTTGGTTCTGACATCCCCCAATATTCCCTCGGGTGTGACTGTAATTTTCACTGCAGGTCATTTCCGAAAGGGATGGTGATAGAGGGTTTTTCTTGTGTGCAACTAACTCTGAACCTAGGTCAAGACCCTTCTGAGCCAACATCCCATAGAATGATTTATATTCTTAGAAGAATTTTTGGGAGATATGTGTTCATGGAAGCATCCATTCTCCCCTATTTTGGCTCACATCACTCACCAATATGGTTGGAGATAGAAATAAACATTTTAGATTATAAATGTTTTGGAAATAGAGTCCTGACCTTTTGTCCACGATGGAGAGATAGTGGTCAGAAATCATAGTATAGGGCAAAAACAATATGTGGGCTTTCCAAATGAAATTAAAATTATTCAAAGCCAAAATAAAATAGTGGAATCAAACATAATTTGTAAATATCCAATTAGAGAAGTGTAAACTTAAAACTTGCATGGAGGAGATTCATTAAGATATTATCAAAGGGGGCTGAAATGAGGCCTTGGTTGAAGAGTAGGGCTAGGTAATTGATGATATATAGAAATATTAGAAAGAAGAGGAAACTTCATGGAGATAGAAATATATAATTCAATGGATGATAGAGGGGGGATGGAACACAGAGTTTTTCAATAAATATATTATTGAATTTTAGCACCATAATTGGATTTTTCCCCTAACATTGAGAGAGGGTAACGAGTTGTTACAACATGAGGATAGGGAATATGATCTAGTACCTTATTACCAATATTTGCTGACAAAAGTAGAGATGGATATATAAGAAGATGTCCTCCAATGTTTACCTATATCCCCAATATTACTAATAGAAATAAAAATTCAGCTCTAGTGCAAGAAGTCTCATATGAAAAATTGGAGGTAGTGAACAATATGCCAAGTAAAAAAGCCCAGGGGCTTGATGGTTTCACGATGAACTTATTCAAAAAAAATTTCCATCTATAGGAGAATAATTTCATGTTCTAGTGGAGGAATCATAGAGTATTCAACATGGTCTGAACTAAATTCATCTTTCTTACTCTTAATCCCAAGAGTGACAAATTTAGTGATCCTAGTGGCTTTAGACCTATTTCCATTTATAATGTGGTGTAGAATATTATCTATATAGTCATAGTTAAAAGGATTAAACCTGTATTGAACCACATCATTACCCTGAAATAAACAGGGTTTGCTGAAGGCTTCTAGATATTGGATGGGACGGTTGCATCCCATGAAGTTATCCCCTCTCTCAAAAAATACAAAATACCTAGCATGGTTATTAAAAATGATATATCAAAATATTATGATAGACTAAATTGGAAATATATGCTCAGAGTCTTCATAACCTTTGGGTTTTCCATTTAATGGATTAGATGGATTAAATCTCTTATATCCACTCCCTTTTTCTCTATTTTTCTTAATAGCTACCCAACACACGCTTTTTGAGTCTCCAAGGGTATTTGAAAAGGAGGTCCCTTATCTCCCTTCTTGTTTATCCTTGTTGTTGATGGGTTGGAAAGATATATCAAGGTGGCATCCAAACAAGGAGTCTATTATTTCCCTCTATAAGGCTTTTGAAGAGGCTGAGGAATCATTTGTAAGGCCACTAAGTTAAAATAGCGGTAAATGAACCATGGGGGCATTATCAGGGCCTAGAGATATAGTCGAAGGTTTGAAGGCATAAATACTGCTCATAAGTCCCTTATCATCAAATAAAAATAAGGAAAAGAGGTGTTCTTGCATGGTAGTGCATCATTTGTTAAAGGTCGAGAGGTTTCGGGGAGAATCCTTGTCCATCACCACCTGACCACCCCCTAGAGGAAGTTCGAGTGTGGTAGCCTTCACCATTGATAAGAAATCCTCGCCCCCGGAGTTAAAAAATCAGACTAACGGGCTCACTGATTTGATGGCCTAGATTGATTCTGGTGGTCCAGTGCAGCATCCATCCTACTATCCAACCCGTCGGAGGATGGTGAGGACCATGCATGATGTGGGCCAATTTTTCGATGCCTTTTCAAGAAAGTGCGAATTCAAAAAGTAAAACGGTAACTTGATTGACCACAGCTTATGTCCACGTATCCCCCGTCATCATCCAATCCCATCAAGCCACATGTCACTCCCATGATTTCATCCCACTTTAGCTGACCATTTTCCCCTCCACCTATAAAAAACCCTTCCTGCCTCACATTTAAAAAAATTCTCGCTAGTTATCAGTGCAAGATCTCCCGCAAGTCGTCCTCCCATAACGTCATTCGAGCTCTCAGCTGACCAAACACCTCCTTTCGACATCCTTTTCGACCCACTCCATGAAAACGAGGTAACTAGTCGCTCATGTACACCTTTAAATTGTTCAGATACTCATAAAATATGAAGAAGGATGCTCCTGACACCTCAAAGACCCATGAGACCAAACCCTCCTTCAATGTTGACCCCCTCACGGACACAAAGGAACAAATTTCTGACCCTACCTGTGCCTACCACCTTGCTAACATGTATTTCAAACTGTATGGAAACCACGTAAGGGGGGGGGACACCTATTCCAAGTAGTTTATTCCGACTTATTCTACCAAATTACACCCTTTGTGCACCATTTTCTCGAATTTATCTCCTGGTTGATTGCAGCGTACATTAAAGAGAAAAGTTGCTTTGTCTCTTCCTTTGGGGTGAAAATACTCAAAGTAACCCTAGATTTGATTCAGAAGGCCCTACTTTACCCCTGCTTGGCCAAACCCCAACAATTTACTAACACCACACTAATCTATCATTAGTCAACCTTTCTAGCTAATGAGCAACAATATTTCCTGCAAATCATCCCAGACCCTAGCCTAAAAGCTCTACATGTTGTTGAAAGCTTCCCTATAACCCTCTTTGAAAAACCCATCAAACCCATTTTATCGCAAATTTTTCATATGCTCATGGATGATAATGATAATATAGAAAAAAAAATAGCTTGGGGTTTTTAAGCAAAATTACGTAGCCTAACTATTTATTTGGTATTCCAGCTTACTTATCTGGGGTGATAAGATTTTAGTTACACCATTTTCCCACCACATCCTTTTTCAAATATTATCCTTGATGTTCTATTTTTTCGTGTATACTCATGTGGATGAGTTTGAGTGCCTTAGTTTCATTTTTATTTTTGGTAAGAAATAGAGGAAATGTTTGTTCGAATGGGATGTTGTTGTTAGGAAGATGCCATATTTTTATGGTTAATCTAGTTTATATCCATTTATATGCCCATTGCATATAAATTTATCCATGGTTCCCCCCCCCCCCCCCCCCAAATATCTCCCTCGAAACAAAAGATATTCTATATCTTAGGAAAAAGACACCAAGGTAGGGGACTGGTACCCTTTTGAGGATAACATAGACATAAGGGTTTATGGGTGTGAACTCCCCCGTTGCCACTTAGTTGTATTCATGCCCTTGATGATATTTTCCCTGGAATTCATCAGGCATAGTATTAATGTGTACCACCTGTTATTTCCTAAATCTACCTCAGGCTAAGAAAGGCAAAATCTAGGGTAACATCAAACCACGCTTAATCTGGTAGCTAGCCCTACCAGATCGAGAGAGGGCTCTCTCCTGGTCAATCTCAGAAAAAAAATGATCAGTGAGGCTTGAGATGACTTGAATGAAGGCTGATTTTAGGCTAGGTATATATGCAAAAGATTTTGATTTGATTTTAAAGGTGTTTTGTTGGATCAAAGGGAAGGCAGATTTTGGGTCTGGGGAATGAGGCCCAGTTTTGCAGAGATCTGAATGGGGCAAGGTAGGAACTTGATTTGACACTTTCAATTTGAAGGAAATGGATAGTTTGAGAAAGGTGAAGAGCTGAAGAGGGCAATAAACCTTCAAGGATCCTCTCCAACTAGCTAAAAACATAGAAAATTAAACAAACCCTAGGTAGAGAACTGCAAATTTTAACGAATTCTACCGATATCCTTGTTTGCTTAAATGAAGAATAAATAAGAAGGAAAATGGTATACATAAAACACTAATAGACTTAAATTTACATAGAGAAACACATTATCAAACCAAAATACCACAAGAATCCCATAGAGCGCTGCAAACCCTGGTCTATTCCTTGCCAAACTGCAGAGATGAATGTACAATGATGCTCAAAGCATTCCCAAAAGTCCAACAATGATAATGACTGAAAAACCACAAGATATAGACAAAAAACCACTCATCCCAGCCTCCATGGGTCGAGCTCACAAGTTTAGGAGCTGTTCTAACAAAATCTAAACTGAGAACTAGAAAGTAGGCAGTGGAACAACTTGCCTCTATAAACTAGGAAACTGATTCATTCAGTTGCAATTCACATTTTGATGGATGAATATACTTCTATGAGTGAAAATTTAACAAAATTACATCAATATCCATAAAAATACATCAAATTACATCATAAGTTTTACATTTAGAAGTAATAAAGTCAAACTGTCAAAAACTAGGCAAAAAACAAAGTTACTGAGTCAAAAATGAGCAAAATCCTCCAATGCGCTGCGCCTGATTTCTCTATGTGTCACGCTAGTTTGTAACTGATTTTGAACGCCTTCCCAGTGTCACAATTTGCTCCAAGTGGGATTTTTGGAAAGGTCTACCTGTCTACCTTCTAACACAAGTGGAATTTCTGAATTTTGTCTTCATTTTCCCTTCCAAAACTGATTTCTCCCAACACTACTTCCTATGTGTAAAAAAAGGGGCAGAAAGGTCATTTTTGGGTGTTTTTGACCCTTCTGGAAGCCCAAAACCTGTCCAAATTTCTTGTCCATAGGTAGACATGCATATTTTCCATGAAAAATCCAAAAATGTTGAGTTTGCATCAAAAGGAGCCCCCAATCATAAGCGCGCGCATAGAGCTGAAAAGTCTGTTTTTAGGCCCAAAATTTTAAAAAATGCAAAAAGTGTCCCAATTTTTTTGAAATTTGGGCTGAGTATCCTCCATTATGTGCTATGTTGGGCCAAGGAAGCCTCAGCCAAGATTTGAAGTCTATCATGCCTTTTCCGATGCTTTGAGGCCCTCTTCAACTTGGCCTTCAAAATTTTGATTCTTGCTTTACAAACATGATTTCTCGCCCAATAATGATTGGCCATGTGCCTCAACATGTTCTTTTCCTTGTTGTCCTTCTCCAACAACTTTTACAAATGAATATTTACCCTTTCAAGCCAATTTTCACGATCAGCTTCAATCTCCTGCTCAAGTGATGTCATCTCGGTTTTGCTCCTTTGGGTAGCTTGTCGGTTCTCACGTATGTTTTGCAACTCCATGATAGTTTGCTGATCCTATAGCTGTTTTATTCTCTGCTCAAGGTATTTTATTATCCACTGGGCTCTTTGCAATTTGAGGGACAAAGTATCTATCTCCGCCTTCTACTCCTGAATGATCTCTCTGAACTTTGAGCTTTGTGGGCCCAAATCAGTGTCATCATCCCAAATGAGGATGAAATCTGCCTCTTGCTCTCCTGAAGGCCCCTCATCATGTATTGGCCTCTTACCCTTGTCCTGTACCTATACTTCTGATGAAGGAAACGAGACCCCTTCCACCCCAGCTGGAGATAATACTACTTGGTTGCTGCAAACAACCCTCTAATGCCCCTCTGATAAGTGACAAACACCATCACACTAGCGGTCTGCGTCTCATGACCCTCATACTGATGTGAAGGTTCACCTGCCTCATGAAAAGCCTCCGGAGGTACCTGAGGGGCTATGAAGAACTCATAAGAAATGAAATCCTCCCATGAAATATCCTGCAAACCAAGCTGATGCATAACCACAATTTTGATGAGTGCAAAATGATAGATATTGTTATACTGCTGCTCAGGATTTTTCTTTTGCACTAGGATGGTCATATTCTCAATATTTTGGCACATGAAGTAGGGGAGGTTCATCATTCTCACCCTGTTAAAGTGCATCAGAAATATGATGTGATAGGCATATAAGCGAGAAAACCAGCCCTCACAGCTAAAATATTTGACAATGAGCTTCATCAAAGGAGGATATGAATCTTTCAGGAACTGAAAGGGAAAAAATCTGCTGAGTTGTCTCAAAAAACCGGACTTAATGCATGGCTCATAGTGTTCCATATCAACTTGCTTCCTTTTGTTCCATTGCTCTCCGACATTTGGAATACCGGTTGCTAGGGAGATAGACTCAGGTGTCAAAGTGAATGTCACACCTGCAAGAGTGACTTGGCCATTATGTAGATGAAGAACAAACAATCTGGCCAACTCATGATGATACTGGACTCTAGCAACAATCTCACAAAATTGATAACAAGACTGTTGTTGAAAACATGTAATAGCAAGAGGGCGGGCCTGTAGTTCAGCAAGTGAAGTATGTTCCTCCCGTACATGTTTACCACTCTTATGAGGTCTTCTTGGTGCATGCAATTCAGTTTTAGAGTCACTGTCTCGGTCATAAGAGGAATCTGTCTCCATGTTTGCCAAAGTCTGTGTTGTCTTAGATGAGTATGAGGAATTTTAGGTGTCTTTGATCTTTTGTTGCCAAGTGTAGGAAGGTGTGTGAGGGACTATGAAGGGAGAGGGTAAGGGGTGTGTTGGGAATATTGTCAATTGGAATTTGGGGGCATTAAAGGGTTTTAGGGACAGCCTCTAGGCTTTTGGGATAGTATTTGGGGTTTGGGAATTTTGTAGATGGGAATTGGGATAGGGAATGAATGAATTTAGGGATATGGGGAATAGGGAAATGGGTTGATGGACTAGAAAAACAGTGAAGGAAATAAAAGATGAGGGAGTGATGGGGACAAAAAACTAATTTGCAAACCCTAAGGAAACATTTCTTGAGCAGGGAAATAGGGTTTGAATTTTTTAATTAAATCCTCATAAACATCATAAGACACATGTTTTATGGCATTGGAGAGATTTCTTGACTTACTTGGACTGGAGGAAACCGAGCAAATCTGAAGTTTTGGATGAAATCGTGGTGAAAATGCGTTGCAGCCCTACGCGCCATGCCACAAACCCAATGTGTCGCACAGGCTCTATGCGTCGTGCTAGTGTATTTTCTCCACTGTGGAGGCCGACCCAATGCGTCGCGCAAGCTAAATGCACCGCGCCACTCAGCCAATGGGCTGCGCCCACAAACTTGCACGACTTTGCTGCAATTTCACTCTTCTTTGTTCAACACGGCCCTTTATTGCTCACTCTCTCTTATTGGAATACAAATGAGCCATTTGAAACATGAAAATGACTTATATACCAAAGGCTTTAATTTTTCATTCCAAAAAACCCACTTTTGTAATGTTATTTTTGATAAAAAAAATTTAAACTTTGTTTTAGGCAGTTTGCTTCATTTGGCCTCGGACTAACTGAATGACTTGGTTTTTGTTTGTCTTGCAGGGTTGCTGAAGTTTGACAAGGTGACCAGGGTTGCCTTTGAATTTATTTACAAATGAGATAACATGAAATTACATTAAATTTATACAAATGAAGGTAAAATACTCAATTTTTCTCAAAACAGAGTTTTGAGAAAAAATACATTTCTAGGCATCTGATGATGAAAATTTTTAGTACTAGAACTTTATTCAACCTCCTCATGTGCCTGCTAACCATTATTGGAAATTTTGAAGACCTTATTGATGAAACCCTAGACCTAATGGGACTAAAACCCTAGAAATGACTCTTACAAATTTAAGGACAAAAAGTGAATGCAGATGATCTGGATGAATGAAAATGGGCCAGCAAGTAAAGGACATGAAGGAAAATGTATAAAAAAACACTACCATCAAATGATCCATGCTCCTAATGGAATGCAGTTGACTGAGTGAGACACCTAATATGCAATGCAACAAGAGAATTTTGATCACTGACGTTGGGATGAAGATACTGACACTAACATTGGCTCCAATGGGGATGGTAGCTCCTTGGAGGTGCCAAGAACTACATATCTCTGGGAAAGTAGGCAGTGCCTTCATCCATTGGGCTATGGAATCAATAACTTCGACAAACCAAAACTAGACTCTTGACTCAATTTTAGGACTGAAATCTAACTCAAAGACTGACTCAATTTCAAGACTGAAATCGACTCAAACAAACCAAACCAAAACTGAAATCAAATTTTAGTTTTATAGCCTTCACCTCGGGCCCCAAACTGAAAGAATGATGATAAAACACACTTGCAATGAAATTTAAACAAACCAGTATGTACAGTGATACATATTACAGCAGAAAACATTTCAAAAATAGTACCATTTGAGTAGCCGAACATTGACCGGCCCACCTGGACAATCTTCTCCATTCATTTCTTTCAAAAGGAAAGCATTTTGGCATCGATATGCAGCAATTCTGAAGGGTCCTTTCCAAAGATTCTCAAACTTTCCATGCTTACCTTTATCTTCGTTTCTCGCATCTTGTTTTAGCACTACTTCCTCTATTTGAAACTTGTCCGCCTTTGCCTTTCGATCATGTATCTTCTTGATTATCTCTTGCAGCTTGAAAGTATTTTGGAAAACCTCTTCTCTAGTCTTCTGTAAATGGATCATTTGATTAATTCTTTGTTGCATATGATCATCTTCGCTGCCAGCTTCCTGTAGAAGTTTAAGCACTGGAACTGCGAGAGAGATCGGGAATACAGTGTCAACACCATACACGAGCTCAAAAGGAGACATGCCTATAGATTTATTTTGACTTACTCTATCTTCCCAAAGTGCATTAACCAGTTTCTTATGCCAACCTTTCTTGTTTATTTCCAACAGCTTTTTAATAATATTGACCAAGGATTTATTTGAGGACTCGGCCAATCCGTTGCCTTGTGGATGATATGCGGTTGAGTGCCCCAAAGTTATTTGATACTTATTACAAAAGTCAATCATTCTTTTAGATTTAAAGGCTGCTGCATTATCAGTGATAAACTTATTTGGACAACCAAAACAAGACAAAATATTGTTCTCAAGAAATGAAATTATTGTCGAATATGTGGCCTGCCTAGTGGGAATCGCCTCAATCCATTTGGTAAAATAGTCCGTCGCTGTAAGGATCCATTTATGCTACGCTGAAGAAGTAGGATGGATCTCGGCAATGAGATCCAAACCCCACTATTGAAAAGGAGCACTTACCTCAATGGGTTTGAGTGGTAAAGGCTGCAATTTTATCCTCCCTTCAAAAATCTGAAATTCATGACAGCTTTTAACCATTTTGTAGACATCAGCAAAGAGAGTTGGCCAATAATATTCTGCTCTCAAAATCTTATTCGTCGTTGTCTTCCAGAAAAGGTGACATCCACAATCTCCCTTGTGAAAGTCTTCCATAACTTGTTTTGCCTCTTCGTCAACCAAAAAATCAAGCAAGACACCATCGAGATCTTTCAAATAGAGCGCATTATTCATGATACAAAACTTGGCAGCATTCAATTTCAGTGTCCTACTTTTGTTCTTAGCCATCCCAGGTGGTGGTGACAAATTTTGGAGTACATACACAATGTTCGAATACCAAGGAGAAAGAACAAAAATTTATAATACCTAAGCAAGAGAACTTTCTTCATTTTCCTCAGACATAGAAGAAATGATATTAATGTCCAAGGCATGCAAATTTGACTCAGCCATTAGATTAGCCAGCCCCTGTCCTTTGATAAGCTTTGTAGGTTTTATCTCCACATCATATTCCAACAAGGCTGCAAACCATTATCCTCGTCTCCCTTCTGGATCTGTTTGCACTAAGACTTCTTTAACAGCAGCATTAGGAACATAAGCAAGGATGTGAGAATGCAGAATATAAACTCAAAAATATTTCAATGCTTTTACCAAGGTGAGAGCTTGCTTCTCAATAATATTATACTTTAAAGCTGCATCCCTTATGGTTCTGCTGAAAAATGCTATTGGTTTCTCAAGCTGGTCTCTTTTCTGCATTAAGACTGCTGCCATAGTATGATCCGAAGCAAATGAAAACAAAATGAAATCCTGAGTATATTCCAATTTGATCAAAACCGGAGCTGAAAAAAGGGCCAATTTCACTAAATTGAAAGAATTTATTGCTTCCTTAGTCCACTTCACAACACTATCTTTCTTGAGCATGTTTGTAATTTCCCTTAAATGTTTTGCAAGATTGGGCACAAAGCGACGTAAGAAATTCATCTTACCGTTGAATGATTAGATCTCCTTTTTATTTTGGGGAAGATTAATTTGCTGAATGGCTTCCACTCGGGCTAGATCAATACGGATGCCATCTTTTGATATAATATGACTGAGTAGCTTGCCTTCATCCATGGCAAACAAACTTTTCTTGGGATTGAGAGATACACCATATTTTATACACCGCTGAAAACATTGTCAAGGTGCTCTTCATCTGAATTAGAAAACATTGTCAAGTCATCAAGATAAACAACTAGAAAGACATATTTTTCATTTGCAAATGCCATATCCATTTATCGCTAAAACGTCGCACCAACATTCTTCAATCCGAAAGGCATTTTAGCATAATGAAAAGTTCCCCACGGAGTGGTGAACGCTGTTTTATCTCTATCATCCTCATGGACCAAAATTTGGTTATAACTGGAATAACCATCGAGTAGCGACATGCGGGATGCTCCAACTACTCGCTGAAGTATGTGATCCATTTTGGGCAACGGATAGTTGTCTTTCAAAGATACTTTATTCAGATTCCTAAAATCAATGCATAAGCGAATCTCACCTGTTTTCTTGCGCACAGGCACCAAATTAGAAATCCAATCTGAAAATATTATGGGGACGATGATACCAGCTTTGTACAGCCGATTCACTTCTTTCTCTATTGAGGGAAACAACTTTGGATTTATTCTTCTCAACTTCCATCGAAAGGGCTTTTGATTTGGCTTGATCGGGATGGTATGCTGAATTATGTTTGTATCATATGTCTTCAAATCTGAATATTCCCAAGAAAATACATCAGCAAAGGAAGATAATAAACTGATATACTTTGCTTTTACCTATGGGGGCAATGCCTTAGACAATTTCACCATTTTATGATTTTCTACTGATCCAATGTTCACATCCTCAACTCCTTTCTCGGTTGGCAGCAAGCTCGGTTTTTGAGCTACATCATCTTGGTCGAAAAAATCCTCTAAAGGTATTATACCTTTAGGAATGACATTATCCTTCCGCTGCAAAACTTCCATCTGATTGACTTCTACATCCGCCTCGCCATCATCGTGCTCCCCATAAATAGAAGTGTCTTTGAATTTACCTTCATTTTGCAGAAATTCATCAATTTCTTTATCATCTTGAAACACTTGCCAATACCTTTGATTGTTAGGGATATTCGGACGATGCTTCACATGAATTTCAAATTTTTTGCTTGAATTCATCGAAATTTTCAAATTACTTGCTGCTGTTGCAAGTGCATCTGCAATGCCATTCTGAATACAAGGGACACATGTCAAAGTATAATCTGAAAACAATCTCAAGATATCTAGTACCGCATTGCGGTAGGCCCACATTCGAGGATTCTTAGCTTGGTATTCACCTTTCACTTGCTTGATAACTAACTCGGAGTCGCCATACACTACAATTCTTTTGGCATTTAACTTTCTAATAATTTTTAGACCAGCAATTAAAGCTTCATATTCAGCCTCATTATTTGAACAATCAAAAGCCAATTTATAAGAACAGGCCCTTACATTACTTGGCACTTTGTTTGGGGAGGAAATAGGGTTGCGTATCCAAATACCAATTCCAGCACCATCCCTTCCTATCGCATCATCAAAATCCATGGTCCACAAACCATCTTCGTCCTCTTCCAAATGCTGAAATTATGTTTGCTTCTTTACTTCTTCTTGCTGTCCATCAACATTTTGCTGTTGTCGGGAGGCTGATTGCTCTTCGGTACTATCAATTCTTTGTCTCTCTTTCTTTAAGACCTCTCTAAAAATTTTAGTGATTTCTGGAATGTCCTCTACTTCAATTAATTGGCTATTTACATCATTAAAGTTGTCTAAATATAAAACAAATGATTCTAAATCAGTATGTACATAATTGATTGGATGATTTACCAGTTTCTCCTTGCTAGTAATCATATACTTCATCTTTTGCTCTCGGTATAATTTCCTCATCTGACCAAACACGGGAATAGTAGCATAGGAGAAATCAAGCTGTAATGTCCCTTTAAGTTTCGCTCCCCAAGATCTGGAAAGAAGCATGCCAAATCTAGGAGGAATATCCGCCACAACCACATCCATCAAAACATTTTTAGTTGGAATCTGATCCAAACTGACCACCAAATCTTTGATAAGCCCAATGCATCTTACTCTACTAGAATCAAAAGATTAAAGGTCATGATACTTTCTGGTGATATCCAGTCCCAATTTCTCCATGATTTCCCTAGGCATGAGATTATGAGAGGCTCCGGAATCAAACATAGCATTGTGTAACACATAGTCGTGCAACCTAAGGCTGATATAAAAAGGAGGTACATCACTATCTGGAGACTCACCATCCAATGCTGGACCAAAAATCAACTCATTTTGATCATCTTCCACGTTTACCATATCAGATAATGGATCTAAACTCAAAATCTTAGACACCTGACCCTTATAGCTGCTATTCTTCATCAATTCAGTCAAAGGAATGGATACTTTTAACTTAGCAATTTAATTTTATAGGTTAAAAACTGAATTTTTCTCTACCTCTTTAGTTGGAACATCCTTATTTTCAGTTTTCTCCTTTGATATATTTGGCTGATTGGATCTTTCATTGGCTAATGGTAATTTGCTAGTGGTGGGATCAGCTGTCTCTTTTCCCTTTTTCTGCACAATGAGTGGATCATTCTTTGGTGTTGTAGCTTCCCTTATTTTTTGAATTGGATTAATGGGTACATCTCTACTTCTGAGTGAATATTGTTGCTTCTAGGCAGTCAAGGCATTCATGTATCCCCTATTATATTCATCGGACTCTTCTTCAAGAGTTGTTTCATTCACCAAGATGAAATTATCGTCCCTTTGTACAACTAAGTTTTCAAAATACTCCTCATATTCAGTGATAAAATTTGGCATATCATCAGGTGTAAAGAAATGATTCTCTTCTCCAACTACATCCTCCTCATCATCTGATTCTGGACCACGTACAAAATTTTGCTGTAAGGGTGTCTTCACTTGTTGCTGTACTGCTTGTTCTTGTGCTCACTGCTCTCTTTGCTTGATTCTGAATTGTGGTTGCTGTTGGCCACGGAAGTTAGGATTTATGATTTTTGGTTCAGAATTATCAATTGTTAATATTTCAAACATCTTTTCCCTCTTACAGAGCACTTGATCTGAAGTGGAAACCTCTTCCTTTATTACTACTTTCTTTTCAGCTCTCGTTCTAGCTCTCTTGGCAAGCAGATTTGCTTCAACACTGACTGCAATTTTCTGCATGTCTTCCAATGTGGCCGGATCTCTTTCTCTCAATTCATAGGCCATGTCAAGATCGAAACCATCTGGAAACTTAATCAAAGCCAACCCCATCGGCGGCTTTATATCAGCAGGAATCGCATTTTAAGCAGAATTTAATCTAATACTATAATCTTGAATAGACTCACCAACGTTCCGCTTGATATTCTCATATTCAGAAAAGATCTGAAGAGGGTCTTTCTTCACTTCCCATCGATCCAAGAATTGTCTCTGAAGATTAGCCAATGTAGTAATACTTCCAGCCGGCAAAGCTTTGAACCACTTCCTTACTTCACCTCCAAAAGTTTGTACAAATAGTCTCATTGTCACATTTTCCGCATGAATCTCATGAAGGTCAAAGAAATTTTCTATCCTATCCACATGTTGCTGAGCTGTAACATTTTGAGGAGTGCCATCAAACAATGGAATTTTACTTTGATAATTTGTGGGCATGTTATCCAAATTTTGAGGCAACACAAGGGGTGCAAATCGGGCAGCCATTGCTCTAGGTGGATTTACAACTGGGCTTGGAGATATAGGAGGAGTCGGAGCAGCTGATGTATGAGGTGTATGTGGTCTAGAGGGAGGTGATACTACTGCAAATTTTTTATCAGAAATAGAAGTTTGCATAGGAATGGAGAGAATGAAAGGAGGCTCGGTAGGAATTTGTGAACTAGATGTAATTGCAGATGACCCAAGAGTTGCAGATGCAGACTCTATGAATTCGGGAATGTTTTTTGCCACAATGGAATTCTGAAGATTTAGGATATAACTGTCAATCAATCTATTGGCCTTTTCAATTTCAAGATCTTTGACAAACTCTGGATTTAAGACAGTAAAACTAACAACACTTTTAGACTTAGTTTCAAACAATGACAACTCAAATTGTTCGTCAAAATCAAGATCTTCAAGATACCCAAAAACAACAGAACGCGAATGAGATTTGAACACAGGAATCACAGGACTTTCTCGACGAAGGATTCTCGGAATAAGATTTGGATTTTCATACATAGGAGGTGGATCAGGATCCGGATTTTCCCTGGTGTGTCGTCTGGAAGCCAGTGTGTTGAATTATTCCCAAAAATCAAACGGACAAAATCAACTTGTTCAGCCTATCAAATTCTAAACTCATCACCCAAAAGTCTAGAATTATCTAATGTGCTGGGGCAATTTACAAGTCAGATGTTACGTTTATAAAACTAGACTGGAGATTGACTGAAGCAACGTTAATCGACTTATGCACTTGCAAAGCAATGTGCAGTTCGAAGGCTACCTGGCATAAGTTCAGGCTCCGTCTGTATTTTATAAAACAAATAACACTAACAAGCAAACAATCTTGAGATCCCCAGTATGGTCACCACTATGTTATTTCCTAAATCTACCTCAGGCTGAGAAAGGCAGAATATAGGGTAACATCAAACCACGCTTAATCTGGTAGCTAGCCCTACCAGATCGGGAGAGGGCTCTCTCCTGGTCAATCTCAGCAAAAAATGATCAGTGAGGCTTGAGATGACTTGAATGAAGGCTGATTTTAGGCTAGGTATATATGCAAAAGAGTTTGATTTGATTTTAAAGGTGTTTTGTTGGATCAAAGGGAAGGCATATTTTGGGTCTGGGGAATGAGGCCCAGTTTTGCAGAGATCTGAATGAGGCAAGGTAGCCACTTGATTTGACACTTTCAATTTGAAGGAAATGGAGATTTTGAGAAAGTTGAAGACCTGAAGAGGGCAATAAACCTTCAAGGATCCTCTCCAAATAGCTGAAAACATAGAAAATTAAACAAACCCTAGGTAGAGCACTACAAATTTTAATGAATTCTACCGATATCCTTGTTTGTTTAACTTAAGAAGAAATAAGAAGGAAAATGGTATACATAAAAAACCAGTAGACTTACATTTATAGAGAGAAACACATTTTCAAACCAAAATACCACAAGAATCCCATGGAGTGCTGCAAACCCTGGTCTATTCCTTGCGAAACTACAGAGATGAATGTACAATGATGCTCAAATCATTCCCAAAAGTCCAACCATGCTAATGACTGAAAAACCACAAGATATAGACAAACAACCACTCATCCCAGCCTCTAGGGGTCGAGCTCACAATTTTAGGAGTTTTTACAACAAAATCTAAACTGAGAACTAGAAAGTAGGCAGTGGAACAGCTTGCCTCTATAAACTAGGAAATTGATTCATTCAGTTGCAATTCACTTTTTGATGGATGAATCTACTTCTATGAGTGAAAATTTAACAAAATTATATCAAAATCCATCAAATTACATCAAATTACATCATAAGTTTGAAATTTATAGGTAAGAAAGTCAAACTGTCAAAAACTAGGCGAAAAACAGAGTTACTGAGTAAAAACTGAGCAAAATCCTCCAATGCGTCGCGCCTGATTTCTCTACGCGTCGTACTAGTTTGCATCTGATTTTGGAGGCCTTCTCGGTATCCAAATTTGCTCCAAGTGGCCTTGTTGGAAATTTTTGCCTGTCTACTTTCCAACACAAGTGGAATTACTGAATTTGGTCTTCATTTCCCCCCCAAAACTTATTCATCCCAACACTGCTTCCTGTGTGTCAAAAAAGGGGAAGAAAGGTCATTTTTGGGGTGTTTTTGACCCTTCTGGAAGCCCAAAACCTGTCAAAATCTCTTGTCCATAGGTAGGCATGCATATTTTTCCATGAAAAATCCAAAAATGCTGAGTTTGCATCAAAAGGAGCCCCCAATAATAAGTGTGCGCTAAGTGGCGCGGCGCATAGCGCTGAAAAGTCTGTTTTTAGGCCTAAAATTTTCAAAAATGCAAAAAGTGTCCCAAATTTTTTGAAATTTGGGCTGAGTGTCCTCCATTATGTGCTATGCTGGGCCAAGGAAGCCTCGCCCAAGATTTGAAGTCTATCATGCCTTTTCCGATGCTTTGACGCCCTCTTCAGCTTAGCCTTCAAAATTTTGATTCTTGCTTTACAAACATGATTTCTCGCCCAATAATGATTGGCCATGTGCCTCAACATGTTCTTTTCCTTGTTGGCCTTCTCCAAAATCTTTTCCAAATGAATATTTACCCTTTCAAGCAAAGTTTCACGATCAGCTTCAATCTCCTGCTCAAGTGATGTCATCTCAGTTTTGCTCCTTTGGGCAGCTTGCCGGTTCTCACATATGTTTTGCAAATCCATGATAGTTTGTTGATCCTCTAGCTATTTGTTTCTCTGCTCAAGGTAGTTGATTATCCACTGGGATCTTTGCAATTTGAGGGACAAAGTATCTATCTCCGCCTTCTGCTCCTGAATGATCTCTCTAAACTTTGAGTTTCGTGGGCCAAAATCAGTGTCATCATCCTGAATGAGGATGAAATATGCCTCCTGATCTCCTGAAGGCCCCTCGTCATGTATTGGCCTCTTACCCTTGTCCTGTAACTATACTGCTGATGAAGGAAACGAGACCCCTTCCACCCCAGGTGGAGATAATACTCGCTTGGCTGCTGCAAACAACCCTCTAGTGCCCCTCTGATAAGTGACAAACACCGACACACTAGCAGTCTATGTCTCATGACCCTCATACTGATGTGAAGGTTCACCTACCTCATGAAAAGCCTCCGGATGTACCTGAGGGGCTATGAAGAACTCATGAGAAATGAAATCCTCCCATGAAATATCCTGCAAACCAAGCTAATGCATAACCACAATTTTGATGAGTGCAAAATGATAGATACTGTTATACTGCTGCTTAGGAGTTTTCTTTTGCACTAGGATGGTCATCTTCTCAATATTTCGGCACATGAAGTAGGGGAGGTTCATCATTCTCACCCTGTTAAAGTGCATCAACAATATGATGTGATAGGCATATAAGCGAGAAAACCGGCCCTCACAGCTGAAATATTTGATAATGAGCTTCATCAAAGGAGCATATGAATCTTTCAAGAACCGAAAGGGAAAAAATTTGCTGATTTTTCTCAAAAAACCTGGCTTAATGTATGGATCATAGTGTTCCCTATCAACTTGCTGCCTTTTCTTCCATTGCTCTACGACATTTGGAATACCGGTTGCTAGGGAGATAGACTCAGGTGTCAAAGTGAATGTCACACCTGCAAGAGTGACTTGGCCATTATGTAGATGAAGAACAAACAATCTAGCCAACTCATGACAATATTGGACTCTAGAAACCATCTCACAAAATTGATAACAAGACTGTTGTTGAAAACATGTAATAGCAAGAGGGCAGGCCTGTAGTTCAGCAAGATAAGTAGGTTCCTCCCGTACATGTTTACAACTCTTACAAGGTCTTCTTGGCGCATGAAATTCGGTTGTAGAGTCACTGTCTCAGTCATAAGAGGAATCTATCTCCATGTTTTCCAAAGTCTGTGTTGTCTTAGATGAGTATGAGGAATTTTAGGTGTCTTTGATCTTTTGTTGCCAAGTGTAGGAAAGTGTGTGAGGGACTATGAAGGGAGAGGGTAAGGGGTGTGTTGGGAATATTTTCAATTGCAATTTGGGGGAATTGAAGGGTTTTAGGGACAACCTCTAGGCTTTTGGGATAGCATTTGGGGTTTGGGAATTTTGTAGATGGGAATTGGGATACGGAATGAGTGAATTTAGGGATATGGGGAATAGGGAAATGGGTTGATGGACTAGAAAAACAGTGAAGGAAATAAAAGATGAGGGAGTGATGGGGACAAAAAACTAATTTGAAAACCCTAAGGAAACATTTCTTGAGCAAGTAAATAGGGTTTGAATTTTTTAATTAAATCCTCATAAACATCATAAGACACATGTTTTATGGCATTGGAGGGATTGCTTGACTTACTTGGACCGGAGGAAACCGAGAAAATCTGAAGTTTTGGATGAAATCGTGGTGAAAATGCTTTTCGGCCCTACACGCCGCACCACAAACCCAACGCGCTGCGCAGGCTCTATGCGTTGTGGTGGTGTATTTTCGCCACTGTGGAGGCCGACCAAATGCGTCGTGCAAGCTCAATGCGCCGCACCCACAAACTTGCATGAATTTGCTGCAATTTCACTCTTCTTTGTTCAACATGGCCCTTTCTTGCTCACTCTCTCTTCTTGGAATACAAATGAGCCCTTTGAAACATGAAAATGACTTATATACCAAAGGCTTTAATTTTTCATTCCAAAAAACCCACTTTTGTAATGTTACCTTTGACACTTTTTTTTTAAACTCTATTTTAGGTAGTTTGCTTCATTTGGCCTCTGACTAACTGAATGACTTGCTTTTTGTTTGTCTTGCAGGGTTGCTGAAGTTTGACAAGGTGACCAGGGTTGCCTTTGAATTTATTTACAAATGAGAGAACATGAAATTACATTAAATTTATACAAATGAAGGTAAAATACTCATTTTTTCTCAAAACGGAGTTTTGAGAAAAAATACATTTCTAGGCATATGATGATGAAAATTTTTAGTACTGGAACTTTATTCAACCTCCTCATGTGCCTGCTGACCATTATTGGAAATTTTGAAGACCTTATTGATGAAACCCTAGACCTAATGGGACTAAAACCCTAGAAATGAGTCTTACAAATTTAAGGACAAAAAGTGAATGCAGATGATCTGGATGAATGAAAATGGGCTAGCAGGTAAAGGACATTAGGGAAAATGTATAAAAAACCACTAACGTCAAATGATCCATGCTCCTAATGGAATGTAGCTGACCGAGTGAGACACCTAATATGCAATGCAACAAGAGAATTTTGATCACTGACGGAGGGATGAAGATACTGACACTAACACCACCTCCAGTTTATCAATACAAATAAGAGATATATGTTTAAATTCAGAAGGATTGTTGGGCCTTTTATTGTCAATTCTAGGAAAGTATTCAAGGCAGTTGAAGCATTACTCAGAAAAATGAATTTTGACATAGGGATGTCTCACATTATGAACCTCATGGTGTTATTTCCAAAATAAGGGAGAAGATAAAGGCTTCAACTTATCGACATGAATCTAGGCCTAAGATAAAATGGAAGCTAACATTGATTCACAACCTATGAATACAAATATGGAGATCAAGACTCTAGTAACCAAGGACAACACAAATAAGAGGACCATTGACCAAACTAGAGATACAGAGATGACGGATGTACGCACAGGTAAAAGGGAAAAAGGAAAACCGATAGAATAAAAGGAACTTGAGACCAGGTTAGTGGAAACAAGGCCAGATCAACCAAGTTTCCATGTGACCTTGCAGGATCCATCATAGACTGCTCCCCGATCCTCTTCAGAGGTAGCTATTTTAGGTGCAAAGGGAAGTGAAACTATTACTAAGTCAATTTGGCTTACAAGAAAGTCCATTGAAGAAAGAAATAAGAAGGTGAAGGAAGAGATGCATCAACAAATGAAGTCTCCCTCAGTTCCATACCAGAGTAGACTGTTGATTGTTATGGATTTAGAGATAAATAAAATGAATTTCTCACTACAAAATCCACTGGCACAGTCTTTTCCTTCATGTTCTCAATTCAAAGCCCTGGATGTTTTACTAGATTTGACAAGTGTTCCCCTTCCAGATAAGATAAATTTCCACATGAAGGTTGGAGAGATCTTAAATTAGTGAACTCAATAGGAATGCATTGACTAGCAGCAAGGCCGACAAGCTGTTGGGAAAGATTGCAACCAGGTTAAAGCAAGAAAGATCTAAATCCAGGTCTCTTCACGTGGATAATGAGAGCTTCAAAGAGCTAGTCGTGAAGCTAGGTGTGAATATAAAGGAAAAAATCACTTTCGTAGCCCTCCTTTAAATTTCCCAAATGAAAATCCAGGAGCTAGGGCATAAACTGAAGATGTTAGGTAGTGAGCATGTTCAATATAAAGGGCTTTCACAAGTAGAAGAAGAGAATGAGATCCTAGCCAAAGATCTCATTGAAAGGAATAATGAAATAATGGTCATTAATTTGTAGATAAGAGAGCTAAAAATGAGAATAGACTCATATATCTGTGTAGTAATCGTACCTACAAATCCTCAAAACCCCACTAAACAACTCACTTAGACCCTTTCATAAGGGGAGCTTAAAAATTTACAGAAGGATTTGGATGCCGCTTAGAAAAGCCTAGCGTAGAAAGAGAAGCAACTTGATACTGTCAGGAATAATGCATACATCACCAGTAGGAACCTATAGGCTACAAACTAGGTCTTTTCTAAGCTGAAGGGAAAGCTGAAAGGAAACATGTGTCTGTTGCAAACCAAACAACTGGTATGGCATGAGATCATTGAATATATGAGAAATAATTGGGAGTTCATAACCTTGATGGATGAATAGAAAATCATGATCAAAGATTATGAGTTCTTCATCCTATCAGCGAAATAAGATGGAGAAAAGAACTCCCAGATTGCAAAAAAGTTCATCCAGATTGTAAATGAAAGGCCACTTAGTGAGTTGAGGCTCATAGATGTGGTAGACAAGGTAAGTGTTATCATGGAGATCTCTAAGGTTTTCCATAAGGAGGAAGCTAGAGTCAAAGCTGAGGAGTGCCTAGAGGTGGTATAAAAGTATGCAGCTACGTTCAATGTTGAGTTTGAGAGGATTTTCATACCAGAGTTTCCTAGTTGTTGGGACTTTATGAGGGTGCTAATCTAGTGGGAGAAATATATTCAAATACTAGTGGAGGCCAAAAGCAAAGTAGACTCTTCCCATGATAATAATTGTACTATAAATGGAAAGACTATAGTTAGCTATCTGAAGAGGTATTTTCAAATGTTGGGGATGGTAAAGACCCTATTTCATCCTAGAATGAATTACACAGGTTTGACCAATCTCAAAAATCACATATCATTGGCTCTTTCGGGCTCTTTAGCAAGCTCCAGTGATGTGGCAAATATGTGAGAAGTTTATTTCACCTGCTCAAATTCCTCTCATCTCAAATTTATTTCACCTGTATGGATTCCCTTTTTAAAAATATGTGAGAATTTCGTCAATCCTCCCATGCTCCAAATAATTGAACCATCAACAATTCCTCCAAAACCTACCTATCATGACTAAAGAGATTTCATATATTGTTGACCATGACACTTTAATTTCATCTTATATGTAAATATTTTTATTTCAGTCAGTCAGTTAATATTCAGTTAGCATAGTTTTGCCACGGAGCACCTTAACGTTTTGTTATGATGATTCACTATAAATAAATCAAGAAGGAATACTTTGTAACAGACTCTCCCTCTAAGGCCCTATAAAAGAGTTTTATGATACAGAACCAAGGGTTCAAAATTTTTGGTTTTCCAAGAGATAAGTACCATAAATTTTCTATTAAATGTATGCTCTCTTGAAGATTAATACAATTTTTTTGGCAATTCTAGCTCATTTGAATGTGTAGCATGTATTTTTTTGTGTTTGTTCCATATGTTTTTATTATTCTTCTTAGATTTCATGTAATGGTGGCTCCTGGAAGTGTTTTAATGAATTTATGGATTCATCTAAGTCTAATTTTGATGAAATATGCCTATATTGATATGAAATCTAATCCTTAAAATGTGCTCCATGTATCTTTGCATTCCATTCAAATATTTGTCTCATCCTTTTCACTCTGAACTTTGATGCACCAGATTCTTAGATTTAAGCCTCGTGTGTTAGTTCTCTCTATTGGCAAAGTATTCTACCAAATATACTATAATGACCGATAAGTTATAGGGTCATGTGATGTTGTCCACTATGAATCTAATATTAGTGCTTCTATGAGTAATAGTTTGCACTAGTTTTTTGTATTTCTCCTCTTAAGGAAGGTTTTGAATCATTTTTCTCTCGAATATATTAAACACTGCGTGTGATATGAACTCCCATCTGATCTTCAAAATAGTCATCATGATATCCTAGGCACTAGTCTCTCCTCAACTCAGGGGTTGTCTCTAGGAGCTACAATAGAGTCAACAAACACATTCCTATATAGGGACAACATTTTCCTATTATGCATCAATATTTGTTGATGACATTGTGCCTTTTATGGAACCGTCGTTGCAGGAGGCAAGAATTTTCAATACCACTCTTTCATATTTTCAGAAAGAATCAAGAAATTTGATAAGTGGGGGGAAATAAAATATATTTTTCTATTACAGTAAACAAATGGTGCAGATGCATATAGCTTGAAATATGGGATTCCAGGTGGGCAGTGTTCTGGCAAATATTTGGGTATTTTTCTTGTCATGGACTCTCTCAAAACCTCTTGCTAGAAGGATGTAACAAATAATATTCAAAAACAATCGCATAGCTGTAATTTTTTCTCTTTAAATATGGCAAGATAATTCATTATGTTGAGATAAATCCTCCATGCCCTCGTAGTTTACCAACTCTAATAATTATCAACTCTAAATAATATGCGTAGGGACATCGTTTCTATATTCAAGATTATTTTACGGTAAGGTGGGAAGTAGGCTAAGAGGTGGGCTTTGATGGCTTGGGAAATGGTTTTTCCTCCGAATTTGGGAGGTGGGATGGGTTTGAGATATCGTGAGGTCCTTAATAAAGCATTGGGAGAAAATTTGTGGTGGAGGTGGTTACAAGGGGGATTAAAGCCCTAGAAAAATATATGGGATAGGAAATACAACCCAACCTAATCACAAGTTGAGAAAATAAGAAAAAAAAATTTCCTTTAGGTTCCTTTATCTCGAATTTGGCTTAGGAAAAAAAAAATTTAATCTAAAGTCACATGTCATGGGAAATTAGGAATGGAAAAACCACTTATTTTTGGGAGGAAGCCTCGAAACAAATTCCACGCCTAAATAATAGAGAAGAGCTCAAGAATATTAAATCTTTCACTATCAACTAGGGCTCCACCAAAGTGGCATAATTTTGGAAGGAAGAAAATTTTGAATCTCTTGGGTGGGAATGGAAAACCCTATGAAATTGGCCCAATGATCTCACAATACAAGTATGGTCACAAATAAATATTTTTTTAAGAGACTGGAAAATTCAAGTTGCACATGATCCTAAGAAGCTAATGTGGGGATTTAAACTGAAGGGGATGTTCACTTTAAAGGAAGCATACATGATTATGGTTGGTTACTTATATGTTCATCAGGAACCTCTTTGGAGGATACAAAATGGTAAACTATTGTGAAACTTCGTCGACTTTTTATGGCTTATTGGAAGAAGAAAGATTTTGATGTGGGACCACATGCAGAAAAAAGGCTTCCTTGGCCCATCCTTTTTTCCTCTCTATAGGGGAAAAGAGGAAACCATGGAACACCTTTTGAATAGATGTGCATATGCGGAAGAGCTATGGAACTAGGTGCTTTCTCTATTTATCCATTTGGATCATTTTCCAAATAGCCTAACGGAAACCTTGCAGTCACGGTGACTAACCCTATTTAAGAAATTGATGTTAAATAGACAATGGATGTTAGTATTGGTTTTCTTACTCTAGAATGTATGGAAGGAAAATAATGTAATTATATTCAAGGACCAAAGGTCATCAACGGACATTTTATGGAAAATCATGAAAAAGAACCCGAAGGAAATTATCTTATCAGAACCTTTGGATACAAGAGACTAGAAGGATGACTAGCTTAAGGTGATAATATTGAAATGCCTAGAAGTCTTGCAAGACATGATAGATACAAGTAATTTATACTGGCCCAAGAAGGCAACGACATCCTATTCATTCTTTTCCATTCCTCCCCTAGGATTTTTCAAGTTAAATTTTGATGGGCCTAAAAGTGAAACCCTAGACTGGTGGATATGGGGGAATCTTTTGGGATAAGCTAAGGAAATCCGTAAAGACATATGTGATAAATTGCAAGTACACTAGTAATAATGTAGCATTTTTCACAATTTTGGAAATAGGCCTGAATATTTCAATGATTCAGTTAGATGGGGAATCTCAAATTGTAATCCATGCAATGCAAAAAATAATATACGGATCCCAAAAGATGAAAGTAGTTAATAGTTGGGAGCTATATCTTTCGGTGTCTTAGATTCAAAAATTATTACTATCCTTCCCTTATGTTATTACTTCTCATTCACAAAGGGATGGTAACAAAGTAGCGAATGTTTTAGTAAATTGGGGTAGCCAAAAATGAGATCTTGACTTTTAATCCTCATGGAATTTAAATGCTAGTTACAATTGGTCTAATAAATGGATATCATCTTGGATAATGACAAGGTTTAATTGATGGGGGTGATGGATCAAGGTGAGATAGGGATTGGTGTGGGTGCCCTCCACCCCACCAGACCTCTCGATAATTAAGAGGGATGATGTGGAAACCTGATCCCATTATCCTTCAATGTGAGGGATGGTGCATTTAGGTGATGAGATAACAAGTGATTTTATAGTGTTTCGTGAGCATGCATGGAAACTATATTACAAGATTTGTGGTCCTAAAATTTCTATGGGATGGGAGGAGATTCGAGTCAGGCCTACCTTGACGAAGAAGAAGGCCAAGTTAAAAAAGGAATTACGTGGGTGTGGATTGAGTGTGATATCCTATAGGTTTAGCTCTAGAGCTTCAGGAGCGAAGGATGAAGGTAAGTTAACACAGTGGAAGAGTAACTAGGACCTTGACATAAGGCTTTTCTAATTAGTTATGTATGAAGGGACTATAGAGGTTACAAAATTTCCAATGGTCTTTTGCATGTTGGAAGGCCAACCATGTTCGACTTAGGATTCTTGGGTCTGGAGGAAGGTATGGACCTATGATTTCACTGTTTGATTTCATTCCATAGTTTTTAGACATTTTGGGTGCAACATATGCATTTGAGAGCTCTAGATTCTGATTGTTAATTATAGTAGTATTTTATATTAGTGATGGGGTTGGTTTATAGTAGTTTAGTTGTTTTATAGGTGGTATGAGGGGCTCAAATGGAGAGATTTGTGTTTTCTCTCTCCCTCGACATTCGAGTTAGCTATGTGATTTTTGGATCTGCACTTTCGATGGGTATCATGGTTGGGTATGAGGACTGCCACTACCTTTCAATCTCAGATGTGGGATTAGTTGTGTTTGAACATGGGATTTTTAACCCATTTTCTAACCTTTTTGGAGGCTTGGTGGTTGTTTATATAGTTGGGGGTTGAACTGGGGTTTTTGGATCAAGTCATACTACTTCAGGTGTTATTTCATCCTCTTTTTGGTTCTTTTTCAAAGGGAAGGGTATAGTTGGGCAGGCTTTGGACATTTCTTCAGTTTCTTTAAGAACACTGTGGGTTTCATCTCACTAGTATTTTCTTGTTCCTTCTGTCTAAATGAGGGGACACAATATATTTTCTCTGTTGATATATGATGGTGCACTGGTAGCAGTTCTATGTGTAGGGTCTATTCAGGTACAACCTAGTTATCAATGCCTTATCATCGTGGGTGGGTAATAAGGGGAATTTATGAGAGAGCGAAGTGTAGTGGGAACTTTTTGGATGACCTAGGCCATGGCGATGTTTTTGACCCCAACCCAACCTAACCACTCGGATCTAGGGAGTAGTCTCCTCCTCCAGATAATTTCGGCATCCATCTCCATCACATAAGTCTTCTTCTAGATCAACTCAGTAGGTACCTTATGATGACATGACTGTGATCATTTTCTTAATGAATGATCTCCAATAAAATCAATGACATATACAAGACCATTTGACTAACATGAAAATGGGGCAATAACGAATGCAAGAGAAATTGTATCACCTTGAAGAAAGGATGGCCCATATGGAGAAGCATGTCTACTATGACTTCACACCTCCACCATCACCCAACTCAGGTTTGGATCATCCTACTATAGTCCATTCCTTTGATTTGCAATGGTTTTTTCCTGCTTTATGATTTTAAAGGTCTTTTAGTGTCACATTCCTTTCTGGTTTTGGCTAATAAGGTTGTTTTTACAGTTAACTATTTGTCTTGGTATTCACCTACTAGCCATTAAATCTAGTAAGAATGAGGTCGATAGGATTTTGAGAAAATGTAATCAAAGATATAATCTTCTGGCATAATAGACACTTCTTGATTTAAAAAAAGAAAAAGGGATAGTTTTTTTTTTCTTTGTTTTTTTAATCTCTACTCCTCTAGTGACCTTACAAATTTTCAACATTATCAATGACACATAAATTTTTTGTTAAATAAAAAAAAGATCATGGGAGAGAAAATATGACATGCCCAATACAAGAGCCATAAAATTGAAAGTAGATAACACTCTTAAAGGGTCAAATATATGGAATTTAGCATCCATCAATAGATACTTAATAAGGCAACATAGTTTTTGGTAAATAAGGGCAGGCATAACAATATTGTTTTGGGAAGACTCATGGCAACAAAGGGAGAAATTATTCAGTCACCTAGATCTAGGAGAAATATTTCTGTTTACAAATATGCCAAACAGGAGAACGATAGAACACTATTGGTGTCAACAAGATGACAGACAATGGAGAAAATGGAAGGAAAAACGAGATTGGGGAGAGGCTCCTGAGACAATGCGATGGAATAACTTACAAAAGGAGTTGAAAACCAGGAAGGTAGTTGCAGCAAAAGGTGAAGACATACTAAGATGGGGCTATCAAGGAAGAGGTATGTTTACAATCCAGGAACGATACTACATCAAAGCAAACAACCTCCATAATATAGCAGTACCAATTTGGAAGAAAATTTGGGTAGAGAAACATTGGCCAAAAGTGGAATACTTTCTCTGGTTACTAAGTCATTCAAAGATTCCCACATGGGATTAGTTGCGGCAGAGAGGAATGTATGGCCCTTCACTATGTCTAATGTGTAACAAGAAAGTTGAAACCAAAGAACATCTACTAAATACTTGTGACATGGCAGAAATTCTTTGGAGAAAGAATACAGAGTTATTTCAACAGACTCACAAAGATAACACCAGCATTAATGAGACATTAATAAAATGGAGAAAAGGTAGTCACAAATGTGAAGTTCTTAATAGAGCATGGAGATTGTCAATATGATTGATCTTGTGGGGAATCTGGAAAGAGAGAAATCGTCGCATATTTAGGGGTGAGATTCGTAATATAATTCAAATATGGAAAGGGATTATTGAAAACATACGGGAGACCATCCTGGTAGAGAAATGGACAGAAGAAGACTGGAAAGCCATAGGAATGGTATGAAATATTTTAAACAAATTGAATTTAAAAACTCAAATGTTGGCAAAAACGCTATGGAAATTCAAGCCACCAAGACAAAACATAGGTGATATTTTTCAACTACCACAACCAGGATTCATAAAACTTAATTATGATGGGGCATCCAAAGGAAATATAGGTTAGGCAGGGTTAGGACGAATATTTAGAAATTCCCTTGGAGCAGCTTGCAAAATTTATGCTGTGGATATAGGGTTTGCTACGAACAATGAGGCAGAGCTAACAACAGTCAAACAAGTGCTTATAATAGAAGCTCGAGAGAGCTATCACCAATTAATTGTGGAAGGAGATTCTGCAATGGTTATAGGGGTCTTAAGGAAGCTGTAACAAGGGACACCCTGGGAGAAAATAAGTAAGATTTGTCGGACATCACGTTTCATACAGGATATAGGCAAACTAATTCAAGATATAGGCTACATGATACCTTCGCATGTATGCAGAGTAGGTAATGAGGCTACATATTACCTTGCCAACTAGGGATGTAGAAATGAGGGGCTACAGCTGGATGTAAATCAAGGAGATCAGGTATGGTACGTTGAGTTACACTCCCTACAAATCATAACTGAAAGAGATAAAGACAAAGCCAGAGACCCCCAATCGGGGTGCTAAGTGGATAGAGAAGGAGGGCAGGTGGAAAACAGACGAGAGCGGCAGGCACGTGATGGCGTGCGTCTGGTCGTCAGCCATTAACACTGCAGTTAAGGTAGATGGTACTGCATGCAGCCTCATGATGATGATAGCAGGGTGCCAACTATTCCTGTTAGACCTGCATTGGAAACAACATAGGAGGGGGTTAAAGAAAAATCAGGTTAACGACCAGAACATTCTTTCTGGCAGCAGTTCTTGCGGAGGAGTGGAAGAAAAATCTACAAACCTCACTGTGATAAGCCAACAACTGTTCTATCCTCAGGTTTATTGGTATATTATGGTTGTGGCTTTAGTTCTAGTCCTTTATACCATGTTTATTGTAGTCTATGGTAACATTAGGGCCTTGTATTGTGAATTTAGGAGTAGAGACAGAATTAAGCCAATGCATCATTTTTATTTTGGGCATTGTAATGACTCTAGGAAGGGTACTAAGTCTCAGTATTCAACCAAGCAGGAAATAAACCCTTGTTTTCGCATTCCATGTAGAATTCAGGGCAGGAATCTGCTAGGTCAATGTATCTGTGTTTGCTCTCATCGTAGCTTAATACAGCTAGCTCAATTATAAGAAATCTTAAAAATGCAATGCCATGACAAAATTGAAGGCGTCTACTCCTTTTATTATGGTGGTCAAGCCTGTAAAATGGAAATGACCTTGCTCTGTTTCTATACCCTTTTAGGCTCCTTGCAAAACAGGATGGATAGTTCTCTCTGTCAATTTGGTGGGATAGATAAGTTGGGTCAGGCATCAAATTATGAGGTTTGTGGTCAAATGTCTTTAATTGCAAGTGTCTGTAATAGGAATTGCATGCAGCTCCACAAATCGACGAGGTCTCTCACTGAATTTACCAGGTTCTGTGTTTATAAATTGTTACCCTGTACAGACCCTCTCATAAAATTTGCAGGTTTAGATAATCTGTGGCTCGTAATCCTCCAGAGGAGCGCAATGGTGAAAAGGCAGGCAGTAAAACGCCAACCAAAGGGTAAGGGGAAGAAAAAAAATGATGCAAAACAATGTCAGTATCAGTAAAAGAGGAAGGAGGTCAAAGAAGGAAATCATGAAAAATTTGTTTGAAGTTTATGCAGTAGGAAACTCTCCGCAAATTAGGAATGTCATTCATGGATGGGAAAGAGAAAGTGATAGTCAAGAAGAGGATATTGAGGTTCAGGAGGAGAATATGGACTTTGTTGTTGATCCTGGCAGTACGAGAGGACGTCTCTCCCTCTTCCATCAATCAATACACACATATTGGACTTTGAAATGTGTTCTTGCTAAAGCTCTTCAAAGCTTTCAGATAAGTGAAGGGAACCCCCAGGTGCTTTCAATATTACAGGAAATCAAAATTGATATTCAGGAGATAAGGGTGTCACAGTATCATGCCACTGCTCATATAGGCAGGATTGAAAGACAACTACATCAGATGTAGCAGGTTGATATGCCATGGTCTACAGCAAAGGACCCGACACCAATAGATTCCTTTGATGGTTAATAGATTTTAAGTTAATATGTTTTTTTGCGGATAGCTTTTATATTTTATGTTGTTTAATAGGCTTGATAGTAAACAGTAAACATGCCATGGCAGCAAGTAAAGGAATGAAACAATTGCAATTTTGGATGGCATTTAATGCCTTAAGGTGGCCAACAAACCGGGTTTCTTGCGGGCAGGTTGAGGCCACCATCTGTGAATATGTTGCAACTTTCTCTATCTTTTTTGAGAAATAGAAAATGATAAGGAACTACTAAAATTTACAAAAAAAAAAAAAAAAAAAAAATTGTTAAATATCGACAATCATCAACAATTTAATTTATATCAATATATTAATCATATAATAAAACTATATTTCGATGAAAAATATAATCCATCCTACATTCTATTAGAAACTATGAACTAACCTGACCCATAGCCCATCCTACAATCTATTAGGAACCATGAACAAACCGTGACCCATCTCTATAAAATTGATGAAACCCTTCTAAACCATTCTCTATGCTAGTCTGGTTTTGATGGTTATGTAAATATAATAAGAAGCTCGATAACAACAAGGCACTGAATACTTGTGTGTATCCAACAGGTGGGAACTCTCCGTTGTAGTTGCTGGTTTGGATTAATTCAATGATTCATTTGTTGAAAATATAAGCTTAGAAAGAGGCTCCTTGCCATTTAAAGGGCATCAAATTTTGAGGAAGAGCTCGTTTACCTTGTAAATTTTTTTAGTGTTTAAACTAATAATAATACTGTTTTTCTATATTATTTAGATTTATTTGATAAATCCAAATTAAAATGAAATTATATTATATTATTTAAATAAAATTTAACATTTTTATATTATTCAGACTCATTTGTTAAATCCAAATAAAATTATATTATTTTAATCTAATTTAAAATTAAATAGTTTGATGCAGCTTATCTTCACAGTTGAGTGGGCTTAAGTTTTCACAAACATGTTGTAATGGGCTAGTTAGTAACATTTATAACCTATTTATAACCTATAATATTCAGTATAATAGTGATAAATTGATCTTTTAATGTTACAGATTTTGCTAAAAGAAAAAAGGACAAAACAAAATTTAATTTAACTTCGATCATTCCTTTACATTCCATCCAGTACACTGGTGGTTCTATATATCTTCTCTAAAGCATTTAAAGTAATTTCCTTTCAAAACAAAGAGAGGATCCAGGATTTTGAGTTTTGTTTCATTTCTATATATGTTCTCTTAACCATTTAAAGGATTTTAAAGGATTTTCTTTCCAAAATCAAAAGCAAGATTCAGGATTTTGAGTTTTGTGTGATTCCAATACACTTGCTATAGCTTTAGTTTGTTTCTGGTTTGCAGTGGGAAACATTCCAGTTGCACACTTGAGCAATGATGTTGTGACTGCTTATATGGAAAACGTTGCATCAGAAACTCGTAATATGCTATGGCCTTTTCAGCAGACGTGTAACAGTAAAAAGGTCATCTGAAAACTTTATGTCCACTTGGAAGTTTATGTTTATGAGGCAACAGGTTTCCCATGATAGAATGAACCAGTAGTATTTACTCATTGTCAATGGAAATCAGGTACAAGCAGAAACCACTGTGCTAGAAGATCACGATGTATCAAAGGCAATTTTGGAATATATCTCAAATTCCAAAATCAAAATCGGAAAAATCGTTGTGGGGTCTTCTAATAATCTAATAAGGTAAATTAAATTTATGGATGTATCAATTAAACACTTCTGCTGCTCGTTACAATTGTTATATGCTTTGATTTATTGTCTGTTTATCTTAAAAAAATTGATTGGACAGAGCTCTTGGGGAACATACAGTACCCAATAAAGGCCATTTCTTGCATTCAATTGAAATTTTTTCTATATTTTTTCCATCTTAAATGCTATTTTCATGTGATAGAATTATCGATGTCCATGGTCTGAATTCTTTTGTAGGAAACTTCAAGGCCGTGATATTTCAACAAGTATTGCAAAGCAAGCCTCAAAGTTTTGTGATGTTTATATTATAGCAAAAGGCAAACTCGTTTCAATGCATCCCAGCAATACTTCGCCACAGAATAGAAGTTATAATTCAGAATACGCTTTATCACCAAGAGGTATTACAGTATTCTTTGGCAAAGGCAGTTTCTCTATACTGTATTCTTTGGCAGGAAAGTTTCTCTACCGTGAGGTGGATTGTTTTGTGAATATATTCATTTTTAGCAACCTGTCTTGCCTGCAATTTACGTTGTGAAAATTTGTTGGAAGCTATATGTTATGCAAGTGGTGCTTTAGAATCTTTTGATTTCACTCTGCATTTTGTAATAGAATTAAAGTAAAATACATCTAAACCTGTGCCTTGTCATTGTTCTGAGCTATATTTCTTTTATTTTATAAGAAATGACAGGGGAGAGGGTTTTATTACTTAGTGAAACCAATATCAGTGATATGAATAGAAACCAACGGTTTAAGAAAAATACAAACAATTTTCAATGGGCTTTTGTATCAAAGGTAAGAAAAAGTAACTTCCTTTCAAGAAGCCTGGTGAGAAGTGAATCTGCTAGTGACACAATGAGGACAGCTGCATTTGAAAAGGCAAGTAACTTCCTTTCAAGAAGCCTGGTGAGAAGTGAATCTGCTAGTGACACAATGAGGACAACTGCATTTGAAAAGGCAAGTAACTTCCTTTCAAGAAACCTGGTGAGAAGTGAATCTGCTAGTGGCACAATGAGGACAACTGCATTTGAAAAGGCAACTGCTGCAGAGTACAAGGTCAGCCTCTTTTGCTATCTGATTGAAAAAATAAAAATAAAAAATAAAAACTTGAAGTTTGCTTAAAAAGAGTTGGAGTACTTGTTACAGGAAGTAAGTCTGGAAGTAAGTGTAAAGATCGGGAAATTGGACACAAAGGATGCTTCTGATCATCAGAGATTTAAAAGATATTCAATAGAACAAATTAAATTTGCTACAGAGTTCTTTGCTGAATCACTTAAAATAGGTGAGGGAGGATATGGCCCAGTCTACAAGGGCAGTTTGGATCATACCACTGTGGCTATCAAGGTTCTCCAAACTGATACAGCTCAAGGCAGAGATAAATTCCAACGAGAGGTATGAAAAAAAATTGGGTGGTTTACTAGCTGTATTATTTCCATAAGTAATATCAATAAAAGGCAATTGAAGGTTAAATGGACATAATTTGAAGAAACTTTCGGATAATCCCCCTGAACATTTTTTTTTTTGGCAGGTTGAGATTCTAAGCCGCTTACATCACCCCAACATGGTTATGCTGCTTGGCGCTTGCCCTGAGCGCCGATGTCTAGTTTATGAATATATGGAAAATGGCAGTTTAGAGGATCAGTTGTTCCACAGGGGTGAAAGAGATTCTCTTCCATGGTTTATCCGCTTTCGAATAGCTTCAGAAATAGCTACCGCGCTTCATTTTCTTCACACCACCAAACCAGAGCCAATCATTCATTGTGATCTAAAGCCTGCCAACATATTGATGGATCACAATTTTGTGAGCAAAATCGGCGATTTAGGACTAGCGAAGCTCATTCCTCCTCCAGGCTCTTGCACTGTTACTGAATTCAGGATTAAAGTCCTTGCTGGCAACGATTACATGGATCCAGAGTACGTACGGACCAGAACATTGTTTCCTGCATCTGATGTATATGCTCTAGGAATTATTTCCCTGCAATTGCTCACAGCCAAATCCCCAATGGGTATTATAGACGACGTTCAAGAAGCCATCCAGGAGGGCTCATTCAATGAAATTCTGGACAAAACCGCTGGGGAGTGGCCTCTTGAGGAAACTGAAGAGTTTGCTGAGCTTGCCCTCAAATGCACAGAATTGCGGCGTAGAGACAGACCGGATATGAAGACAGTTATTTTGCCAAAACTAGAACGGTTCAGAGATCTCAAAGATGCACATGATGAGGACTGCACTTCTTAGTTACTAGCATTGGCCATTACTTCATTGTGGTTGTTGTTGTGAAATGCTGGAGATATAACTCTTTGTCTTGTCAATATTGAATCTGTAATTATGTAAATTGTTGTGTTGTTTGGTTGTTAATCAGTTGAATTTGAAAGGTTTAGTGCAACTAAAATAATTGGTATTTAGTTGACATAATTTCTCAATTAATTGTATGGTTAAGATAATATTTTTATCTTTATTTGTATTTATATGTGTATTCTATATAATAAAAAATATGATTTTGGTATGTAACTGGTTTTTTAAATTGGTATCAATAGTGGATAGCTTTTGGGGCTCCTGCCCACGAGACGGCTTAAGATCGGGGAGAGGAGACTAACAACTGTGTGTAGGTATAGTTTGTTTATACATGGTTTTATATGTATTGTTTTGTTTGTCCACTTAAGCGAGTACACTTAAGTTGACGAGGAGCATTCTATTGGAAGTAAAGTTTCCATGAATTGTTATTGAGAGTGTCTAAGGGTTAAAAATTATTGTTTTTTTTATAGTGATTTAGAAGTGGGAAAGTTAGAGATTTATGTTGTGATCATTAAAAATATCATATTGTAATTTTATGTTTCAGTGTAATTGCTCTGTCAATTTTTCTATCACATTATGCTGCAACAAATGTAGTCTAAACATGTCATAATTTTGCTCAAAAAACAATAGAAATTAAGAAGAGTGCAAGATTACCTCAATCTCCATCAAGGGTCATGCTATATATATGGCTTCCACCAGACTTCTCACCGACACGCCATGGCCATGAAACTGTGCCTCCATCGTGTTAAACTTACAGGAACGCTGTAACACGATTGCCTCCATTGCCATGGAACACTGTGAATATGAATTCGTAGAAGTCGCCAGAGAGTTGTTTATTGGAATTGAATGCGGAATTTGTTGTAAATACTACCCAGTTATGTATTCAATTGTGGGGTGATCGTCGAAGTTTCTGATTACTTCTAAACAACAAGAGAATGAAAATTCCGTCAACATCACAGAGTTTTCAAACTTAATTTGCAGAATGAATAGAAACAATTTAGGACAAGTTTTCTTAATTCATAAAAGAATAAAAGAAATACAAAATCAACAATTTGATTCTTCCTCCTTGAGAGGGATTCACAAAGTATAAAAATGGACTGTAAAACAACAATTCTCACAAAACTTCTCTGTCCTCAAATCCGCACATACAGTGCTTACAAACTTGTTGTGTTTTACTAGCCTGCGGGCTTTTCTTTTCTACACAGCGCTTCTTTTTTCAAATAGCGTCATAATACATAAAAGAACACATTATAAAAGCCTTCTGGCTCTTTCCCTTTTATAAGGCGCGGTTACAATAAAAAACTATTAAACCGACCAATAAAGCTGGATCTCAAAATATATGAAATCCATTTGAAGACTTCATTGCATCCATAAGTCAATCGGCATCGAAATTTCAGCGGCCAAAAAGGTTTATGACCTTTGCGCTTTACAATTCTTCAGGAAAACGACAACCGCCTTTGCTTAGGCTTCAATGTGCCGTACTTCAATCATTCTGCAATTACTGCTGATTGATATCAACAGTTGGAATTAATTTCCAACACTCCCCCTTAATTTCAACTGCTGGGTTTTTCTGCATACCTAGGCATTCCCTGAAATGATCAAAGCTTTTCTGTGTTAGTGGCTTTGTGAGGATATCTACAAATTGATCCTCTGTTCTGCAGTGCTGCAAAACAATCTCACCATTGTTAACCAATTCATGTATGAAGTGAAACTTGGTGTCAATGTGCTTTGTCATTTTATGAAAAACAGAATTCTTAGACAATGCTATCGCCGAGCTATTGTCACAGTAAATGGTTGTGCCATTTTCTTGTTCATGACACAAATCTCTGAGAACTCTTCTCAGCCATACTGTTTGGCATGCTGCTGCTATTGCTGCCACATATTCTGCTTCTGCTGTAGATAAAACAACTACTGGTTGCTTCTTGGAAGCCCATGAAATTGCTCCCGATCCTAAATGAAACGCATATCTTGATGTGCTCTTTCGATCATCAACACTTCCAGCCCAATCACTGTTAGTGTAACCTGTCATCATGAAACTTTCAGAAGAGGAGTATAATATACGAAACCCCTTCGTTTCATTTACATAGCTTAGAATTCTCTTGGCTGCTTGCCAATGAGCTTCTTTCGGTCTTTCCATGAATCTGGAGATTAAGCTAACAGCGTGCATAATGTCTTGCCTAGTTGCAGTCAAGTACATAAGGCTGCCAACTATGCTCTTATACAACTTTGGATCAAAATCCTTACTGTTATCTTCTTTACTCAGTTTCAACCCCATCACTGTTGGAGTCACAACTGCCTTGCTATTCTGCATGTTGAATCTCTTCAACACTTCTTCTACATATTTAGCTTGAGAAATGAAAACACCATTTTCACTTTGGTCTACTTTAATTCCAAGAAAATATCTTAAGAAGCCCAAGTCAGTCATTTCAAACTCACTTTTCATGACTGCTTTAAAATTAGCAATGAGAGAAGCATCATTTCCAGTAAAAATTAAATCATCTACATATAAAACAACGATAAGTATCTTACTGTTATTCTCCTTAATGTAGAGTGTGGGTTCACCATCACACTTCTCGAACCCATTCTCAATCAGGTAAACATCTATCCTGTTGTACCATGCTCTTGGAGCTTGTTTCAACCCATAAAGAGCCTTCTTCAGTCTGCATACTTTATGCTCTTGGCCTTCAACTTCATAGCCTGGAGGTTGCTCAACATAAACCTCTTCTTTTAACACTCCATTCCGGAATGCAAATTTAACATCCATCTAATAAATCTTCCATTTGTGTTGTGCCGCAATAGACAACACTATTCTGACTGTTTCCATCCTTGCTACTGGTGCAAAGGTTTCATCATAGTCTCTCCCTTGATGCTGCTTGTAGCCTTTAACAACAAGTCTGGCCTTGTGCCTTTCGATCTTGCCTTCAGCATTGCTTTTGGTCTTATAGACCCACTTAACTCCAATGGCATCTTTGCCTTCAGGGAGGTCCACTAACTCCCATGTTTTACTCTTCTCAATTGTACCAATTTCTTCATTCATTGCTTCAATCCATTTATCATCATTTACAACATCTTCAAAATGAATTGGGTCATCAACATGACAATACAAAGCGAATAATGAATTCAGACTAGTATTGTTACTTACCTCTCCTTCTTCATAAATCTCATTCAGATTTCTGAATATTGGTCTTCTTGGTGTGTTTGAAGTTTCATTCGAACTTGAGGGCGTTCCAGATCCCTGCGATGTGCTTGGAGTAGCACTTCCTTGACTTCTCAAGGCTGTTCGAATTCCAGCTTGTGGTGTGGTTTGTTGTGCTTGCGGTGGTGGAGGAGGAACCACCGAAGAACGGTTAACAGCTGTTGTTCCTTCTTCTTCTTCTTCTTCATGAGACAGAGTTTTCTTCATGTTCACAGTCTTTTCTAGACTTCCATCCCAAGCTTCTTCTTCACAGAACTGCACATCTCTGCTTACTATCAATTTCTTGGTGGATGGATTATAAAGTTTGTATGCTTTTGACTCATCACAATATCCAATAAAGACACACTTCTCCCCCTTACTATCAAGCTTCTTCCTTAGCTGATCCAGTACATGTGCATATGCTACACCGTCGAATACTCTCATGTGAGTGACAGTTTGCTTTTGTCCACTCCATACTTCTTCTGGTATTCTGGTCATGACAGCGTTAGTTGGGCATCTATTTAATATGTAAACTGCGCAAGTGACAGCTTCAGCCCAATACTCATGCGGCAAATGTTTTTCCTTCAGCATACTTCTGACCATGTCCAAAATGGTCCTATTCTTCCTTTCTGCAACACCATTTTGCTGAGGTGTATACCTCGTGGTGAACTGATTTTATATGCCATTCTCTCTGCAAAAAAGTAGAAAGTCCTTAGAGATGTACTCTCCACCTCTATCTATTCTGAGCACTTTGATATAATGCCCACACTGCTTCTCAACTAGAGTTTTGAAGTGGTGGAATTTCTCAAACACTTCACTCTTTTGTTTTAACACATACACCCATGTCTTTTTGGTGTAATCATCAATGAAAGTTAAAACATATTTATTTCGAACAAATGATGGTATTTGCATTGGTCCACACACATCAAAGTGAACAATTTCCAAGGGTGTCTTTGCCCTTATACTCTTTCCTGCTGGAAAGCTTTCTCTTTGTTGTTTGCCCAATATGCAGCCTTCACAAAGGTTGTCTAGCTTCTCCATCAATCACAATCCCTTTACCATTCCCTTTCTGTGCAACAAATTCAGGCCTCCAAAATTGAGATGTCCAAATCTCAAGTGCCACAACCAATTTTCATCTTTCACTTCCTCTTGAAAGACTTCTTGGGTTATAGCTGCAATAGTTCTTCCTTCCTTCAAATCTGCCCTGATTTTGAGAGGAAACATTCTATTGCTGATCATCTGCACTTATGCAATGATTTTCTTACTTGGAGGTATGTATCTGATTGTACACACATCATCTTTGAAGAACACATTGTAACCTTTGTTAATGAGCTGTCCAATGCTCAAAATATTACATTTCAGACCAAGTACATAGTATACATCTGGCACAATATTCTGTTTTCCATTTCTTGCTAGGATACTGACTCTGTCTTTACCCTTGACATATATCTTACTATCAGTTCCTGTTGTTACCTCAGATTTCACATTTTCATCCAGATTGGAAAACATTGCTATGTTTCCAGTCATGTGATTACTACAACCTGATTCTAAGAACCAGAAATCTTCTTGTTTGTCTTGTGCAATGTTACACGCTAACAGCACAATCTTTTGGCTTTTATTTTCTTCATTTGCAAAATTAACATTTTTCCTATTATTCATGTCATTTTTCTTTTTCCTACATTCATTGGCATAATGGCCTAACTTCTTGCAATAATGACATTGGACTTGGGATTTTTCATACCTTTGTCCATGAACTTGTTGTTTTCATGAACCTTCATCTTGGTTCTGATTGCATCTCCTGCCACTTGTACTAGTAGGATTATTTCTGCCTCTGTTTTGGCTTCTTCCACGACCTCTGTTATTTTCTCTACCTCGACCTCTACCTCAGCCGAATGACATTTGAGTCTTGAATTCTTGCTCAAAAGAGGAATCTATTCCTCTACTCAGTCTGTGTTCATGAGATATAAGAGAAGAACTCATTTCATCTATAGTGAACTATGAGAGATCCTTTGTCTCTTCTATTGCTACCAAAATAGCTTCAAACCTTGAGGGTAAACTTCTCAAGATCTTCTCTACAATCCTTCTCTCTTCAAGAGTTTCAGCATGAGATCTTATCTAGGTTATCAACCCAATGACATGAGTGAAGAATGAATCTATTGTATCAGATTCCTTCATGCTGAGTGTTTCAAAGTCTCTCCTCAACATCTGCAACTTTGCAGAGTTCACCTTCTCCATGCCTTGATAGGTAGTTTTGAGAATATCCCATGCCTCCTTGGACTTTGTTGCTACTACAGTTCGTGGGAAAATACTCTCATGTACATATTGAAAGAGAAAAAATAGGGCTTTGGAGTCCTTCTTCCTGTTGCTCTTCAACAGGTCTCTTTCTGTTGCTGTCAAAGCAGCCAATGTTGCTGCATCTGCAGGTTCAGGGTAGCCATTTTCAACTAGCTCCCATATGTCCTGAGAAGCAAACAAAGCTCTCATAGTTATGGACCAATAACTATGATTCTTCCCATTGAACTGTGGAAGTTGGGACTTTGTCAATCCAGTTCTAGCATCTTCCATATTAACTGTATAAGTAAAGAAAAGATACTGACTGTATAATAAAACAAGCAAGAATTTTCTCTGCTGGAGAAATTTTCTCAATTAGCTTCTTACAGCTCCTGCAGTGGAAAAAACAAACTTCGTTTTGTCTCACTGAGTGCCTAGACTAGCTCTGATACCGTGTCGAAGTTTCTAATTACTTCTAAACAACAAGAGATAATGAAGATTCCCTCAACATCACAGAGTTTTCAAACTTCATTTGCAGAATGAACAGAAACAATTTAGGACAAGTTTTCTTAATTCATAAAAGAATAAAAGAAATACAAAATCAGCAATTTGATTCTTCCTCCTTGAGAGGGATTCACAAAGTATAACAGTGGACTGTAAAACAACAGTTCTCACAAAACTTCTCTGTCCTCAAATCTGCACATGCAGTGCTTACAAACTAGCTGTGTTTTACTAACCTGTGGGCTTTTCTTTTCTACACAACACTTCTTTTTTCAAATAGCGTCATAATACATAAAAAAAAATGCATTACAAAATCCTTCTGACTCTTTCCCTTTTAGAAGGCGCAATTACAATAAAAAACTATTAAATCGACCAATAAAGCCAGATCTCAAAATATATGAAATCCATTTGAAGACTTCATCGCATCCGTAAGTCAATCGACGATCAGCATTTCAGCGGCCAAAAAGGTTTATGACCTTTGCGCTTTACAATTCTTTAGGAAAACGTCAAATGCCTTTGTTAAGGCTTCAATGTGTTGTACTTCAATCATTCCGGAGTTACTGTTGATTGATATCAGCAGTTGGAATTAATTTCCAACAGTGATGTGCCGAGGATCGTTGGCATGGGGACCGAGCTCTAGGGTGATATATTGGTAACCCTACTACAGGATGGCTACTTCCGCCGTTGAGAAAGCATTACAAGGAAGCTATTGACCTGTGTATTGAAGCTATAGACCTGTAAACTGTTCCATGGATAAATATTTGCTATTTTCTACACAATTCATTGTATTTTGTTGTTTGGCATAATAGTGTGAAAAGATAGCATAATGAGGAAAATATTAATTCGACCAATGTTTATCTGTCCACATTTTTTTATCTGTAAGGCTGTAATGTTCCAGATTTGAAACTGCTCATGAATCCGGCAAATGAAAATCCTTTTTCAAGAAAACATTAACAATCAACAACTAGATCTATTCCAGACATTGAATGCAGGGGAATTTACTGGATATGTCACCTTTGAAAAGAGGGTGAGATCCATAGGCTAGCTGGCTCACTAGCAGACTCTGTCTATAGAACTATGTCGAGAGCTAATATTCCCAAGAGGGATTGCTCAGCAAGCCAAGCCTGAAAAATGCATTTTTCAGAGATGGGTGCTTCAAAAACTAATATCAACTCTTGTATCCCTTAGATATGATAATCTAAAACCCAATTCCAAGAGGATATCAGAAAAAAATCATACTAGGTGGGTTAAACAGTTCTCCCACACCTAGCTTGCCTTGAAAACTGCCCAACTAAGGGACTGCAACAACATAGAAAATTTATAATGGTCTCACACTGATGAATAAACTTTAAAACAAGTGCAATAGACATGAATTCACATATTAAACTTACAACAATAACTTATAAAGCGTTTTATGGACCAAGGGATGGGGAAAAGTGAGGATTTAGGCCCTAAAACGAATATAATCTGATATCTGCGTAAAAATAAGGAGGAAAAGTGGTTGGATATGATAGCTAGGGTTATGAGAGACTCCCATGTGAAATTTCAACAAAACAAAATAAGATTTTCTATATTAAACAGTTCCTCCTTCCCGACTAGTCAAGAAAAACACCCAATCCCCGTGACTTTGAATATGAAGAATTTACTGAAACTCAGGCAGCGTGATTTTCTGAAGGTGATACATGAAACATGATATATACATCATTAAATCATACCCATAAGGTTATTCATGCAATAGAAGAGAAATAATGAAGAATTTAATGAAGAAAAACCCTCCTTAAGAGGTGCTGTAACAATTGTATTTCATTGTAAAACCCTCACAGTGTTATTTTCTGAAGCACACAGCAGCTGTACATTACAAATCAGATCAAGGATAGATCAGTATGCCAAATTTTAGATCTATATGAGATCCATACACTAGATTGTCCCTATTTTACATACCCCTTGGGGTTTTCAGCAGAAAATGGAATACATAGAGTAGATCTGACTTCTTATGCAGCAGATTTGTGGATTTACTGTAGAATTTCTGAATATGACATTCTTATGAATATATCAGATCTGGAAGCTACATGTATTGGTTGGCCAATCCATGGATCACCACAGTGAGGGAACTTCCCAACACTGGAGATCTCTCTCCCAAGAGATTGTTGAATCACCCTGCAAATCCTCCTTTGAAAATAATGTAGTCTAGGAAGATGGACTGTGTTGTAGGCTCATAAATATGTAATGGCCTGATGCCAAGATCTGAAGTCATGTTCCAATCATCCAATACAGTCCTCCCATTTGATTAGAACCCTCCTCCGCTTGAAATAAGTACTGAAATTCCTTAGATCTGAAAAGATATAAGCTCCACTTGCTGCAACTTTCAAAAGAAAGCAAACCCTCAATGGATCTACGCTTCTATTGGAAGTAGAAGCTTGGCCAAAATGCTGGATAGTGGACAAAGTTGAACATCCTCCTCCAAGGAGCTACTCAATGGAAGGAGAGAGGATTCCTAAACAGAAAATCCTCTTCCTTTTGGCTAACCAGCCAAGAGAACTTGAGTTGCTCAAGCAACTTCTAAAATCATCAACAACCTTTGCTTTGAGCCTTCTCATTCCTTTTATAATATGAGGATGGGCACAACCCTAAACCACTTTCAAAACTTTAGCCCCTTTCACATGTGCAACCTCCATCTAGATCTGCGCTGGCCAAAAATGAGATACATTGCACTTAGACAACATTGTTGATAAGGTCTTGCTGACCCAATCAATTGTCACAAACCCCTTTCACACATAAGGGTTTCATTAAAGCAGCCCTGATTTAGCCTTGTTCATATTGGGCATTTATTTATTCCATGGAGTTTTTGCATTTTATTGATCTCCCTTGCCCTTTTATTCCTTATACAAAGTAAACAATACAAAATGAATATTCCTATTAAATTAGGAATATTACAGTCCTCCCCCTTCAAAATGTTGCTTGTCCTCAAGCAACTACAAGGTAGGACAAAAATTTTCCTCCTCCTTCTCCTTGTGGCCTCATCAATGGATCCCACCATGGCTGAAAATGGTATGCAGTAAATATGTCCTCCCATGATTTCCTCCAAGTGTAAAAGAGAAAATGTACATTGTGAGAAAATGGAGGGTACAAGTGGTGATATCCCTACTGCTCAATGGCCTCCTCAAGGTAGGAATGATGATGAACATGGGGAATTTTATTCCCATAGAGTGACTTCCACACCCATGCTATCATCCAAATGGAGTGAGCTATGCTAAGCAGCTCATATAATTGGTCAACCCCCGGTTTGTGCAATGTAGTGAGGTTGCATGGAGAGATTGTGTTCCCCTTTTTCATTTGTTTCCCTCTCCACTCATGACAAGGATGGGGTTTTTTGTGTCCTTGGGTTGAAATGATATGGCCTCCAAGAAGGGCCCAAGTTACTCCACCAAATGTTTCAGCCATGAATTGCCTCTTCAATTTCTTCATGTGGTTTTCCCCACAAGAAGAGGAAAGTAGCAATGTAGCAATCATGGTTTTCCCATGGTGCCTCCTGCAATATAAAACATGTACAATGGGGAGAATCATGCTCCCAATGGGCTTTTACAATATATAAGGCACTCTCAAGATAGTGCTTCCTGTAAATGTACAAACATCAACAATACAAGGAATCAATATGCCATGAAACAAGCTGCCAATTGACAACTAGAGAGTGGTTCACTGCTCTTCTCATGGGACCAATGCAGTGTACCTCCTTCCTGATTCAAAATGGAAATTAACACGAGATTTTCCAGCCACTTGTTTGCTGCCACAATCATATCATAAGATGAAAACATGAATATACAATTTGGTGCCAAAGATGCACCCCAAAATCATGTGGCCTCTTCCACAAACCACCATAAGATTGGCCAATCTCACTACTACAAATTGCTGCAAGTACATCCTCATATGATATGAAAGAAGGAACAAGTCCCCTTGATACATCATGTTTCTCAACAAGGAAAAGAAGTACAATAAAAAATATGAAATTATACCTCCTCCCTCATGCACTTGAGCTCTTGAGCTGAAATGGCTCAACTGGAAATTCTCCCTCACTTCCAATGAGTAGGGAAATGGTTGTGAGGTCCTCTCCCTCATCAATCGAGCTATGCATCTCTCCATATTCTGATATATGTCATGTTGAATGCCCTCCCATGTGAACTTCTCTAGCCAAGCAAGGTATGCATCCAAGTGCATAACTAGGAAGTCTCAATCTCTCCTCCTCATAGACAGCGCTGGTGTTCTGCAATATGGTGCTCCATCACGCTACTGCCCGCTAACTTGACATCCCCTCATGCCAAATTCATCCTCCAAGTTGCTGCCATGCCATCATGCAGCTACTCATGCTCAAATAGAAATGATGCTCTCTGAAACTGGGCCTCCCATGACAGACTATCACCTCATAAGAATCTCCTGATCCTATGCAATGTAAGCATGAGTGGCGTCCATCTACTCCCAAGCATGAAAGTGTTCTTCCCCAAAGGAAGTAACCTCTCTCTCACCAAATCCATGGAGCAGCTATCCTGCATCATGAATATGCTATCCTCCATCCATACAACAACTCTATTTGCGCAGTAATGCTGATGAGAATGGGTTGTACTGAAAATGAGAGTGTATCCCTCCTCCTTGTGCTCATCCCCAAACTCATTTCACTGTGTTGGACTCCTCCAATGTCTCCACCCCTCCGGAATCCAAGAGTGGTGAACCAGAAAGCATGATTCCTCTCATCATCTCTAGATCATGTGGCCTCCCAAGTGGAAAGCCTCCAAAAGTGAGACACCAAGATAGGAAGTGGACTGTGTATATGAGAGGAATGAAAGGTCCCCCCTCTCTCTACTGCGCAGTTCAGTCCTTATCCTATGTACAGAAATCCTCCTCAAAATATGAGGGTGCATGCTCATTCCCTCAGAATGTTGGTCCTCCTTCTCCTCTTCTCCCTCTAATGGTACAACGCTGGTATTCCTTCTCTGCTCATCCCCTTTGGAAATGTGGAATGGAGTTTGTTTCATGGCTCCCTCCAACTCATGCAAAGTGTTTTGTTTTATGATGCCAACAAATGAGGGCTTCTCATCAACTCTCATCACTAATCCTTTAGAGAATCCCTCATAGGTTTTTAAATTTGCATGATAATATGAAACATAAACTTGAAACCACCAATCATAGGCCATACCTTTGAGATGAAGTGGTGCTTCCTCCATTCTTCTTGCAATGCACATGGCAATAGACTGCGTTGTGGATCTGCATGTGAGACTGAATGCTCACACCCCTCAAGTGAGTAACTAGGGCTTGCTTCATCAAAAAACCCCTTTAGGAAATTTCTGCAATTCTCCCTTTTCTATCTCCTAGAGATCTTCTATGATATCCTCCAAAGTCTAGAAAAGAAGTGGGGAGGTCTTCTCTTCTGTTATTCCTCCTCCTCCTCTTCCTCTTGCCAAGAAAGGAGGCATGTTACAGGACTGAAGATCAAGTTGTGTAGCTGACTGATCAAACACATTGTAATGAATACTGGGGCTTCTAAGATCAGAGGGATCTGCATGATCTCCCTTCTTCATCCCCCAGATTTCTTCTTTCAGTACATGAAGAGTTTCTGAAAACTCTTCTCTCTGTAATCTTCCAAGAAAGGGGGTTCAGGCCCTTCTCCTTTATGTCTTCAATGTAACCAAAATTCTCCATCAGACTTGTCTTGCTTCTTCTCTTTTCTTCTTTGATAGCTTGATCTCACATACTGTGCCAGAGATCATGCTCTGATACCACTGTAATGTTCCATATTTGAAACTGCTCATGAATCCGGCAAATGAAAATCCTTTTTCAAGAAAACATTAACAATCAACAACTAGATCTATTCTAGACATTGAATGCAGGGGAATTTACTGGATATGTCACCTATGAAAGGAGGGTGAGATCCAGAGGCTAGCTGGCCCACTAGCAGACTCTGTCTATAGAAATATGTCGAGAGCTAATATTCCCAAGAGGGATTTCTCAGCAAGCCAAGCCTGAAAAATGCATTTTTCAGAGATGGGTGCTTCAACAACTAATATCAACTCTTGGATCCCTTAGATTTGATAATCTAAAACCCAATAAGATTTTCTATATTAAACAGTTCCTCCTTCCCGACTAGTCAAGAAAAACACCCAATCCCCGTGACTTTGAATATGCAGAATTTACTGAAACTCAGGCAGCGTGATTTTCTGAAGGTGATACATAAAACATGATATATACATCATTAAATCAGACCCATAAGGTTATTCATGCAATAGAAGAGAAATAATGAAGACTTTAATGAAGAAAAACCCTCCTTAAGAGGTGTTGCAACAATTGTATTTCACTGTAAAACCCTCGCAGTGTTATTTTCCTAAAGCACACAACAACTGTAGGTTACAAATCAGATCTAGGACAGATCATTGTGCCAAATTTTAGATCTATATGAGATCCATGCACTAGATTTTCCCTATTTTACATACCCCTTGGGGTTTTCAGCAGAAAATGGAATACATGGAGTAGATATGACGTCTTACGCAACAAATCTGCGGATTTACTATAGAATTTCTGAAGACGACATTCTTATGAATATATCAGATCTGGAAGTTACATGGAATTTTTGGCCAATCCATGGATCACCACATTGAGGGAACTTCCCAACACCGGAGATCTCTCTCCCAAGAGATTGCTGAATCACCCTACAACTCCTCCTTTGCAAATAACGCAGTATAGGAAGATGGACTACGTTGTAGGTTTAGAAATATGTAATGGCCTAATGCCAAGATCTGAAATCAAGTTCCAATCATCCAATACAGTCCTCCCATTGGATTAGAACCCTCCTCTGCTGGAAAGAAGTACTGAAATGCCTTAGATCTGAAAAGATATAAGCTCCACTTGCTGTAGCTTTCAAATGCAAGCAAACCCTCAATGGATCTACACTACTATTGGAAGTAGAAGCTTGGCCAAAATTTCGGATAGTGGACAAAGCTGAACATCCTCCTCCAAGGAGCTACTGCATGGAAGGAGAGAGGATTCCTAAACAGGAAATCCTCTTCCCTTTGGCTAACCAGCCAAGAGAACTCGAGTTGCTCAAGAAACTTCTAAAATCATCAAAAACCTTTTCTTTGAGCCTTCTCCTTCCTTTTATAAGATGAGGATGGGCACAACCCTAAACCACTTTCAAAACTTTAGCCCCTTTCACATGTGAAACCTCCATCTAGATCTGCGCTGGCCAAAAAGGAGATACATTGCACTTAGATAACGTTGTTGATAAGGTCTTGTTGACCCAATCAATTGTCACAAACCCCTTTCACACAAAAGGGTTTCATTAAAGCAGCCTTGATTTAGCCTTGTTCATATTGGGCATTTATTTATTCCATGGAGTTTTTTCATTTTATTGATCTCCCTTGCCCTTTTATTCGTTATAGAAAGTCAACAATACAAAATGAATATTCCTATTAAATTAGGAATATTACACTAATGTATGAATGTGGAGATCATGCCGCTGGTTATCTAAATACTTCTGCTAGCTACAAGTGTCACGTCCAATACTGTTGTGGTTTTGCGGTCTTGATAGAATGCCAATAGGGTAACTGTAAAAAGATCCATGCCCGAACATGAAAGGGTAGATTTATATATTAGCACTATGTTACGGTCATTGGCAGAGCTATTACAACTCACTATCGAGCTGATCCAACTAACCAAACATGATTTGCATTTGTAAATGGCTGAGTGGGTGGATCCGGTCATCCATTACTTGTTAGCTCATCGGGTGATTTCTCTTGACCATATCATGTTCTCTTAGATTTTTCCATGTTATGATATGACTTCCACAATTCTATATTAAACAGTTCCTCCTTCCCGACTAGTCAAGAAAAACACCCAATCCCCGTGACTTTGAATATGCAGAATTTACTGAAACTCAGGCAGCATGATTTTCTGAAGGTGATACATGAAACATGATATATACATCATTAAATCAGACCCATAAGGTTATTCATTCAATAGAAGAGAAATAATGAAGACTTTAATGAAGAAAAACCCTCCTTAAGAGGTGTTGCAACAATTGTATTTCACTGTAAAACCCTCGCAGTGTTATTTTCCTGAAGCACACAACAACTGTAGGTTACAAATCAGATCTAGGAAAGATCATTGTGCCAAATTTTAGATCTATATGAGATCCATACACTATATTGTCCCTATTTTACATACCCCTTGGGGTTTTCAGCAGAAAATGGAATACATGGAGTAGATATGACTTCTTACACAACAAATCTGTGGATTTACTACAGAATTTCTAAAGATTACATTCTTATGAATATATCAGATCTGGAAGTTACATGGAATTGTTGGCCAATCCATGGATCACCACAGTGAGGGAACTTCCCAACACCGGAGATCTCTCTCCCAAGATATTGTTGAATCACCCTGCAACTCCTCCTTTGCAAATAATGCAGTATAGGAAGATGGACTGCGTTGTAGGCTCAGAAATATGTAATGGCCTAATGCCAAGATCTGAAATCAAGTTCCAATCATCCAATACAGTCCTCCCATTGGATTAGAACCCTCCTCTGCTGGAAAGAAGTACTAAAATGCCTTAGATCTGAAAAGATCTAAGCTCCACTTGCTGCAGCTTTCAAATGCAAGCAAACCCTCAATGGATATGCGCTGCTATTGGAAGCAGAAGCTTGGCCAAAATGTCGGATAGTGGACAAAGCTGAACATCCTCCTCCAAGGAGCTACTCCATGGAAGGAGAGAGGACTCCTAAACAGGAAATCCTCTTCCCTTTGGCTAACCAGCCAAGAGAACTCGATTTGCTCAAAAAACTTCTAAAATCATCAACAACCTTTCCTTTGAGCCTTCTCCTTCCTTTTATAAGATGAGGATTGGCACAACACTAAACCACTTTCAAAACTTTAGCCCCTTTCACATGTGCAACCTCCATCTAGATTTGCGCTGGCCAAAAAGGAGATGCATTGCACTTAGACAATGTTGTTGATAAGGTCTTGTTGACCCAATAAATTGTCACAAACCCCTTTCACACATAAGGGTTTCATTAAAGAAGCCTTGATTTAGCCTTGTTCATATTGGGCATTTATTTATTCCATGGAGTTTTTGCATGTTATTGATCTCCCTTGCCCTTTTATTCCTTATACAAAGTAAACAATACAAAATGAATATTCCTATTAAATTAGGAATATTACACTAATGTATGAATGTGGAGATCATGCCGCTGGTTATCTAAATACTTCTGCTAGCTGCAAGTGTGACGTCCAATACTATTGTGGTTTTGCGGTCCTGATAGAATGCTAATAGGGTAACTGTAAAAAGGTCCATGCCCGAACATGAAAGGGCAGATTTATATAATAGCACTGTGTTACGGTCACTGGCAGAGCTCTTACAGCTCACTATCGAGTTGATCCAACTAAGAAAACATGATTTTCATTTGTAAATGGCTGAGTGGGTGGATCCGGTCATCCATTACTTGTTAGCTCATCGGGTGATTTCTCTTGACTATATCACGTTCTCTTAGATTGTTCCATGTTATGATATGACTTCCACAATTCTGTGTTATGATATGACTTCCACAATTATTTTGGGTCACGTTTGTTTTAAGAGTTTTGTTGGAAAGCTTCGTAATTCATCCTAGAATAGAGGGACAATATATAACTTTAACGTCTTGACTTGTGCAGTGTTGGATCTGTTGACGGTTGGAAGTTCTGAATAATTCCTAACACACATAGGAAAAACAATTCCTCTTTCTCCAACACAGAGATTTAAAACAAAATATTGTGGACAGAGATGGAATAAAAAAACTTCTTCTATTTCATTAAACTAGAAAGCTATTACATAATGAGATGTGTTCTGGATTACAAAAAAAAACTTCTTATGGTTGCTACAAATGCAACGCACACTCTCTCTGTCTTTCTATTCTTCCTTTTGGCATTCATACATTCTCTGCTCTATGTTTTAAGAAACTCTATCTTTTCTTTAAAATACACAATCAAATGCACACACTGTGCTGTCTCTGCCTTTGGGTTTTTTTATATTACAATACACACCGTCACAATTCTGTTTTTAATACATAGTAAGGAAAAATACTCTGTCGTTGTCTTTGAAAGGAATGAGCCTATGGGGACCTGATTTAATTCTTACGCATCAACAGACTGTTGATGACATCCTCCTTTTTTGTCAGGCCTCATTGAGAGAGGCAAAATCCATCTTAAACATTCTGAAAATATTCATGGAAGCATCCAAAACTTTGGTCAACAATGATAAATCAAATATCTATTTTTTCAATATCATTGATGCAACACAGAGATTCCTAGCTCAAAAGCTAGGCTTCAAGGTTGGAACCTTCCCTATGACATACTTGGGTTTTCCTGTAAGTACATCCTCTCTAAGGGTATCAGGATGGAAGGAGATTTTGGATCGGTTGCAGAAAATATTTCAAAATTGGGCTTTCCGAGCCTTGAACGCCCCTAGTCGAGTGATATTGTTAAAATCGATTCTCCAATCTATACCAGTGTATAAATTATCTAGGAGGGCAGCTCCAAAGACAATTTGTAATAATATGGTTAGCATTTTAAGGAAATTTCTCTGGCAAGGGGTCCAAGAAGCTCGAAAATGGGCCCTTCTCTCATGGGATAAACTCATAAAGATGAAAACAGTAGGAGGACTAGGCCTTCGAGACCCCTATGTCTTAAATCAAGTTATGTGAGCCAAAATATGGTGGAGATGGCTACAAGGAGGACAAGATCTCTGGAAACTAATTATATTACCCCCAAAGGGTCTAATATCTGGAACTTAGCAGCTATCAACAGAGATTTAATTCGGAAAAATAGCTTCTGGGAAGTATGAGAAGGAAGAATGACATTGTTTTGGGAGAAATCATGGCAACATAGAGAAACATTATTTAGTCGACTTGATCTAGGGGAAATATTTCTCTTCACAAACATACCAAATAGGTGAACAATAAAAAACTATTGGTGCCAGCAAGAGGAGAACCAATGGAGAAAATGGAAAGAACAAAGACATTGGATAGAAAGCCCAGAGACAATATAGTGGAACAATCTGGAAAAGGAACTAAAAACCAGGAAAATAGTTGCTGCAACAGGGGAAGATATACTCCGATGGGGTTATCAAAGCAAAGGTATGTTTCCTATACAGGAGGGATATCACGTTAAAGCTCATAATAGACATAATACAGTAGTCTTGATATGGAGGAAAATTTGGTCACTCAAACATTGGCCAAAAGTGGAAAATTTCCTATGGTTCTTAAGTCATCAAAAGATATTGACCTGGGATCAGTTGCTGCGAAGAGTAATGTATGGTCCTTCCCTTTGTCATATGTGTAACAGACAAGCAGAAACAATAGAACACCTTTTAAATACCTGTGAAATGGCATAAACTTTCTGGAAAAATAATGAAAGGATTTTTCACCAAACAGATAGAGATAATACAAGCATCAATGAGACGATTATTAAATGGAGAAAAGGGGGATACAATTGCAAAGTCCTCAATATAACATGGAGATTGTCAATGGGATTTATACTATGGGGTCTCTGGAAAGAAAGAAATCACTGCATCTTCCAAGGAGAAGTTCGAGATAAAACTTCAATATGGCAAGGTATCATTGAAAACATCAGGGAAACTATATTGGTCGAGAAATGAGTTGATGAATATTGGAAGGAAATAGGTATAGAAGGGAAAATACTAGGCAAATTAAATCTAAAACCTCAAATTCTTGAAAAGACTCTTTGGAAATTCAAACCTCCTTGACAAGACTCATTAGATAAATGGGTACCACCACAATTTGGATTTATTAAAATTAATTATGATGGATCATCAAAAGGCAACCCAGGCCAGGCAGGAGTAGGAGGAATATTTAGAAATTCTCAAGGAATAACTTGCAGGGTATATGCAATGGATATTGGGTATGCAACGAACAATGAAGTTGAGTTAACATGAGTAAAACAAGGGCTCATAATAGCAAAAAGAGAAAATTATCATCAACTCATTGTAGAAGGAGATTCAACAATGGTCACAGAAGTTGTTAAACACCATTTTAAACACACATATGGTATATGAGAAAGATAAACACACACACAACAAAGAACTCAACACACAATGAAGGATAAGCGTGTAGCTCACCTATTTTTCCATTATACATGATGTACATTTATAGTACAATGGTGTGACTCTTGGTTTCACATTCCAAGGTCACTTGGACTCCATTGTGACTTTTTGCATTCCACACCTACCCATAGAGGATTAGGTGTTCCAACATCCCCCCAATCCGAAGGCATGTGTGAGTCCAAGAAGAGAGTTGTAATACAAATCATAAAGTATGCATGGCAAAGACTGACTCGCACACCATTCAGCTTAAAATTTGGAAAGAAGAGGTGGTTTAAGGATTACCACCAACACTGAACGCAAAACTTGTTATAGTTCCTGAACTCTTCCAAACCGGCAAGAAGCCGAAAAGCCCGCTAGAGTGGAATTGTCCTCATAAAAAAGGGAGACCTTCAACCTAAAAGAAGGGAGGTCTACTACCTGGTGGATGGCTTTAGGATTACTAACAACTCGAATACTTGTATACTCTTTGGAACTCAACTCAAAGCTCAAAGGCCGAAGGTTTCGCTAGAGGAAGTGTCCCTCATATATGAAAGGGAGACCTTCAACCTAAAAGAAGGGAGGTCTACTACCTGTGATGGTTTTAGGTTATCCACCAACCAAAGATGATGGTTTAAGGTTGTCCACCAACCAAAAGCATGCTCATGGGCATCCATGTCTCTGGCTACATATCTGAATCTGGAATGACGAATTGTGGCTCAGGCTCGCTTGAATTTTTGTGTCTCTAGCTACAACTCTGAACATGGAATGAGATATTGTGGCTTAGGCTCGCTTGATCTGACGTCGAAGCTTGTACATGACCACCATTTTCCCCCCTATCAGGGACAAGGTGAGATGATGGTGAAAACTCAACTAAAAGTTTGCTCAATATTCGTGAACAAGTTCTTACATGTGTCTTAAACATCTTCTTGGCTGCTGATGCCCATTGCCAAGAAGCAATCCATCCAAGATGAATCTTTTTTCTTGCAGAAGGCTTGTTTCTGAAGCATCTGTATGAAGAATGGGTGTGACGACCATAGTGCTTGCATGGATGAAGATCAAAATAGTTATCTTTCATATGGCCAACTCAATCACAGTGTTGGCATTTTACAATCTGTTGTGGAAGTGGAGCATGATCTGGGACAACTGCAGGTGAACTGTCATACAGGAATCCGACACTCTGAAATTTAATGGGCCTTGTGTAGTCTGGAATATGAAAGGACACATCCTTTTCATATCCAAGACCAGTTCGGTGCTTGCTGTGGACAAGCTCTTCCCAAGGTTTGATGATGGGCTTAGGAAGTGCAGGTTGAACTGCTGCATCTACATGTACATCTGCTCTAGTACAAGGAACTGAATGTGAATCATCTGCAACTTTATCTTCTTTCTTCTGATGAGAGTCCTTCACAATCTTCTGAATAGAAACAAGTTCAGAATGGTGACTCTTTTGCTGAAGTTCATCTTGTTGGAGCTGAGATTCCAACTGCAAAAACTCAATCTTTTCTTGTGCATCTTGTAAACAAGTTTGAATGTTACAAAGAGAATCCTTGCTCTTTTTTATCATGTCATCAACATTGGAATGAATGAGGTTATTCAACAACTCTAATGCCTCATTGATTTTAGCCATTTTCAACAACTTAGGCTCAAAAAATGAAAGGGTGTCCGCTTCAACCGAAAATGCACCCGTTTACAATGTGATTCAACAACAAATACAAATGACTCCAAAGAATTTACAAATATAGAAATCTCAAAGTACAAAATGTGCTCCTCAAATGATGGAGGACAAGATACACTTCAAATCTTGATTGCAACTATGAATGAAGAAGCAATATTCACTCACAATGTGAGTTCAATACAAAATTTCTGCAAAAATGTGCAGCAAAAACAACGCGCAAGAAGCCTTTGAGGCAGTTGAATTTTTCTTCTTCAAACAACTCGTCTTCACATGTAAATCTCTTTTAGAGAAAGTCACCCTTATGTCAATGCCACAAATCACAATGCAAAACTGCAATTTTCTCTATGTATTCAGTCCATCTGCTCACATGTCATTTCCTCTTTTTCTGCTGTTTGTTTTCTCTCCTTCCTCTCTCTCTCTGCTTTTTCTTTTTGTTTTTTTAAATTAAATAAAAATTAATTAAAAAATAGATTAATTAAAAATGGGGGGAATTTAAAAGGGGAGGGAAAGTTATTGGGAAGGGAAGGGGGGTATTATATGGAGGGGGGCGTATATTAAAATAAATTAAAAAAAAAAACAAATTTAAAAAAAATTAAAAATGGCCAAGGGCCAAGGGCTGAAAGCCACAGGTAGGGTGGAGTTAACTGGGAGGGGGAGGTTTTGTGCATGTGGGTAAGAGATATTCCAGTTGGGAATGGGGAGGGGTGGGTGTAGCCGTAGGTTTGGATAGCGTAGGTTGAGAGTGAGTGGGGGTAGCGAGGGGGTGGGAAGGGAGACAAAGGGCAAGGGGGATGGGTTGGAAGAGGAAGCTCTTGTGAGGGAGGCTACGGGTGTAGCCGTAGTGCAGCGGGGTAGAGGGAGCATGGGTAGAAGGGTTGAGTTTATTGCATGAGGTGTCAAGTTGCAGGGAGTTGGGGAAGGCCGAAAGGTCGTGAGGGAGATGTGAGGGACGCGGGTAGAGCGTGGAGTGATAAGGGTAGAGCGATGGGAATGGACTGGAGCTATAGGGGAGGGAGTAAGCAGAGTGTGATGTCGAGGGTTGGGTTGTAGAGAGCGTATGTGAGGTGGTGTAATGTACAGTGTGGGTAGGCCGATAGTGTGAGGTGAGGGCGTTGAGAGCGTAGGGAGAGAGCAACCTATGTGAGGGGAGATGGTCGTAGGCCGTGAGCGATGTTGAGGTATGGCAGAATGTGCAGGTCGGTGAGGAAGGTCGAGGGGCCGAAAGGCCTGAATCTTTTTTTTTTTTTTTTAATAAAAAATACAACAGAGTAGAGTAGAGGAAATTCGCAGAGATTTGTAGACTCAAAATTTTTCAAGAAATGCAGGGAATCGCCAGTAAAAAACTCAGAAATTTTTCTAATAAAACCCAGAAAATTCTTCAGAAACCCAATTTAAACAGTTTTCAACAGCTCTCCAAATTGCAGAATAAAGGCAGAAATTGCAGGAAGAAATCAGAATGAAAACCTTCAGATGTGCAGTGTTTCTTTTCTTCACGACCACTGCTACTCTTCTTCAAAACACCTTCTGAATGCAGAAAAATTTCTGCTGCAGAAACTCTCTAAATGCTGCAAAAATGCCAATAATTTTGCAGATATGCACAGGCTATAAACACAAATGGCTCACTCAATGTTGAGCTAGTTATGGACGTATCAGCTCTGATACCATGTTAAACACCATGTTAAACACACACATGGTGTATGAGAAATATAAACACACACAAAACAAGGAACTCAACACACAATGAAGGATAAGCGTGTAGCTCACCTATTTTTCCATTATACATGATGTACATTTATAGTACAATGATGTGACTCTTGGTTTCAAATTCCAAGGTCACTTGGACTCCATTGTGACTTTTCAAATTCCACACCTACCCATAGAGGATTAGGTGTTCCAACAGAAGTGATAAGTAAATTGCAACAAGGGACGCCTTGGGAAAAAAGTAAATAAAAGTTGGCAAACAACATGTCTTATACAAGATATAGGAACACTGATATAGCAAATTCAATATCTCATACCATTGCATGTTCGCAGAAAAGGAAATGAGGCCACATATTTTTTAGCAAACTGGGGATGTCAAAATGATGGACGAAAGTTGGATGCAAATCAAAGATATAGGATCTGCGATATCGAATTACACCCCCTTCAGATCATCATAATGTAGGATAATGCTAGAGCCCAAGACCCCCAATCGGGGTGCTCAAGAGCTAATGCCATGGGGAAAGTGGGAGGCGGGGAACATGCGTCCGCATGATTTTGTAGCGTGGGAATACCTAGCAATAGTTAAGCATTTGCAGAGAAAATGGTACGCAACCTAACAGGCAATTATGACAGGAATGGTATGCCAACTAATTTTTTCAGGCCAACATTGGAAGCAAAAAAGGAAAGGTTTAAGGAAAAGAACTCAGGGAGGGAAGCATTCCAAATGCAGTGAAGGAGTTCCTGAGGCGCTTGCAGCAGAGGACACCTTCCCTGGAGGCTTCGAAGGTATTGTTGAAGACTACTCCTATCTAACAACGCTTTGGGATCAGGTACAATGGTATGTTCTGGCTTTTCGATTCACCCTTCTTCCTGTAACTATCACTCTCTTTATACGTCTATGTAGAAGCGGAATGGATAGGGATGCAACTTCTATGAATTCAAGATTTAGTATGTCAACTTGGGTTTTGTTTCTAATGGTACCCTGCTGAGAATTTTGAATTTACTTATCCCACAGATAAAAATTCAGCCCTCTTTTCGTTCCCCTAGTAGTGTTTCTCCTTGCGTCCTAGTCAAAGGTATCTAGCTTATATTTTGCTGAGAATTTTGGATTTACTTATCCCTCAGATAAAAATTCAACCCGGTTTTCCATCCCTTAGTAGTGTTTCTCCTTTTTGTCCCAGTCAAAGGTATTTAGCTTATATTCTAGTGCTCAGTCAAGTAACAGAGTCTCAAATTTATGAAATCGTTTGTATGCACCATCAAGATGTCTTATGTATTCAAGGTTAAGAAAAGCCGACAGGTCTTAGTCCGAGTTTTAAATCCTTTTTTAACATTTGGGTCATGCATCTTCTCAGATTTGTCTCTTGGGTGATTGCTGTCATGAAAAAAAATGGTAGGTAGCTTTTAATTTATCAAGATAATAAGGATCAATTAAGTTTGTCTAGACGTCTCTGATATGAATCTTCTTTGTTTCCAAATGGTTTCTGTCTTGGTCGTTGTCTTGGTATCTGTCTTTGTCTCTGTAATTGTAAATGTTGCCAAAATTACTTGTTTAATTCCATAAAGGATGGAAAAACCTTGCAAATTAATGGGGGCACGTTAACTAACTTCGCATCTCCAACAATATTTCTGATCATCTATACAGGTTATACAGCAATGGTAAAAAGATAATTTGTAAGGAAATAGCCTAATCCGAGAGAAAAAGGAAAGCAACAACTCAGCAAAAACATGGCTGAGCCAAGTAAGAGAGGTAGGAAGACCAATAAAGAGAAAATGGAGAATTTCTTTGAGGAATACTCTGCAGGTAACCCACCGAAAATAAGAAATACAATTCAGGGTTGGGAGAGAGAGGCTAACAGTTACGAGGAAGACATAGAGGGAAAAGAGGAAAACATGGACTTTTTAAACTATCTAGGCAACACTAGAGGTCACCTTTCTCTATTTCATCAAAGTATACATACTTTCTGGACTCTAAAATGCATACTGGCCAAAGCTCTACAAAGCTTACAGCCAATAGATGGCAATCCTGAAGTGATTTCAATTCTCAGAGAAATGAAAATTTATTTACAAGATATCAAGGTGTCGCAGTACCATGCAACATCTAGAACTGGTCGAATTGAGAGGTAGATCCAACAGATGCAGCAAGTAGATATGCCTGTCTCTACAGCAAAGGATCTGGCACCGATTGACTCGTCAAATGGCTAGAATATTAAGTTTAAGTTCTTATGATTTTTTCGGATAGCGTTTATGTTTTATGGTTTCAATTACTTTATGGTTTGAACAATAAAATGGACATAGCAACAAGTAGAAGAAACAAACAATTTCAATTTTGGATGGAATTTAATGCTTTAAGATGGCCAAAATACCTAGTTTCCTTCGGGTACGTTGAGGTCACAAAGTATGTATGTACATGTTGCAATCTACCCTTTTTTTATAAATAGAAAATAGCAAGGAACTGCCAAATTCACAATATATATATATATATATATATATATATATATATATTTAAAAATTTATATAAAATATAACCCAAACCTTTTAAAATAAAATTGCCGCTGGCATAGTAAATCATATATGAAACATTAAACTTTAATCCTAAAGTTTTAAAATTTAATGTAATTTCCTTTTCGCGGATTCCAGAATAGATTTCAAAAACTCCTTCTTATAATTTATCACATCCAATTTGGGTCTCGGCTGACTGGACCTCAAACCATGCGAACGCTCCCTCATTGGTCAATGTTGGACACAGTGGCGGATTTCAAAAACTGATTAATAAATAATCTAAAGTTTATCGCATCCAATTTTCTGTTTGGTGACGTCAACTTCAATCTGTGCGATACGCACGGGATTGGCTGAGCGCTTTGATGTGGTGTTGGTGGGGACAAGGCACATTGCAAGGTAAATCAAAATGTGGCTGGTGAAGTTTTAAATGCGGCAAGTGCAGGTTTTGAATGGAGAGATGGCATGGTGTTGGAGCCACGATTCTTCAATGCAAAACAGGCTACAGCCTAAACAAAATAAAATGGATCTGCAGAGTTTAAACCAGGTCTTCAATGCACGATGGAGTGCACACAAAAAAAATATTTTATGTTGATTATATACTATGAATTCTCGTCCTCTTGCTCTGCACACAATTGGAATTAATTTCCAACACCCCCCCTTAATTACAACTGTTGGTTTCTTCCATACCCAGATATTTTCTCAAATAATTAAAACTTTTCTGCCCCAATGGTTTCATCAATATATCAAAAAACTTCTCTTCAGTTCTCCAATGTTTCAAAACAATTTCTCCATTGTTCACTAGCTCTCTGATGTAGTGATACTTGGCATCAATGTGTTTCATTCTCTTATGAAACACTGAATTCTTGGATAAAGCTATAATCGAGCTATTATCACAATAAATTTTTGTGCCTTCTACTTGTTCATGACACAAACTTTTCAACATTTTCCTCATCCAAACTGCTTGACATGTTGCTGTTGTAGCTGCCACATACTCTGCCTCTATTGTTGATAAAGCCACAATTGGCTGTTTCTTAGAAGCCCATGAAATGGCTCCTGATCCCATATGAAAAACATATCTAGAGGTGCTTTTCCTGTCATCTATACTTCCAGCCCAATCACTGTCAGTATATCCAATCAATTCAAAATTTTCTAAAGTGGTGTATAAAATACCATACCTCTTTGTTCCCTTCACATAACTCAGAATTCTTTTTGTTGCTTGCAAATGTGCCTCCTTTGGCCTTTCCATAAATATGGAAATTAAAATCACAACATGCATAATATTTGGTCTATTTGCAGTCAAATACATGAGGCTGCCAACTATGCTCTTGTACAAACTTGGATCAAAATCATTGTTGTTGTATTCTTTGCTTAACTTTAATCCCATCCCTGTAGGGGTAATTTCTACCTTTCAATCATGCATGTTAAATCTTTCCAAAACTTCATTCACATATTTAGCTTTAGAATAAAAATATTATTTTCATTTTGCTCTACTTCTATTCCTAAGAAGCATCTTAGAAATCCCATATCAGTCATCTCAAATTCTTCTTTCATGTCTGTCTTAATATTCTCAATTAGGTAAGCATCATTATCTATGAATATCACATCATCAACATACAAAACAATAATCAACATCTTACCATATTTCTCTTTGATGTATAATGTGGGTTCTCCTTCACATTTCTCAAACCCATTTTCCAGTAGATAGGCATATATCCTATTGTACCATGCTCTTGGTGCTTGCTTCAGCCCATACAAAGCTTTCTTCAATCTGCATACCTTATGCTCTTGGCCTGCTTTCTCATATCCCAGAAGTTGTTCAACATATACCTATTCCATCAATACTCCATTTAGGAATGTTGATTTCACATCCATTTGGTAAAATTTCTATTTGTGTTGTGCTACTATGGACAACACTACTCTTACTATTTCCATTCTTGCAACTGGTGCAAATGTTTCCTCATAGTCTCTTCCTTGTTGCTGCTTGTATCCTTTGACAACAAGTCTAGCCTTCTGCCTTTCAATCTTACCTTCAGCATTAATTTTTGTTTTAGAAACCCATTTCACTCCAATAATTTATTTTCCTTTTGGGAGATCAACTAATTCCCTTGTCTTATTTTTCTCTATGGAATTTATCTCTTCATCCATATTATCTATCCATTTCTTATATTTTACAGCTTCTTCAAAATGAATAGGATCTTCTCCATGACAATACAATTCAAATAAAGATTTCATACCTTATTTTCTACCTCTTGCTCATAAATTTCATTCAGACTTCTAAATCTGGTTCCTCTTTCACTTGCTGAACTTGTGCTTGTAGAAGCACTCAAATACGCTCCTTGTGATGTGCTTGGAGAAGTACTGTCATTAATTCTCAAGGGTGTTCTCATACTTGTTTGTCGTGTCCCTTACTTTCCTTTTGTTTTTGGAGGTGGTGCTGCTAATGAGGGATTTCTTTCAACCATTTCTTCCTCATCTTCATCATGAGACAAACAACTTTTTAAATTCATTGTTTTCTCAATGCTTCCATCCCAATCTTCTTCCTCAATAAAATTCACATCTCTGCTTATCATAAAATTCTTGGTGGATGGTTTATACAATCTGTATGCCTTGGATTCTTCATTGTATCCAAAAAATATACACTTCTCCCCCTTACTATCAAACTTCTTCCTTAGCTGATCTAGAATGTGTGCATAAGCCACCAACCAAAAACTCTCATGTGGGTGACAAACTATTTTATGCCACTCCACGCTTCTTCCAGAACTCTATTCATAACACTCTTTTTTGGGCATATATTCATCACATATGTTGCACAATGTACAGGCTCAGCCCAATATTCATTTGGAAAATATTTTACCTTCAGCATACTTCTTACCATGTCCATGATGGTTCTATTTTTCCTTTTAGCAACTCCATTTTGCTATGGTGTATACCATGTTGTAAATTTCTTTTGTATCCCATTTTCTTTTCAAAAATGCAAAAAATATTTGGAGATGTCTTCTCCTCCTTTGTCTATTCTTAAGACCTTAATATGCTACCCACTTTGGTTCTCAACTACAGCTTTAAAGTGGTAGAATTTCTCAAACACTTCACTCTTCAACTTCAAGAAATAAACCCATGTTTTTCTTGTGTAATCATTAATAAAGGTCAACATATAGTGGCTTCCTGCTAATGATGGTGTTTGCATTGGTCCACAAAAATATGAATGGACTGTTTCTAAAGGTGCCTTTTCCCTTATGCTCTTTCCTGATGGAAAGCTTTCTCTGTGTTGTTTGCCCAAGATGCAGCCTTCACATAGGCTGTCTCGATTTCAATCAATGGTAATCCCTTTACCATTCCTGTCCTATGGAAAAAAAATCAGACCTCCAAAGTTGAGATGTCCAAATCTCAAGTGCCATAACCAGTTTTCATCCTTTGCTTCCCTTTGGAATGTCTCTTGTGTCACTGCTGCCATTGCATCTCTTTTCTTCAAATCTTCTCTCATCTTGAGAGGAAACATTATGTTTCTTGTCATCTTCACTTGAGAAACCCTCTGCTTGCTTGGTGGTTTATCCATGATGGTTCATACATCATCTTCAAAGAAAACATTGTAGCTTTTCTAAATGAGTTGTCAAATGCTCAAAAGGTTACACTTCATACCAGGCACATAGTAAACATCTGATATGGATTTCCTTTCTCCTTTCTTTGTCAAAACACTCACTCCGTCTTTTCCCATGATAGAGACTTTACTGTCCATTCCCAATGTTACTTGAGACTTCACATTTTCGTCTAACATGGAAAACATTGAAATGTTTCCAGTCATATGGTTGCTACATCCTGAATCTAGAAACCATATATCTCCATTCTTCTCCTCAACCATATTACATGCTAAAAAAAAGTTCTCTTGACTGATATTTTCTTTCGTAAAATTAGCACTGGGTCTACTACCCATGTGACTCTGTTTCTTCCTACATTCATTGGCATAATAACCATACTTCTTATAGTAATGACATTGGACTTTGGATTTATCATACCTTTCTCCATGTGCTTGATTGTTTCCACCTTGTTGGCTTTTGTCTTGGCTTTGGTTCTGATTTTGGTTGCTACCCCTTTGACTAGTATTTGTAGGGCTATTTCTTCCTCTGTTTTGGTTCTTCCTCTTCCTTTTCCTCTCTATTTTCCTCTGCCTTGACCTCTTCCTTTTCCAAAGGACATTTGGGTCTTGAAGGCATGATCCAAAGATGAGTTTGTTGTTCTACCCAATATTTGTTCATGTGTCATCAATGATGCATGAAGCTCATCAACTGTAAACTTTGAGAGATCCTTTGTCTCTTCAATGGTTGTGACTATCACATCAAATATTGAGGCTAAGCTCCTCAATACTTTCTTCTATTCTCTCTCCATGAGATATCATTTGGGTGACCAACCCAATGAAAAATGTGAAGAATGAGACTATTGTGTCACACTCTTTCATGCAAATGACTTCAAATCTCTTCTCATTAATTGAAGCTTTGCTATCTTTACCTTCTCCATACTTTCGTAGGCTATCTGTAGGGTATCTCATGCATCCTTGGACCTCTTGGCTGCTGCAATCCTTGGAAATACACTTTCATGCACTGCTTGATAGAGATAGAAGAGAGATTTTGAGTCCTTCTTCCTATTGATCTTCAACAAATCCTTCTCTGCCTGTGTTAGGGCATTATATGCTTTTTCATCTGCTGGTTCTTCTAAACCATCTTCAACTAGCTCCCATAAATCTTGAGAGGCAAACAGGGCTCTCATTGTGATTTCCCAATAGTCATAGTTTTTCCCATTAAACTATGGGATTTGAGCATTTCCTATACTCGTGCTTGTGTTGGCTCCTGCCATGACTAGCTTTCTGAACCATGAAATAAAAATTTTATTGTATTTCCAAACAAACTATCTCTCTGCTGAGAGATTAAATCTCTCTGCTGAGAGATAAAATCTCTCTTAAAAGACTTCTTTGGACTGCACTTTTTAAACAAACACAAAACAAACTCTGTTTTGGTAAATACCTTGTTTTGTTGAGCCTTCACACTGCTAGAGAAAACTTCAACAACTCCTTCTTCCTTCAACTTCTTTGGAAAATGAAAAGAGTCTGGACTAGCTCCAATACCATGTTGGAATTTCTTAATAATTCCTAACACACAGAGGAAAAAAAATTCCTGTTCCTCAAACAGAGATATTTAAAACAAAATATTGTGGATAAATATGAAATAAAACAACTTCTTCTATTTAATTAAACTAGAAAGCTATTACAAAATGAGACTTTCTTCAGAACTGTTGTGTTCTGGATTACAAAAAACACTTCTTCTGGTTGCTACAAATGCAGCGCACACTATCTCTGTCTTTCTATTATGCCTTCTAGAATTCATACATTCTATGCTCTCTATTTTAAGACACTCTATCATTTCTTTAAAATACATATTCAAATGCACACACCGTGCTATCTTTGCCTTTGGGCTTTTTTATATTACAATACACACAGTCATAATTCTATTTTTAATACATAGTAAGGAAAAATACTTTGTCACTGTATTTATATATATTGTAAACATACAATGTTTATAATATATATAATATAAAACCTTATATAAAATATAACCCAAAGTTTTTAAAATAAAACTTTCGCTGGCATAATAAAGCATATATGAAACATTAAACTTTAATCCTAATGTTTTAAACTTTAATGCAATTTCCTTTTCGCGGAATCCAAAATAGATTTCAAAAAATCCTTCTTATAATTTATCGCATCCAATTTGGGTCTTGGTTGACTGGACCTCAAACCATGCGAACACTCCCTCATTGGTCAATGTTGGACACAGTTGCGGATTTAAAAAACCTATTAAAAATCATCTAAAGTTTATCGCATCCAATTTTCTGCTTGGTGATGTCATCTTCAATATGTGCGATACACATAGGATTGGCTGAGCGCTTTGACATGGCGTTGGTGGGGACAAGGCCCATCGCAAGGTAAATCAAACTACGGTTGGTGAAGTTTTAAATGCGGCAAGTGCAGGTTTTAAATGGAGCGATGGCATGGTGTTGGAGCCACAGTTCTTCAATCCAAAATAGGCTATGTCCTAAACAAAATAAAATGGATCTGTAGAATTTAAACTAGGTCTTCAATGCACGATGGAGTGCACACAAAAAAAATATTTTCTATTGCTGCTGTACTATGAATTCTCATCCTCCTGCTCTGCACGCAGTTGTAATTAATTTCCAACATTGACTCTAAGCGAGATTTTTATTGTAAATCCAATCATTTGTCAGCATAATTATTTCATGGCCTACATAGCCTCACCGCTTACACCGCCATGAATTTTTGAAATGTCTAAGAGTTGTTGGAAATTACTCCCAAACACTGCCTTGAATAAAGAGGCAGCAGCCATACATCAGTTAAATATATTTTTTGTAGGGAAGGACAAAATCAAGGCATGGAAAATCTGCAAGCTTTTCACTTCACGCAATTTCCATAATGTTAAGAAAACAGTGTCCGGTCATCTCTCTGCGTTAAATCCCTTCCCGCTGTATCACCTACCTCTTGACCACACTGGCCACTTCAAAAGCTTTAACCCTTTCCTCTTAACACATTGCCAAACCATAAATCTTCGCTGATGCGATATTGGTGGGACACATCTAGCCTACACACATTACCTCAACAAACCTTTGTTTTCCGTCTTACCCTATACCCTTGCCTTTTCGCAATTCCCAACGTTTAGCGTGTCACACATCAGCCTTCGCAAACTTTAGAACTTACCTTTATACCCCTGGTCCCAAACCTTGCAATGGTGTGATGCGATATCATCATCGCACATCGAAATCGCTAGTTAATATGTTTTCCATTAAGTTGACGTGGGTTAAGTATTGAAAGTCTCGATGTGATATCTCCATTGCATATCGCATTCACAAGCTCAAGAGGATATCACCCAGGTAAGAGTTGACATCACCGAAATACGATTTGCGATATCAGCATGGATGTGATATCGTTCAAAGATGTAACCTAAAGGGTTTCAAGTCCGGCATACAAAGTTATGTGTGTTTTTTTTATGAAGAAAAGCTTTTCATGGCAGAAGGACGATTTTGCAGTTACCCGTCCGTTCGAGCAGTGAATTAGCATTCAAATTTCAAGATCTGTTGTTTTGTACTAAAATGATGTATTTCATATGAATATATAGATGAATGAAAATAATTCTCTCTGGTTTTTACCTCTGTGTGTGGCTCTGTAAATTATTTACGAAACTGTGTTTTCATTGTTTAATTTTAATTTCCACATATCTCTGTGTAAACTGTGTCTTGAGGGAAAAGAATTTCCCTTGCTTTTAGCTTCATTAAAAATTTCCAACATGGTATCAAAGCGGGTTTAGAATCTCAGTAAAATAAAGTGTTCTTTACTAAAGAGCTGAAAGTTTGTTTTGAGAAGCAGATTCTCCAGCAATGAGAAGGTTTTTGTTTACACAGTGAAAATGGGAGCAGCAAGCATGAGCTTGACTAATCCACAACTACCATAGTTTAATGGGAATACTTATGATTATTGGGCTATTACAATGAAGGCCCTGTTTTCCTCACAAGATATTTGGGAACTGGTGGAGATTGGTTTCCAAGAACCAGCAGATGTAGTAGCATACAATGCTTTGACGTAAGTAGAAAGAGATTTGTTGAGGGAAAATAAGAAGAAGGACTCTGAAGTCATCTTCGATATTTTCCAGGCAGTTCATGAAAGTATTTTCCCAAGAATTGCAGCAACAACAAAGTCCAAGAAAGTGTGGGATACCCTCCAGATAACCTACCAAGGCATGGAAAAGGTGAAGATAAAAAAACTACAAATTTGGAGAAGATATTTTGAAACATTATGTATGAGAGTCTGAGAATATAGACTCATTCTTTACACATGTGATTGGGTTGGTTACCCAAATCAGGTCTCATGGTGAGACACTTGAGGAAAGGAGAATAGTTGAGAAAGTTTTAAGAAGTCTTCCATCAAGATTTGATGCCATAGTTGTGGCCATAGAAGATACAAAGGATCTCTCACAGTTTTTAGTGGATGAACTTCATGCATCACTGATGTCTCATGAGCACAGACTGAGCAGAGCAACAAACTCCTCATTCGAGCATGCATTCAAGACACAAGTGTTTTGTGGTCAAAGTAGAGGTCGAGGAAGATCGAACTATCAAGGAAGAGGAATAAGCCCACACAGAGGTGGAAGAAGCATCCCTCTAAGCTCAAGTGGAAGGGACAACAATCAAAATCCAAGTCAAGGCTCAAGCCAGAATCAAGCACAAGGTCAGAGGTATGATGAATCTCAAGTTCAATGTCATTATTGTAAGAAGTATGGTAATTATGAAAATGAATGTAGAAATAAGCAATATGAAATGGGTAGCAAACCAAACACAAATTTCATAAAGGAAAATCAGAACCATGATAGCTTGTTTTTAGCTTGTAATGTAGCACAAGAAAAACAAGGAGATGTATAGTACTTAGATTCAGGATGTAGTAACCACATGACTGGAAACATAGAAATGTTTTCCAATCTAGATGAAAGTGTGAAATAAGAAGTAATATTGGGGACTGATAGCAAGGTCTCTGTCATTGGAAAAGGAAGAGTAGACATACTAACAAAGAAGTGAGAGAATAAGTTCATGATAGATGTCTATTTTGTCCCTGGCTTGAAACATAACCTCTTAAGAATTGGACATCTCATACAAAAGGGCTATAATGTATTTTTTAAAGATGATGTGGGCACAATCATGAATAAGCCTCCAAGTAGATGACTCATTTCAAAAGTTCATATGACAAACAACAGAATGTTTCCTCTCAAGATAAGGCCAGACTTGAAGGAAGAAGGTGTTATAGCAGCTGTCACACAAGAAACATTTCAAGAAGAACTTAAAGATGAAAATTGGTTATGGCATTTGAGATTTGGTCATCTCAACTTCGGAGGGTTGAATTTATTGCATAGGAAATGCATGGTGAAATGATTTCCACTCATAGAAAAGGAGGACATCCTATGTAAAGGTTTCATCTTGGGCAAACAACATAGAGAATCATTTCCAGCAGGAAATTCAATAAGGGAAAACACACCTTTGGATATTTTCCACTTAGATTTATGTGGACCAATGAAAACACCATCATTTGGTGGCAACCACTATATTTTTACATGCATAGATGGCTACACAAGGAAGACACGTGTCTATTTTCTAAAAGAAAAAAGTGAAGTGTTTGACCACTTCCGCCACTACAAAGCTCTTTTTGAGAAGCAAAGTGGACACTAGATAAAAGTGTTGAGGACTGATAGAGGATGGGAATATATCTCAAATGACTTCCTACGTTTTTGCAGGGAGCATGGAATTCGCAAGAAATTTACAACAAGGTATACACCTTAACAAAATGGTGTTGCAGAAAGAAATAATAGGACCATCATGGAAATGGAAAGGGTATGTTGAAGGAAAAGCATTTTATAAATGATTATTGGGCTGAAGTTGTCACTTGTGCAACATATATCATTAATAGATTTCTAACCAAAAGTGTCATGAATAGAGTTCCTAAAGAAGCATGGAGTGGAAGAAAGCAAATTTTCACTCACATGAGAGTGTTCAGATGTGTGGCATATGCACATGTCCCGAATGAGTTGAGGAAGAATTTGGACAGCAAGGGGAAGAAAAGTATATTTCTTGGATACAGTGATGAATCCATGGCATACAAGCTCTACAATCCATTAACTAATAAGGTAATAATCAGAAAATATGTTTAGTTCATTGAAGAGGAAGCATGGGATGGAATTTTTGAGAAGATAGTCAATGTGAAGACATGTATGTCACATGAAGACAAAGAGGAATTGACTGCTGCAAGTAATTCTTCAATAGTAACTCCTCTTCCACCCACACAAGCTCAACAAAGCACACCACAAGCAAGCAATAGGACAGCATTGCGAAATCAAGTAAGTGCTTCTCCAATCACACCAAAAAGATCCACAACTCCATCTGCTTCAAGCTCAACACCAAGCTCATCTTAAGCAAGTATAAGAAGACCAAAATTCATAAATTTAAGTGAAATTTATGCGCAAGAAGAAGCTGATAATAGTGTTGGTTTGAATTCTTTATTCACATTATTTTGTCATGTAGATGACCCAATACACTTTGAAGATGCAGTCAAAGAAGAGAAATGGGTTGAAGCAATGAATGAAGAAATAGGAGAAATAGAAAGGAATGAAACATGGGAGTTAGTGGACCTTCCGCAGGGAAAATAATTCATTGGAGTGAAGTGGGTCTATAAGACCAAAAGCAACATTGAAGGAAATATAGAATGGCATAATGCAAGGCTAGTTGTCAAAGGCTACAAGAAGCATCATGGAAGAGACTACATGGAAACATTTGCGCCAGTCGTAAGGATGGAGACAACACGTACAGTGTTGTCGATAGCAACACAAAAAAAATGGAAAGTGTATCAAATGGACGTGATGTCATAATTTTTTAATGTAGTGCTGAAAGAGGAGGTGTATGTTGAACAACCTCCCGGATATGAGGTAGAAGGCCAAGAACACAAGGTGTGTAAATTGCGGAAATATCTTTATGGGCTAAAGCAAGCACTGTGTGCATGGTACAACTAGATATATGCTTACCTGATGGACAATGGGTTCGAAAAATGTGATTGTGAACCTACTCTCTACATCAAAGAAAATTACGGTAAGATTCTTATTGTTGTATTGTATGTAGATGATATGATTTTGACAGGAAGTGATGATTCTCTCATTGTTGATTTCAAAGAAGTCATGAAAAGTGAGTTTGAAATGACTTACTTGGGATTGTTAAGATATTTTTTGGGCATAGAAGTGAAGCAAACAGAAAATGGAATTTTTATCTCTCAAGCAAAGTATGTTGCAGAAATTTTAGAAAGTTTCAATATGAAGAACAGAAAGCCAACACCAACTCAAAAAATCATGGGGTTGAAGTTGAGCAAGGAAGATTGCAGAACAAATTTCAATCTGACATTATACAAAAGCATGGTTGGTAGCCTAATGTATTTGATTGAAACTAGGCCTGATATAATGCATGCAATTAGTCTGGTGTCAAGGTTCATGGAAACACCCAAGGAGACACATTGGAAAGCAGCCAAAATAATTTTAAAGTATGTCAGTGGGATGAAGGAGTATGGTGCTCTATACTGCACAATTGATGACTTTAGGTTGATTGGTTACACTGACAGTGATTGGGCTAGAAGTGTTGATGACAGAAAAAGAACATCAGGACATGTTTTTCATTTGGGTTTGGGAGCCATTTCATGGGCTTCCCAGAAGCAACCGATAGTTTCATTGTCAACAACAGAAGTTGAGCATGTTACCGCAAAAATAACAACGTGTCAAGAAATTCAGATGAGAAGGATGTTGCAGAACTTATGTCATGAACAAGACAGAGCAACCATAATTTTCTGTGATAACAGTTCAAAAATTGCACTATCAAAGAACTTTGTTTTCCACAAGAGGACAAAGAAAATTGATGCTAAATATCATTTCATAAGAGAATTAGTTAAAAATGGTGAAATTGTGTTACAACATTGCAGGTTAGAGAAACAATTTTTAGACATCTTCACAAAGTCGTTGGCACAGAAAAATTTTGTTTATCTCAGAGAATGTTTGGGAATGGTTAATGGTGACAGTTGTGATCAAGGGGGAGTGTTGGAAATTACTCCCAACCACCGCCTTAAATAAACTGGCAGCAACCATACATCCGTTAAATTTTTTTTGCAGGGAAGGAAAAACTCCAGGCATGGCAAATCCACAAGCTTCTCACTTCACAGAATTTCCATAATGTTCAAAAAACAATGTCCAGCCATCTCTCTTTGATAAATCCCTTCCCACCATATCACCTACCTCTTGACCACACTGCACACTTCGAAAGCTTTAACCATTTCCTCTTAACGCATTTCCGGACCATAAATCTCTGCTGATGTGATATTGGTGGGACCCATCTAACCTACATGCATTATAGCAAAAAACATTTTTTTTCTGTCTTACCCTATACCCTTTCCTTTTCACACTTCCCAACGTTTAGCGCATCGCACATCGGACTTCGCAAACTTTAGAAATTACTTTTATACCCCCGGTCCCAAACCTTGTGATGGTCTGATGCGATATCGTCATCGCACATCGCAATCGCTAGTTAATTTGTTTTCCATTATGTTGCCACGGGTTAAGTATTTAAAGTCGCAATGTGATATCGCCATCGCATATCACATTCGCAAGCTCAGGAGGATAGCGCCCATGTAATAGTTGACATCACTGAAATATGATTTTTGATATCGACATGGATAGGATATTGTTCAAAACTAAAACCTAAAAAGGTTTCAAGTCCGGCGTACAAAGTTCTTAACGTTGTTTTTTATGAAGAAAATATTTTCATGGTAGAAGGACAATTTTGTAGTTACCCGTCTGTTCGAGCATTGAATTAGCATTAATATTTCAAGGTCCGCCATTTTGTATTAAAATGATGTATTTCATATGAATATATATATATATGAATGAAAATAATTCTATCTCGTTTTTATCTCTCTGTGTGGCTATGTAAATTCTTTGCAAAATTGTGTTGTCATTGTTTAATTTTAATTTCCGAATATCTCTGTGTAAACTGTGTGTTGAGGGAAAATCATTTCCCTTGCTTTTAGCTTCATTAGAAATTTTCAACAAGAGTCACCACCATTTGCAAAAGTGAAAGGGAAAACACCGCCTCAGAAAAATAATATTTTAATTATTGTAACTGACACAAATTTTTGTATAAATACAGATGCTCAACGAGCATCACCATTTATGTTTTAAATTTTTGTGTAAATAAGCATTCTCATTTTTTTTGTTGATTTGTTCTGTGCACTCTGTTTCTTTCATCTGGTATTAGAGACGAGGTATAGAAACCTGTATACTGTGTGAGGAAGGAGCTCTATCAGAGTTTCTACACTGCCCCTTACAATAGCGTTGTTTGTGTCTTCCAACTGCTTACCACTGACAACAATCCTCTCAGTGGCAAGTTAAATCCTGTGCATGGAGGAGTGCAGAGAAAAGTTTTACAATCAGCGTGCTGAATATCTCCCTTGCGTGGATTTTTTTTCCTTGTACACAACATAGGTGGAGCAGAGGGGTAATATTGTCCATCTAATAACTTATTAACTGATTGATATTTTGTTGTGAAAAGGTTTTTTTATGCTTGAAGTATTTTAAAGGGATATCATTTATTCGTGAAATAATAGATTGAAAAGTGATTTGAAGTCGAAAAGTCTCTTTTATGAAAAATAAAGTTGGTTCTTCAGGCTAAGTTTTTTTGGAGGAATAAGGTGATTTAAATAAGTGTCTCTTTTATGAAGAGTAAAGTGGGTTCTTACGGCTGAGTTCTTTTCTTTTAGGAATAAAGTTTATGAATGGTATGGTTTAAAAGTTTTGAATGGCATGAGCTCTTCTTTTGGAGGAATAATTTTTATGAATGGTATAGTTTAAAAGTTTTGAATGGTATGGTTTATGAGTTTATATACCATTGCAAAGGAGGAATATAGGAGTATAATGTGGATTTACGTATTGATTTTGGTATTATTTTGAAGTTTTAAAGTGTTAATTGATGATATGTTGAAAATTAAGATAATTTTATTCTTCATCATTTTGTATAGTTTATTTTGAAGGAAGAGACAATAATAAGGTGGAAAATTGCTTTTAATTTTCATTTGAAGATTTCAGTTATTTAAGAAAAATTGCTTCAAGTACAAATACTCAATCAATTCCTATTTTAAATGAAATAAGTTATCATTCTTGGTTTATTCGAATGAGAAATTTGTTGCATTCTCGTGATATTTGGGGATTTGTTACTAATGGGTGTCTAGAGCATGCTAATGAGGCAACAGAGATGGCTCGTACAAATTTTGAACGAATGTTGTTGAAAGACAACTTAAAAAAAGACAATAAAGCTCTTGGCCTTATTCAACAAGGATTAGATGAAGTGATGCTTTCAAAATTGTCAAATACAAAATCTTCGAAAAAGGCATGGAAGACTGTTGAATCCTATTATTAGGGTGTAGCGAACGTAAAGAATGTCAAGTTGCAAAATTTGAGGAGAGATTTCGAGAACCTGAAAATGAAATATAGTGAAACTGTGGATGCTTTTATGACTCAAGTCATGAGTATTTTTAATCAATTGATGAAGTATGGATAATACCTCTCAAACAAGAGAGTGATAGAGAAATTTATTCGAAGTTTACCAAATAAATTTGAAGCATTTGTTGTATCCATAGAAGAGTTGAAGGACACAAGTAAAATGAAAATTGAAGAGTTCACTAGATAAAAGAGTTTAAGGACACAATTAAAATTCATTTTGAAGGGCTGACTGGTTCGTTGATTGCACATGAATCAAGGATGTCAAGATATCATGATAGCACGTTGGATAATGCCTTCAAAACTCAACTGCAATTTAATAGAGGAAGAGGCAGAGGAATATCGAGTAATAGAGGAAGAGGCAGCATAATATTTGATCAAAGATGTCTGCAAGATTACCATGAGCATGAAGAGAAATCTCAGCACTGTCCTCTTAATTTAAGGGGGATTAACAATAGAACGTGGCATCGAGGAAATCATATGTATGATATGTCTAAAGTTCAATGTTATTATTGCAAGAGATATGGTCATTTTTCTACCAAGTGTTTGAAGAGGCAGGCAGATGTTGGCAAGAAATCTGCACACATCTCAGAATAATTTGAAGATAATAATAAGTCAGTGTTTTTGACTTGTAATGTAACTCAAGATTGTTCAAATAATATTTGTTGTTTAGATAGTGGCTCTAGCAATCACATGAAAATAAACAAAGCTTTATTTTCCAATCTATACACCAGTATTAAGTCTGAAGTCAAGATGGGTAATGATAATAAGGTATGCGTTAAAGGTAAAGGATCAATTGGTGTTTATACTAGAAATGGTGAGAGAAGAAAAATTGATGATGTGTATTATGTACCTATCTTAAAATGAAATTTGTTGAGCATTGGACAAATCATAGAGAAAAAGTATAGAGTGTTCTTCAAGAATAATGTGTGTACTATCACTGACAAATATCCAAGAAATAAATTGATAGCAAGAGAAGAAATGACAAAGAATATGATGTTTCCTCTTATAATGTGAAATGATTTGTCTCCCTCCTTGAATTCTTATAAAACTAAGAATTTCGATGAATCGTGGTAATGGAATTTAAGATATGGTCATCTATATTTTGGTGGTCTATATTTTGTTACAGAAGAAACAAATGATGAAAGGGTTACCCAGTATTCAACATCCAACGAGCTTGTGTGAAAGTTGTATACTTGCAAAGCATCATAGACACAAATTTGTTTCTGGAGTTTCGTATAGGGGAAATCTCCACTGGAGATTTTTCACACAAATTTATGTGGACTGATGAAAACACCTTCTTTGGCTGGTACATTTTACTTTTTAACTTTTATTGATGACTAAATTAAAAAAACATGGGTTTATCTTTAGAAATAGAGATCGGAAGCATTTTCTGTATTTAAACGATTTAAAGCTATGGTTGAAAAGAAAAGTGGAAAGCATATTACAATTTTGAGATCAGATAGAGGTGGTGAATATATGCTAACAAATTTCATTGAGTTTTATCAATCGCATGGAATCAAGAGGCATTTTACTGCACATTATACTCCTTAGCAAAACGGAATAGCTGAAAGGAAAAATCGAACTATTATGGATATGGCTTGAAGTATGTTGAAGGAAAAGAATCTGCCAAATTAATATTGGGAATAATCAGTAGATTGTGTTTTTTACATCCTTAACAGAAGTTCAACGAAGAGCATTAAGGATTGAGTTCCCGAAGAATCATGCAATGGTAAGAGTTGTCATATATCTCATTTAATAATTTTTGGTTGTGTTTCTTATTCACATGTTCCTAAAGAATTGATAAATAAGTTAGATGATAGAAATGAGAAATATATATTTATTGGGTATAGTGAAGAATATAAAGCATATAAAATCTATAATCCCATCACCAAGAAATATGTTATTAGTAGAGATGTTAAATTCAAGGAAGAAGAATCTTGGGATGGAAGCATAGATAAATTTGTTGCAGAGGGAGTTGTATTATCTGATGGGGATGATAATGAAGATGAGCAAGAGGTACAAGGTGGATAGTCGATTCCATATACACCTGTTGCAAGCACTTGAACAAGCCAATCACCAAGATTTAGTCCATTACAATGTAGAACATTGAGAAATCAGGAACACCACGAACCATCAAGTTATGCTGGACAACAAAGAACAGGGTCGGAGGTGAGTAATGAATCTAATCCTATAATGGCTACATTAAAGGATAGAATTAAAAGTCTGAGAACTAGAACTTTAAAAGAATCGTATGAGCAGAATGATGAAATAGATCAAGTTTCGAATTATGCATTACTTTCATATGATCCAGTAAATTTTGATGAAGCCGTGAAAGAAAAAGTTTGGGTAAAAGCTATGGATGAAGAAATTGATGCTATAGAAAGAAATAATACTTGGGAACTTGTAGATTTGCCTGAAGGTAAAATTATTGTAGGTGTTAAATGGATTTACAAAACTAAAGTGAATGCTGAAGGTGAAATTGAAAAGAATAAAGCAAGACTTGTAGCTCAGGGGTTCAGTCAACAACCTGGTATTGATTATAATGAAATTTGTGCACGTGTAACTAGACTTGACACAATAAGAATGGTATTAGCTATTGTTGCACAAAAAAAATGGAAAATATATCAAATGGATGTTAAGTCTGCATTTTTAAATGGTTTTTTGGAAGAAGAGGTTTATGTGAAACAACCTCCTCTATATGAAATTGATGGTAAAGAAGATAAAGTTTACAAGTTAAATAAAGCATTATATGGATTCAAACAAGCACCTCGAGTGTAGCATAGTGGAGTTGATGAATACCTAAATAATAATGGATTCATCAAGAGTCCAAGTGAGCCAACTTTGTATACAAAAGTAAACGAGGAAGGTAAAATTTTGATTGTGTGCCTGTATGTTGATGATTTGATTTTCACTGGAGATCTCTCAGTGGATGATTTTAAGACAAGCATGAAAACAGAATTTGATATGACTGATTTAGGCCTAATGAAATATTTTCTTGGTATTGAAGTAACTCAATTTGAAGATGGTATTTCCATTTTTCGATCTAAGTATGAAAAGGATATATTCAAAAGGTTCAAGATGGAAAATTGTAAGCCAACTGTAACCCAAATTTCAATTGGTACAAAGCTCAATAAGGATGATCAAGGCTCAAATATTGATCCAACCCTATATAAGAAATTGGTTGGAAGTCTTATGTATTTGACTGCAACAAGGCCTGATATAATGTTTGTTGTAAGTTTCATTTCTAGATTCATGGATTCTCCGAAGAGTACACACTAGCTAGTTGGAAAAAGGATTTTTAAAATATGTTTCTGGAACAAGAAACTATGGTATCATGTATACATCTAATTCAAATTTTAAATTAACTGGATATACAAATGGTGAATTTTCAGGTAATACTGATGACAGGAAGAGCACATCTAGATATGTGTTCAGTTTTGGTTGAGTTGTAGTTTCATGGGCATTAGTGAAGCAATCCATTGTGAATCTATCATCACCTGAAGAAGAGTATGTTGTAGCGACGACAACAACATGTCAAACTGTGTGGATGAGAAGAATTTTGACTGAGTTGTTGCATGAACAGAAAGAACCAGCTCAGATTTTCTGTGATAACAAATCTGCTATCACATTATCAAGAAATCATGTTTTCCATAAGAAGAGTAAACATATTGATATGAGGTATCATTTCATTCGAGAATTTGTAAGCAATAATGAAATATGTATGGGGTTTTGCAGATCAGAAGACCAGTTTGCACACATATTTACAAAACCCTTGGGAAAAGAATTGTTTGAAACTCACAGGGAAAACATAGGATTATGTATGATGTAACGACATTTTGATGTAATAGCAAAGTTTTGTTCTGTTTCTTTTTGTGAAATAATTAAGGGGGAGAGTGTCAGCGTAATTATTTCATCGCCAGCACCGCCTTCATAGCCTGCACCGCCTCACCGCCATGAATTTTCGAAACGTTGAAGAGTCACCACTGTCTACAGAAGTGAAAGGGAAAACACCACCTCAGAAAAAAATATTTTAATTATTGTAACCAACACCGAATTTGTTATAAATACCGATGCTCAACAAGAGACCGACATTGCCATTTCTGTTTGAAATTTTTGTGTGTAAATAAGCATTCGTGGCTGAGTTCTCATGATGTTTGTTGATTTGTTTTGTGCTCTTTGTTTCTTTCATCATTTTCCATCTCATGTCATGATCTCATGGCTGAGTTGTATAAACTTTTTAATGTGGTAATGTTAGCAGCATAGATGGGATGGCCAAGTTGGTTGTTTCACGTTGTCTCTAGTTTTATTATATTAAGTCTTTTTAGAGATTTTGTATTAGCTTTATATTTTTGTAATATATGTTTTTTTTTATTTTAGTTCACAGTTTGAAGAGATTTAGATGTCAAGTGAAACAAAACACTCATAGCATGGATAGGTATTTAGGTAGTTTGGAAGTTGTGGATTTAAGGAAAGATTATTTATTAGTGGTTGATGACATGAGTGCTTTGCCGTTTAGTAATTGAATTTGGGAGATCCATGATTTAGGTGTTCGAGAATGGAATTCAAGAATTCAAATTGCCAACTACACCTTTATGAAGTTTATGAGACAACTAGATAGAGTTGACTCCACATGATTTAGAAAATGATTAGAAAAGCAAGACTTTTTCATAGAAAATAGAAAATAGATTTAACTAATACTATGCATATCAAATAGCGTTCCTCATCATTAATTAAATGTAATTGTTATTTGAGTTGTTTAGTTGTAAATTAGTTAAATTTGAAAGGTTTAATTCAACCATAATAGCTCTAATTCTTAATTTAATATATAGTTGAAATATTTTCTTATCATTAAATGTAATTGTTATTTGAGTTGTTTAGCTGTAAATTAGTTAGATTTAAAAAATTTAATTCAACTATAATAGCTCTCACCCTTAATTTGATATATAGTTAAGATATTTTTTTAATTAATTGATTATGTACGTATTTTCAATCCTAAACTAACAATCAATGTATTTGAATACTTCTATCTTAAACATATATTTATATATATTAAATATAATCAAAAGTAAAAATAAACATGTATTTATATGTATTAAATATAATCAAAAATAAAATTTTGGCATTCAATTGGTTTTTCTTTCTATGATAAGAAAAAAATCTTCCCTTAGTACAAATTTCAAACCGTTAGCCACTTCCAAACATTCTGGAAATTTAATTAATTTCGTCCGGAGGTTTAGTACAATCTCGCAAAATCTTTAAAATCTACCTATCACATTTTTGAACCGTAGAACACATAAAATAATAATTTTTCTCTAATGAAATAGGTTTCGGATTATAAAAATAAATGTATTTGAAAAAAAAAAAAAATTTAAAAACTTCAAACGCGGTTTCCTTTTTCTTTAGTGTATTTGTTAGTGTATATCTCTGCAAATACAGATAGCCATTGCTGTTTTTTCGATGCTTTTAGTAATACCAATCATGTGATTACTTGTTACTATTTATCTTATCTTGGCAGCTTCCTTAAAGTGTATATATATCTATATCTATATTTATTTATTTATTTATATATATATATATATATATATATATATATATATATATATATGTTTGGTTTATCAATGAGACAAATTTTTTTGAATGAAATAAATTTTTTTCCAGAATATGGTAAAAATAATTTCAAAAAAATCAAAATTTAGGAGTGTTTAAATCATTTTTTTGATGGAGGAAATGGGTTAAGTGCCATCAAAGATCTCTGGGGCACCCAAAATCCTGAAGTTTGACAATGTAAACCAGATTTTTCCAAAAATTTCTGTCAGATTTTTTCATAATCTTGCCAGAATTTCCATTATTTTTCAGGCTAATTTTTAAGCTCTTTAAACTACACACATATATCCTATTGCTAAAAAGTTATTATGTGTTAATATAAACTTTTTATATTAGAATTCAGTGACATGACGGATTCAAACCATCGTTGACATACTTTGTAGAATTGACGTTTCTCAACCTCCTGAGCACAATAGGTCACCGATACTAAATCATCCTATGCAATTTCTCCACAACCTTCATCAATTATCTAGAATAAATTCAGGGTACAAAATTTCTTCAACAGAGAATTCTACAATTTCACCTTGTATAAAATAACATGCACTGATTCTCGAAAGGATCATGCCAAATTAAACTTATTAAGAACTACCTGTAAGTAATTCTCCCAAAGCACAACTTGTCACATTAATTTGTTCAATAGTTGACATATTCTTTCTAATTCTGCATCTCTCTCATTTTCTTTTACACAACAAAATAATTTTACAAATATATAAAATCACTTTACACATAACTCATTAAATATAACCACTAAGAAACTGAAATCGTTCTTCAAATATCCTCATTTACCTATTTATTTGACCATTAATGTTCCCAATCCTTTCAACCAAACCATCATTCAAAATTACGGTTGCCTCTTCTTTATGCAAAAATAAATAACACCAGGAAAAGATCTACATTTAACTTCAATTTTATTTAATTCTTGTGAATAAATTGAGAAATGCATGATGGTGAATCAATCATTGATCTTGTCCCTTGAAGAAAGGATTCATGCGTGCGTGGTGGCTCCTGGCTCCTTCTTAGCAGATCCTTCACTCAACCGAATCTTTAACATGTGTATCAGTGTGAATACAATCAACAACGGTGGTCGATTAGATCTCACGTCTAGATTTGAGATGTCATGCCCAACATGAGTTCACAGGGAAAAACCTCTAAAATTTGACCTCAATTTAACTGAAAATAGAATGCCTGCAGCTCAATTATGCTTCAGTGGGTGTCCCTCTGATCTTTCCTTCAGAATTTTGTGGCACCAACGAGCTCCATTGCTTTCAAACTCATGACGAGGGAAGTAAAAATATGTGGGATGCAAATTACATCCAGAATTTGATAGCATGAAATGTAGTGGTCGAATTTCATCCTGTAAGCAGCAGAGTCATAGGCGTTATCAACCTCCTCCGCGGTATTGCAGGTGCCGAGTCTAACTCTATTCCACAGTAGTACAGAGTCCCTCATCTCTGCTGCGAATTTCCCTCACGGTCGTTGTTGCATGCCCCTATAATGCCTTTCTTCGTCGTCTCCATCCTTGGTTTGGCATTTTATTTTGAGAATCTCGTACAAACTCCATGTCCTAAGAATGGTTCTCGTTTAAAAGAAGTTTCACTCAAGTAATGAATAAGTGTTGGTGTACATGTACATAGTTAACCTTAATTAACTTCAGTTCAAATTCAAGTATCTATTGCATGTGCACGTTAATAGAATATAAAACACACATATTTTTATTTAGCTTTAATTATCCATAGTTATTGCATTTACAATTAAGCTTAACTTAGTTGTTTTACTTAGTGATTCTCAAATGAATATTGAGTAAAATCAAATTCATTCTCAATTCCAATTTTCTTTTTCAATTCTCACAAGTTTGTGTAATTATTCTTTAATTAGATCCATATTTATTCTCTAATAACTTTACATGGTATTAGAGCTATAGGGCCTTGGAGAATCTGCATGAACAATATTCTGTTGGTTTGAAGATCAAATAATTGGAAATTGTTCGGAGATTTGAATTGCAGATCAAAATATTGGAGAATTTCTGCAATTGTTGCTACATCTACAAGTTAAAAGAATGGAGTTCTCTTCTTCAGCTATTCTTACTTCGTATAACTACTTCCAATGGAAGCCATAGATTTTGCTTCACCTCAGAGGCAAAGGCTTGCATCAGCTAATTATGAATACAGATGCTTAACCTAATTTTGACATTGAAAAATTCAAATATTTCAATAGGATGCATGAGACTTTTGGTATTCTATTATTGTCCATATTTCCATGATTGTGTTTTCATGTGGGCACATGCAGCACCCCAAATGAGGTTTGGACAACCTTGGAGAATTAATCTCCAAAACAGGATGAGATGCGGGCTCATATTATAAAAAATGAGCTAAATTCCTTAGATCCAAATAGCTTTGAGAACAATCAATATTTCTTTACGAAATTTAAATCGTTGATTCTAATTACAGTGTTGTCAGATTGATAAATCCAAACAGGAAGGTAAAGGGATCCTCTCTATTTTGTCTAAATTAGTCCTTGAATACAGTTAGACTTGCAACTGGAGATAAATAGAAAATTCCCAAACATGATGCATATATTGAGTCTCTCATTCATGAGCATGATAAGATCATCAAAATGGGTCCTTCCAAATGCACATGCACTTGCCATGCATGAGAAAGGAAAGTCTAACTCGAAACCAAATCAACAATCCAAAGTAAAAGGAAAGGCAAGAGATTATGATCCAAGAAAGGGAGGAAATCAAAAACCTCCAAATGTTTCTTCTAGCTCCAAGTGTAAAAAGGGAAAGAAAGGAAACTCCAAGTTTCCTTATTGTAGTAGAGGTCATCATCCTAAATTCTCTTGCATGCAAAAAATATTGATTTGATGGAAAATACTCTTAAACAAAATAATCTTGGTCATCACATTCCAAAAAGTTCCTAGGAGAAGATAGAAGAAAAATCATCAGAAACAAGGGGTAATGGTCATGGTTTGATAGCTCTTCATTCCACACCGCAAGAATAGATCACTGATTCAGGAGATTTGCATCATATGGCTTCTTCAAAGGAATAATTTTCTTCTCTACATGCATACTCGAGACCTGCTATTCTCATGGGGGACAATTTTTCGGTTAAAGCAACTCGATAAGGAAGAGTGAAATTCGAAGGTGGAATTTTTGAGAATGTCTTGCATATTCCAAGGATTTCTGTGAATCTTCGTTCAATGTATCATATGACACACATAGGCACCAGAAGGAAAGTGGAATTTACCACAGATTCCGTGAGCACTTATGACATGCAAACCTACTTGAATATTGTAGGTGGCAAGATAAATGATCAATCTCATCTGCATAGATTTTTTGATTTTGTTCCTCAATTAGATTCTATTTTGCTACTTGTGCATGCAAATGAAGAAAGCGATATTTTTCACGAGAAATTTGGGCACTTGAATTTCAGATAAATTCAACAACTTAGCAATCAAGGGATGGTTAAAGGATTGTCGACCAATGAATTTTCAAATGGTGTTTGTAATTGATGTTCTCTAAGAAAGCATCCATAAGACAATTTATAGAAGGGGCATGCATAAAGAGCCTCTTCACCTTTGGAGCTTGTACATAGTGATCTCATGGGTTCATTTCCAATACTTTCAATTAGAAAAGAAAGATATTTGTTGTCATGTATAGATGATTACACGAGATTCACTTGGGTTTACTTTTTGAAACTCAAGTCTAAATTTTTTCAACATCTAAAGATTTTGAAAGTGCATGAAGAAAATCAGTCTAGAAAATGCATCAAGATACTCGACACAAATAATGGGACAAAATATGTCAACAAAGATATCAACAAATTTGTAATGAAGTATGCATATAGTTTCAACTTATAGTTCCTTACACTCCACAACAAAATAGGGTGGCCGAAATGAAGAATTGATTTTTGAAATAGATGGCCAATTACATGTTGCATGCAAGATATCTTTCATCAAAATTGTGGGCTGAAGCTATCAATTGTGCCTCATACATCCATAATATATCTCCTCATAAATATATTACTGGAAAAACACCTTTTGAGGCTTGGACTAACATGAAACCTGAAGTCAATCATTTCTGCAATTTCAGATCTCGAGCATGGGTGCACATTCCTACAAAGAAGAGAAAGGCTTTGGAGCCTCAAAATAAAGAATGTATGTTTTTTGGATATTCTGATGAAGTCAAAGGGTACATATTTCTTTATATCAACACTGAAGATCTCTTTATTGAAATGAGTGTAAAGTTTGATGAAGATATTTTGCATGCTCTAGTAGATTAACCTGTTACCAAGTTTCCCTCACAGCTCACTGATTAGTATGCACATCATACTTTAAATCAAAATTATGATGTAGATGAGCCTTTTCCTGTGACACCTAATGGACCACTAGTTTTTGAACATCGATATAATACTTCCTCATGTAGTTCAGAAGATTCTCTACCACATTCAACACAAAAATGGCGTAGTATGAACGATCTCCTTGATGATCCTACGTCTATACCTCAGTTTGAGGGATATCCAAAAGCACTCTTAGTTATGGAGCCATAAATTCCCATGCATGGTTATATGATGCATGCATATGATCCACATACTTATGCAGAAGCAATTGGGCATCTTGAATGGGAAACAACAATGGATGAGGAATACAAATCTCTCATTAAGAACCATACCTGGGATTTGGTTCCGCTACCTTCCAATCCTAAACTTGTGAGGTGCAAGTGGGTTTACCAATTCAAGAAAACCACAAATGGCCAGGTTAGTTGATATAAGGCACAATTGGTAGAAAAAGGTTTTTAGCAGGTAAATGGTGTTGAATATGATGATACTTTTGCTCCAATGGAAAAAATTAATTCAATTCCACTAGCTCTCTCCATTGCAGCAAAAAGAGGATGGGAGGTACATCATATGGATGTGAAGAATGGATTTTTTCACAGTGATATCGAGGAGGAAATTTACATGGAGCAGCCAGAGGGATACATGCAATATTCATCTTTGCTATGAAAAATGAACAAGACTCCCTATGGCCTCAAGAAGACACCTAGAGCATGGTATGCAAAGATGGATTCATATTTGTTATCTCAAAAATTTGTATGCTGCAAATCTAATTCTAATTTTTAATTTTTGAAGAGAATTGACTCCTTGTTAATCATGGTACTCTACGTAGATGATCTTTTGATAACAGTTAGTTCATCTTCTTCCATTACTGAGATTAAAACTGCAGTGCATAAGTGGTTTTCTATGAAAAGCATGGGCTTGCTAATTTTCTTCCTTATATTAGAGATCAATAATAGTGGTTATGGGATTACCATTTCTCAACCAAATTATGCTAGAGAAATTTTGGCATGATTTCACATTAGCGACTACAAGCCAGCATCCACGCCTTTTATATCAGGGATAAAACTTGAGAATGGAAAAGACACAAAATTAGTTGATTGCACATTGTACTGCCAGCTTTTGGGAAGTCTTCTTTATCTCACTGACTCTCATCCCGATCTCTAATATTTCATAGGAGCAGTTTATAGATACACGCAGGAGCCACATGAGTTACACTAGAAAGCTCCAAAGTGCATCCTTTGATATGTCCAGGGGAAAATCACCTATATGATTCATTATGAAAAAAGAATTTCTTTGGAACTCATTGGGTTCACATATTCAGATTAGGTTGGTGAGAACATTGATTGCAAGTCCACCTCTAGTTATGTACTTAGTTTGAGATCTGGTCAAATTTGTTGGTTAAGGAAGAAGGAGACTACCATTTATTTATCATCAACAAAGGTTGAGTACAAAGGAGTAGTCAATGCCACTATTCAGGCCATTTGGCTACAACATTTCCTATCTGAGGTTGGGATCAATGTCCATTGTCTAATTGTCATATGGTGTGATAATCAAATTATGCTAAATTTTTGTAGAGATCCAGTGCAACAACAGCGGACCAAACACATTGAGATCCACATGAACTTCATTAGAGAACTAATTCATGATGGGATCATCGATCTTTAATAATGTCTGAGTTCCAAGCAAACTGTCAATATCTTCACCAAGACTTTCACTGAGCAGAAGATTCAATTTCTACAATATCGTCTATGGGTGAAGGACACGACTTCCTATAAGTTTCCTTTTCTCTACTTTTTGCATGATATTTTGAGGGGGGGGGGGGGGGGGGTTAATTCCCAGTAGGTTTTCCCTATTTCCTCTTTTCATGCATTGTATATGGGTACCTAAAATGGCCTTGTTGCCAAGACTCATTCATTTTGCATCACACTCACCTAATTTATGCTTGGGGGATGTTAGTGTATATGCACATATTTATCCTTTATGAGCTTTAGTTCAACTCTAGTGCTTGCATGTGGTGTATGTGCACATTAATAGAACATAAATCACACTTAGCTTCAGTTATATTTAACTATCCATAGTTATTGCATGTACAACTAAGCTTAACTTAGACCTGCTTTATGTATTGATTCTCAAACGAATATTGAGTAAACAAATTCATTCTCAATTCCAATTTTCTTTTTCAATTTTCACAACTTTGTGGAATTATTCTTCATCTAGATATGTATTTGTGCTCTAATAATTTTACAATAATAAATTATCACAAACAAAGGTGTAACACTGAGGGAATTTCACAATGTGGATATTACACACAACTATATCCTAGTCGAGACTCTACAAACAAGTCTTTTTCTTTTGTCTCCTCTATCTTCCCAGAGTCATGGAATTTTTGTTGATGAGAGGAATATTTTTGGGGCTAGCTTTTTTGTTGCACATAGATCTACAAACAAACACACAGATATATAAAAGAAAAATTTACTCACAAAAACACTCAACACAACAGAATATCCTACCCTAATCTATTTACAGATGAATAAAATGCAACACTCTCTCATCTTCTTGGTTCTCCCTTGATAGATTCAAGCTAGAACAGGCTCTTATACCATGTCAGAAATTAGAGAGAGATCAAAGAGTGATTACATGCAAAAAAAATCACACACTTCATATTTTATTGATCACAACAATTACATATACATAGGATATAAATTACCGAATGTGACAATTCTAGATCCTAAGAAAGTGGATCTACAACTAGGACATGACGCCACAACTCATACATAGGAAACAAAATCTTCTAGATTGACACCTCAGGACTCACAATCACAACTTGTAAATCACATGGCACATTACATGGAAACATTACTTACAACATTCAATGTATATATCTGGTTATGTGTTTAAAAATCAAGAAGCATTGGAGAGTGGAAATGATTAATATATAAAATAGTAATACTTGATTATATGGCTTATGTTCTTATAGGGATGAAAAAATATTTTTTGGTGAATTTAAAAGTTCTATATGTGATTTTTTTCATTTTTATATGTGGTATTATTTTGTTTTATATATGGTTTTTTAATTAATTTATCCTCAATATAACTGGTATAGATTCATCTAAATCATAGATCTATCATGTGCCAATGGGGTCAAATATTTTGATATGGAACCTCTTTTAGAGCGAAACCTCAAAAAAAAATAAAAAATAAAAAATAAAAAAAAATAAAAAATTGCACCTCAAGAGATTCACCCATCTAGTGATATACCCACCATCTATAATATTTCATTATCTAAATTATTTTTTTGAAAGCATAAATGGATACAATACATTGAAATTTTCCTTTGAGTCCTCGACAAATTGAAATGTTTTATAATGTTTTTATATAAATTTTTTGAATTTTTTTTTTTAAATTTATTTATATAACATATACAATATATATGCATAAATGAGATTGTATTTTTTATTTAAGATCGACATCAAAAATATTTTATTTATGGAGTATATTGTATATATTAAAATGTTTCTCTGTCATTAATATAGTTTTAAATACATGTCAATATTACTTAACCTTGCATAGTGAAATATTTTATTATAACCTACATTGAATATTTTTTAAATGCCACATATCAATTTTATATTAATAATTAAATGAATGATACATTTTCATTATTAGGAAATAACTAAATTATTTTACTTTTTATTACTTCTTTCTTCTAGGAATTGAAATATTTTCATATATATATATATATATATATATATATATATATATATATATATATATATATATATATATATATATATATATAAACCATTTATTTAAGTTTTATATTGAAATATTAAAAAGAACATATCAGATTTTTTATTTTATTTTTAATTACTTTCTATCTCTACACACCTAGTAAAAATATTTTATTTGTGGCTATCATAGTGAAAGTGAAATATTTTTATCATATCTTCTTCATACTGTGTTGTAATATTAATTAGCTTGTCTTTCTCATTCTCAGTTGTAATATTGACAATGAACTTAATGAGTATAGTAAGGATGAAATTATCAATATATATATATATATATATATATATATATATATATATATATTTCTATTTTTATTATAGGCAATTTTTTCATTTTTTTTTGCAGTATATTTAATTTGTTTTTTGAAAGGAACATGTCTCAATTTCATGTTGAGCACAGATTAATCGTACATCACCTTCATAATGAGTTTTTATTTTGAAAGAGATATGTTTCAACTTCATCTTGAACACAGATTGAATCATACATCACATTCATAATGAGTTGTAGAATTAGGGTTTTAAGTAAATTATGGTGTATAAAATTTTATAAATTGAGATGAGAAACATATAATTAAGGTGTGATTCTTTATTTATATAAAAATACATGTATGTTAATATAAGATTGGTTTAAAAATAATTTTAAAAATATACCAAATTTAAGTATGAAAGAAAAATAATAAGAAGATTATATTAATTTCATTACATATATCTTACTATCCCTTGATAATTGATATTACGATGTCTTTGCAATCTAATAGGGAATTATTATAGCCTTGGCATCTTCTAAATAAGATAGTCACTATCATCTAAATTATCACTGATTTCACAATGTAATTAGATGACGATCGTAACTGTCATGGTGTCAAAGATAAAACACTTCGAATGAATTTGAATTTGATATGGTTATAAGTTTCTATAAAATTTTGTTTTGAAATGTGTTTCTACTATAGAATTTTCTTTCCAGTTGGAAATTTATTAAGTCTTTCTTCTCTATTTGGATTACATGACTATCAATGTTATAATTTCCATTTACCTTTTTAATTTTATATAATTGGGTTACAACACTAGCACATATGAATTAAAATTGAACGGTTGTATGTCGTTTTTCTGACGAAATTTCATAGGCACTTCGACGAAGGGATAGCTTCCATTTCGTCGGAAAAATTTCATTGAATAATCTAACAAAAAATTGTTGTCGGATATAACACTGTTACCGATGAAATAGGTAACCGCACTGTTACCTACCTTTTTTTGGTAGCATAAAAAGTACTCGATTTTGAAAAGTGGTGATGCAGAATCACCCCTTTTTTTTGTGCACATTTTTTACACTCTAATATTTTTATTTATGAAGTATGAATATGTTGACACCTAATCCTATGGGATGGGTGTGAATATTCAATATGGTATATTATTTAATATTAGGAAATAAGGAAGGCCAAGAGTCATTGGGAGATGAATCGCAATAGCCTCACCTCCATGTATAAATGTATGTTCATTCTTCATTCAATAACACATTCTGATTTGAGGAGTTACCTCCTGGTTTGACATGGTATCAGAACCAGTCCCACTATTGGCATTTCTATCTGTGGTGTAACTATCTCTCCTTTGCTCAGTCAGTTTTTAATAATAGTTTTTGCTGCTCCTACTTATTGCTATATTGTTATTCTACATTTTTTTTCTCTGCATAGCTCTGACATTTGCAGCTCCTGCAGCTCCTGAAGATTCTGCAATCCTGCAGTTCCTAAAACACTACAAATTACAGCCCCCTCTGCAGTCCTGCAAAGATCCCATTCCTAAATTTTCGTTTGGCCTCTTGGCCTCTCCATCGCTCATACACTCGCGCCCCCTCACTTCTATCTCCATTTCCTTACTCCCCCTCCCATCCTTACATTGCTCTACCCTTCGCTCCTATCGCTCTGCCCTTCACGGCTTTTACAGCTGGCTCCTCACACTACAACGCATCCCTCACCCAACTCTCCATAACACAGTCCACCATATATACTGTACGCTGTCCACCATATATACAGTCTTCCCAAGCAACACAGCGCTGTCGATTAACCTTATCTCCCTGCTCGACTTACCTATCACATATATACAACGCTGTCTGTCGATATATACAAAATGTTGTCTGTCAATATATATAAAACGCTGTCTGTCTTTTATATACAACACTCCCACTGCATATAATATCACTGTGGTACGCCCCTCCCATCATAATACCACCCCTCCATTCATTATTCTATACCTCCCTCCCATATTTTAATAACACGCACACCGCCCTCCCATCTTTTAATACCACGCCCCACCATAATACCGCCCCTCCATTCATTATTCTATATTGCCCTCCCATCTTTTAATAACACGCACACCGCCCTCCCATCTTTTAATACCATGCCCCTTCCATTTCATAATACCGCCCTTCCATATCGCCCTCCCATTTCATACAAATACCGCCCTTCCATATCGCCTCCCATACAAAAAAAATTTCTCCAAAAAAAAAAAAAAATACATATATTTTTTTTGGTGCAGAATCAGTATTTGCAGCAAAGAGTTTTTGTCCTTTTAAATTGAATATATTTTCCAGCAAAGAATTTTTTTGTTTTCTCTCCTTCAAGAGAAATTTTCCAGCAAAGTTTTTTTTCCTCCTTCAAAAGAAGATGACAGTCCCTTCATCTTCTAAAGAGGCTGCATACTTGGCACATAGAGAAAAGAGACATGCTTCAGATTCATCTAGAGGAAGAGATGGCCGAAGACGAAGAAACTTCAGAGAAAAGGGGGGCAGACAATCTAAAACTAAGCAGCAAAGAAATCAAGATAAAGGTAAAACTAATGACAAAGACAAAGGTAAAGCACCTGAATCAACTCATTCTGTTCTAGCACATTGTAACAATGGAGTAACTGAAGACTTGTTTGATGTTTCATTTACTTCATGGAGAGATCATTGGTTGCTAGATTCAGGAGCAACACGTCACATGACATTTAGAAAAGATTTTTTTGAAGAATTCACTGACAAAGTTGATGGAGCAGTATATTTTGTAGATAAATCCAAACTCAAGCCATCAGGGCTTGGCACAGTCAGGCTTAAGTTGCCTAGTCTTCCAGATCATATCCTACATGAGGTTCTATACCTGCCTGAGTTGAGGAGAAACTTGCTGTCCCTGGTCGAAATCCGCCAGCAAGGACACTCCATTCATTTGTTTGATGGCAAGGTAGAGGTCAGAAAAGCATCAGATCACTCACTTGTCATGGAGGGAATAGAAGAAGGGAGACTCTTGAAGCTGAAAGGTTCATCTGCTCATGCTCAAAACTTTGCATTCAGTTCACATCATGATGAAGGTACATTCCCATCAAGTCTTTTATGGCATGCTAGATTTGGACACTTAAACTATGACAGCCTTCATTTGTTGAAGAAAAATGGTGTTAATGGACAGCCTACAATTCCTAGAAAACCTAAGGAATGTGATGCTTGTATTCTAGGAAAGCATAGAAAACAACCATTTCATGATTCACACTCCAGAGCACATAGAAAACTTGAGCTTGTTCATTCAGATTTATGTGGCCCTATGCCTATTGCTTCTACAAATGGAAACAAATACATGATGAAATTTATTGATGACTACACCAGAATGTGTTGGATTTACTTACTGAAGAATAAGTCTGATGCTTTTCAAACTTTCAAGAATTTTCATGCATGGATTGAAAATGATGCACAAACACATATTGGCTCTCTACGTACCGATAATGGAAAAGAATACACTTCAAACGAATTTGAAAATTATCTTCGTCAACATGGAATCAAACATCAAACAACTGTGCCATATAATCCACAACAGAACGGTGTAGCTGAAAGAATGAACAGAACTATCTTAAATATGGTTTGCTCCATGTTATTTTTCAAGAATGTGAAATTGATGTTTTGGGCTGATGCAGTTCTATGTGTTGTTTACATAAATAATACGTGTCCTTCAAGTTAAATTAGAAACAAAACTCCTTTTGAAATGTGGCATGGCCACATTCCTTCGGTAAAGCATCTCAGGGTCTTTGGGTCCACCTGTTATGCCTTGATACCCAAGGGTCAAAGGAACAAACTTGGTGCTAGAAGCAGAAAATGTATCTTCTTGGGGTACTCCAATACCTCCAAAGGATATCGTCTCTATGATGAAGCAAATAAGAAGTTTGTAATAACAAGAGATGTCATATTTCTTGAATCTTCCAAGAGTGACAAGGTTGTTGAGCGACAACTTGATCGCCTGGATAGATTCACACATGCAAATTCCTTCCAAGAATTTGATAATGTGATTCCACATCTTGAAGGGGGGATTCCGATATTGAATCAAAATGTGGAATCATGTCCTAAAGCACTCTCTCCCCCACATGAAGAAACAACCACGGATGACATATTGGATTATGTGATTGACAGAATTGGGAGATTGAATCTTGAATCAATCCCAACTCAGTCAAATGACCAGCCTGGGCCATCTCAGAAAGGTCCTCCCAAATGGCTGACAAAGACACTGGAGAATGTTCATCCTGATGAGGTTGGAAAAACAGGACCAAGAAGTTCCACTCAACAAATCGAAGGTGATGTAGATAATTCTAGTTCTCCTGTTGATATGGATATTGCTTATAACTGTGAATTGAGTTTTTCTACAGATCATGAACCAACTTCCTTCAAAGAAGCTACTTCTCATGATGAATGGAAAGAAGCAATGCAGAAGGAGTATGATGCCTTGATAAAGAATGGCACTTGGAAGCTGGTTGATCCGCCTTTGGGAACGAAACCAATTGGCTGTAAGTGGGTCTATAAGAACAAGTACAAAGTAGATGGCTCACTTGACAAGCACAAGGCCAAGCTTGTGGCAAAAGGTTTTGCACAAAAAGAAGGAATCGATTATGAAGAAACTTTTTCTTCCACAGCAAAATGGACCACCATCCGGACTCTCTTTGCCCTAGTAGCTCAGAATGGATGGAAAGTCCATCAGATGGATGTAAAAACAACCTTCTTGAATGGAGATCTAAAGGAGAAAGTTTATATGTCCCAGCCAGATGGATTTGTTGTAAAGGGTCAAGAAAACAAAGTTTGCAAACTTGTAAAATCCTTGTATGGCCTCAAGCAAGCACCATGAGCCTGGAATGAGAAATTGACCAAGCATCTTCTGAAACTTGACTTCAAACATTTTGATCTTGATGATACAACTTTGTTTCTTAAGAAAGTTGGAAAAACAGTTGTATATCTTGTGGTATATGTAGATGATCTTTTGATAACAGGAAACAATGAGAGCTATATTGCATCCATGAAGAAAGAGTTGAAGAAAGGTTTTGAAATGACCGATTTGGGTCATGTTCATTACTATTTGGGTATTGAAGTAATTCAACATCCTAAATTCATATTTCTTTCTCAGAAGAAGTACATTGGAGATCTCTTGAACAAATTTGGCATGGATGACCGTAATCCCTTAAGCACTCCAATGGAACAAAACTTGAAGCTCACATCTATTGAAGGGAAGGAATTGGAGGATGCAACTAAGTATAGACAGCTTGTAGGAAGTCTTATCTATCTGACCACCACCAGACCTGACATTTCATTTGCTGTTGGAATCCTCTCAAGGTTCATGCAAAAACCTTGTGAAGGACATTGCTCTGCTGCAAAAAGAGTGCTAAGGTACTTGAAGGGGACTCAAGACTTTGGACTCAAATATACACAGGTAGGCGACTTCAACTTGATCGGATACTCTGATTTAGACTTTGATGGCGACAAAGAAACAGGGGTGTCTACTACAGGTTACACCATGAGTCTTGGATCAGGAGCTGTCTCATGGAGATCACGCAAACAGTCAGTTCCAGCAGAGTCCACGACCGAGGCAGAATATGTGGCAGCAACTGAAGCAACAAAGGAAATTGTGTGGCTCCGGAAAATCCTGGAAGATTTGAAGATGAAACAAATGTATTCCACTCCACTCATGATCGACAACACTTCTGCAATAAAGTTGGCCAAGAACCCAAAGTTCCATGATCGAACAAAGCACATCAATACAAAGTACCATCTCATTCGACATCATGTTCATGCCAAAACCATCCATCTACATCATTGTTCCACAAATGAGCAAACTGCTGACATCTTCACCAAAGCACTTGGAAGAGAAAAGTTTGAAAAGTTCAGATCGATGCTTGGACTCACCAACATCCATTCGGATTAAAGGGGGGAATGTTGACACCTAATCCTATGGGATGGGTGTGAATATTTAATATTGTATATTATTTAATATTAGGAAATAAGGAAGGCCAAGAGTCATTGGGAGATGAATCCCAATAGCCTCACCTCCATGTATAAATGTATGTTCATTCTTCATTCAATAACACATTCTGATTTGAGGAGTTATCTCTTGGTTTGACAGAATATTTGTTTTCAAATGTTAGTGATTTTCATACTAAACGTATTGATGAAGCATCAATTTTTTTTTTTAGAGTGGTGATTTTCATGCTAATTTTGAAACGTATTGATGCAACATCAACCTTTTTTTTTAAGAATGGTGATTTTCATGCTGGTAATAAAACACAAAACTTATATATATATAAAAGACCAATAAAAAAGTTAAAAAAAAAACAAAATCAACTCGTAAAAATAAAAAATTTAAACAAAAATAAATAAATAAAAAAACAAAAATATTCGAAAATTATATCAAAGAAATGACAAAATTTGAAAAAAAAACACATAATTTAAAGAAAAAACAAAAATTAACAAAAAAAAATTAAAAAAAGAAGCATCAAAAACATTTTTTTCGAAGTTATTAAAAAAACCATATAATTAAAAAAAAAAAAAATTAAATTGAAAATTTAAAAATAATTAAAATTACAAAATTAAAATTTAGATAAAAAAATAAAATACAAAAAAAGAAAATTAAATTTAAACATTTAAATTAAAATAATAATAATAAGAAAAAAAAATACAAATTTTAAAATTAACAAAAAAGAAAATAAAAAAAAAATAAAAAATTGAAATTGAAAAAGAAAATTAAAATAAAAGAATTAATTAAAAAACAAATATCCATAAAGTTACTGTCTTTTTTTTAAATGAAATAATTTATAAATTTTAAAAATGAAAAACTAAATAAACTAAAAGATTAAAAAAAAATTTAATTAAAATTTAATAAATTTAATAATTAAATTTTAAATTTTAAAAAATAATTAATCTAAAATATTAAATTTAAAAAAAAAATAAAAAAAAAATAAAACAAATTAAATTTAAAATAAAAAAATTGAATTAAAAAATAATAATTTTTAATTTTTTGAAATTAAAAAAAAAAATTAAAAATAATAAAAAATAATAATAAAAAACTAAATTAAAAAAAATAAAGAAAAATGAAAAAGAAAAAAATCAAATTAAAAAAAAATGTTAGGAATTAAAAAATATTAAAAAAAAAAAAAAATTAAAAAGAAAACTAAATTAAAAAAAAAAAAAAATATTAAAAATTAAAACTTAAAAAAAAAAAAAAAAAATTTTGATCGTGGTGGCGCCACCAATTGGCCTCCCGCCCAGGTGGCGGCAGAGGCCGGCTGCTGGGTGGACGGGGAGGCTGCATGGAGCCCCCCAGCTGCCCAGTGGCCAGCCTCCGTCGCCACCTGGGGGGGAGGTTGATTCTGGGAATCGCCCTCCCGCCGCGGGAGGCTGACTCCCAGAATCGGCCTCCACCGCCACCTGGGTGGGAGGTCGATTGACGGCGCCACCACGATCAAAAATTTTTTTTTTTTAATTTTTTTTTTTAACTTTTTAATATTTTTTTTTTTAATTTTTTTTTTAAATTCAAAAAATTTAAATTTATTTTTTTAATTTAATTTTTATATTTAAAATTTAATTTTTTTTAATTTTTTATTTATTTTTTATTCATTTTTTTGTTTTTAATTTTTTTGTTTTTTAAATTTTGTTAATTATTTTCATTAAATTTTGTATTTTTTTTTTATTTAATTGATTTTTTGTTTTTTTTCATATTTTTTTTATTATTAAATTTTATGTTTATTTTTTTCATTTAATTTTTTAAAATTTAATAAATTTTGTATTTTTTTTTTAATTTTTAATTTTTATTATTATTATTATTTTAATTACATAAAATTTTTATATATTTTTTTATTTCAATTAAAATTGCGTATTTAAAATTAGTTTTTTTTTTAATTAAACTTAATATTTTCAAATTAATTTGTTTTTTATTTTATTTTTTATTTAATATATTTTTTTAAATTTATTTTTTTCAAGTTTTCATTTTTAATTGATTTTTAAAGTTTCTTAACTTTTTATTTTAACAAATTTTTTATTTTTTTTTTATATATTTAAAATTTACTTTTTATTTCAATTTTATTTGTTTATTCATTTATTTATTAAAATTTAATATTTTTTTTTTAATTTAATAAAATGTAATATATATATATATATATATATATATATATATATATATATATATATATATATATATATTTGATTTAAAGTCTTATATATATATTATTTTTTATAATTTAAATTTAATTTATTTTTAAAAATTTTTTATTTTTAATTATTTTTTCATTTTTTTATTTTTAATTTAAATACCATTTTTTTTTTTTTTTTTAAGTTTTAAATTTATTAAAATTTAATATATTTCTTTAAATTTTTTTTTTTTTAATTTTTTTTTTCAAATTTAATAAACATTTTCTTTTTCTAGTTTAAATTTAATTTCTATATTTTATTTTTTATAATTTCTTTCTTTTTTTAACTTGTTTTTTTTTAATTGAATATTTTTATTTTGTTTTTGTTTTTATTTTTTTATTTCTATATATTTTGAAATTTTAATCTTTAATTTTTTTTTCCTTAAATTTTAGTTTTTTTTTTAATGTTTGAATTAAAAATTTTATTTTGTTTTTATTTTTATTTTTTTATTCCTATATATTCTTAAATTTTAAGCTTTAAAATGTTTTTATTTTTTAAATTTATTTTTTTCTAAATTTTAGGTTTTTTTAATGTTTGAATGTTAAAAATTAAAAAATGTTATTTCTATTTTTAAAAATGTGAAAAATATGATACAATTTTTTTTTTGGTTATTCCAGCATCAATTGGTTTTGTTTAGAGGGTGTTTTTTCAATCATTTTTTCAAGAAACAATTTTGTTTTTAGCATAATTTTATAAAATTATGAAATTTGACCTTAAAAAAAACCAAGTAAATTTTGAAATAAGCTTTTTTTGTTTTTGGGGTGTTTTTTCATGTTTTTAGAGTCTTTTTGAGCTAGAGTTCCCGTTTTGAGATCAGGGTACCTCTTTCATCGATAACAATGTTATATCTAACACCCCTTCATCCGATAATAACATAGGATATCTGAAAAAATGTGGCTCCGAGTTCTAGTCAAGAAAAATCTCCATTGAAGCATCCACGAAAGTTCCTCAAAATGATCGTTGGATATCCGATGGAAGTTAATCATACTTTTTGTCAGAATGTCAGCAAATTTTTTATGGACGTTCACTGAAATTGTGAAGGGATATCAATTGGTAGTTTGTCAAACAAATAGTTGGATATCCATCAGAACTTTCATTGGATATCTGACGCAAGTTCGTTGGAATTCCAGTCGGAGATCTCATGATAGTTTTTCGGAATTGTTGTCGAATATTCATTGAAATAATCATTGGATATTCATTTGAATGTCATCGGATATCTGATAGAAGTTCGTTGGAATGTCATTGGCTATTTGCTTAGTAAGCCACCGTAGAATCTTAACCTGGGAAAATCGACAAAAACGAGGTATGATTGGGCCATCATGTTGCCCCTTTTGTCAAAATGAAGAAGAAACGATAGATCATTTGCTTAGCTCCTGTACCAAAGTTCAGCCTCTGTGGGAGAATCTAACACATCTATTTAGGCAGCCGATAAATAACAATGAAAATGTTATAGATCTCATAGCGAACTGGGGAAAAGGAAGATTTAACTGTCAAGTAATCAGCAGAGTGTGGAACCTTGCATTTGGATTCTTACTCTGGAATATTTGGAAGGAAAGAAACCAGAGGGTCTTTCAAAACGTAGAACAGTCAATGATTAATATATGGCAGCGATCCATAGAAAACATTCGGGAAACCATCTTAACGGAAAGATGGACGGACGAAGATTGGAAAGCAGTTGGGATTGAAGCCCTCATATTGGAAAAGCTGAATCTGAAACCGCAGATGCTCAATCAAGGGCTTTGGAAATTCCGACCACCTTGTCATTCAATAGAAGAGCAATGGTGCCCCCCCCAACCCGGCTTCCTGAAACTTAACTATGATGGGGCTTCCAAAGGGAATCCTGGACAAGCAGGATCAGGTGGGATTTTCAGGAACTCTCAAGGGAATGTCTACAGATTCTATGCTCTAGATCTAGGCCATGCAACAAATAATGAAGCCAAATTAACGGCGGTCAAGTAAGGCCTACAGATAGCAATCAGAGAACAATATCAGAGACTCATTGTTGAAGGTGACTCAGCTATGGTCACAGGGGTGCTCGAAAAACTCCAACAGGGAACTCAATGGGAGAAAATCTCCCAAAGTTGGAGAACAGCAGCCCTTATCGAGGAATTGAGTCAAATGGTGAAAAGAATACAATACCTGATTCCTCACCATGTTAGAAGAAAAGGAAACGCAACAGCAGACTAGTTGGCTAACTGGGGATGTGATAATGTTGAGAGACGCATAGACGGATGCCCAACTGACCTAATTTGGAATGTGGAACTTCAGTCGCTCCAAATGATAGTGGCAAAAGACCTCCAACCCCCCGATCGGGGTGCCCAGCTGTTATCATAAAGATGGCAAGTGCGCCCATCAAGGTTCATTAATACCATCGATAATGATCTGTCAGACAGGTATTCAGAAGTGTGTGAGCGCCGGCATAAACATTATGGCGCATGATGGACAGAGTGTAAGGCAAGGCTGCGGAAAATCAGCAGGGAATTTGGTAAGTAATTTAACCCAGCCCCTTCAATCCCGCACGCATAATCCATTGCATGCGAGAGACTGGAGGTGGCATCGAAGGTGATTCAAAGCACTGTATCCTGGTTTTAACTTGACGTTGTCCGGGTATGTTCTTATGATTATTTCAGCTCTAATGATCGTTTACGAAGATGTTTTCGTCTGTTTTCAGTCTTCTAATGGTAGTTTGGGCCTTAGGCTGAATTTTAAGTGGCTTAACCCTGAACCGGAACCTGTTCCTCCTTGCTTCAGAGACCCTAGTAGTTCTTATGTGCCTGTAACTCTCCCTGGTTGTTTGCATGGCTGTAGTACTTTCATTTTTATGTATTATCAGCGAATTACTCATAAGAATATAGGGAGAAATTTACCCTATAGCAACTCCTCTGTTCTTGCTTTTTCTTCTGGTCGAAGGAATAGGAACATAGGGTGTAATAGCATAAATGGTCTGCGTGAATTCATCAGCCAGGGTTCTGGGTGCGTCTTCTTATCTGTCAGGCATCCTTGTCATGCTAAGTTATGTTGCTGTTTGGGTCGGGCTAACCCTATTTATGGCATTGCTCAACTCTATTGTAATGTAGGGAAGACTTAGAGGCTCTGGTCTGTTGGTAGTTATATTCAGCAGAGAATGTGCTTCGTTAAGGTAGCGCTACTCCTCTGTTTGATTTATGAAAATACAATGTTTGGAACTGTTACTATCAGTCTTATTGTGGGGAGTACTGGGAAGTTAGGGTCAGTCGCCCAGTATCGTGTTCAGCACATTCGCTTGTTTATAGAGTCATCAAATCCTAACTTGGTCTATCCCCTGGGTAAATTACTCTGTCAAATCAAGCCGTCTAATGTTAATCCCGACAACCCTCGACCTGAGCTCCTGAATCGATGGTTTAGTAATGGAAAGAGGCGTTCACGCCGGGCTAACAGTCGCATTCAAAATGTTAACCTAAGGTGCATGGCCTTGTTCTGCTTCAAAGCGTTTTCTTACTGTGTTCAATTTTGTATGCCAGAGCTTGTTCATACGTTCCATACAGCCATGGGGAAAAGACAAAACAGGGCAGCAAGTGCCAAAGGAAAGCAGCCTGTCCAATCTGAATCAGTCCCTAAGAAAAGGGGCCGGAAAACAAATCTGGAACATTTAGAAACGCTAGCAGTCAATTATGTCATTGGTAATTCCTCTGAAGTTAAAAATGATATTCGTGGATGGGAAAAGGAAATTCAGCTGGAACCAAAAGACAATGAGACAGAGGTTGAGATTCTGGATTTTATTACAGATCCAGGCCATACCCGAGGCAGGCTCACACTGTTTAATCAGACAGTTCATACTTACTGGATTGTAAAATGTTTGCTAGCAAAAGCAATATACAGTAATCACCCAATTCAAGCAAAGACTGAAGCATTGCAGCCAGACCTGCGTACTCAGGCACAGCTTTTGGAAATTCAGGACCAACAACAGCATATAAATATCACCCAATACCAAACTGCAGATAGAGTCAGCAGGCTAGATGACAAAGTAGGGCGCATGGAAAAACTCCTCCAGAAGATTCTTCAGCACCTCAATCAAGCAGACATGCCAGGAACAACTGTTCAAGCCCCAGCCCCGGTCTCGTCTTCTGAGGGATAGCAGTATTATCTTGTTAAACTTGATGGTTTTTGTTGTTACTTATGAACTTTTATAGTATGTTATGTTTGTATATATTAAAATAGTCCAAAAGATAGTGCAAGAAAACTATAGACATAAGAGACAATTTCAGTACTGGGATGCACATCATGCTTTTCGATGGCCAACAGACCTGGTTTCCCTCAGGGCAGGTTGAGGCCAAAGAATGACTTTCTAATTTTTGTAACCTATCTTTTATAAATAGAAATGGCAAGGTCCCACCGAATTTACAAAAAAAAAACATACGATTTCGTCAGATATGATGGAAGGTTTTTTGGAATTTCATTGGGTATCAAAAATAAGTTCTCTTGAAAGCCTATCAATTTTTGTTTTTTGAAGAAAGTGCATCAGAATAGTTTATGGTTTTATTAGATATTTAACAAATTTATAGGTGTAGGTAAATGTTTTTTGGATTAATCATTTTATTAAATTATTATATTTATGCCGATAGGTCTATTCCTTTTGAATCAAGTTTTTTTTATTTCTTCAATCTTTCTCTTGTCTGGTTGACATCTGTATAGATATTTTTGTGCTAACCCTTTTTTTCCTGCTTAACAGCTGTTCACCAATAATCTGTGCACAGATTCTTTTACGCTTCTTTTTCGGAAAGAGTGGGCAAACGTTTTAATGGTTTTTATGATACACATCTGATTTTACTATTAACTACCATGCTTGTTTTTGGGAAAAAGTGGGCAAACGTTTTAATGGTTTTTATAATACACAACCGATTTTACTATTAACCACCAACCACTTCTTGAATCCATGGCACACGATGAATTAGTGTCAGAGCTGCAAATGGTAACAATGCTATAAAAAAAAAGCTGACAAACAGCACAGGCAAGGAGCCGAGGAAAAGTATTTTGAAGACTATCTCAGAGCTGCAAATGGTAACAATGCTATAAAAAATAAAAAAAAACGCTGACAAACACCACAAGCAAGGAGCTGAGGAAAAGTATTTCGCTTATAGTCTTAGCTATAAGCAATCTCAGAAACATTCTTCAATACGTAGAAATAAATCTGGGAATCCCGGCTATGGAGACGTTCAGTTTTTCCATCAAGAAAACATGCAATTTTCCTTTCAAGGAATTCCCATCAGTATTCAGCGCTGGTGACAAATGGAGTCTTAGGACAGACAACAACTCGTAATCCGCAACAGATGTTGATGGAGTAAATACGGTTAACCGGATTCCGGTGGCCAGAGTTCAAATCACGAAAATTTTCAGTCGGATCTGCTCTTTGTTTTTTCTACCTATATATTTGTCACGCAAGGTCGATTCAAAGGGCTTTGGAGATTTTGACCATTCTAGATATCGATCTCGAGCTGCAACGATGCAACAGGACAAAATCCGAAAGGTGTGTTTTCTGTTTTTCTTCCCTCTTCTCAATTGCTCTTAGTTGTAAAATTTATGAAAATTTTAAAGCTGGGAAGATTAGATAAAGATCTAGGTATTCCTTGCTCTTAGTTGTAAAATTTATGAAAATTTTAACTGGGAAGATTAGATAAAGATTCAGGTATTCCTATAGCTCATGGGAATCGAAGTTCTGACCGCTTACATTCCGAAACGCTGGGCCAAACCCCCATTGTGTCATTGCATAATCCAAATTCGTTGTTTCATGCACTTGTACGATTTTATTTGATTAGATGTCTCAGCTTTTAACGGTTTCGCTCAACCTTGACACAAATTTGTTTATTATTTGGAAATTTTATAAAAAAATATTCAAAATTTTCATTTTTGTGGGAGGAGATTGCCCGGATGCCTACCTTTCGAGTAACATATCCTTAGGAAAGATTTCTAATTTCAGAAAACATGTATTTTTATGTTTAAAGTAGGTTAATTATTGTAATAATAAAGATTTTCAGAAATGTTTAATGAAAATTATGTAATCGTTTATAATAATATTAGAATAAATTTTAAGCAAAATTTTATTTAGAATTTGAATGTTTTAAAGTTGAGATAAATTTAAGACTCTTTCAATTAGGTTTTGAGTTACATATTTTAAAGTTTAAGATAAATTTAATTTGATTTCAATTCATTGTAATTGTGTGAAAATATTGTTATATATTGAAAAAATTATATTATTAAATTTATATATTTATGTATAGAGAAATCTTTTGGAGCGATGTTTGTATCTTACAACTTGGTATGAATTCACTAGAAGATTAATTATAAGAAACAACTTCTGGACAGTTTGATGATTTAAAACAACTTCAGGGCCTTTTAATGATCTCAATGATTTGTTTCAATTAGTAAAAGTCCATAACAGAATTGAAACCACAAATTATTCATGTAAACTGGTGGATTAACACATTTTTGTAAACTTGATCTCAATTTTGACAAAATATAAAGTTGTCATTAATAATATGCAAGAATCTAGAACCAGTCATTACAAAGAAGATAATGTTGGTAATACTATTATTTTATTTAAAGATCATTTTTATATTAATTATATATTTAGAAAATATTTCCAAATTCTAATTACTTGTATAACTACTTGTATGAGTGTTTCTATGGATACCAATTCAAATGTGACTCTTGTTCATTCTTATTAATTTTTATTAACCATCAAAATCACATTTAATTTCTGGTCATTTGATGTTGCATTTCCATTAGAACAATGATCTTTTTTTAACTTTAAATGTTGGCTCAAGTGCATAAATTACAAATATGAACAATTGAATTGGTCCTCGTATCTTACAACGTGACATGAATTCATTGGAAGATTAATTATAAGAAACAACTTCTACACAATTTGATGATTGGAAACAACTTCAAGGACCGTTTAATGATTTCAATGATTTGTTTCGATTCGTAAACGTCCATAGCAGAATTGAGACCACAAATCATTCATGTAAACTAGTGGATTAATACATTTTTGTAAACTTGACCTCAATCTTGACAAAATGTAAATTTTTCATTAATAACATGTAAGAATTCAGAACGAAGATGATGTTGGTAATATTATTATTTTATTTAGAAATCATTTTTATATTAATTATACATTTAAAGAATATTTCCAAATACTAATTACTTGTATAACTACTTGTATTAGTGTTTTTATGGACACCAATTGAAATGTGACTCTTGTTCATTTTTATTAATTTTTATTAACCATCAAAATCACATTAATAAAGTTAACTAGTTGAATCATGAACCATATATTTATTTATTATATTTTTAAATTAATGTTGTGAATAGATGAAAAATTATACATATTATATGAAAGGGATAAATATTTTTCTGTTAATTATGAAAACCAATGTACAAAATTTTCAATTTAAAAATCCTATAGGCCTCTCTTTGCACCTTCTGGGACAACTGCTAGTATTATATTATTTATAGTTGTAGATAAATTTCTTTGGGATTAATAATTTTATTAAATTATTAAATTATTATATTATTCATTGACCTTTTTAAAAAATTTAACAACTTTTAATATTCTAACTAATTAATTAATCTAGTCAAATAACTGCTAGATTTTAACGGCTAGTTTTAACAACTATCACCAGGAAATGATACATCCTTACTATTTATTATTTGAGATCGATTTCCTTCTTCACCTTGTCCTGAGGGTGAACCACATTAGATGGTTCAAAACATTGACCAAATCTTAATGATGTGATTAATCCGAAAGGCATTTATCTACATTATGGATCACAAAAGTCTTAGATCTAACAAACTTACAGTTATTAAAAAAAATTAGCATTCTATGAAAATGGCTTCAGGTCCATCCTTTTTTCCTTCTATTTACTTAATTAATCTTAATTGTATTTGTACATTCTCCCACATTAAACATGTAATGTTTTAACAATTACAACAACTTAATATTTTTTACTTATAACAAACAAACTTACAAATTACTTTTTGAACCTAGTACATGTTAGGCCAATATATCAGAGATGAAAAAAATATTTTAGAATGAGACAGGAAAAAATCTAATCCATTTACAAAGGATAAGAAAAATTTCCTTGCACTTATAAACCAAACATAACTTTTCATGTTTGACAACAAACCAGGTAACTTGTGCCAAGCATTGAATTAGTTTGTATTAACTCTCTATTCCCTTGAAATTGTATAAAAATTGAGAATTCCTAGATTTGAAATGAATTTATGTCTAACAACTATAATTATAAACTATTAATAATCAATCTTCATCCACAATTTTAGCAATCGATGTTTCACATGCTTACATTCCAGAACTCTTCTCATCAACAATATTTAAACTAAAATATCCATTAACCATAAACCATAAACCATCAATAGACCAAATTAAGAGATTATTATTGCTACATTATTTCTCAAAAGAGCTTATTATTTTTCCTACCCTATTGTAAGATGTGCAAAGTGCACCTAGTAGTTGAAGTCATTGACCCAATGCAACGATATTGACATCTCAAAATATGCACAAATGTTGGGATGAAAGTAAGCCATGGTACATGTAGATCAATAATTGTATCTAATAATATGCAAATGTGGATTGTGGAGTTTGCATGCCTTCTCTATGTATTGTTGAAGAGCGCTATTGTAAACTATGTTGGGCCTCAAAATGTATTCTAGAGCTCAAATCCCTCCTCAGTTGCTTCTCGTGAGTAAACCATGTCAAACCATGTCATCCAAATGATTTTTGTTGAAATATAATATAAGTAATAATGGGGATAATAGGTATTTAACACACGAAGTATGTAATATGCAACAATACACATTCCCATAAAATTCAAGTCATATTCAAGAAACACTTTGACGAATAAACCATTAGGGTAATTTTGAGGTCTAAAATAGGTCTCCTAACGAAATTATAAAATAATAGTGGAAACAATAAAATACAATTAGACTACATTATCAAATTATAGAGGGAAAAAAGAAAAAACTACTTTTTCACCTTGTATTTTCAACCCATCTCCCCATGGGTTTACTCAAATTTGGAGCGGGAACATTCGTTAGATGCATAATTTGATTCATCATCCAAGAAGTACTCATGAAACATACTTTTTATGGATCATTGTACCGAGAAAATGAGAAATACATGAAAAAATGTGATTCCAATCATTTTTTTCATGTATTTCTCATTTTTCGTGTAGCAGGGTCCATTAAAAGTATGCAACATGGGCACTACTTGGATGAGGAATTAAATTTTACATCCAAAAAGTAATCATGCTAAAAATTGAGTAAAAACTTAGGGATATAAGTTGAAAAAGTAGTATTATTATTTTTTAATATTTTTACCCTTTTACCACAAAAATGGTGAGTCATCTCCCATGGTTGACATCGTCATCTTGAATCTTGTTGATCCTTATAAATTTTATTTTGGCTATACATTTTACTTAGGAGGCCCATTTTAAACCTAAAAAATTATCTAATGAACATTACTGTGTGTTCTTTTTAATAGAATTAATTCCATATTCCATAGCATAGAAAGGCCTGAGAGCAACATAATTTGCTAACTGGGTTCTAGAGCCCTTGCACAGAATATTAAGGATCAAGCTAAGGATGGGATCAAACCTACACTTTCCCATAACATTCAATTGATATTTAAGAAACACTTTAAAACATCAACATCAACAACATCAATGCATGTGATTTGTAATATAATTAATTTCATCTTCCACAACACACAAAGGCATGAAAGAAACTTAATTTTCTAAATTATAGAACCCTTGTTGAGAATGCTAAGGATTAGGCTACATTTTCATTTACCTACAATTCATCATAGCACCATCCAAAATTTTGTTTCAACTCGAGAATGGAGACTGCCAAAAAAATCAATAATTTTGTTGTAGGCCTAACAAGGCCTACATTCTTCCAATATTCACTAGGAAAATGTCATGCGTCGAGCCTCAAGAAGATATCTCATTCTTAGTATGGTGTAAGTGTTACATTTAACTCATCAAGGTATAATTCGTTATTAGTAGAGTATTCTTCTTGAAATTAGAAACAAAGATGATCACAAATTCCTTATTGGACAAACATATCAATTTCATGGAGCTTCCTGTAGTTTGAACAAGTCGATCATGAATAATATCTTGAAAAAGTACCCCTTATGCCTATGTTGTTTTATAGATAGCACTCCAAGTTCTATATTATATACTTTAGAGGAGCAAACCCCTACCCTTTCCCTCATAGGAGGAATTCTAAGACAGATGTAAGACAATTTAATAATAATCAAGAATACCATTTTTTTTAGAATTCCAGAACTTTGAGTTTAGTTGAATTTGTTCATCATGCTCTTAAATTGAATGGAGGGAAATCACATTTGGCATTAGTATAAAGGGATAATCAACTTTAAAATAATTACCTTAACCCTGAATAGGGGAAAATATGACAAGAGTTTCCTATAATGGAAGATGAAATACTTATTATATTTTTGAATTGATAGCTAAAAACCAACGTGAATGAGGTTTTCCAGTCTCTAAATATATCCACAAAATCCACGGCTTCTAGAAGGATGGAAGAAGAATGAAAATACAGAAAATAGATCTTATTCATGGCAATAAATATGTATAGGTACGAAGAACATGCTTCAAGTAGGACAATGGTAAACCTAAAACTAAGGTTGAACCCAAAACAATCAACAAAGAAAACATGCATCCCACTTTAATAAATCACTTTAGGAGTGATTCACTAGTAGATAATGTCCATATAGATGTTTTTGGGATAAGTACAATATTATGGTGGAAAAGAAAACTATAAAATAAAAGGAATTTGTCAAAAGGGGTGAGTGGAAGTTAGGACTTTTTCACTATTGGGAAGGGTATAATTTCCACGAGGACCTAGGTTTGAGGCCATGGGGGAATCTTAATGTAATTTTTGAATGTGGGGTTGCACCCAGAGATATTATATTTAAAATGGTGTCATGAGGTATACACACATAAGTAGATCAAAGGCCACCACTAATTCCTTCTTTCATTTAGGGGTGAAAGATGTGGTGAGGGTGCTAATTTTCCCCCGAGGAAAAATATGACTTACATTCTCTTGGAATTTGCATAGAGCCACAAAGAATTAAAAAAAAAACTTATGCCCTGTTCCAGGGTGTTAAACTTGTTGCATCCTTACATCCATAAAAATTATTCATAATTGGATATTAAAAAAACACATTAATTCACTTGCAACTTGGTTGTATTCCTTCTGATCCAAATCTCAAATATATATTCCCAAGAATTCAAACTTCTTCGGATTCTCTCTTTGAGGTGTAGGAATATGACACTCTAAGAACTAGCAAATTCCTTCATCACTGTCTAGAATTAAAAGTGGTTGGGAGGCCATAGGCCCCATGAAGGTAAATGATAGGTCGTGTTTCCAAAATATTGTGTAGTTTTTTATTATGATAACTAGTTTCTTGTCCATGTGTCACTTCATGCCTTCAAGTGTCACTTCATTGTTTAGGTTTCCACAAGATGTACAAAATGTATTAATTCACGCAATCATAGTAATTTTTGCCTTGTCCCGTCTCACTGGCATGGAGGATATGGTCAATATGTTATTTTTAATGAGTTGTTGTGGGGAATTATTATTGTTCTAAATCCGAAGCATCTTGACATGATGCCTCCTCCACTTTTGGTTCTCAAGAAATATATTCTTTGTGTATTGTCATCAGAGTGTGTTTTGGAAGAACGAATATCTTTGATCTTGTTATTCGTAATGGTTTCACATCCTATTCTTGGATGATGGAACGATTTTTTGGATTAATCCATTAAGGTCATTGAGATGCAATAAAGAATCAAGCATACCCACATTTGCTTCAAGAAATTGCTTGTACAACTATTAGCTACTATGGACATCATGAGTAAGCATTGACAATAAATTCAAAAATTGGAAGAGGATTTGGGTTATCTCAATTGAAAATTGGAGGGAATTCAACTTGATTGATCTAAAGGAATTCATTCTACCTCACCCTCAAACAATGAGGTCAATCCCTCTATTTATGGCATACTCAAATTGTGATGCTCCTCCTTCAGATTCAACCATTGTGGCTACTCTTCCTAAGGAATCCTCTAATATTTAGTTCTATATGCAAGTGAAATTTTGTTTCATTTTGGGGATATTTTATATGGTATTCACTACTAGATTCTCATGCTTTGATGTAACTTTGTTTAGATATAGTTTCAAAATCCTGGTCGTGAAGTAGTTTTCAATGTTATTTCTCTAAGAGGCTTTTATGTAATTTTGTTATGTATTTAGACAAATATTTTTCTTAATGTAAATTTCTCAAATCTAAAATATTATTAATTCTAATTAGTAAAAAAAAATGAAAATAAAATAAAAAACAATTCCCATGAGTTAAACTGAGCATTGGAGAATTTCCAAATTACAATAACATTCACTTAGAAGAGTTCTATGTGCCTATCCAAATTAGACATCAATTTCAAATGCCTCTTACAATATTCACCTTCCTAACCTCTGAGAAGTGAAAATTGTGTTGTGTTTCTCCAACTCTTCTATAAAATAAAAATTGAAAAGAATCTAGAAATTATTTATCAAGGTTCAATAAGTTAATTATGATTTAGTAAATACTAATTATCATTCTACATTATGATTTAATTTTAAAATTATAACTAATAAATACATTATTTAATCATAAATAAAAAATTAATTATATATAATAAGCTTTTTAATCTTCATAGTTCTAAGTTAAGCATTCTAATCTTTTAACAACACATGCTTATAAATAAAGAAGTTGAAAAAACTTAGCCGACAGTATTGTATATATGCTTTTAATTTGGCTAACATAAAAAAAATAGGATCATAATTTGAAAAAAAGACTCATTTTACATATCCACATTCAAAGTGTAGAAAGCATAATTTACAGCATTCCATACTCCTTGTTCCTAAAAATTCGGGATTATAATTTGATATTTGACAAAAATGTATGAATACCAAAATTTTTGTAAGATATGTTTGTGATTGTTCAAACGAGATTGTAACGGTGTCTCTCTCTGTGCGAGGGATAAGAGATCCTTATCGAGGTGGGGTGTAGTTTGTTCTCTGCAAAAGTATAACACCAAAATAAAAAACTAAAGCATATGCAAAAGTATAATTCAACACCAAAAGGCATATTAGACACCTCTAAATGAATCAAGTGACCTATAGGTCTAACATTGGAGTCAATAATTGTCTGTATGCCTAGACAGTGAGCTTCATCTTCATTGTAATTTGGCAATCGCAGTACCAAGAGAGGAAAACCTAAAATATATTCCTAAAGCTAAAGTAAAATATATTCATTTGGGCACTCTGTGGAATCGACGACACAAGATCAGTAAGACGGCATCATCTGATCTGGAATGCTAATAAACCCAAGACATCGGAGCATGAATTAAGGTGAAACAGACCTGTGTAACGACGTTGGCGGAGCTGCTGTGAAACGTGACATTTCGGGTTAATTTGAAGGGTGATATGGTAGTCAGTGTGACATTTCGGGTTAATTTGAAGGGAATCATGTACGTACGCCTCTTCTAAATTATTTGTGGGAATTGAACCTGGCCATTCGTTAAGCAGTCTCAACCTTTGTTTAATTTATAGCAATAATACAATTGATAATTTAATTATTACTTGTTGCTAGTGTTGAAGTTGTGATAACTAATTGTGATGAAAATTAAAAGGGATGGAAATTTTATTATATAAAACAATTTTTCTTGTAGCTGAAGTTTGGTTATTCATTTAATGGAAAGAGTTATGTTGAAACCATTATAAGATTAAAATCTTTCATTGTAAGCAATAAGAGAAACAATATTTTTCTCTCGGATCTTTCTTTTACATATTGTAGGTTTTATTATTTAAATTTATGTTTATCTTGTGTATGCTGTTTTGTTATTTTTTATTATTATTTTTTCTAACTAATTTGTTTTTACAATAAATAATTTATTAATTTGTTTTTCCAATAAATAATATTCAAGTATTTTTTGTCTAGTAATTTAGATTTAGTATTGAGTGTTTGTGGAAAGGTTTCAAATACTAAATTTTATGTGAAAAATATTAGTGGAAAGAATAATTTTGAATTATAAAAGATAAGGATACACCATATGTCGGATCAACAATGGCTAAAAAGGCTTCATAAGCAAGGGAAAAAAAATATACCACACCAATGAAAAATGAGAATCGAGGGGATATGGATACGAGAATTTTTAGTATGTTTAGATTTTGTTTGGAAAATGATGTTGTTTCTAATATTGTTGTAGAGAAAACACTTGTTTATTTAATATGATAGAGATTTTTTATACGATTAAATACTTGACAAGTCAAATTTATTTAAAGATTTAGATGACAAAAAACTTAACAAACCATATATATTTAAAGAGGTAATTATATGACAAGAGCTATCTGGTGGCACTGTCACTTCAATAGCCCTACTCACGTAGCTTTTGTTTTTTTCATAGGAAGTAGAGAATTTGTTGTGGAAAACTATGGATCACAAAAGCATAATTATAACAAATAACCTAATTTCAAATTTTTAGAGAAATAAATCTAATGCATCCTTGCTATTTATTCTTTAGGATTGATTGATTAGATGAACCACATTGGTTACATCAACCAAATCCTAATGATGTGTTTAATTCGGAAGACACTATGATTTAAAATATAGATCACAAAAATATAAGATCTAACATAAGGTAATTATATAGTTTATGAATGAAAGAAGGAACTCAAATCAATGATCATTCAATTATTTTCAATACTTTTATGTGTCAATTAACTAGTATGGGTGTAAAAGTCGAAAATGAAGTCAATACAACTAATAAAATAAATTTATTTAAAAGAGTTGTACAATTTATGAATGAACTAAGGTACCAAACTTGTTGATCATTTAATTATTCTCAATATTATTATGTTTCAATTAACTAGTATGGGTGAAGAGAAGAAAGATCAAGAGAACTTAATCATGTTATTATGCTCATTGCATTAAATATGGTATATTTCATTCAATTTTACGAGCTTCAACGAATATGGTCTTGACCATAGTTGTGTTGTGAGAGATTTATTGTGTAGGGAAGTGGAGATAAAATTGAGTATAAAAACCTCTACACAAGCATATATGGTGGCAAGGGGTCAATCCACATAAAAAGAGGAGAATTATTAAGCTACCTCAAGATCTAAGACAAACAAAAAAAGGGATACGAATAAGTATTGTTATCTTGATAAATGAGGTCATTTTAGAAAACCTGACTATAAGAAGTGAAAATTCAAGGATGACTCCACAATGAAAGAAAATTTGATGATAAAGGTTAAGCTATGGTTGATGAAGTATTATGTATTCGTTATATCTCACAATATCATAAGGAATGATTATTAGATTTCGCTACTGTTAAGTAAACATATGAGGTCGTTTAACTATTACAAAATTGTTGATGACAATATTGTTCATATGGGAAATAGTGTTTATTGTAAGAGGGAATTGGGAGGATTAAGATTAAAATGTTTGATGATATTGTAGAGATATTGCATAGTTAAGACATGTACTATATCTCATAAATAACTTTTTTTTTTAAGTAAATATTACAAATTTACAAGAAGTTCTAGTAAGGTATCCAAGGGTATTTTGGTAGTAATGAGGGAGACAAATATTCAGAAATGTTGAGAATATAGAAAGGAGTTTGAAATAAATGAAGTAATGCTAGTATTTTAGGAGGAAAATGAACCTACTCAATTATGACGTCAATGACAGAGATATATGAATGAGAAAGGGATAAATTTATTGATAATAAGTTATTTTCAAATTTATAACCTTTGAATTTTAATTTCTACAAGCATTTTGTTTTGGAAGGGTTGTAGACAATTTTTTTTTTAAATTATAATTATTCAAATGTTTGAGGGCCATCCCATGTTGCTTCTTTTGGAGGAGGATCATACTTTGTAACATTTATAAATGATTAATCTAAAAAGGAATGGAACTATATTCTCAAGAGAAAATTAAGAGTTTCATCTGAAAATAAAATGAACAATTCAATAAGTGTTTAAGAATAGATGATGGATATGATTTCACATCCCTAGAGTTTAAAAATTATTGCGAAGAGGCTCTAATAAAAAAGCATAAAACCACATTTTACACTAATAAAAATAGTGCTCCTTAGCACATGAACATGAATCTTCTTGAGAGAGCAAAGAGAATGCTTAGTAATGATAAAGTGTAGCAAGAGTTGTGGGTAGAAGAAATCAATACAACTTCTTATTTGGTAAATCACTCCTCATTGGAGTAGACTATAATATTCTTGAAGATTTATGGCTAGGTCATTCTTGTGATTACTCAAATCTAAAATTGTTTGGTTGTAATGCTTATGATCTTATTCAATGTTTCTACTTGGACCCAAGATCAAGGACATATATTACAACCTACTTCCCATAAGATCATCATTATAAAATATGTATTATTTGATCAATATCCTCTAATGAAATGGACATAGTGTAAGTTGAATTGAAATATGAAAATGTGCCACAAAATAAATAAATTTTGTTGAAAATATAGCCATATACAGAAATTAGGAAGTCATAAAATCCTTTTGAATAAGAAAATGAGAATGCAAAAAACATACAAGAAAATGTGGAAACTCCACTACCAAATTTGAGAAGATGTACATGGGCTAGAAATCCTTGTAATATTTGCAAAGGTTATATTTCATCTATTTATTTTATTTCTAATGATGGGGAACATTGTTATTATTAGGAAGTGATCGATGTTAATGAAAGTCTGAAAGGGAAAATAGTAATGAAAGAATAAATGTATGCCTTAAAGAAGAATAAAGAATGATACCTAGTATAACTCCCAAATGGAAGAGAAGTTGTTGGCTATAAATGGGTTTACAAACTAGAAAGTGATGTTGATTAAAAAATTGAAGAGTGCAAAACAATATTGGTAGCAAAAAGGTATTCTCAAATAGAAGGCATATTAGTTTTCCTAAAATATTTTCATCTATTGTTAAACTTGTTTCTATTCATGTAGTGGTAGCAATAGTTGCTTTCTTGGCATTAAAATAATATTTTTACACAGAGATTTTGATGAAGAAATATTTATAGAACATACAAAAGTGTTTATTTAGGACCACACAGACTATTAGCTTGCAAAGTCATTGTTTGGCCTAAAATAGTCTCCTAGGAAATGGAAAAAGATGTTTGAGCCTTTCATAGTGAGTTAAAACTTTACAAAAATTTATTATGATCATTTCATTCTTGTTTTATTAGTGAAATAAAAAATTGGGCTGGTCTCGTACTCACATGAAATGGGGTTGATTCCATACGCTAGGATTGTAACAACTAGATGCACTATGCAGTATTAGTTGCATACTATGGAAGATTAGTAATATAAAGTTGCATATGGCTAAAGGTTTAGTTGTATATGGCTAAAGGTTGGTGATTTACATAATATGCAAGAAAAAAATGAGGTGTTCATTGTAATTTGATGGATATAGTGTAAACAGATTTGAAGTCTTTGTGATTTTATGGGGAGCTTGATTGTGATTATGTCCATCTACTAGAAGCATATAGAAATATGATTTTCTTATATATGCTTAGAATCCATTAAGATTAAATCAATATATCAACCTCACTGTGATATATAAAAGTATGTAAATTTTAATTTCTTTTTCTATAATTTTTTTTTTAAATAGGTTAATTAGAGCTAATTTAATGTTGGATAAAAAAAATCCGTCCACTTGTAAGATTCTATCACCTGAATTATGTGAATCTCTATTAAAAAAACAATGTTTAATTACTACAATTATCTCCCGTCCTATATTCCTAGCATTGAAATATGAACTAATGACATGATAAAAATTACTCTTCCAAAATTTAAATAATTTAACCCTACCCTAAGCTCAGCTCAAGCTAACATGAAATAGAAATCAACATTTTTTTTTAAACTTACTTTTCTTATCCTTTAAAAAACAGCAATTTTTACTCTCACACATAAAAAGCTTTCGTACGTCTACTTTTATTATTTTAATCTTTCATATATTATAGATATTTACACTTTATTATAGATATCCATTATTATATACGTTACATCTCCTACGTGATGTATTATGTGTAAGAGTGTACATAATATTGAAGGATAGGTTGAAGTGTAATGTTACCAATATTGCAAAACTAAAATATCTATATACAAATGGAGATACTTTCTTTACAGCAAGGGCATTTTTTTTCTTAAAGCTATTTTAGAACGCAAAAGTCAGCATAATAGGTACTTGTTTTTTCATATGGCCTTTCTATGGTGGATTTCTCGCTGTACACTTTCAACTGAGATTATATATGTCAATGTAATGTTTATATATTAATATAATCAGCTTTTTTTTTCCTTCTGAAAAAAAATACTTGTTTTTTTAGGTAATCATAGGTTTGAGTCTCTATCATTTGTAATAATCTATTTTCACTTGGTTATTTCATCACAAGTAGTACTTTTTAGTCATTTCTTGTAGCATTGGTAAAATATCAAATAATGCTCCGATATATATATATATATATATATATATATATATATATATATATATATATATATATATATATATATATATATATATATATGTGTGTAAGTTTGTGTAATCAATTCATGTTATATGTATTAAGTTTGAGTTAATGTATAGAATGCGTTGGTATATTTTAGAAAACTATATTTTGCTCATTTCACGAAGTTGTTCAGTTGTATTTTTGAGATGTTATTCGCTGCTTCGGAATTATGCTTAGGCATCTGAGATTCATTTGAAGCCTCAATTTAGTTTTTCTCTAAATTGAATAACCTTTAATCATTAATTGTTCATGGCCATTAAACAGTAGCTTGCAGTTTTTCAACTCAGAGATGCTAAAATGGGTATAGTAAAAATATGATTTAGATGTGTAAGGAAATGTGGCAACTGATTGGAATTAAAATATGATTTAAATGTGTAAGGAAATTTGGCAACTGATTGGAATTAAAACACCGTAAATATCTTAGATCCAAATCCTTTTCATGGGTAACTGGAGTCTTGAACTGTAGAGCATAAAATCTGAGGATGAAAGGTGGAGCAAAATGAGAATAACAGTAAATCTCACATACAACAATGATTAAGGAAATGAAATATTTGCTACTTTGAGATGAAGAGAAGAGATAAAAACCTCAGGAGTTTACAGAAGTCTTCAAATATTTAATAAATGAAAGGATTGCCGAGTATTTAAACAAATAAATCCAGTAGCAATAATTTGCCGATATGTGTTTAAAAACATAGATAACAGAGGAAGTGGTACCAAGTTGTTGTCTTCAACATATATGAAACCAGCTACAAATTGCAATAACAAAAAGGACTAGAGATGAGATTTAAAGAGCAGCATAAAATAAAAAAGTTGTAGGTCAGGACTCTGCAAAGAATCTGTGAATCCCTTCAAAATTTTATTGATCTCAGAATTTACAAACAATCACAGCTGACAAAATAATTATTCCTTCTTTGAGTGGTGCTTTATGCCTCTGAATACTTGAATTCATTCATTGCTTTAAGAAAATGTTGTCTAAAATTTGAACGCTACCCACTTTGGAGAAATAATTTCAATTATAAGCTGCCCAATTTTTTCAAAAATGAGGAATCATGTGGCTTTTACTCATTTTTATTTTCTACTCATTTGCCTGGTGCTCTTTTACAGGAACCTGATTTAATATTAAGAACATTAAAAAAATGGTTCCCTTTTTTGCTTTTCACATGGCAATCTGTATATCATTATCCATGTCTGACTTTTGCATACATCACCACAAATATCCACCGACATATTGTTCCCGATAAGGTAGATAGCGTTGGCTGGAATGAATCGAATCGTGGAGTAATGGTATTAGTTCAGGATATGACAGAAGAATCATCCTGTACCAAAATCCAGCTATGTAACCGCAAATAAAAAAGAGAATATTCTCCATTTGTTGTCAACGTTCCCAAAGCAATACAGAAACCATAACATTCACTTTCTGGGTCACTTCATATATTCCCACTTTTTTGTACATGTCTGTATAGCTTTCAGACGTTATAATGATATATATTTCTTGATGCTCCTAACCTAGAGGATACTCTGCGAAAGTGAGAAGTCTACTTAGCAAGAGACGAGATTTTGGGAAAATGAGAAGTCTATTTCTTGAACCGAGATCATAACTGGTTATATGAAATTTGAACGTTTAAACAATTTTTAACCCGAATGGGGACATTGAGAAAATGAAAAATCTATTCTTTGAACCAAAATCATAACTAATGATATGAAATTTGAACTTTTAAATAGTTTCTATATTGAAAGGTTGAAAAGTCTCACAAGAAATCTTCACAATCTGTAAGACACTCTTTAATTTCACTGTTCCTAGTTCCAGAAATAGGATAAGCGAAGGTTATTTTGGATGCTGGAAAATATTTTGGTTATGCATTTCAAATAATTCCCGGTTGCCTCTCAAGACTCCGTTTATTTTATAACCAAAACGTTGTCCTTTTCTCAGTTTATTTTATCACCAAAACGTTGTCCTTTTTGTTCAATCTTGGTGCTCACCATGTGCATTTCCACATCTTTACCTCCCTGTATCTGGCACCATAAAAATCAACATTATTAAGCATATTAGTTTCAAAAGAAACACATGTCGATAAAGGCATTCTTTTGGCATCAGCTCACGCATCACGAGAGTACTGTAAACAATAATTTATTTGCAAGACAATGTAAAAAGTTGTCCAAGATAAATGAAAACACTCAACATCAACGTGCAGCATTTTCTCGGTTTACATCACATCCAGGTCAAAAGTCTGACACAATAGAAAAATATCAGCGCTTTGTAAATTTTTACGAAATGTCGAAAACAAAATTGACTCGGAAATTGAAGGTATAACACCAACCCATTTGAAGAAATTATTTGCATATGGGAAACCGATCAGCTATTTGTAAATTTTTGCGAATTGTGGGAAAAAAAATAGAAAAGTAAACTCAAGTTACAACACGAACCCACTCGTGAGCATTAATCTTATGAACATTTGTGTAAGCATAGAAATTATTTTGATACCATTCAATCTTTGTGTCTTCTAGATGCACCTATACACTAGGATAGGCATCTAAACTCACAATAATAATAACTATATATATATATATATATATAAATTATTTAAATTATAAGTATATTTTAAATTAATTTTATTTATAAAAAAATTAATACATGGATTTAAAAATATATATAACAAGATTGTTAATCATGAAGATTTACTAGATTTTACCATGTAAATTCTTAACTGGTAAATAGGTCTTGATATAATACCATGGGTTATTACTACAACATGTCCAAAAACCATAACTCATATTCATATGAAACATCTTCATATCACAACTTTAAAATTAATTAATTTTATTAAAAAGGAAAAAATAACATACTTACTTATGAGAGAAACTTCAATATTTGCTCTATATATACTACTAGAAATATTTTAGAATAATTTGTGGGGGTTAAAGCTCTACCATCCATCTAATAATTATTGATAACTAAATTAAAATTTTGAACCATTGAGATGCGGGTGACATCACCAACCATGCCACATCCTCCAGACACCCATGGCACAAGAATCTATGAGCCTTGATCTACACCATTGGTGGTGCTCACTTGAAACTCCATCTAATGACCTTGCGAGGCATTCAAGGCCGATGTCAAGATGGCCACCCCACAGTCTCAATGTAATTACTCCTTTGGTACATATGGTCGGTCAATCAATCAACTACATAGTTATAAAACTTGGCAAGGAAGGCTCTAGTAGATGTCTAATCTCGTTTTGCAACGAGAGCTCTGTTTGGTTCCAGAGCCAAGTCTTTGTTGCATGCAATCTCATTCCATGTTCTCTATTATGATGGTTCAGGAGCATGGTCGCCCCAGCCATGGAGGTCATGGCAAGGGCAACCCCCACTACCACCTTAGCATGGATTAGGTGTTGAACACTTTGACCCCAACATAACATGATAGCTCACCAGTGTTAGTTCATTGACATTAACGCTATTGAGCTTTGCTTTATGGACGGAAATCCCTAGGCTCTACGAAGTGTCCTGGATCACCACCTCAACGATTATGAAGAGAGAATGCTAGTGATGGAAGCTTGCATCCTTAACCTTGACCAATTCATACTTGTGCTCAAGGCGACATTTCGAGATATGGCTAGCTCTTTAGGCATTCACTTTCACCCATCATCAACATCAAATTCACCATCGACGTCGTCAAGCCCAATTGTTGACATCCTCTCCCTATCAACACCTCAAATTGTACTTCGACCATCCTCAGTAACACCTCCTGAATTGGATCATCCATCCTCGTCGATACCTCATACCAAGCATCCAAGAACCAATATTGGCACCACCTAAAGAACACCCCCAACCTAAATATGATGACTATTATCATCCTTTTCCTATTGTGGAAGAGGTCTGAGGACTGTAGAAGCATGACTCGCCATCTTGAGAAAATGTTCCAGATATGCCTTGACTACTCCTCCTTTATTATTGTTTTTTTGTTCTATGTTATCTTATATGTATTTCCTTTACTGTAAGCCTCTCTATCACATGCTTAACACCTGGTTATCGAACACCAACCATCTCTTTTGGAAAAAAAAAATTATGCTTTTGTCTCACACCCTTGGTGCACTCAGGAGAAAATTTAAAGATGGGGGTATATGGCTTGAAAACCACTATGATGTAATTTTTTTATGAGTTCTGTAATACAAATTTCTCTTGCTTTCAAAAAAAAAAAAAAAAATCTAAAAACCCTATTCCAAAAAAAAAATCTATTCAATTGGTAGTTTTGTAGTGATATGGCATCTTTTTAGGGGAAAATGCCATCGATCACAAAACTCGATCTCGCATCTCAGGATTTTCTTCTCACCCCATCAAGCCCAAAACATTCCCAATTGGATAATGGAGTACTCAGGCATACCTATTGCAAATAAAAAACATGGGCTCTAGATTCATGGTGATCATCCTTGGAGCCTCAAATGGAATTAGACAACCTTATTATATGCTTCTAAAAATGAATCTGATGGTCTAAAGCCTTCACCTCTATGATGTTTTCAATACCCTCAGGGTCATTGCAAATATCAACAATATGGACACCATTGTTGTTGTACATGGATTTGTAAGAAAAAAGAAGTTGGAATCAATGCTGGTGGCAATGGATCTTGGGGATGTTATCGTGTCTATGATTCCACTCTTGTCTTGCGATGTATTGAAGTTGATCCATATCTTCAAGTCGACATATAACGTTAATGCGACTTCCACCATCATTGCTAAACCTAGTCCCATTGTTACCACTTTTGAGTCGACCTATGGTTTTAGGGTGACCACCACCATCATGGCCAATCCTAGATGTCTCGCTATTATGATTAAATAGTTCTCTACCAATGGTGTTGTTGGAGATTTGTTGGTTTATGGAAAAGGAAATTTTCATTCAATCTTTAGTTTTATTGTCTCTTTTGACTATGCTAACATATATATAATTTTATAGGGTGATTGTTTTCTTTCAAAGGAGGGTCTAAAGAAACCTTCCAACCTCATGATCTAGCTAATCATGTAAATTATTATCTACTATAGAGTCTTGTCTACATGTTAGATGAGTTTTTGGCCTCAACTCTAGTGATTTTTCTAGTCCTTGTGAGACTATTCTCAAGGGGATTATTATGTATGTTAGTCTAAGCCTCAAATCTCATTTCTTCCCTCGCCACTAGAATTCAAGATTAATTGCAATTATTCTCTCGGAATTTCCAACTCTTATACAATTGAAAGTATCTTTAGGATATAAATTCCCTCAAATAATATGGCATATCCAATAATGCCTCTATTTATTTAGTCTCTAGATTGAGATCTGGAGCCAAAGTATGGGAGTTCCTTCCTTCTCCCTAAGTATTTTAAGGAGGCCCTTAAGCCAGGGCATTCACCTCCAAACCCAAAATATCTCTAGGGCCAACATGTAACAACCCTCGTAAAATACATGTAAAAATATATATAAGACTGTGGTGATGGGAAACATATTCCAAGCTGAATGGTGGGAAAAACATCCTAGTAGGTGTTCACTTCAGTTTATTATGGTAAAGGAAAAGGCAAAGGCTTTGGAAAGGCATAAGGCATTAATTGGAATTTTATTTATGAAAATAGTTGAAATTGGGAGAAAAGGAAGGTGAAAGGTCACATTTTGCATGTGAGGAGGAAATTGAAGGAAAATAATGGAAAATGAAGAAATTAGAGGCTTCAGTATTAAAAAGGCTTCTAAGGATTAGTGGGAAAGGCTTGGTCAGTTCAGTTTTAGAGCTCTCATTATTCTCTCTCTCTCTCTCTCTCTCTCTCTCTCTCTCTCTCTCTCTCTCTCATACTCTTGTACACTTAGAGTATTCTTGGAGCACTCTTGGAAAGTGTGGCATTTGTGGAGATTTGGATCAAGAAAGAAAAGGAAAAGAAGGAAAACGCAAGAGGACATTGGGATCAGCATCTACATCAAGTTCTGAATGTAGGTACCGAGTTGCATGTATGATTTACTCACTAGTTTTGGCATGCATGGTGTATCCATGTGTATTTTCCTAGCCTTTCCATTTAATGGATAGCCATGATGATTGTGGGTTTGATTCCATTTATTTTTTTCTAGATGGTTCTCATGATTCCTTTAGTTGTTGGGTTGATTGATTAGTTCTTGGAGCCTTGGTTGGAAAAATGCTCTAGAGCTCGAAAGATAGTGGTTGGGTTGAGTTACTAGTCCTGGAGCCTTAGTTGGACAAACACTCTAGAGCCCTAAGTGGGTTGAGTTACTAGTCCTGCAACCTTGGTTGGACAAATTCTCTGGAGTCCAAGAAAAACTAGGGTTGAGTTACGAGTCTTGGAGCCTTGGTTGGAGCAAACACTCTAGAGCACTAGAGAAACCTATATAGACTCTAATTAGTGATGGTTAGTGATGTCCGACTGTGAGGTGGAATCACTAGTTTTGGGTTGAGACGCTTTGGTCTCTGGAGCCCTGGTTTGGTGTTTATTGATGTGTTTGATAAATTCCAAAATTCATGCTTGGAATATGGCACAGGGGTGATTGGTTGCAGTGAGACTTGGCTCAGCCAATCTATGGTCGGCTGGAATGTGAAAGTCCCATCTCTAGTTGGTTTTTAAATTTAGTAGTGAAGAGCTCATTCCTTCGGTATTCGGTATGCAAATATCCTAGTTTATGTATGGATTTCATTGCTATTGTATCCATGGTATTTCTGTTGTTATTATGCTGGTTGTGAGCATGTATTCGATCAGTGATGATTTATGGATCTATTTATGTTTTTTCCTATAAATGAATATCCCATGTATCTATGGTAAACTTGATTTTATTATAGCTTATGATGTAGGGGAGAAATGCTTTTTATCCATTCTCAGATAAGAAAGAGAGCCATTTAAAAAAAAAAAAATTGTTCATACCTGTAGATGTTATGTTTGTGACATGTTTAACGAAATTCCTGTCATGTCTAGGTGAGGTTGGATGATTTCTGGTTGATGTGATTGCTTCAATATATTTTTTTTAATGTTATTTACCCTCTCCTGAGGTTACAAAAAGGTTTGGGCAGTGATCCAGGCTCAAGGGCTGAAAATGTGGCATAAATCCTGGAATCGAGCACAGAAATTTGTTGTTTGGCTTCAACCATTAGATTGAAAAGGCTAGACAAAAACTCTAGGGTCTATAGCTACTCCCTTTCCCTTATAATCCAGCAGCTCGCCCTCAAGGGGGAATAAAATCAATCCCCCCTCGAGGAACAGGGCCCTGGGAACTTGGGTTACCCCATGGGGGTGTCAATGATGCATTGTCAGGCGCTTTTGGCGTTTCCATTAGCTACACTTCCTTGAGTCCATCTAGGAGGTTGAATCTCATATTAGTATCCTATCGTGACATGTTTACCCAAATTGGTTAGTTTCTTGTATAGATGTGGAAAGAGGGTGTTTACAGAGTGGTATCAAAGTGTGGTTGAGCTCTCCTTGGGATGTGTGTGTGTTTGTCGTCCATACATGTCAATTGAATATATGTTCATCATGATTATGTTCTATGTTCTTGTTGTATATGCATGATGGTGGTGTTTGGTTTATGTTTTCTTTGTGTGATATTTGATACCACAGAGTGTTATTAGAGCATGGTTCAACCCTTGGACTGGAAGGGCAGTGTGTTGATCATGCATTTATGTTTGTTGCATATGTGTTTAGTATGTGCTTGTTTCATCTATGTTTTGTTGGCCATGGTGGCAATGGTGTTGCCATGGAAGTGTTGATGATGTTGTTGTCAAAATTTTCTCATGATTGTATGACTGGTTATGTGTTGTTCTTTCTTATGTATTATCCATGTGTGCTTGTATACATGTTGCTACATATTGTACATGCATGGGTTGCTTATGCTACGATTACATATTTGTCATGCTTGGGTGTTATTCGTGTATGCTTGCTTGTGAGATATCATATGTTGAACATGCATTGGTCGTTCATGATTATTTATACATGTTAAGTGGGTGCATATGGTAAAGTTTTCATTGGCTTGGTTGAGGTTTTTGTGCATAAGGTCATTGTATGAAATTAGGCCATCATGATGATATTGGTATGTTATGATGCTAATGTGTTGGATGATATAGAGTAGTAGATGTAGATCATCAAAGTGAAGGTTGAAGCATTGGACCTCGAGGCACGAGCAGATCATCATACAAGTTGCATGCTTGGCATGCAGGTATGTGATCCATGGATTGTTATATGCATTAGGGTTACTTATATATATGTTTATAACTTTATTGTTGTTATGGTTACATACATGATAGATGATAGTTAATTAGTTTAGTTATATGTACATGCATGGTAGATGTTAGTTGATTAGTGTAGTTATATGCATTGCTATTGTAGTTTTATGCACATGTGTCGGATAGTCATGATTGACAATAACATGTGGTTATATGCATTGCTATTGTAGTTTTATGATGAGATAACTTGATGATTATGTTATATGTGGTTGATGAGAAAGATATATAACTTGTTTTTGTTATATGCTAGTAACTTGACGATTAGTGTTATCGCATTAAGATCTTGATGTTATATGTATCATTTTGATTTGGATTGGCCTATGCAGTTGGTTAGGGTTAAGACATTCAGGTTTGATTTGACCTAATTATGATAGTGTGTTGAATAATCTAGACTAATTGTGCATATGTGATTGTTGTAGATGAATGACATATGTTTATGAGTCTATGATGTGAACCTGTTAGCTAGTTACTAGTATGGATATCATGACCTTATTTAGGTTGATTTGATGTGTCCTAAAGTTATATTGTGCTAATCTAGATTGATTGTGCAGACAAGATAGCCTCCCCTAAAATACATCAATGTATGTGATTTCTTATGTCGTGTAATTGATGCTTAATTGTTTGATTATATCATCTATTTGGTGTTTGAGTGATTTGGTGTCTATTACATCATCTAGTTGGTTTATTTAGCATGGTATATTTGCAAGTTATTTGAATGTTGATTAATGGCATGATATGAGTATATGTGTCTGCAAGATTGCATGATGATATGGTCTTGTTTTAAGGTGGTTTTACTAACACACATGTGTTGGGATGGATGATATGTACCTGAGTCTAATTAGGTGATAGTTGTAGCATTAGGTATTATGACCGATGAATGTGAGTTGACCGATGGATTATGGCATGGTTGTTAGTCTTGATAAAATTTGATTTTGAATTGAAAGATATGGTGTCTTGATGTTTATACATATGGCTAACATGTGTGTTCAGTTATAGGTCAATGTGCTTGGTACAATAATGTAAGATAACAAGTATATTGGTATATTTATTTATGCACTGACAGTTGTGTGGTTATGGCAATATGATGTAGGAAATTGTATGGCAAAAGGGACTGCCATGAAATCTAGAAGAAGGCTCAGACTGAGCTTTCCTTGGAAGTGTTAGGAACCATGGGGATTGAGTCATGGTGTTTGTTGTAAATTCTTGTACTTTCAGTCTTTTTTTATTTGGTTGTTATTTATTTGTAGTCTTGATTACGTCTAGTGGATTTTCATACCACTTTGTTGTGATGACGTATTGCTTTTGGTTATCATGGTTTTCTTCTTGTTGCTACTTTTTCTTTTCCTTTTCGTTTATGTTTTTGAGGGTCTTGGGAATTGGTTGGGATAGATGGAATTTAATGGAGCTTAGTGCATGAGTAATCAGCAAAAGGTAAGAATATGAAAACTAGTTGGATTGGATGGTTCCATTGTGGTAAATGAACATTAGTCGGATAGTCATGAGAAAAGTAAACTAAATGAGCTTAAGGTAACAGATGCCTTGCCTATGTTGGGAACTATTGTTCTCAATGTTGTACATGTTGTGCACGAATAAAGGAATTTCTCTCAACCTAGACCTTACGATAGCTGGTAATAATATTGTGATCACAATTATGATACATATGTATGTATGTATGTCATTGATTGATAGGGTCATCATGGATCTTGATGGTTTATATGTATATGTGTATGTATGTAAGGCATTTTATAACAGGATCATGGTTGTTTTATGCCGAGGAATATATATATGTGTGTGTGTGTGTGTGTGTGTGTGTGTCATTGTATGGTAGGATTTTCAAGGATCATCCTTGTGGAGAATGATTTCTTATGTTGATGAATGGCATAAAGAGGTTCCTGGCTATGAGGAATGAAGTGGCAGAGTAGCCTTGATAGATATACAAGGTTAGTATCATGTGGGTGTGATTTGTTATTATTATGCTTGTACTATTCCTATGTTTATGTTATAGAAGGAAATGTTGAGGGGTACATCGACGAAGTGAAAGTAGTGTGATTTGCAACATGCTAGGATAAGCATGGATAGTGGAAAGACACTAGAAGAAAATTTTCTTGTGGGGTCAACATGTAGTCTATGGATGTGGAGTGTTATTGTTGTGTATATGTTGTGCATGTTGAATATTCGATGATTGTACCTATTGTGATGTGTAATGTTGTGTATGTAGTATTGTGTACATATGATGTTGTATGAATGTTGTACATATGATGTTGCGTACGCAAGGCCAGGTGTGGATGGTGCTATGTACATGTTCGATATGTGGTGTTGTTTGCATATGGTTTTGTGCACATGTTGGCTATCTAGTGTTGTGTATGTATGGTGCTATGTACATGTTGGATATGCAGTGCGATGTACATATGGTTTTTGTGTGTGATGTACATATGGTGCTATGTGCATTTGTTGTTGTGTGCATTATTGTACACATGGTGTTGTGGGCATGTGGTGGTGGTGCTGTGCACATATGGTGGCGTGTACATGTCGTGCATGTGGTGTTGTGTACATGAGGTATTGTGTACACATTGTATAGGTGTTGTGGTGTACATTTGTCCTTGTGTACATGTGCATGTGGTTTCATGTACATGTGATGCAGTGCGCACATTGGGCAGGTAGTGTGTGTACAAGTTTTATTGTGTGCATGTTGTGTATATGGTACTAGTATACGTGTGGTGTTGTGTGTATGTCGTACATGTTGTGTTGTGGGAATGCAGTTCTATGTATGTGCATGGTGTAGTCATGGTATTGTGACATGTATATTCGTTATGTGGTACTTTGTATACGTATATTTTGTACATTGGTGTAGGCATAGATGTATGTGTTGATTTGTACACCGAAGTGTAGGTGTATGTGTTATGTTGTGTACCAAATGTGGGGGCATGAATTGTCTGGTGTTGTACACCTTGTGTGGATGTATGTGTTGTGATGTACATTGTGTGTATGTGTACACGATTTAAGAGAAGGAACTAAGTACTTGTCAGGTGTGGAAACCGATCCGGTGTGTGTAGAGAAAGAACAAAGGCATAAGTAAGGATTGATGAAGGATAAGTATTGATATTTTACTTTGTTATATTATGCATGTGATATGTGATTCTAGCTTAAGATGTTTACATATGTTTTATGATTATGGTTTATGATGATTTCATGTGAATCATGATTTTAATATATGATGGTTGTGTTTCGAGCTAACCATATGTGATATGTTTATACATGATGATTTGATCAAACAACCAGTTTGAATTTTTGTGACGTGAAGTAAACAGGATTGCAAGTGTACCTTATTGAAGAGCTACCAATGAGGTATGATTTGAAGCTATTTCAATTTATTTTGAATCTAATGAGAGTTGTGTTTTTGGTACAGGAATTATCGAAATGCCCGGTTGGGCACTTGAAACTAATTACAAGCAGTAGCATCAACAACAAAAGGAATTGGAATATGCAGCAATATGTTGGTAAAGAATTTCAGGAGAAGGGCTATTGTGGGACAATGTTACCCAATAGTGTCCATTGATTCCCATTATCATGCTATGACCGGTATGATCATTTTGAGGTAGGTATATGCCTTGGTTTTTATATCTTTCGATGAGAGGAAGCCTTTCCAAGGGATGGACTGCCCGGGATGGGTGTGCCAATGAAACTTGGAAGGTGAGTGACTGCATGGAAGGGGTGATCAGATTTCCCAAGGGATTGTGTAGAGGAGAAGAGAATTCTGGTAGGGATTTTTTTGGTCATTAGCATTTCCGGATAGAATCAAATGCACATTAGGAGTGTTCTCTGGAACAATGAGCTGGTAATTTTTCACTAAGTGGAAAAGTGGCGCAAGAGTGTAGCACTGGACATTGGATGCAGATTTGACTTTGACATGGATTTTGGACGTCCTGGGATCGAGGTGAATCTTGGTACTACTTTGAGGGTGGAGGTGCAAGCCTCTGGATTCCATTATTGTTGATACGGGCATCGTATCCTTCTATTTGTTGGTTGATAAAATGTGTATATGTGTATATATGTATATTATTGTAAATATAGTATCCAGCTAGTTTATAAAGCTCCACAAATAGTATGGTTATTTTTTAAATGAAGAAAATTTGCATAAATATATGTGGTTCTGATTTTTAAATACCGTAATGAGTTGTGTTATAAAGCTCCAGTAAATGCCATGATTATCATGTTTTAGCAGGTATTATAAATCTCCATAGGAAATATCTTTTTTGTTAGCGTTTTGTTGGTTTTTAGGTGCCATTGAATACCAAGGACGGTGGTCGCCCAAGGGGGAGGATTCTGTAACATCCCTGGTAAAAATATATATAAGACTGCGGTGATGGGACATGTATTCCAGGTTGAATGGTGGGAAAGATGTCCTTGTCGGCGTTCACTTCGGTTTATTATGGAAAAGGAAATTAGAAAAGGTAAAGTAAAAGCCTTTGGAAAGGCATGAGGGATTAATTAGAATTTTATTTATGAAAATAATGGAAATTAGGAGAAAAGGAAGGTGAAAGGTCACAGGTTACATGTGAGGAGGAAAATGAAGGAAAATAATGGAAAATTAAGAAATTAGAGGCCTCATTAATAAAAAGGATTACATCAGTGGGCAAGGCTTGGTCAGTTCAGTTTTGGAGCTCTCATTATTCTCTCTCTCTCTCTCTCTCTCTCTCTCTCTCTCTCTCTCTCTCTCTCTCTCTCTCTCTCTCTCTCTCTCATACTCTTGGAAACTCTAAGTATTCTTGGAGCACTCTATGAGGGTGTGGAATTTGTGCAGATTTGGGTCAAGAAATAAAAGGAAAAGAAGGAAAACACAATAGGACATCGATATCAATGTATACATCAGGTTCTGAGTGAAGGTACCAAGTTAAATGTATGATTTCCTCACTAGTTTTGGCATGCATAGTGTATGCATATGGATTTTCCTAATCTTTCCATTTCCTGGATTGCCATGGGGATTGTGGGTTTATTTCCATTGATCGTTTTCTGGTTGATTCTCATGATTCCTTTATTTGTTGGGTTGATTTATTAGTTCCGGGAGCCTAGGTTGGACAAAATCTCTAGAGCCCGATGGACAGTGGTTGGGTTGAGTTATTAGTCCTGAAGCCTTGGTTGGAAAAACACTCTGGAGCCCTATGTGGGTTGAGTTACTAGTCCTGGAGCCTTGGTTGGATGAACGCTCTAGAGCTCGAGAACATCCGGGGTTGCTTTACTAGTCCTAGATCCTTGGTTGGAACAAACACTATGGAGCCCTAAAGCAAATTGGATAGAGACTAATCCATGACGGTCAGTGATGTCTGACTGTGAGGTGGAATCATTGGTTTGGGTTGAGATGGTTTAGTCTCTTGATCCCTGATTTGGTGTTGATTGATGTGTTTGATAAAGTCCCACATTCATGCTTTGAATATGGCACAGGGGTGATTAGCTGAAGTGAGGCTTAGCTCAGTGAATCTATGGTCAGGTGGAATTTGGAAGTCCCATCTCTGGTTAGTTCTTACATTCATTAATGAAGAGCTCATTCCTCTAGTATTCAGTATGAAAATATAGTAGATTATGTATTGATTTCATTTCTATTATGTCAATGGTATGTATGTTGTTATTATGTGGGTTATGAGGAATATGTGTTCCATCAATGATGATGTATGGCTTTATTCATGTTTTTTCCTATAAATTAATATCCCATGTATCTATGGTAAAAATGATTGTATGATAGCTTATGATGTAGGTTAGAAATGCTTCTTATCCATTCTTAGACAAGAAAGAGACCCCTTTGTTAAAATATGTTGTCCATAACTATAGACGCTATGATTGTGACATGTTTGACAAAATTCCTTTCATGAATGGGTGCGGTCGGAGGAGTTTTGTTTCATGTTATTGCTTCCATAAGTTTTTTTTAATGATATTTACCATCTCCTGAAGTTATAGGAAGCTTTGGGCATCGACTTGGGCTAAGGAGTTGAAAATGTGGCACAAATCCCGGAGTCAGGCATAGAAATTTGTTGTTTGTTCCTTTGCTACTAGCATGACAAGGCTAGCCCATGGATCTAGGGTCTATAGCCGCTCACTTGCCATTATAAGCCCACATCTCAGCCTCAAGGGGGTAGAAAATCAGTCCCCCCTCAGCAAAAAAGGCCCTAGGTGGTTGGGTTACCCCCTAGGGGTGTCAATGATGCAGTGTAGGGTGTGTTTTTGGCATTTTCATCAGTTCCACTTCCTTAGGTCATCTTGGAGGTTGAATATCATATTAGTATTCTCTCATCACATGTTTACCCAGGTTGGCAGGTTACTTGGGTAGATGTGGGAAGAGGGTATTTACATAAGATTAGTTGGGGATCAAGAAACAGATACTCCATCTCTTGAATTGAAAATTTTTATATCCAAATTCAAGGCAACAGGTTATGAATGATTGATGATTATTTTCCATTTTAATGGATTTTGACCCTTGGTGTTCACAATTCAAGAATGGGCACACCAGAACTAGTCTTATAATAAAGAGTTGCAGTTTTCCTCAAAAGTCTCCTTTAGAGGACCAACAAAAGGTTTTTTAACATGAACCTTAGTTTTTGAGCCATTCTAGTCTCTCACTTAAAATTTGGTTTCTTGACTTTATAAATCCTATTTCCATGATCACTGTGGAAACTCCACTCTAGGTAATGATTCCTAACTTACCCATAAATTTTCCACAAACTAATATTTTATCTAATGCGTGAGATTTACTAGGTCGCTTCATTATAGTCGGATTTGAAATTATTGTGAAAGTGATTCTCTCTTTTTTTCACATATGTATTTAATTGGACCTTAATAAAGGGTTGTAGAACAAAATCCTTCTCAAGTGGATGGATAGGTTTTATTTGTAACCGTTGGATTATGAAAACAATGCTTTCATTGCAGTACTTTTCAATAACCCAATCATCTTCAAAATGCATGCCTCTTTTTACAGGGAGTCTTTCCCCCCAATGCTTAAAGAGAAAGAGTTGTGGATGGCAAGATCCAAAGAGGAACAAAGGGTCCAATAACATTTCGTGTCAAAATTAGGAAAACTCATAGAAAAAGAAGACATCTCCTGCCAAATAAACTCCTTTAGATTCAACCCAGCCCCATATGGAACCATATCATCCCTCAGTAGAAGAGACTCACCCTTCAAATTAAAATGAAAGAGAATCAACCATATTTGTGGCTTCATAAATGAGTGGGAAAAAGTGTACTCATGAAACATATCATTCAGAAAGCAACAAGGAAACATAAAATATGGTATAACCTTCGACAATGGAACTGTCTCAAAGAAAAATGGCATTTCCCCATCTACAACCGTTCTTGAAAATTCCTTGAACTAGATTGACGTTTGCAAGAGAAAAGGAAAAAAGGAAAATTTCATGATGAATCTTAGCATCTAATACCAGAAATAGAGCAAATGTAGTATCGTGAGATGTGCTTATCGATAATGGATGAATTGATGTAATTTTATGTTTTAAAGTAATACAAATTAACTTACAAAAACTGAAAAAACACACATATTCTTATAATTCAATACCAATACTAAGGTTAAAATTTAATTTCAGAACATATATTTTCACACAAATTTTATTTACATGGCTTTTTTGGGATGCTTTTGTAATATAATTCACATTATATAATACAATAGCAAAGCATTTTTTTAACTATCTCTTCCCATTTTTATTTATGATAGGACATTTATAGCATAATTAGTTTATTGCTATTTGAATTATAATTTAATATTAGATTTTATTAAAATAAATAATTAGAATATATAAATTTTAATATAGTTATTTAATTTATAATTTATTTGATTAAATTCGATACTAAAATCATATTTTTAATAAATCAATAATATATATTTAAGTATTTAGTTTATTAGAATTAACTAAATATAAGTTAAATTATATATATATATATATATATATATATATATATATATATATATATATATATATATATATATATATATTCTTTATTAATAAAATTTCTACATAATTTACATAATATTAATAAATATGATAATGGACAATTAAAATTAGTCCTACTTCACTCGTGTGTATATATATAAAAGATTAAAATTTAATTCACATTGTTTTTTTCCTAGAGTAATGATTTTTTTAAATAAATTTTATTATTATTAAAAAAATTAATTACTTTTCATGGGTTGTTAATGTTAGGCCAAGAGTTAAATCCATGAATTTAATTGTGTTTTGTATTAAGATGGAACATGAATATATACATAGAGAGGGAGACTATTAGGTTTCATCTTCCAATGTATCTTCGTCTTTCAATTTTCTTTATTTTGATATTTGCAATATTTACATGGATTTATCTAATTCCAAAGATTAGGTGTCAAAATTCCCCCACTTAATTTGAAGGGAGACTGGTGAGTCCATGCATCATTCTTAATCTTTCAAACCTTTCTCTTCCAAGCACTTTGGTGAATATGTCTGTGATCTGCTCATTTGTGGAACAATGGCATAGGTGGATTGTCTTTGCCTCAACATGATGTCAAATCAGATGGTACTTTGTATCGATGTGATTGGTTCGATGATGGAATTTTGGGTTCTTGGCCAACTTTATTGGAACAGTGTTGTCAATTAAGAGAGGAGTTGAATGCACTTGTTTCTCCTACAAATCTTCTATAATTTTCCTGAGCTACACAATTTCCTTTTTTGCTTCAGTTGCTGCCACATATTCTGCCTCAGTTGTGGAATTTGTTGGAACTGATTTTTTTTGTGACCTCCACGAGACAGCTCCCGATCCAAGACTCATAACATAACTTGAAGTACATACCCCAGTTTATTTATCTCCATCAAAGTTTGAATCGAAGTATCCAATCAAGCTGAAGTCTTGAGTTCCCTTCAAGTACTTTAGAATTCTTTTTGTAGTAGATCAATGACCCTCACAAAAATTTTGCATAAACTTAGAGGGGATTCCAACAATAAATGAAATGTCTAGTTTGGTAGAGTTAGGCAGTTGAGACTTACTACAAGTTGTCTATAATTTGTTGCATCCTCAAATTATTTTCCTTCAGTAGATGTGAGCTTTACGTTCTGCTCCATTGGAGTATTCAAAGGATTGCACTGAGTCATGCCAAACATGTCCAATAGATCTCCAATGTAATTCTTATGAGAGAGGAATATAAACTTCAAATGTTGATTTACTTCAATATCAAGATAGCGGTGAACATATCCAAAATTTTCATTTCAAAACCTTTCCTCAATTCTTTTTTTTATGGATGCAATGTAGCTCTCATTGTTCCCTACCATTAGTATATCATATACATACACCACAAGATATATAATTAATTTTCCAACTTTCTTGGCAAACAAAGTTGCATCATCAAGATCATAATGTTTGAGCTTGAGTTTCAGAAGATGCTCATTTAAATTCTCGTATAAGGCTCGTGGTGCTTGCTTGATGCCATACAAGGATTTTACAAGCTTGCATACTTTATGTTCTTGGCCCTTCACAAAAAATTCTTCTGGTTGGGACACAAGAACATTCTCTTTCATATATCCATTCAAAAAATTCATTTTTAAATCCATATGATGGACTTTCCAACTGTTTTGTGCTTCCAAGGAAAATAATGTCTAGATGGTAGCCGATTTTGTTGTGTGGGAAAAAGTCTCCTCGTAGTCAACCCCTTCCTTCTCTGCAAAAAATTTTTCCACAAGCCTGGATTTTTGCTTGTCAAGTGAGTCATCTACTTTATACTTGTTATTGAAGACCCACTTGGAGCCTATTGGTTTGATTCCTAATGCATGATCAACCAGCTTCTAGGTTCTATTATTTATCAAGGGATCATATTATTTCGGCATTGCTTCTTTCCATTCATCATGAGAAGCATCTTCTTTGAAGGAAACTCGTTTGAAATTTGTAGACAAATTCAGTTCAAAATCATAAGAAACGTTTATATCAACCGGTGAATCCGAATTTCTACATCACCTCCATTTTGTATGGTGGATCTTCTTGTTCCTGTCTTTCCAACCTCATCATCACAAACACTTTCAGGTGTCTTTGTCAGCCATTTTTTAGGACCTTTCTGAGATGGCCCAGGTTGCTCAGTTGACTGAGATGGGGTTGAATCAAAATTTAGTCTCCCAATTTTTTCAATCACATCACTTAAAGTGTCATCAGTGGTTGAAGCTTCATGTGGGGGAGAGAGGGTTTCAGAAGAATGTTCCACAGATTGATCCAGTATAGAAATCACCCCTTAAAGATGTGGAATATCATTATCAAATTATTGAAAATAATTTTCATGTCTGAATCTATCGAAGTGATCAAGCTACCGCTCAACAACATTTTCAGTCTTGGAAGTTTCAAGAAATATCACATCTCTAAATATTACAAACTTCTTTTTCACTTCATCATAGAGACGGTATGCTTTGGAGGTATTTGAGCACCCAAAGAAGATACACTTGCAACTCCTTGCATCTATTTTTTTTCTATGTTCCTTAGGTATCAAGGCATAAGAGGTGGAACCAAAAACCCTGAGATGTCTCACCAAAGAAACGTGGCCATAACACATTTCATAGGGAGTCTTGTTTTTTATAGCATTAGATGGAAACCTATTCTTTATATACACAACACATAGAACTACATCAACCTAAAACTTCAGTTTAACATTCTTTAAAAACATCGTGAAACATACCATATTTAATATTGTCATGTTCGTTCTTTCAACTACTCTGTTTTGTTGGGGATTATAAGGCACAATTGTTTGATGTTTGATCCCATGCTCACAAAGATAGTTTTAAAATTCATTTGAAGTGTATTATTTGCCATTACTAGTGTGAATAGAGCCAATATGAGATTGTGCATCATTTTCAATCCATGCAGGAAAGTTTTTGAATGTTTCAAAAGCTTCAGATTTGTTCTTCAATAAATAAACCCAACAAATTCTGGTATAGTCATTAATAAATTTCATCATATATTTATTACTATTTGTAGAAGGAACATGCATTAGGCCACCAAATCAAAATGAATGAGTTAAATTTTTCTATTTTCCCTAAAATGAGAATCATTAAAATACTATTTATAATGCTTTACTAAGATGCAAGCATAACATTGCTTAAGTTTCCTAAGAATTGTAGGCAACCAGTAACACCATTTTTCTTCAAAAAATGAAGGTAGTCATAGTTTAAGTGTCCAAATATAGCATGCCATAAAAGACATGATGGAAATGTACCTTCATCATAGCGAGAACTGTATCAGAAGTTATGTGCATGAGCAAAGGTTCCTTGCAACTTCATAAGTCTTTCTTCTTCTATCCCCATCATGACAAGTAAGCGATCTAATGCTTTTTTGACCTCAACCTTGCCATAAAATATATGAATAAAGTGTCCTTGTTGTCGAATGTGGGGCAAAGACAACAAGTTTATCCTCAAATCTGGGAGGTATAAAACATCATGTAGAAGAAAGTCTAGAAGACTAGGAAGTTTGAGCCAGATGGTGCCATGCCATGAAGGCTTCATTTTTTACTTGCCTACAAAGTATACTACTCCATCAACATTATCAGTCAATTCTTCAAAGAAATATCTCTTGAAAGTCGTGGCAAGTTTCTCTTGAATCACAAAACCAATCATATTTCCATGAAGAAAGTGAAGCATTGAATAAGTCTTCAGTTACTCCAATATTGCAATGTGTGAAATCATAATGAGGGGATTCAGGTGCTTTACCTCTCCCTTTGTCAGTTTTTTTACCTTTCCCTTCATTTCTTTCCTGCTCAATTAGGTCCCAAGGAAACATACAAGTGGAAGCATCATTTCCATCTCAATTTCATCGTATGTGATGAATATATGAATTTTTTCCTTGGAATTTTCTGCCCCCCCTCTTCCTCTTCATCCACCTCTTCCTCTAGAAGAATCTTGTGCTTGATTCTTCTCCTTTTGTGCAAGGAACACCACTTCTTCAGAATACTTGGGAGTTTTTTTCTTCGCAAAATCATTTACTCTCTCAACAAACTTCTTCTCAATGGAGTCAAAGGTAATCTCCTTAAGGTTTCCACTTTCTTGCAATGACTCAAGATAATGTAAATAGGTGGGATATAGTGCCTTGACATAAGCTATGAGAGGAATATATATTTCAACACCAGTGGATTTTATCTCATTCATAATGGATCTTACTTCTATGTGTAAGGAAATAGAGTAATCATTTTTTAATTCAACACTAAACAACTTGATCATCAATTGAACAACTTCAAGTTCAGAGTGTGAATAATAAAATTCCTTCAACTTATTTAAGGCTTCAAAAGCGTTTGAAAATGGAGAAATTTGATGAGTTTCCTCTTCATTTGCTAACATCGCAATGAAGGCATAAGCCTTTTTGTTCTTGTTTTCCCAAATGGAAAGCTCCTTACCTGAAGTGGGATTTTCAGGGGTATTGTCTCCTTCTCTTTCACAAACCCCTTTCCACAACTCATTGAAAATGAGTGTGTGTTTTATCTTCTAAGACCACTCAGAGTAGTTCTCTTTTCCAATAAAAACTACTCCCACTATGGATATGAGTAAATGCATCATCAAATAATAAGTTACGTTCTTTTGATTTCGAAAATAATTACAACTCTATTTTTCCTTCTTATAAAACTAATTGCACCTATATTTTTCCTTCTTATAAAACTAATTTAAAAAAACAATCAATAATTTTATTTGAACATATAAACCACCACTCATCAAAGTATGATATATATCACATAATGTATGTCATGGCAATGTCATCATATACCATACATAAATTCGCACTTCATAAAGGAATTCAACATACATATTCCCGTCATAATATTTAAAATAATATTTAAAGAATGGCTTCAACATATAATAAATAGTATGTACTCCCTTTGATGTATATCTGTTCCACTAATGATAAAAGGAATTCGACTTTTCCACATACGATAAAAACTAATTGTGCTCCTTTTAATGGATATCTCTTCCACGAATGATACAAAGAAATCGAATGATAAAGAAATAATTTGATATGAAACTCACATGAGATTCAGTTGAGCTCCATCATGTTATTTCTCATGATCATGGATGTTTTCTCCATTGAGCTCATCATATTATTAGTCCTTGCCATCTACGACATGGACTATAGCAATCGAAATGTTCTTTTTACTTTAGTTTACTAAGACATTAAATTAATTTATCGAATGAAATGAATAGATATTTTTTAAAACCTTTTTCTTAAACTTATCAGAAAGTTCGGATAATTATTTTAACCAATAAAAATGTTTTTCATTTTATTGGCTTCTTCTCGAGGCAATGCTTTATATTCTTCGTTTATTTCTTAGACTCGCTTATTTCTTAGGCTAAAAAGTTTTAGATGGTTTCACATCCATCCTATTTTAAGTAATGCTAGCATTACTTAGCATAAAATGTCATCAAATATTTGTTTTACCAAATATATGGTAATCATGTTGAGCTGCATGCTGGTTGGCTATGTTTGCATGTGGCAGTGTTCGCATGCACTGGCTCACTGCCTCTTCCCACTAGTCACTACCTCCACCCACCTGTAGATTCGCTCACCGCCTCCACCCACCTATAGATTCGCTCACCACCTCAAGGCCTAAATAAGCTGGAGAGGATGCAAATGAACAGGAGAGGAGTAAAATTGCATGAAAAAAAACTTAACTCATACTGGAACTTAAGGATGGTGTGGTTGAGGCTCATCTTCCACTTGCTGAGTTTCTTCCACTGGTTTTTTCCCTGATGTATTGGCACCTACTTGAGTTTCTTCCACTAGTTGTTTCCGTGATGTATTGGCACTTGCTCACGGAAACAGAATTATCTCATGAAGCTTCAAGCTTTCTGGATGAATGAAACAAAATTGTCTCATGAATTTCTTGTATTGGTGCTTAAACAAATATTGGAGCTACTTGAACCGAATAATCCACATATGCATCCTGGCGAAGGTAAGCTGGGGACTGATGAAAGACAAAATATGAAAGAAAGCCACAACGGAGAAAAACTAACAGTAGAAGAAAGCATGTATTTCCAAATCACTGCCCAAGAGTATCCTAGAATGCCAAGCATCTTTAAGACTACTTTGAGTTTTTATTTGTGTGATGGTAGGTAAACCAACAGCAAGGGAAGAAGAATTTACACGGGCAGCTCTCATGGAGGCTACACTGTTATACAAATCCACAAAAGAGTTTCAGCTGAGAAGATGAACAGTCTCAGTCCTCTAGTGATGAGGACGTGGAACACAAATTGCCGATGCTAAAGAAGGAAACCTCTGCAAAACTGGTAATCTCATTCTTCTTTTGTAAGGTTGGTGCCAATTCCCGCATAGCCAATACTGGGATTACTACTATGATAAGGAGCTTAAAGAGTCCCTCTTAACAGACCGAACAGTCCTTAAAAATCAAGGATAGCTAATGATTGGTGGATAGCTAATGTACATTAAAAATCAAGCCATCCACCAATTGTTTTATTCAAGTTTACAGTCCTTACAAAGAGTAGAAGTATATACTATAAAAATTTCTATAGATGATGAAGATGCAGTTACAAAGAATATATTTTAGAAAACTATGCACTGTGTGAAATGAAGAATTATAAATTTAGTCAAAATTCAAATGCTATTCAATATTTGCAAGTTCGCTTTTACTTTAATAGAAATTCGCATGTGCCTTCTACCACTATCATTGCGCCTCTACCACTGTTGCTGCTGGCAGAGAAGCTCTGGACAAGGTTTATGTGTTCTAAAGATGTAGTTACAAAGGATATATTTTATAAAACTATGCACCGTATGAAAGGAAGAATTATAACTTTAGTAAAAATTCCAATGCTATTCAATATCTGCAAGTTCGCTTTTACTTCAATAGAAATTCACCTGTGCCTTCGACCACTATTGCTACTGGAAGAGAAGCTCCAAATCTATACTCTCCCAATGAAAAACACAAATTTCAAATGCATCCACTACCAATTAAGATCACAAATGGTCCGTTAACAAAGTTAATGGGTCAAGGCAATATTCATGTTGCAAGATATCCTCTTCAACCCAGAGGAACAAGCATAAGTCCACATTTTGGGAAAAAAAACTTTCACTTCACCTATCAGGTTTAGATATTTTTGGTTATATTCATTTGGTGAAAAACAGGAACAAACCACTAAACTATAACTGCTACAAAACAAAACTGGAAATTTGCATACGATTCTTTCCCTAAAAAGTATAATGGCATCAAATCTACCTTTATCAGTCCCGAGTTTAGATTCAACGATATTAAAATCATCTTTAACTCTGTCATCCTATGTGACATTTTGTAATATTCCAAATAATAAAAATTTGGATAGATATAAAACATATTAGTGTTCTCATTTAATACAGTATTTCATCAAGAACCAGAACACAAGAAATGCAACCATTTTATTTATATTATTATTCACTGAAAGTAAAATACATGCGCAGACCATAAAATCCTACGAATGGCATGCACGCTTGCTTGACAATGGCAAATATAAGAAACTGAAGCTCACTTGTGAATCCTGGATGGATCAACCACATAAACATCACCGCAGGGTTTTCGTCCCGGGATCAATGCTAGAACTGGCCAGGCTAGGTTCTCAATCCAAACACAATAAGATAGATAATCCAGAATGCTCTAAATGCCTAGCTTCTCTCCCCTTTTATAGGGTTGATGGGTCAATACCAACAAGAAATACCATGGGTCAATACCAACAAGAAATACCATGGGAAAATACCACGGTAAGTACCATGGATTGATTCTATCCACTTTGACTGGATCAAGAAAGGGAATATTACAAATCCTCCCGCCCAAATATTGCTTGTCCTCAAGCGATCCACTTCTATCCATAACAGAAGAATTTGTACATTAATACCAGGATCCCATACAATTCGATGCATCCTCCATGTTGAATGGTCCTGAATGGATCCTTCAATACCTCGATCCCAAACAATCCTCTAACCAATCCTTCCGTCAATAGATTTACCTGGATCCCAAACAATCCTTTGGCCAATCATTTCCCCAATGGATTCTCCTCGATCCCAATGCCACCTAAATCCTGGGACCTATGGGTTATGGTACCATTTCAACCCTCCATCGTTGTCTACACCAAGTGGTTCAAGATGTCATTTTTCCTTGGCTATGGGTATCCTCCAAATAATCAACCCATTAATAGAATACCAACTCATAACCTCTCGCCAATCCATACTTGGGGAGGGATGAATATCTACAAATCTACTATGTTGATGTTGTTCGATGCTCAATTCATGCTTCTCTACTTGGTTACCCAACATGATGCAGTTGGAGAACTCTTCCCTTCTCTTCCCAATGTATAAAGGTGGGTTTTTGGTAGTGTTGCAAGACTTATCTATGTACTCCTATAGAGGGCTGCTCTGGAACTCCCACTCGTAATCCTCTTGCTACATTATGAGGGTTTTGAGTTGTTCTTCAACACTAGACAACTTGGTCTTTGATTTGGCACATACCCCTATGAGTTCCTCAATTTTTATGTTCTCCTGTAAGGCAATGTCTCGGACTGTCCAGACTTTCTGCTTCAACAACATAAGATCTGTCTTAAAATGCTTGATCCTTTCTCGAAAGTCTTCTACTGGCAATTCTAGTGTCGTGCTGACTGTCTCTGTATCTGTTTGCACCCGATGCCCAACAACCACATCTTCAACTTGAGCCTTTGACCAACTCTTTAGGATTGATCCATTTTGCACATTATGTTTGTCATGTTGCTCCTCGTGATCATACTCATCATGCTGGTTCACTATGGCTGGATCCTCACTCAAATCTCCCAAGTCTTCTTCATCTGTGGAGACCATCTATTTATCCCTTTCAACTGTCGAACATAGATGCATTGGTGGAATTTTATCTATACTTGATTGTTCATATTCTTCATGAATATTCCCCTGGGGATCTACGAACTCCATTGTATAGGAATCAACCTCATCAATGGCTTTAGGTAGAATTTCCTCATGCACTTCCAAATGTTTGTCGTCCTGCAAGCCTCCCTGAATAATGTCACGATGTTGCTCACCATCCTGAATATCAATAGGCCCATCTAATAAATATTCCCCATTATTTGAAGTAATCTCCTCTTGTTCTGTCTTTGTTTCCTTCTTCTTATCACCTGGATAGGAATGGTTAAGGGCCCAAGGTTCGTTGCAGATAAAACATAGTCCTCTCCTCCTTAGTTCATTTTTGTTGCAGATTCCGTTCTTTCTTTGATTATCATTTTGGTCTATGGAGATATGGCTACTTAAAGGACCATATAACCTCATTAGTACATCAAGAATTTTTTGGTTGTTTTTCAAAATTTCTTCAAGACGATCCATCTTCTAAAGATTCTCTTTTAAAACAACCTTCTTCTTTTCTTCTTCTTCTCTCTCTCTTTTTTTTTCTTTAATACCTCCAACCACTTTTACTATATACAAGTAACTTTATTTCTCACAGTTTATTGACCCTTCGATTGCTACTCATGGCCCATGGTGTTCCATGCTCTTGCTGCCCAATGGTGACCCATGACTCGCCCAACAATTATTTCAGTCCTTCACAAGTCCGCTGATTGATATATTTAGGTCCTCCGTAGCTGCAGTTTCATTCACCCCTAAGTGTTTTGGCACTATGAAACAATGGCCCTTGGAGAGACTATTTGGTAGGTATGGCTTCACAAACTATTATTTGGCGGATCATACTCACTACTATGTAGAAAGGGTTGACTGGAACCTCGATCAAACAGCCTTCTTCACTTATGTCTCCCAATATATATATATATATATATATATATATATATATATATATATATATATATATATATAATATTTGTAACACAGCTCGAGCCTTCAATGCAAAAGAAACTTCTCCACTTCTCCAGAAATAATAATGTGAAGGTTTTTTTTTTTTTTAATATTAAAATCGAGCCTGAGATAGCTCTAATGTGGCAAATCTCAGCCTGCTATAATTGACCAAGAAGGAAATGGTCAACCACGCCTGATCCTAAAAATTTCTCCTATTCGCTCTTGCTCTTAGTGATGGTGCAACGAATGAATTGAATGAGTACCCTTGGAAGTGGAAGGAATAGCCTCTTATCTCCTCCACCCTTGGCAACTTTTGCGATCCTTTATTCTTTGACCCACTCATGTGTAACATACTGATCTTGTTGTCTTCGATGAGCAATTTTCCCAGCGATTGAAATCAACCTTTCCTGCGCTTTGGATTCGACGTTACAATGAGGCTTATGGGAATCTTATTTGAATGAGAAATCATAAATCTCAATCCAATAGGAATTTTATTTGTCGATATCGTGCACCCCTACTATCTGCGCGTTATTTAATCCCCTGGCGTAACACTAGATGGTATTGAATTCTGTTGGGAATCTCTGATCTCGAACGAGACCTGTGAGACACCTCATATCTGATACTTCTCCACAAAACAGTATGGTCTCATGGCCCTTCAATGTAATATGGTGCATTAGCTTTCACGAACCAAAGCAATCAACTTGTCCCTGCAAATAAATTTGAAACCAGTGCTCTCAACCCATAAATGATAATACTGATGAATAACTCCTCCAATTTATGCTCTCGATCTGCATTAATTTTTTAGCACAAGATTGATTGATCAAAATTTTAAATAAATCAACACATCTAGGTGTTCCAACTAAAAATAATTGTGATAAAAACACAGAACACAACAAGATCTAGAGCAATGACAAGATGATGCGCTCCTAAGGTCCTGGCCTCAGTTGGGATCGGTGATTGGCCTTTTGGTCTATGAATTGGGTCTGCAGATCCATAGAGGGAATTTTTCTGTGCTCTAGAATGTGTTTACTCGGTCCTCCCCCCCCCCCGCTTCATAATGCTGATGTGATGGCTTTGGCCCTCATGACCGCCGCTCTGAACCATAGAACACGTCGTCATCCTGCATTTTGTGCACAGGAATTTTGGCTCATCAGCCTTTGCTCTGCGCACAATAGTATGGCTATTTTTTATGTTAGAAACCATGAAAATGATAAGACAACTTCACGGGTTTCAATCTCTTTAAATTTTGTCTCCACAATAAAAAATTCGACCTGCAAATCAACTCAATGGTGGACAAGTAATTTCTCTACAATGATCAATTAGGGTGGGTTATGGAGAACCACTCGAAATTGATGAGATTCCTAGCTAGGTGATTATGAATGATCACCAGCTGTCCTTGAAACCCTCAAAGGCCGGCAAGAAAACCACTGCGGATACCACTATAAGATTCCAAATAATAAAAATTTGGATAGATCTAAGACATCTTAGTGTTCTCATTTAATACAATATTTCATCAAGAACCAGAACACAAGAAATGCAACTATTTTATTTATATTATTCACTGAAAAAAAAAAAAAAAAAAAAAAAAAAAAAAAAAATTAAAATACATGCCCAGACCATAAAATCCTACAAATGGCATGCACAGCTGCTTGACAATGACAAATATAAGAAACTGAAGCCCACTTGTGAATCTTGGATAGATCCACCACATAAACATCACCGCGGGGTTTTCGTCCCGGGATCAATGATAGAACTGGCCATGCCAGGTTCTCAACCCAAACATAATAAGATAGATAATCCAGAATGCTCTAAATGCCTAGCTTCTCTCCCCTTTTATAGGGTTGATGGGTCAATACCAACAAGAAATACCATGGGAAAATACCACAGTAAGTACCATGGATTGATTCTATTCACTTTGACTGGATCAAGAAAGAGAATATTACACATTTCCACTCTCAAGCTTTGGCTGCGTCCCAACACCAGCTGCCACTAGAGCTCTGCTATTGGTCAACAAATCACTGTTCTATGGAGAGGCGATACATGCCCTGCATGCTAGTTGCATGCTCCCACCGGTTAATCTGTATTTTATATTTCAAAATGTGCTTCACTGGTATAGAATAAATGTGTTTCACCGAGTTTATTTCACTTGTATATTTTGACTAGCCTTTTATCTGGAGCCCGCCGCAAAAAAAAAATGCAGTTGTAAAAAAATGCAGCCATTGGAAATCTCATCTGAAAACACTATGTTTCTAAACTTCTTGAAGACCCGGCTCACAGCAGGGACGTGTTGCCGTGCAACTATTCTTGTTTCTCATGATCATGGATGTTTTCTCAGGATTCAGGTGTTGCGGTTTCTTTAGCCTTCGTCACATCATTTCCTTTAATATTTATATTATGATCTGCCATTGCTCTCTTCAGCTTTTGCTTCAAAGAATTTTCAACATTCTTGTAAGCCCGCTCATACTCCTTTCTATGCTCCCGCACGAATTCTTCTACCAACACATTTATAAAAACAGCACGAGATACCACACAACAGCAACATGTATATAAAAATACCAAGTCTATTTATGAAGAATCATGCATCCCATAAACCAATTCACCATATGTCTGCCCCAAAAAACACAACATACGACAACATCCAACTTTCCACGCTTTACAGTAAGATTATAGTCTTCAAAAAACTGAGGATTACGCACACCAGACTAGCGGTATTATCCTTCAGCGCAACCACAGATTACACGGATAACAGTCTCGTCCGTTAGCAAAAAATTACAGAGTCAACAACGCCCAATCACACAATGAAATTTCATTGTGAAAATGAAGGATTTAGGTGTATATTAACATCTCTAACAAACATAGGAGTTATTAGATAGAGGAATGCTAACAAATGGTAGAAAAACAGGAGCAGAGGCAAACTAAAAACGAACACAGAGGACTGAGAATAATGGAATAATGGCAGGAGTTCCACAGCGGGAAGTTATAAAAAAGGCTGGCTTGATACTATGTCAGGTCAGGACTTAACTCTAAGAAAAATTAATTATAATAGATTAAGATGCAAAATAAATATATACATATGTAGAGAGGGAAACCATTGGATTTCATCTTCCAATAACCATAGTCTTTCAATTCTTTTTATTTTCTTATTTACCATATCTACATAAATTTATCTAATTCCAAAAATAAAGAGTCAACCATTAATTCTATAGCATTCCTTAAAATAAAATCAAAATTTATATTTAAACAATAAAAAATAAACTATTATAAATATTAAATATTACTATATAAAATAATTATATTATAATGCATACTATATTATTTATTTATTTTCAATTTATTAGTTAAATAATATATCATTAATCATATATAAAATATCTAAATTATATTTAAAATTATTTATATTAATGTATATTTAAAAATATTTATATTAAATTATATTTAAAAATATTCATAATCTCAATAAAATAATATTGAATTGTATTATTTTTTTATGGTTTTTATAGCCATATTTTCATTAAAAAAATTATTGATTGTATTATAGTGTGCATGATTTTCCTCATTATATATATGTTTTTAATGTTTTTATATGGATTTTCCGCATTATATTTTAATGTTTTTATTTGGTTTGGTTTATGTTTTCGGTATTTATAAGGGTTAAGTTGTTTTTTATTGAATTTTATTGGCGGATTTTCTTGAATATTTATGGTAAGTAGTGTCATAAATGTTTTTATGGAAACAAATTTATGTAAAAAGTCAAAGATTTTTTTCTATTTATTAACTTTGTATAAAAACGAGAAGGAAAATCATTTAGGTGCACTTTTAAAATTTTGTATACAAGTTTAAGAGAATCCATATAAAAACTAAATTCCTTTCAAAATAAATTTAATTAAAAAAAAATTATTCAAAATAAAAAAAAAAAAATTACTTATTTAGGAGTTTATTTTATGAATTTTTTGGGTAATAACAATAAATTAGACAAATTGGGTATATTTTTAGGGAAAGTAACAATTTAACTTGAACTTGTCCCAAACCAACAACATAAACTTTGAAATTTCATAATTGTAGTCATAATAGCCCATTCAAAAAGAATAACAAAGGTTATGATCATTCTACATTTCATTCTCAAATACTAACAAGATAAACAAACTCCATTGAAAAAATAAATGATCCTCTTTCAAACTCTAATTTTATTTCTGGCCAGATGTATTTTGATAGCAAGAAATATAATTCTAGTATTTAAAAATTCATAGAGCAAAATATGTAAAATTAGGAAAAGAAGTGGAGATCTTAAATAAATTGGAATTTAAGAAGTAATGTAAACACATGGTGAAATATTCTTATGCATAACAAGATGGAAGTTTAATAAATGAAGAACTAAAAAATAAGTCAGAAATTGAAGCAACTTATCTCATAGAAACAAAGTGGTTGGGAAAATACTTAAACCTAAAGATAGATTGATCCATGTAAGGGTAACTTGTGTTTACCATAAATTTGCTATATTGAGTGAATATTTGAGCTTAAAAGGGAAAATAATATTTATAAACGAGGGCCTCATTTCAATAGGCCATGTTGAGTGAAGGAAAGAGGCTCCAAAAGTAAAGGAAGCTAGAAAGGAAGGAAAATACACAATAAATAGAAGGAAGAAATTTATTATTAAGGATAAATACATGGATGATAATATTAAATTAGAATTTGGAACACTCTTGATCCTTTTTTGGAACTATTATGACATTCCATGGCATAGGGTTCCACAAGTTTGATCTCAAGTGAAATTGATACTACTTTTCTAGTTGAAAAATGGTAGCATAGTGAGTCTAAGTTTGCTTACACAATAGATTCATCTTGTCATAGGCATGGGACAAGATATGCTTTGACATATTAATTGCAAGAATAATTTTTTTATATAAAAAATAATTTTTTTCTCACATTCGACTTCGTAAGATTTACCCCCTCTATCAATACATTTGAATAGAAATTATTGACAATAATGATTAAAGGATTTATATTTCAATTTTTTGTTTCATGCTTATAAATTCTAAATTTTTTAAGAAAAAAATTAGATACAAATTGTCCTTACAATACCCTAGAACAAGATATCCACAACATGAAGAATGAAGGTAATATCCTCCTAGTAGGAGACTTTAATTCTAGAACTACAACTAACCAAGGTATTATTCTAAGAAATGAGTGCAACCCTAATCCTTTGTGGATATAAGGGGACCTTTTTTTAGCTAGTAGATAAAAAAGAAACACTAAATATATGACAAAAAAATTATTCGGTATTGAGCTAGTCAAACTTTGCAGTTTTCAAGACTTGATAAAATGCAATGGCATAATCAAGTGGCCAAATACCAACCAACTCCCTTGCATTCATCATCTTGACGATAGTGTCATGGATTATGTGATATTATATATCCCTATTTCTAACCAAATAGTAAATTTTTACATCTTAAATCACCATGATATTGACTCTGATCATATACATTTAACTATATTATAAGCATTTCCATGCACAAATGCCCTATTTAGGAGAATTTTGAAAATTAAAGGCACTTAATTTTTGAAAAAAATGAATTTGATCTCTTATTTGAGGATTTAAATAGAGATTTAAACCTAAGGAATTATAAAGACGACATTGAAAACCATTATCATAATTTTCTTACACGCCTATCCACTTCCATTCAGAAATTTCTTATCAAGGTCTCATATAAAAATAATAATAAAAAAACCAACGTTTGGTATGATAAGGCACGTATAATTTCTCGAAACGAAACTAGGAATTCTCTAAAAAAAATTTTAAATCTTGATAAGTTAAAAATAAAAATGCCCCATATTAAAAGGAAGAAAATATAATATACAATTAAAACTAAATAAAAATAATTATACCTAACTAAATTAGATTCTAGTAAGCTTTCAAAGAAAAATATAATTCATAAAAATAAATGAACTAATATGATTCCCTTGAAGATTAGGAATTACTACCTTAAAAATCTCTATGAATCACCTAATTCCATCAACATAATTTTGAATGTGCTTATAAAGTATGATATATTTTCTTAGGAAGACATTGAGTTTCGGGTTAAGTTGTTCGCAACTAGGAAGGATAAAGACATTAAGGGCTATCAAGCTGAAATTTTGAAAATATGAGGGCTTATATTTATCTTTCGCATACAAAATCTATTTAATTTGGCATTGAAGCAAGGATTCCCTAAGCCTCAGATGTAGAGCCTCATTCTATCGATTTTTAAAATTCGGTATAAATCATTCTCTCTAGTTATAGGAACATTATGATTAACCCAATTTTTTGGAAGCTATACGAAATTATTTTGGAAAATAAGATTAGCCTATGGCTCGAAAGCCATGTTACAAGAGAAAAATGAAAACCTAGGTTTAGGATATCATTCAATTTTTAACCACCCTTCTTTTCTTAGGGTCATTGTGTAGGACTATCATAATGATAAAATTTACCTCTTTTCTTTTTTCATTGACTTTAGAAAACCTTTTCACATCGTTCTTAGGTCAATGTTATGGAATATTATGGAAGAGATAATATTTCCTCTTGAGTTGATGGTTTTTGTGAAAATATTATTAGGACCACTAAGGGTTGGTTAGAATAAAATTACTGCAATATAAGATTCATGCAAGGGTATCCCATGTCCCATACCCTTTTTCCCATATACATTGATAAGCTAGAAGAGTGTTTGGAGGATGTAGATTTTGTTGGCCCCATCCTCACTCTTTTAGTCATATATATTCTCCTTTATGAGGATGATACTTTTATTCTAGTGTGAGGTCCTTACAATATTGCCAAGAAACTAAGAATCCTCTAATATTAATGTTCCAATAGAGGCATGATTGATAATACTCATAGAATAAAATTATTATAGTCATGTCCAAAGAGATCACAAATACTTTCAAATATGACAACAACAACTTAGAAAAAATTCCTTTATACAAATATCTTTAAATCAATATTCCTTACAAGATCAATTAGAATTATGGAATTGAGAGGAGGATAAGTGCAATATGGAATGTTTTATAGTCTTGAAAATAATTATAAGTAAGAAAACTGTTAGATATAGGATAAAAGGAAAGTTCTCCTTTAAACTCTCGCCACCTATTTTATATCATATGGATGTGATATTTGGGGGTTTATTATCCTTAGAGGGTCTTGGAGAAATATAGAAAAAAATGAAAAGAAGTTTATAACCTATAATATCAAGATTGAAGGGAATGCACCCTATCATATCCTCCTCATTGAAGTAAGTTTTTCCCCCATTGACAACATGGGTATGACTGAGAATATTATGTATAAAAAGAAGTTAAATTTTTTTTAATACAATAGGATTCCTAAAATTTCTTCTAACTCTAGTGAAAACCATCACATTTGGCTCCAGTAGGGATGTCTTAAGGATGGCTAGTCTTGGATAGAGCATTAGGGGATAAAGGAGGAGATCATTTTTTAGAATAAAGATACTATTAAAAATAGTATTATGTCAAATAAAGTTTTACGACGAAAAAGGAAATTGAGATTTTATAAGGAGGTGATCAACACAAATCTTGAAATAAAAAAATATCTCTTACTTAGCTAGTGTAAAACATAAGATAAACATTGCTAAAATAATAACAAATTTTGCAGAGCTCCATAGCGAAACTATGGCATTGGTAATTTACCAAAACGCCATAGATTAACAGATTATGTCACCTTTGTGATACTAGGAGGGTTGAAGATGAAAATAAATTTCTCTTATATTTCCCAACATATTGTTACATTAGATGTTAAATTCAAAATATTTTCCACACCGCCAACCTTCTTGATATTTTAACTCAATAAAACTATGGTGATCTTAGAATGTTTCTTTTGAGCATAGAATTAATATTCTAAGCAATTCCAAGTAATATTTTATATTCTAGGTCCTATAAACCATTTTAATCTTAATAGATGTGAATAATCATCTACATTATTTTTATCATATTAAGAATATTGAAAACAAAAAACACTTCTTCTCCAATTATTGGATATATAATTAACAAATTCAATTTTAAAAAATGTTCATCATAATTAAAATAATAATTCATATATTAATTCAACTATAGTTAATAAATAGAACATAATGTTATTAACTACTTTTATATTAAATTTTATATGATAAACATGATAATATCAAATTGGAATTTTTTTCCTGTAATGACATTAATAGCTACGAATAGTTAAATGAATGTAAGGGTATTGTAATTTGTTAAGTTTTTTTTCAAGAGTAAAATACTTATATATTTAAGAAAGAGAATATATACATAGGTACTTGGTCTATCTGTTGCGCTAAATAGATTTTTGATAGTTATATCATCTTTCTACATATGAGAAACAAAATACATTTAAAAATATAGCCTCTTGCTTCAGGTTTTCAGCTAGTACAGAATATGGGATAAGGTTAAAATTACATGAGATAAATGCATGCTTCTGACTACAATAGAAAAAAATATGTGTTTATAAGTGAAAATCATGGAATTAATGTCTTTACCATTGTAAAAAATGGAGACCTACAGATCCATGGGGGATCCGGTGCTTATTTTGATACTGCATGTTTATTTCATTCAAAGTTGTAGACAATTGTTGAATTTATTGTAATATGTGAACAAATCCAACATTTTTAATGATGGATCTTCCATTGTCCCAATTGATAACTATTTTGTAGTCGTGAGGACTTCCAACTTGGAGATTATTTTTTGTCTTTGTTAATTCTAGGAGGACATAAAATCCTATAAATTTTTCTTTGTTGTTGGAACCTCCTCCTGGAGTGTTAATTTCATATGTGAAGTGGGATTTATTGAAATATATGAAAGCACAAAATCTGCATCACTGGGAAGTATCCTTGACTACCTCCATTGAATCGACCCCATGGAATTTTATAATTTTTTTCTAGCATCTAAGGGGCACATTATGGAGAATATTTTTGTTCAATTATGTGTTTTTTGGCTAGAGAAATTATTTTTGAGGCACACATATTCAAGGTGACCTCCTTAATTTTAAAAATAAGGAATTGTGTGCATGCTAGATGTTGTATATTAAGATACAAGGTAGGCTAGAGAGAGAAAACATAGGCTTGTCCATGATCCATTATCTAAAGTTGCTTTATATAGAAGAGGCAAGGAGCTTGGATTTGCAAGGAGATTAAATTTGTATGAGGGAGATGATATAGGAAACAAGTGATAACCTATCAAATATATGGAGAGTTTATTTAGATTGGGACTTGCATGAAGCACATACACTTGGACCTTGTCATCCCTAGTTGGAGAGAACTTCCCAAGTGAGTATTTTGGTGGTGATAGTAAGTGAGGATGTGATTTTGGATTTTGATCAGGCACTCACCTTCCAAATTGTCTTCCACCACCAGTAAATGGGTCCATTGAAGGAGTCCCCGAACCAAGATTTTTCTCCCATTTTAGTATTAAAAGCACTAGTTGAATGGTTCCTAGACCAACACAGAAAATTGGGGGTGTCTGGTTTGAGAATAATGAATTTATATGTTAACTAGTATATTTAATGGTGAAATTCATTTAACATATCTTCTTCTAGACCAAGAAATTGATTTGATTTCCACCTTGTTGAGACAGAAGGTTGTGGTAGATGCATTCTTGTGTTTAAGAGGTGGATGATTTTTTTTTCCTTAAATATTTGGAGAAGGGAAGGAAATAAAGGTGAATTGATTTCTTGTGCCCATCCACATATACTACATGATCTATATTTTTGTTCCAACCTCTATACTCTAGGTTATACATTTTCACACCAACATAAAAGGTGACACCATTTATTTCCACACTGTTTATTGTTTTTTAAGCAATTGAAACTAGTTGATTATTGAATTTCCATTAAGATATTTACAAACTATAATTTTTTCCATATTGTATTACTAGTCAATATTCTCCATATTTTTTTTCTATCTTGGAGCTTCATGAAAACCAAGGACCATTTAACCAAATCCGTCACTTGTTTGGTTTGGAAATTGTCCAAAGAAATTTGTAGATGATTATATCCTTGACTACCTCCATTGAATCGACCCCATGGAATTTTATAATTTTTTTCTAGCATCCAAGGGGCACATTATGGAGAATATTTTTGTTCAATTATGTGTTTTTTGGGTAGAGAAATTATTTTTGAGGCACACATATTCAAGGTGACCTCCTTAATTTTGAAAATAAGGAATTGTGTGCATGCTAGATGTTGTATATTAAGATACAAGGTAGGTTAGAGAGAGAAAACATAGGCTTGTCCATGATCCATTATCTAAAGTTGCTTTATATAGAAGAGGAAAGGAGCTTGGATTTGCAAGGAGATTAAATTTGTATGAGGGAGATGATATAGGAAACAAGTGATAACCTATAAAATATATGGAGAGTTTATTTAGATTGGGACTTGCATAAAGAACATACACTTGGACCTTGTCGTCCCTAGTTGGAGAGAACTTCCCAAGTGAGTATTTTGGTGGTGATAGTAAGTGAGGATGTGATTTTGGATTTTGATCAGGCACTCACCTTCCAAATTGTCTTCCACCACCAGTAAATGGGCCCATTGAAGGAGTCCCCGAACCAAGCTTTTTCTCCCATTTTAGTATTAAAAGCACTAGTTGAATGGTTCCTAGACCAACACAGAAAATTGGGGGTGTCTGGTTTGAGAATAATGAAGTTATATGTTAACTAGTATATTTAATGGTGAAATTCATTTAACATATCTTCTTCTAGACCAAGAAATTGATTTGATTTCCACCTTTTTGAGACAGAAGGTTGTGGTAGATGCATTCTTGTGTTTAAGAGGTGGATGATTTTTTTTTCCTTAAATATTTGGAGAAGGGGAGGAAATAAAGGTGAATTGATTTCTTGTGCCCATCCACATATACTACATGATCTATATTTTTGTTCCATCCTCTATACTCTAGGTTATACATTTTCACACCAACATAAAAGGTGACACCATTTATTTCCACACTGTTTATTGTTTTTTAGGCAATTGAAACTAGCTGATTATTGAATTTCCATTCAGATATTTACAAACTATAATTTTTTCCATATTGTATTACTAGTCAATATTCTCCATATCTTTTTTCTATCTTGGAGCTTCATGAAAACCAAGGACCATTTAACCAAATCCATCACTTGTTTGGTTTGGAAATTGTCCAAAGAAATTTGTAGATGATTATATCCTTGACTACCTCCATTGAATCGAATTCCCATGGAATTTTATAATTTTTTCTACATCTAAGGCACATTATGGAGAATATTTTTGTTCAATTATGTGTTTTTGGGTGAGAAATTCTATTTTTAGAGGCACACATATTCAAGGTGACCCCTTAATTTTGAAAAGGAATTGTGTGCATGCTAGATGTCATATATTAAGACAAGCAGGCTAGAGAGAAAACATAGGCTTGTCCATGATCCATTATCTAAAAGTTGCTATATAGAAGAGGATGAGCTTGGATTTGCAAGGAGACAAATGTAGGTTGAGGGAGATGATATAGAAATATGATAAACCTATAAAATATGGAGAGTTTATTTAGGTTGGGACTTGCATAAAGAACATACACTTGACCTTGTCATCCCTAAATGAGAGAACTTCCATGAGCATTTTAAGGTGGTATAGTAAAAGAGGTGATGTGATTTGGATTTTGATCAGTATCTTCCACCTTCCAAATTTTCTTCCACCACCAGTAAATGGGTCCATTGAAGGAGTCCCCGAACCAAGATTTTTCTCCCATTTTAGTATTAAAAGCACTAGTTGAATGGTTCCTAGACCAACACAGAAAATTGGGGGTGTCTAGTTTGAGAATAATGAAGTTATATGTTAACTAGTATATTTAATGGTGAAATTAATTTAACATATCTTCTTCTAGACCAAGAAATTGATTTGATTTCCACCTTGTTGAGACACAAGGTTGTGGTAGATGCATTCTTGTGTTTAAGAGGTGGATGATTTTTTTTTCCTTAAATATTTGGAGAAGGGAAGGAAATAAAGGTGAATTGATTTCTTGTGCCCATCCACATATACTACATGATCTATATTTTTGTTCCATCCTCTATACTCTAGGTTATACATTTTCACACCAACATAAAAGGTGACACCATTTATTTCCACACTATTTATTGTTTTTTAGGCAATTGAAACTAGTTGATTATTGAATTTCCATTAAGATATTTACAAACTATAATTTTTTCCATATTGTATTACTAGTCAATATTCTCCATATCTTTTTTCTATCTTGGAGCTTCATGAAAACCAAGGACCATTTAACCAAATCCATCACTTGTTTGGTTTGGAAATTGTCCAAAGAAATTTGTAGATGATTATACATACATTTTTAAGTATAAATTTTGGTACATAATTGATAGAGAGTTATTATATGGGTATTCCTTCAAGCATTGATTTTAATAGAATGAGATGGCATTGCCAGAGAGAGCAGTCATGAGTTTATATTGTCATCCGAGCTTCATACTTTTCTATAATCCATAACCAATCTACATTTTTATATATTTTTAGATTTAGGTAGAAGCCTAAATATCTGAGGCCTTCCTCCAATGACCTTTCTGTAAAATGAAATGTCTCAATAGTGAGAGACCAAGAAAGTGTTGAGGTGTTAAGAAAAATCAAAGCAGATTTTAATTATTTATGAGCATTCTAGTGGATTTAAAAAAGGATTATAAATTTTTTTTTAGAGCAATTATGTTCCTTCTAGTCCCCCATAGACAAATAAGAACATTGCCTACAAAAAATAGGTGATGAACATGAAATTTCACATAGAAAAATATAGCTTTAATAGAACCTATGGATTTTTGGATGTCCGTAACATTGTTGATGAATTATGCAACCAAAAGGAAAAGTAATAGTGATAGGAGACAACCTTTTTGGATTCCTCTTGCATTTGTGAAGAATTTGGAGGGAGCCTTGTTGTTGATGGATACAAAAGAGATTAATTGTATGCATCCAATAATACAATTGGCATTTGTTAATGGAATTTCGATCTAAATAAGAATTAATCACATGAAAGTTGATTCCACCTTATTGAATTCCTTATATAGGTCCAATTTGAGAAATAAGGCATTGGAGCATGAAGTCTTAGTATGGTGCAACACCACCTACGCAATATTTAGGTCTTCCAAGATGTTTTGGGTTTGTAAGAAAAAAAACATTCATTGGGATGTGAAAATGCTTAAGATGGCTTTGATTCTTTAATTAATGTCCTTTGAGATGAGCTTACATAATGTGTTATAGCATGCTATAATTCGATAATCTGTAAAATGTGTTCCCTATTATGTCTTACAGATAAGAAAGAGGAATGTTGAGTTGATAGAGTCTAGAAAATTTCCCTTCTCCTTGGATTCTTGTACAAATTTGAGGAGATCATCCTTGAGGAGGTCATCAAATCCTAAGTAGAACTCCAATAGAAATCCATCTAGACTGTGGGTTTTAAATATTTTCATTGATCAAAATGAAACAAGTATTTCTGCTTTGGAAACATCTTTATCATATATTTATTCATGTATTTAGTGATAGAAGGAGGAAAATGAGAAATCCAATAAAGAATGTCTTGAATGTGGAACTAGGAGGAGCCTAAAAGAGGGATCGGTATTTATGTTTTCCCACCTTGGATTTCTCCTCTAAGGAGTACAACAAGGCACTTCCATTAGTATCATTTTCCTAGATAGTGTTTCTTTTCTTCCTTTGGTTTGGATATTGGTGGACTAATTTACTGTTTTTATCCCTTGAAGAAAGCCATATAAATTGACTCTTTAGGAACCATCATTGTTATTCCAAGAGTAGTAGAGAGTGGTGCTTCTCTTCAAGGGACCAGATCTCTTATAGGGAGGTTATAATAGGGGATCTAGAAGGTAAGAAAGCATGACAATTTATCAAATCCTTGTGCACCTCCCAAAAATTATTTACCAATTTAGTGTGATGAGCCTTAGCCCATAAGAGAGATGCTCTCTTGATGGAAATTAAATTTACCATGAATAGTTCCATATGTGAATGGTCCTCCCAATTGGAGAGATGATTCTAGGAGGAGTGTATAAGTACATAGTATTCATAATCAATGATATATGAAGTGTTATGCGGGATTTATGGTTGCATAAAAAGTATTTCCCCTAGGTCTACTGACTAACCTAGAACAACAGAGAGAAAATACACGCAATGCTTTCCTTAAAGTAAATAGATGAGGTAATGAATTCTACCTAGAATTTGTTGCATGCTTTGCTCCTTCTTTAGCTTGAATTCTCCAATATTAGCTCCAATTCCAAAAATCATAACCTGTATAGTGAGAAAAAACAAGACAAGAAACTACGGGGCCTATGCAACATCATCGAAGTAATTTATTTAATATATCAACATGGTATTGAAATACATGAAATAACAACATAATATATAGGAAAACAGAGAACTCTTTGCATTAATATAATTGGAGTGAGTTACGACCAAAAATATATGTTGATCTTGTAAAATAGCTCCTCCAAGTTGTCTTGTCCTTTCCTTGTCACAAAGTGCACATCCAATCACCCTAAATGCATGAAAATATGTCTCTCACGACAACAGCATAAGGGTAGAATCACTCTCCAAAATCCAACCCCTTGCATATGGAAGGTTGTAAATAAAGAGGAGTGGGGTAAGTTGGGAGTTATTATCATTTTACCAATATAGGGATTGAGATCCACCTTTGATGGGAGGATGAGATCTAATAATAAGGGATGGAAACTCCAAGATAGCGTAGGATAAGATTTGAATGTTTTATCTGATGTAAATGGTTACAAGGGATCCTAGAAGCTTCTAGAAATGGAGGATTTTGTATTCTCTCACACAGGTGCAAAGGGAAGCAACCTATAGGTGATCAACGCATGCCACCATGGAGCAACCTGTAGGTGAACACATTCCAACAAGTAGCCAGGGAGCGTTGATCCTAAAACTAGCTCAAATGATGCAGTTTCATACAGAAACTCTGGGGAATGAGAGAGGCATGCTTAATTCTTTGTGCAATTATGATGACAAGGGGGAAAAGGATATTGATTGATCCTGTTAAGAGTCCTATTTACCAGATGTGGCAAATTTTCTTATAACATATTTCCCCCTAAAGTGGAAAGTCAGAATTATGAATGATGATTGAAGTTCTTTACCTTGTCACAATTCGGGATTGAGAACAATCGATGAGATTAATCTATTTACAATACATTTATATCATGACATATTTTTCTGGGGGAGGTATACCCATACTCATCACATAAGCTAGCAACACATGTAGAATGATCAAAATACATGTCCATAGATGACAACTAGTGGACCCATCACTGGATGATTGTCTATATGATAATGGCCATCATACATTGTAATCTCTGTATAACTCCTGAAATTGCAACCCAGATGGATGAAACTAGGTCTAGGTTATTCTATATCACTCACACGAACAAATCAATGTATGCATAGAACCATGTGAATGAATGAGCTAAGGTCAAACATGGTAGAAATGATCTAATTTCTAGTTGATGATCTAAGTCATTAGATGCGAGAGAAACCGCTAATGATGTTAATGGATCTCAAGGTACTATAGTAAAATTTGTATGTTGTGAATAAATGAGTTGATGTTGAACACCACACATAGTCTTTTATTCAAAGGCAAATGATATAGACCTATCACCGAGAGTGAGGAAACTTGTCATTTATGTATTCAAGAACTAAGATATCAAAAGGTTGTTTCTAAGTCAACTTCCTGGACAATGTTCTGATGCCAATAGGAAGTGACCTATCGCAGGAGGGCCTTGATGTCTCCCCCATCAACGACACGAATCGGGTACCATGACTGAGACATAATGATGTTGATATGGAACAGGATCAGAAAATGAAAACATGGAATTAAGGCTTAAGAATATTGTAATGGATATCAATTGAATGAATTCTCTTGAACACATCGAAAACACTGAATGGAGTTGGTAGAATTGACTTAAAACCTAAATGGGGATTTTTAAAATATATGATGAACCAAAATACAAGCAGATTACCCAACCCAATGGTCAGGGAGATGAAGTGGAAGAGTGTTGTTTTTAAGAGCGACTTGCTACCATTAGAAAATGGAGAACCTTTTTTTCCCCAATTTCCCCAACCATACTGGTCATTAACTCTATATTATTAACAAGTTTGAGGAGGATAACATATTCTTAATCTGTAAGTTCACCTTTCAAATGAATACCTTTGAGTATATTTAACAAACCATGAGAAGGAGTGGTTTGTCCCTGTCATGTTAGACAATTCCATTATATTTTTATGTTTTAACGATTCAAGCGAAGGTAAAACTCAATATCTTTTTCATTTTTAGAGATGTTGAAAAAGAGGCAAAAAATAAAACTCCAAATGTCCCTTTTCGTAGATATTCTCTCGAGTCTAAAAAGGTAGAAAAAAATAATCAAGAGAACCTCTTAGTCATGTTAGACTAAGGTATTCATTTTTGGAAAATAGTCGATCTCAGTCCAGAAAAGTATTAAACTTATACTGAGTAGATTTATTTTCATTTACTTTAACAAGTTCAAAAAGACAACTATTCAATAATGTTTTCATATTTTGGGAGTTTGAAAAGAGCCAAAATAGGAGTCCTCCAAGAGGAACGAGTCGTATAAAGGGTAGCAACTAGTTCCGGTCATGATGGAACTTCTCAGAACTCGTAAAGGTAAATAGGTTGAGTTAATAATACCATTAATCGTAGCATTTCCTCATGAAAGGGTAGAACCAAGTGAAATCATATGACTAGCTAAGCAGATGGTGACAATGGAATGGGAACAAAAAGGCTCGTTTGGAAAAAAAAAGGCAGATAAAAATGGCAATCATGTGGGATAAAAATGAGAATGTTTTCATTTTAACAGAAGCTTGAAACATGGGAAACTATGCTTTAGAATACTTGAAGGTGTTTTCATTTTTTCGTGAGCTTGAAACATGAAAAAAACTACGCTTGGTGATTTGTAAACTATCATCGATATTCCACTGGACAGTTCGTCACAACATATATGATAATATTATATTAAAATTCTAAGATTCTACATTATTACAATTTTATTAAACTTTAAGATCTGTAAATTTCACTGTAATTAGTGCATGCATGCGAATATAAATTATGAAAAAATGTAGAGAATAGAAAATTAAACTCAATAACATATAAGACACAAGATATGCTCTCTAGGAAACACTTTTGGGAGAAAACCCAGTTGGAATGTGAGGCCACTTCGTTGTATTTCTTCTTCTGGAAATATGGTTTAATGTACAAAGAAGTAATGCATGTGGTCCATGGGATACTATACTGCATAGATCCTCTCTCTGTACTCTACCTCCTATCTCTCATGGCTATATTTTCTTAGATATGGAACAAAATTCTCTCGAAAGAATGGAAAATGCCTCTCCCTCCTATTTGTCCAGTTATAACACAGCCTGATAGCCTACTAGTGGTTAATTTTGATGACATCAACTCTTAAATAGAGTTACAAAATATACTCCCCTAGAGTATTTTACATCAAAAACACATGAATAGATCCTTTTCCATGAATAATGTGGCCTGATGCGGCAACCTCCCAAACTATAGGTGTGAAAATAGGAAGGTCAACATCTGAGTGTCATAACTTTTGCATACTTGCTCTGATTGATGCACTTCTTGTGTCGTTGGAAATATATCTATGTGTAGAATGACATGAAAAGGAGTGGGCTAAAGAGGAATTTTTTACCCTAAATAATTTTTTTTTGACTCCTAAAAACTCTCCTGGAAGGTTTCAGACCCTGTTTCACCAAACTAAGTTCTGCCAGTAAAAACGTTCCCGTGAGCTTTTTCCTCCACTTTTTCCACTTTAAATGCATAGATATGGATGAAAAAATATATAATGATCCAATTCAAATAACTTGGAATTGGTTTCACTTTTACACAAGCTTGAAATGAAGACAAACTAAGATTAAAATAAATTTTCATACCCCCAGCATAATGAATCAATTCAAGAGGTACATTCCCCCCCAAGATTCATTTCATTCACCTAAGTAGACTACCAGTTGCTAACAGGTGGATGGAATGAAGGTTTATTTATGATATCAAGTGAAATACTTGAATGGGAATTTACGAGATCTATTCAAAGACTATTATTGGAAGGGGACTTGTTTCATTTTTTAACGAACTTGACACGGCAAAAGAACTATGATTGTTTCATATTTATGCAAGATTAAAATGTAGAGGAAAATATTTCATTTTTTAATGAGGTTTACATAGTAAAATAACTATCCTCATAATATCTTGTTTCATTTTTTAACGAGCTTGACACAAAACAAGGAACTCTACTCAAAGGATCTTGTTTCATTTTTTTAACGAGCTTGGTAGAATAAAAGGAACTCAGCTATGAAATCATATCATTTGCTCCAAGAGACCATGGCTTCCAAGAGATTCTCATCATATCAGAGAACATTGCTCTATAAGGTATCAAAGGATCCAATGGAAATATTAGACTCAAAGACCCCGAGTAAATGATGCACCATATGACCTACTAGATCATCACTAGATGTGGGCATGGAACAGGTTTCCATGCAATTAATTTGTGGCGAGGAAGAAACTAATTGCATATAAGGACCATTTAGATAAGCTGGTTGATTTGGATTCATATTAGGATAAATGAATGAAATTTGATCAATGGTCACCATTCTTCCTTCATGTGGCAAACACATCACACAAAATATTGAAGAGACAAGAGTTCCCGTGACATAAACATAGTCACACCCAAGGAGTAAACTAAAATACAAAGGTACTTGCACTACAATCACATCAATATAGAAAATATTTCCTCCCAAATTAATAGGCAACGTAGGAGGGATCCCTAACGGTCGACTGGTTCATCTATTAAAATGTAACAAATTCTAGGTAATAGGAACAAGTTGCAAAGAACCTAAAGCTTACTAAGTAGTTGAGGATAAAATACAAATAGGAGCTCCTTCATCTATGATTGTGCAAGGTACGACCACATTGTAATATTTTACTATGATCTGGAAGGGAACATAAGGAGGAATATAATATATTTCCACTCGACTCCAATCAAAGGAAGTGACCATACTACTTGGAGGGGGTATCGTGGGAATGGGATAACTACTCCCTTAAATTATGGGAATGGGAGAATTATTCCCCTGTATCATGGGAACGATAGGATTTCCCCCAACTTCATTGGAATCTGAAGAAACAAGAATAAATTGAGCAGTATGAATTTCACTCTCTTCGGTGTTAGTGTTAGTATTTTCATACTGCCATTAATGATCAAAAATCCTCTTTTCATATCACTTTAAGGGTCCCACTGAGAAATTTTTTATCATTCCACTAGGTCATGCAAAAAATTAGTCATTGATGGTAACCCCAGTCCAAAAACATCACTCTTCCCTAAATGTGATTAGTTGCTAGCATATTTTCATACCTTTTTGACTGTACATCATCCATAAAGTCAATTTTATCATGCCATTTGCATCATTCATGACTTCATCATGTCATCTTAAAATTTAGTCCTTCAAGGTCTCATTATATCTTTTAGGGTTTTTCAAGGTTTCATTAGGTCATTAGGGTTTACAAAGTCCAATAAAACTCCATTTCATTGCATAAGACCAACAAGTAGAGAGTGATCAATAAAATTCTCTTCACCGTGTGAATATGATTTGTAAATAAAAATACTTATTTCATCATACAATTTTGAATTAAATGTAAGTTTTTATATTTTCATAAAGCAATTTTATGTCTTTCAAATGTAATAAGTACAAGGTTCCCAAGCTGCCAACCCAAGGTTTCACATGTCAAAAGCATCAAAATTTCAAATCCTAGTGTTCTCTAAGCTCATCATATAATCAGATGTCAAAGAAAAAATTCACATGCATAGGTACAATGTCAAAGTTCAAAGATGAATGTGAAGAAAGTAAAATGGGTCCATGGAGCTAATTCATTCAATCTATCAAGTATGCAGGCCATTACAACATCAAAGAGGCACTCATTTTCTCTCTAATTCATCAATATCACCCTCACCTACACTCCATATACATCCCCTAAACTTTTCCCATGCCCATTTCTCTCATTTCGCTCACTTTCCTACAAACCCTAGCCTATTGCTACACTTTTGACACCTTCCTAGGTTAGGGTCTTTTTTCTCCCTTTTGGACCCCTTCCCCACACTAATTTCTAGAAATTCCACCTCTTCACACTCTCTAACATCTGTCCCTATCCCAAAAAATTACCCCAAGAATTTAGACAGCCCTTAACCCCTTCATTCCTCTCCCTCTACAAGATCCTCTGTTTTCCCTGCACTTCTAGAGTAACTTTAGGAAAATCATTTTTTCTACCTCATGGAATGTCCAATTGACTTTCTTGATAAGTAAAATGACAACTAGACTGGAGGATATTTCCAATTAGCTATCATTTGCTCAATTTAGATTTTATGAAGCCTATAAAATTTTCCTGCAAGTGCACACTTCATTTTTGCACCCTCATTCTGCACTTTTTGACTAGTATTGGGAGAATTGATTTTTTGTGGGGATATACTTGATAATTTTAAGTGCTTTATAGGTCCATTGTGTAGCCAATATAGAGATATTTCCAATGAGCTATCTCGAGTGAAATTTGGATGTTGGGAGGGCCTTAAAAATTGTCCTTCACGATGGAACCATGTGCTTGTGTGTTTTACTACGTGTTTCCTCTTGGCGCTACATGTCTATGTGTTGTGTTGTGTGTTTCCTCTTGGCACTGAGCGCCTGCTTTATGCTCTAGGTGTTTGCCAAATTTCTACAAAAATATCCTAAATTCATGCAAATTTCCTCTTAACTTTATCAAATGTTCCCACCTTCTCTTAGAAAATAAGTAAGACACATTTGTACCTTCCTTTCATTCCTCAAAGAGAAATTTTCATGGTGTTTGAATTTTTATGAAAAATTTGAAGTGTTCCTAAGCTACAAGCCCTAATTTCATTCCCTCATTCCCAATTTGATTCCCTAGCACTTTCATTCCCTTCCCACATCATAAGTTACCCTATCGTCACTCCCTATATCATAATCCCCTTTCCCTAAGCCCTTTTCCTTTGAAACCCTAAGACCTAGGCTACTCATTTTCCTAGGCTCCCAAAATCCCTAACCTGTACTAAAATTCCCTATCCTAAATCCCTTATCACTACTATTCCCTGTCACCTCCCTCATTTCATAAACCATTTCCCCCATCTCCCTAATTTTTTCCATCCCATTCCCCACTCCCTAAACCTACATTTCACTCCCATTTCATCTCCCTAGAGTTTCTAGACTTACACACAATGGAGGAAAACAAATACTACATGCAACACTAGGAGGATAGGAAAGAGGAGGAATACAAAAAACAGAGAATGACATACAAAGGAGGATGTAAAAAGACTACTGCAAGAGATGAAATGACAAGGGAAAAGCTTAGACAAGCCAATGGAAAAATTGGGGCTTTTACCATGCAAGAAGAGGAAAGCAAGCTTGACTATTGGCTGAAGCCTCACTTCATACCTAGCCACATCATCAACATCAAATTATTAAATTTTGAGGATTTTTGGGTAAATTTTTGAAGTTTTTGTGATTTTTTGCAAACCCTGAACAATCTTGTGACAGCTAGATTGTCAAACGCACAGTGCCTTAGGTGTTATGCTCTTTTTCAAGGAACTTTTTGGCTAAAATAAGACCACCAAAGGATTCATAATGATGAATACATGCAAGAAAACCACTTTTCTAGCCTTGTATGGTCCAAATTAAAGATGAAAAAGGAAAAAAAACACCCAAAAAATCATGTTTCTGCCCAATTTTCTATCTATATGTTGCGCACTGAGCATTCTTGGGAGAATCAATTTTTGACAGGTTAAATCAAGTCCATTCTTCAAACTAAATGAATATTTCGTGTAATATTCCCAAATGGGGAAATTAGCAATATAAGCACAAAAAATGCATATTTCATAAATATATGATCTAATAATCAATAACAACCCATAGATCCATTGGTTTGTTCAATATAGGAGCAAATCCAAAATGAGATCAAAAACAAATCATGATAGGTGAGTTAAACAAGTCTCCCACACTCGGAATAGCCCAAAAACAATGCAACCCCAAAAATACTGCAACACAAAAATACTGCTACAAGTGACAGCATAGTCTAATGAGGGTTTATACTCAGAAATTATAGAGACAAATAGATATTTTGTTATATTAATCAATAATGCTCAAAAACTGAGATCTTGTTTCCTTTATACAAATCCAAGAGAATCGGGAAGGGTTTCTGGAAATACACCCAAATACAAATGATGATCTATAGCCCTAGGACTGAAGAGTCACTAAAAATTAAAGTTCATGAAGATATAAGGCTGAAATAATATAGATCTAATGTAGATCTTCTCAAAGGTCTCCTCCAATGAAAGGCTAAACCCTTCAATCACAGGAAAACACTCCAAAAGAGCCACAAGACCCCTCACTGAAACTGCCCTCCAAAATAACACAATTCCCAGCTGAAACTACACTGTAAATGATGGGGATAAGTTGGCCTGATGCCAAAGATCTGAAATGTGCACAATAACCCTCCAAACTGATCTCCCAAGAGAAGGAATCCTTCTTCTTATGAGAAACTAGCTCAGAAAGTGGGTTTCTCAACCCTCCACTGCAACACCCTACAACACAACACAATTTTCTGCAGACACTGCGTTGTAGCTGAAGACTCAAGCTTGGCCATAATTTTGGATGTGTGGAATGATAGATCAAGACTCTCCCAAGATGCCTCTCAAGGAAAGAGATAGAATTCCTAAACAAGAATACCTAGTGCTAAACAACACCAACAATCTTAGCTAAACAGTTGAAGAAAGCAAAGTCTAAACAAACATATCAAAATAGTATTCATAAGTTGAATTCATATGGCTGCCATCCTCTTCCCTAAAAACAATGTGAGCCTTCTCACCTTGGGTCCCACTCATTAGGTTTTCCATCATCACCCAATCAATCTCCCTCCAAAACTGTGTTGTGCCATCATTAAAGCCACTCCTCCATAACAACGTTGTTTGATTTGGTCAAGATTAACCTCTTCGACCTGCTCCAGCCCCTTTTCACACCTAAGGGTCTTCAATCCAGCTTTATTTAACTAACTAAGATAATCCACATTCATACTGGTTGTCTCAATTGATGGTTCACTCCCTCCATTCCATTTCTGTTGACTTGGTCAAACTTGGCCTTGTCTTTATGCATTAGCCCTTGTTCACACATGAGAGTGTTTTATCCAAATATGAATATGATCCCCTTTCACATTAAGATGGGTTTTATTGCTACTAGAAATATTTATGGGCCTCCCTACCCATTTATTTATCTAACTACCTATTAAGAGAAAAATTAATATTCCAATTAGCTACATGCTAATTTAGGAATATTACAGTCCTCCCCTACCAAATGTTGCTTGTCCTCAAGAAATTACAAGGGTATAACTAAAGATTCTCCTCTCCTCCTCCTGTAGCATCCTCATATGATAAACTCCTCCAAGGAACAAGATGTTGTCTCATCAATACATCTCCAAGTTGCCCCTACCAAGTATGTAAGTTAGCTTTTGGTGACCATCCCAAATAGTTATCATCATGTAGAAGTAAAACAACCATGGAGGAAACAGTGTGTTATATAGAGGCCTTCTTGAGGCATTAGATCTGATATATGTTTGGATCTATCATCCCCATGTGAATCTCCCATCCCCAAGCTATCATCCATATAAAATGAGCCACCCTCCAAGATGGTAACTCATGAAAAATCTCCTCCACCTTTGGCTTCTGCAATGTAAGTGGGCTGAATAACTGAAAACGGCAGACAAAATAGCCTACCCCATATTGTCTCTCTCTCCACTTATGATAAGTGTAGAGTAGCTGTTGATTTTAGATTGCAAAAATGTTTCCCTTAAGAGGCAAGAGGAAGAATGGATCTTCAAAGATCCTCTCCATAGAATCATGAATCATGTTGGCCCAATCCATCCCATACAAATTGAATGGTACATAATCACCATGTGGTATCCAAAACATAAAAATGCTGAAGTTTATGTGCAAGTTTGGATGGTACCAATGGTTTTTATAGTGGATACAACATAGTCTTTCCAGCTAGAACATCATGTGGCAATTTTTCCTTCAACAAGTTACTAGTTGTGCATGTTTGCTCATCTACTAGGAGGTAGTAAATGAAATTATATATCAGCCGAGCATAATAATAATAATACCACACTGGCCCAAAGTCATGTAGAGAAGGGTTATCTTCATCATAAATGTTGGTCCTAGAATGACCATGAAACCCAAAGATAATCTTGCCCTCTTGTGGAGAAATGCACTATACATAGATGGTGAGAAGATGAAAATACTTTATGAAATTATAAATAAGTACAAAAGTAAATTTCTTACCATGCATAGTGAGTAGGCTGAATGTGAGGTCCATGGATGAGTCCTCCCATGAGAACCTCCTCATAAAAGTCTGCAAAATGAAGGGATGCATACTCCCCTTGGAACACTCCATCAATAGAAACATATTCCCAAGTGTCATTGATGTTGCCCTTAGTGATAAGGCTCTTGTCACTCCATGACTCCCTTCTTTGACGTGCCACATGCCAAATTCATCCACCATCATGCTTCTATGTGGGGAGATCTCCTTCCTATGTGGAAGTACCTCCTTATCCTCCAATGTTGAAGGCTAGCCTCTTTTAACTTTGATTGTGCCATCCTTTTCTCCTAAAATATCATGCCAAGTATGGGAAAAAAGCTTCCATACTCTCCCAAGATTAGCCAAAGCAACAATAACTCTTTCCAGCCCCTCACACCTCCATCATACAAATCATGAGGTGAAGATATGATGATTGACATGAAGAATGTCATATCAACACAATGCACCCAAACTCCTTGCTGCCATATGATGCAAGTGTCCTACCAAGTTTCCTCCACGAACATACCCTTTGAAGTAGCATATGTCACATGATGGAAAAACTCTTTCAAGAGTAGCCAATGCAGCCAAGCCTCCTACTGCCCTATGTCATAGATATATAGGTGACTCACCAACCTATTTCTTATCAGCCACACCCTGTCACCCAAAAGGGGGTGTCTCCTACAATGCTCCATCTTGGTATTCCTCCAATGGAGAACACCATCCTCCCATATCAAATTTCTACCTTTGCATTTCATGGGATTTTGAAATGCAACCTCTGGGAGATCTCCCAGGGAAGACCCCACAACAATGACCATATTGAATCCATAAGTATTGAAGTATGCTGAAGGAAAAATCTCCTCATAGAGTTGTGCAATGCTCATCAAGAAAGATCCATCACAATGTTGAAAGATAAGAGGACTCTTATGAATCATCTGCTCATCCAATTTCACACAAGTGAAATGGTCATCAGAATGCTCCAGTAATATTTAGGCCCCCAACTCATCACTGATGCTTAATGACAGCGCTGTGGATATCCACAATGGGGTATTTTCTATCTCCTGCTCAAGCTCAATTTTGAACATATAGTTCTGCATAGGATTTTTTAGGACAAAGCTCATCCTATCCTCCAAAAATCCACACCCCAACCCCAAGTGTTGTGTGCATCCCAACAATGACACACTAGGATGATTTTTTAACCCCTACTTGAAGAACTCAAGGTTTCACAGGGCAATGAAAGTCTACTTCTCCAAATCAGCAATATGTTTTGACCCTTGATCATGCAATGGCATATTTCCACAACCCTCCATAATATTTTCTGAAATAACAGAAAGTGGAACTTATGCATACCTTGTTGAAGCTTGGGAACATATTTTATGGCTACAAGAGTTCCTTCCTCCAATGTGTTAGCTCCCCTAACTGTTGATGTTGATGGATGCTCCTTTATAATTGTATCGGTGCTGGTACAAATCTCGTCAAGTGGTGGTGAAGGCTTCTCCTCCTATGATTTCTTCTTGTCAAAATTTTTGATCACCCTTTGAGTGAAATTTGCAAAATCAGTCACTCTTGCATGAGTCAAATGGTTGAACCACCAAATGCTTTCTTCACCCTCAATGTGCAGCACTGCAATCTCAACAACCTCTCTTTCTACCACTGGATGTAGTAGGAAGAATGCATCTAGCTTCCTTGCCCAAGAATTTTATGTACAAGTGGATGATCCATCAAAAGTAGACAATAGAAATATATTTCCCTTCATTCTCCTATTTCTACAAGGTCTCCTTTCTTCTTCAAGCTGAATAAATTGTGGAAGAGTTATATTTTCCTTGAAAGCTCTAGGTTGACACTTATTTTCTACCAGGTATCCACTTAGGATCTCATGTTCCAAGTTCCCTTCATCTGCATGCTTCTTGTCTTCTTCCTCAAAAGAATAGGGCATAGTGTTTTTCTTTGGAGATCTTTGCAACACTGGTTCTTTCTTCTGATAATAGGAGGTACATAGGCCTTCCTCTTCTTGAGACCCTCTAGAGGTCTCTTTACATCTCTCCTTTTTCATCTGCTTAACCTCCTTGGAGAGGCTCTTCATAGATCTGAAAAGTGATAAGACAAAGCTCATTCCTTCCATAATTTTAGATCTCTTATTCTCCTCTTCTTCTTCTTATAGCATATTGGCTGAAAACTCACAGGCTGGGCCAAGATTATGCTCTGATACCACTGTAATATTACCAAATGGGGAAATCAACAACATAAGCACAGAAAATGAATTTTTCAGAAATCTATGATCTAATTATCAGTAACAGCCCATGGATCCATTGGTTTATTCATTATAGAACCTAAATCCAAAATGAGATCAGAAACAAATCATGAGAGGTGATTTAAACAAGTCTCCCACACCCATAATAGCCTAAAAACAATGCAACCCCAGAACTACTGCAACACAGAAATATTGTTACAAGTGACAACTTAGTCTTATGAGGGTTTATAATTAGAAATTATAGAGACAAATAGATCTTTTTTTATACTAATAAATAATGCTCAAAAACTGAAATCTAGTCTCCTTTATAGAAATCCAAGAGAACCCTAGAAGGGTTTCTAGAAATACACCCAAATAAAAATGGTGATCTATAGCCGTAGGACTGAAGATTCACTGCAAACTGAATCTCGTGAATATAAAATGTTTAAATAATATATATCTGATGAATATCTGCTCAAATGTCCCCTCCAATGAAAAGTTGAACCCTTCAATCATAGAAAAACACTCCAAAAGAGCCACAAGACCCCTCGTTGAAACTGCCCTCCAAAATAACGCAATTCCCAGCTGAAACTGCACTATAAATGATGGGGATAAGTTGGTTTAATGCCAAATATCTGAAATATTCACAAGAACACTCCAAACTAGTCTCCCAAGAGAAGGAATCATTCCTCCTATGAGAAACAAGCTCAGAAAGTGGGTTTCTCAACCCTACACTACAACACCCTGCAACACAACACAATATTATGCAGAAACTGCGTTGTATCTAAAGACTGAAGCTTGGCCAAAATTCTAGATGTGTGTAATGATAGATCAGGACTCTCCCAAGAGGCCTCTGAAAGAAAGAGATGGAATTCCTAAACAGGAATACCTAGTGCTAAACAGCACCAGCAATCTTATCTAAACAGCTAAAGAAAGCAAAGTCTAAACAGACATATCAAAATAATACTCATAAGCTAACCTAATATGGCTACCATCCTCTTCCTTATAAAAAATTTGAGCCCTCTCACCTTGGGTCCCACTCATTAGGGTTTCCATCATCACCCAATCAATATCCCTCCAAAACTATGTTGTCCCATCCTTAAAACCACTCCTCCATAACATCGATGTTTGATTTGGTCAAGGTTGACCTCTTCAACCTGCTCTAGCCCCTTTTCACATCTAAGGGTCTTCAATTCATCTTTATTTAACTATCTAAGCTAATCCACATTCATACTAGTTGTCTCAATTGATGGTTCACTCCCTCCATTCCATCTTTGTTGACTTGGTCAAACTTGACCTTGTCTTTATGCATTAGCCCTTGTTCACACATGAGGGTGTTTTATCCAGCTATGAATATGATCCCCTTTCACATTAAGAGGGATTTTATTGCTGCTAGAAAGATTTATGGGCCTCCCTACCCATTTATTCATATAACTACTTGTTAAGTGAAAAAATAATATTCCAATTAGCTACATGCTAATTTAGGAATATTACATTTGGAAGGTATACAAGATAAGCTTTCTAACGAGCTATCCTGGGCCCAATTTGGACACAGTGAAGGCACCCAAAATTAGGCTGCAACATGGATGGCGTGTTTGACAAAGGGATGGTGTGTTTGACAGTTGTCTGATAGTTTTGAGTTTTTGTGCAAATTTGACCTCTTATCTTGGGGAATCATGTTTTTACCTCTGTAAATCAATGATGTAAATGTAAATATCATGTTTCTACTATTACCTAGGGTAAATAGACTAGGTTAAAACTCATGATGAGGTGTAATGAATCAGTTTGCAAAAATTTAGGGTTGAGTCACATGGACCACCCTACACTTCAGCTTTTAGCTCAGTCTTTGGTGGAGCTGCTCCTCCTCTCATGGATTCAATCCCTGAGGCTAGGAGGAGTTTTTTTAGGTCTATATCTTTTACTTTTTGACTCATTTTCAAAGGTTGGAATCAGTTGGATGCTATTGTATTGATCAAAGACTTTGTAATCAGTTTGGCCAGAAATTAATGAAGAGTTGTCACTATTTCTTTGGGATACCTGTGGTATAAATTTTTGGAATTTTTTCTTCTCTATTATCATTTGTATGATTTTTTTGTAAGCTCATAAACCATTTCATGTCTATTATATGATAATTTTCAAGTTTATAGGCATAATACATGTTCTTTCATGCTCTGTTTTAGGAAAGTTGTCATAATTTTTCCATTTTCTTTAGTTTAGGAAGAATACATCTCCTATGCTCTTCCTAAATCCTCATTAGTCTTAAAACATCTCACCAAATCACCTTTAATTTTTAAGACTTCTACCTACCTTTCCCCATCGAATGGACAACAATTCTATCTCATTTTCCTTGACCTAGTCCCCTTGACCTAATCCTCATCCAGCAACCCAATCAAAACAAAACAGACCCTTCTGAATTTCATAGTTAGCCTAAAACTTTTCATCCAGCCCTCTTGGCTGTTATTTTTGTGGAGAGAGCCCTCTCCAACTTGGTAGGGTTAGATACCAAGCCAAAATATTGGTCTATGGTTACCTCTGTTGGGATTTATTCTTTAACCTTAGAAATCTGGCGGTATGATAACATTCAAGAAACGTACGATCAATTGAATGTGGAATTGATTCAACCATTTTTTTAATAAATGTTTGGTCAGGAACATACTTATGGGATTCAGATTCAGAGAGAGTAGGATTAAATGGATTTGTATTCTTATCAATCACTTCATCAACTAGTGGATTATTGGGAGAAATATTTTGGTAACCAGGTGGAATTCGTGGTTGAGAAGTTGTAAGGTTTTGCAGGAATTTTGAGGCTTAATCCATATAAGTACAAAGGTGAATAGGATGATTCCCTTCACATAACTTACATGGAAATTTGACTTTACAATTTTTCCCATGGACCTTACTATCAGTAGTCGATGGTTCATCACCAACATGATCTCCAGGGGTTGATGAAAAAGGTTGATGTGAGCCTGTAGACTACACTTCTAATATATTGGGAATACCAGGACAGTCTCTAAGAAGGTGGTCACCCTTACATAATTTTCAAGGGAATTTTATTTTTCAGGGTTGATTGGAAGATTTACCCATACTATTTTCATGGGTATAAATGGCCTCTTCTTTGTGCGCTTGCTTATTTTTCTTCTTCTTCGTTGTCCTTTTCTTCTTATTCTTATCTTTCTGGTTACTAGAATCAGGACTTTTGCCAGATGAGGATGTCGAAAGGTTTGAAGAAACAATAGATGAATAAAGAAAAGGGTCAACTTTAGGATCAACATGAGGTTGATAGTGTTTAGGTGGAGGAGAAATCGGTTGAGGAGAAGTTTGGAAATTCGAAACCATAGGGGTCGAAAACAACCAAATTGGGAAACCAATGGTAAATCCAGGAAGGGACAAAGTTTCCATATAAGGAGCACCAATATTTCCAAAAGAAAAAAAAGGACCAAGATTCCCATCAAAGTATTTTCCTTGCTTGGTGGACTCAGGACCTATTTCCATTAGTCTCCACCTAAAATCCACTGAGGAGTTGTTCCACGGATAGGATGTTATTTTGCGGTCAATTAATTGATTTTCGAAATTAACATCAAAAATAAATCAAATATGGTAATATAGGCATAAATTTTTGTGAAGAAAATTTGAACTGGAATATACACCTTAGTGAACCAAGGACTTAATGTATGATAGCCAATCTCCCTGAATTTTGTGTTCGGTTTATCAAAGTATACAAGGCATCTAACTCAGTTACCTAGAGTGAGGATATCAACCTATAAGGAAATCCCAAAATATACTCGACGGTACATGGGAGTGCAGTCCATAGTAGTGCTATCTAATGTGTAAATGTTCGATGAGAGCATTCCCTTATATTTTTCATACATGGAGCGCCATCTGATATACCCGAAGGTACGTGGAGAACGACCTAATACACTTACTAACGTGGAATGAGATATCACCCCTGGAATGAAACGCTGGAAAAAAAAATGACAACTCTTATGTTTAAAGACATCGGAACACATATCTAACCTGGACCTCTATTTGTGTCATTAAGCTTCAAATTCTCCTTAGGTTAATTGAAGTTAATTTTAGAGTTTATCTTGAACTAGATTTTAGTTTCAAGGCTAAAAAATTGATATCACCTGAACACGCCTATGATGCAACTAACATGACAGAAATTAACTTTCTTCATTTTAAGTGAAACCTATATAGTGTAGGGAAGATGTGCAAATAATGATGCAACAATAAAATATGCAGCAAACAAGATCTTCCTTGCTAGATCTTTCAATTTCACTATTACAATTCAATTCAAAGCATTAAATTATTATAAACCATGCAATGTAATCTATCCATGATTCCTTTGAAAACTATGAAAATGTAATCTATGCACAATTACTTTTCCTACTGTGAAAATGAGAATTATAACTATGAAAATGTGATATATGCAAGAGAATTATTCAAAAAAAACACAAGAGGATTCAAACTCAAATTCGGTGAAAACTTCAAACATAAAAGGAAATTAACACTCATACACAGTTTCCCACTAGGGAATTCCAATTTCACACACAAAACCCTAGATTCCAATACAAAAAAAATTATTTTCAACACACTTAATTTTTGAAATGAGGAAAACTAAGATGCAAAAGTTTAATCACCAATTCAAATGCACTTTTCTGAATGAGGACTAGAAAACCAATTCATCCAAGAAATCAATGACAAAATGAAATCAGTTTGCAAGCGACCTAATGATAAAAAAAAAAGAAAAATAAAAATCAATCCTTACCAAAGGAAATAAAACACAAGTGAAAATTGAATGGAGGATTTTGAGAGACCACAAGACACTCAAGACTCAGGGAAGGTTAGCTGGAAGTAGGTGGATCAAAGAGAAAATAAAAAACAAGATAAAAGTTTGTGAAAAAATAAGGGCCAACACTGGGGTAGAAGAGGGACCAGTGCTTTGAAACACATGTACAGAGAGGGCTCATGTGGGGTGAAATGCTCTGTCATAGGCATAAAGGGTACGTTGGTCGAGGGATAGAGTATTCCAACAAAAAATTTCAAATGAGACTCAATGAAATCACTTCCTCAGTCTCTTATTGGCTGGTTAAGGCATAAAAATTCTATTAAAGAGGTAACAAAACACAATGGACAAAGAAACCACCAAGGGAATACATCGTTCCCCAAAGAAGTCTCCAAGTTGTTATGCGATATTTCTGATTGTAGACAAAATTATGTCCCCTAGGTCTTGTGGATAACCTAGAACAACAGAGAGGTAAGGAACCCGATTCTTTCCTTGAAGTAAATAGATTACAGAATGAAGCCTACCTACAATATGTTGCATTCATTACTCCTTCTTTAGCTTGGATGCTCCAATATTAGCTCCAATTTCCCAAATTAGAACCTACACAATGAGACAACACAAGCTAAGAAACTATGTGATCTATGCAACATCATCTAAGTACTTTATTAAATACATCAACATGGTATTCAAATACATGAAATAAAAACATCATATATATTAAAAAAAATAATTCTTTGCATTAATATAAATGGAGCGAGTTACAACCAAAAACAGATGTTGATCTTGAAGAAGAGATCATCGAAGTTGTCTTTTCCTTTCCTTGTAAGAAAGTGCACCTCTAGTCACCATAAATGCTTTAAATCATGTCTCTCACAATAGCAGTGTAAGGGTAGAATCCTTAGCACATTTTCCCTAAATTCTAATGGCCAAAATGTCGCTCTTACGACACATAGGCAGCCCAAGAGCGACATTTTGAGGTGAGCCAAAATGTGGTTTCTCCTCACGTCGGACTTTCGATGCTTGACTTAAATGTCGGTAGAGCCACGCTAGCTCCAAAGTTTTAAATTGGTGTCACACTTTTGACGTTTATTGAAGCATCGTAGTTTTGACGTGATAAAGTGTCACTATTCCGACGCCCTCAAACATTTCTGGTCATTGCCTCTAAACATCGCTAGTCCGATGCCTCCAAACGTCGCTAGTCCGATGCCGCCATATGTTCGTCACAGGACCGATGTGACTAAATATAATCACAAGACTAATGGTATTTAAACATCATAGTACCGATGGAAAAAAACACAAAATAATGGTGGACAATTTATGTTAGAATACCGGCGGTAGTGGAACATCGCAATACTGATGGCAATAATCGCAAATGTAAAAAAAAAATGTTGCAAACCAATTTCCAATAATGTTTTGTTTCCATTTTATTACTACATGAGCTTTATTGGGGTATATTATGCTAGATTCACTTCATCGAAAGTTAATTTCACCAAATCACTCTTCCCTTACACTCAGCCTATATAAGAAGTTGCATTTTTTTAAATATTGAAAACATATTGAGAACGTAAATAATATCTTATTAAAACTTGAGAGTCAATATTATGTTGGGTGGTTCAACAAATCCCTGCAATTTTCATTCAACCAGTTTTCAGAACTTTATTTGATTTACAACTCTCAAAACTTTTCTGAGAACTTAAGGAGTCTGGGAAACTGTTTACAAGGTTAGAAATACTAGCTTTCCCATGTAATTAGTTTGGTGGAAAAGAAGCAGATGAAATTTACTAACCACCTTCAAACTCTGCATTTAAGTGAAGATCTACGGTAAATATGAGCTTCACGAGAAAGGGAACAATGCAATCATAGAAATTCCAGTTAAAAAAAACTCTCTTGGAAAAACTTCACAATAAATTTCTACTGACAATATGCCTAAAAATAATCATATTTTTACATTCAAAATATTAACATGTAATTTACACTTGGAACCACTGGGAGGATGAAATGGGGCTGGATATATAAACCATATCATTTATTGCCCTGTAATTTACTTCCAAGTTATTGAATTCATCTAAATGACGACTAGATCTCTTCGATAGTTCGTCCCTTTGTTTAAGGTACACATAGTGCCATAAAGACGAGGACGAAAGAAAATACAATAGCATAAATCATGAATGTTCCTGCAACAAAAAAGGCTAGCTCAATAACCAAATAGGCATGTAAATAAGGAAACACAGAAGCTGTAATCCAAAGACAAAAAAAGTTTCCTTACAACTAGCCCAATCGTTCAAGACTAGTCAATGATAGTTGCAGATTGACTTCCGAGGGCTACTCTCATCATGTGAAGGACCTAAGGGCCATTGTAATCAGGTGAAGCCCAGACAAAAAGCTCTGATGCCCATGGCTTAGGAAAGAATTCAAAGGAACTATACTTAAATTTGCCAAACCTTACCTACAAAGCTTCACTACAAAAGTAAATTGATAGTCATTGTTATTGCCCATGATGTCAACCAATTTGAAAAAGTAGCTACACTACCACCCACACCCTTGACATTAGCAGGGATTATATGCAGTAGGAAAGGACGATCCAAAATAAATCATTGTTTCTATTATTTAAATTGTTGCATAAAGATACTGGTTGAACTATGAACATAATGATATAATGGAATTAGATCAATATGAAGAAAAGAGGATGCAATATTCAATTTGTGTTGAGAAGAAGTCATCTCATAGTGAATATCTAAGAAGGTACATTACCTTAGACATAATAATCCATGGGATGGCCCCAACACCAAGTGAGAATGAAGCAATATAAATCTATAATAAAACCATCAGCCAATAATATTAACTATTTATCACATGCAAGATGATGGTAGCAACTACAAGCCCATGTTAACAATTATACAATACTCTAACAACTAGAACTCTAAAGCGTACCAACAGACTCACTAAAGCCAAAACAGTGAAGAATGTTTCATATTCAGAATCTGCTCCAGAATGACCCTGAAACAAGAAGAGAATAAATTTATCCCTCACACAGCCAAACAAGGAATTTCAGATAATATTCAAACCATACCTTTGAAACATCTCATTTCAATTCAATTCTATGTAATAAGCAGAGTCGTAGACTGAATATATGAAATATTTTATAGGAAAGGTTCGTGAATATTTAAGCAGAGAAGACCATTATAAAATTATTGGAGAGACTTGCCTTTAAGTAAAATGATAAACTAGCGAGGAAAAGACATACGGCCATGCCCCCAGATGAGACCTGTTAACATCAACATAATTTCATGTAAATGTTTTTTATTGAGATCAGATTCATGAAAATACCACAGTCAGCTATAAACCATTTTCTCACCATAAGGAGGAGATGTCCCCCAACTTTATCCATGAGCCATACAGCAACTGCAGTCATGATTACCTGTACAATATATTATTTAACATCCCTCAAACACAAAAATTTGACTCTAATACTTGGGATAGAAAACCAACAACTTGTATTTTTCATCATAGCCTTAAAAAATTAGTGGAGCTCTAAAGGACTAAAAGATAAAACCTAGATGGCACCAAGGCCAAGTGATGCAACATTGGAATATGAAATTCCTATAAATGTTAAAGTCAAAGAGTTAATTCAAATTTCAAACATTACTAAAGCCAAGCTAAAGATGTTGATATTAATTGTTTGAGTTTGATATATATATTTCCCGAAATAAAGGTTTATTATTTTCCATGCATTAACCTTTGCTGTGAGAAGTTCCTAAAAAATCCACAGATCCAACCCATTTTTTCAAATTGCTACTATAAAACAGAAAGAAACCCACAACTTGATAAACAACAACAATATGGAGAAACCTATGTCATATGAGAACTCACCTGCAGATTTGAAAATGTTACTCTTGTGAAACATGATACCATTAATTCCACTTAATTGTTGCAAAAGAAGCAGTCCAATTCCAATCTGTGATATCCCATTTAGATGCACTAATGTCAGTATAGAAAACTATAGTTCATTCTCATTTCAGAGTAACAAAGATGCCTCCACCTATCAAAGTAGATTTTCAAATATGCCAAATCAAAAGACATTCAAAATGTGACTCACAGTCAAAGGTAGTGCATATCTGTGCTAAAAAAGCTCTGATATCTTGATGCTAATTTGTTGAGTGCCCATCTCCATGATACTCTAAAACACAACAAAATTTTGAATAGTTAGAAGATAATTTTCCTAGTATAAGAAAAGGATTAATTCATGTGATATGTATGTGCAATACACAAACCATTTGCAAAGGCCAAAAAACTGAAAGAAACAAGAAAAACACACAGACTTTTGAAAATGGAAATGGAAAGGAAGATGAATGATGGATGAGAAATGAATTAAATATTGGGAAATCATACAGACAGAAGGAAAATTGTAAACAACTGAATGAGCACATTTGCTGCAAAAAAATACCCTGATTTCAACTGCTTCTAGAGAAACATCGGCATTAGAGCCTCAGAAAGCCTATAATGAATATTCAAAATTTTTATTACCAAACTTTTCCTGCATGTACATGGAAATAAATAATGAGGCCTTATCGATAATGGATGATAGTAAATAAGTAACAGGGACACTTAAAACAAATTTCATATCACTTCAGTGTACATGCTTGAATGTGTTGCTAACTCACCAGCCATCTTGGTGATTCTGGGATAAAGAAGAGTCCAAGCACCAAAAGGGCACAAGGAATTATGCCTGCCTAGTTAAAGATGTCATTATATGCCTATTATTTTGAAAATAATAAAGGATATCCATAATCTATCCCCCCAAAAAATGAATTCAAGGTACCTATAATTGCAAGAGGCCTCTGGGAAACATATAGTCAAAACAAGTATAATCAAACATATTATTCTTATGTATTTTCAGTAAATCACTATCAGTGATTCTGAACATTGAAATTTATGCACAATCATATTTTCTCTGGCACTTCAGAAGACTGTAGTGAGACTAAATGTTCCTAAAATTCATAATACAGCAAAATCTCACCTGATTTACCGCCCCGAGACCTCTTCAAAGGTGCTTTGGTGCTATCTCAGATATGTAAACAAGTGCCTAAAGGAACCATATCAAATATTGTATGTCAGAATCATACTTGTTCATTTGTATACATAATCTTCATGCACATATTCTGCACCTAAATATAGAAAACATTTAAAATACTACTAGCCCTTTCCCGATCTTGAGAGAAAGTTCTTAATTACAGAAAATGAGATGACCCCAACTCCAAACCCCATGAACAATATTCCCCAGTATAAAAATAAAGAATCCTGCAACCATAGCAAGATAAAATAAAAAAATGGTTTCCAATTTAGAATCCAAATGAACCAGAAACTATTTAATTTCTAGACAAGACCCTTATCTAAGGTAGTTTAAATTTCCTTTGCAAAAAAAATGACAAGCCACCCAATAATATTTGGAATGGTAGCCACTAATAATGCCTGCATACAAACATAGAAGAGATTAATCCTACCAAACTGAATCAAAAGGATGAAATATGTAGGAAAATAAAATTTAAATCTTATTAAAACCACATAAATGAGGGGACTACATGGATTGTCCCTATAACAAGTTTATATCTATCTGAAATAATATCAAAAACAAAAAATAGTAATTAAGCTAAATCCAAGTCTTCTTAAGAAAATATAGGGTTGGAACTTGTTATATATGGTATTATGGGCACTTACGCCTTTTCGTCCAATATAATCAGCTACCTCTCCAATGACTATTGCACCCACCACGGCTCCCACGTTTAATAAGGATCCAAATAAAGAGAACTGACACAAAATTCAACATGTTTTAGGTCACAATGGGCCTTTCTATACTAGTCCCATTGGGAAAGATTAATCACTTTAACCTAGTAGGCAACAATTGAAAGTTTTTATGGTATCATTCAGAACTTATCGATTGATTGTGTTGGAAAATAGTAAATGCACCAAAATAGATATCAAATAGGTCCGTGAATTTCTTAAGAGATGTATGGCTGTCTGTGTATTTATCCTAAAAGTCTGACTGAAAGAAATGCCCTTAAAATTTTTCTAACAGTGAAAACATATACCTGAGACAAGGTTAAACCAAGATCATCAATGATCCCATTTTCAGTAGTCGATGAATATCCAACCTATTACAACATTAAGTTGTCAGAATAGTGAGAAATTTAATCAACCCTTCGCTATTTTGAAGAGTGAAAGGTATTCAAGATAAAGTTTGAGAAACAAACTAAGAAATAAGAAAAATAACATACAGAGAATCCAAACTCTATAGGCCCCAAGGCAACAATAGATGTACAAATTATTTCAAGGAGAGAACTCCCTTGGAAGGAGTGAACATGCAGCGCTTTTAGCCCCTTTACCACTAGGACGACTAGATTTTAATCTGCTACATCGGCTACTTATTTTTTCTAAAAGAGGCTTCTTCACATCTCTACTGTCAGCCATGTTTCCTGTCTCCAAATCATCTTTGTATGCCATCTAATTATCAAGAGTAAAATTCCTAGAGACCAAATTTCTTGCAAATTTAATGCCAATTTACTAAACTCCTCCTGCACAAAACAACCCATGAAAACATTTAACAGTAGCACATGATGATGATAGACATCAATGCTAGTAGAGAAATTTCATGGTTGGGCAAACAGACAATGATAATTCAAAAATACTGTGATGTACATGAGTATGGTTTTGAAGAATATCATAGCAAGCAATCATAATCATTAAGACTAGTTCATCAATACATGGAAAAAATGCATTTACAATTTTGTCCAGTAGATGCAAACAGAGGTTTTCTGGAATGATGTGAGAGGAGCCTAGAACATAAAGAACACCAACAACGATATCACTGAAACATATATGGAGCATATTGCAGAACTCGATATGCTAGCACCCAATAAATTATTTTTATTTTCAGAGAACAAAATTTATTCAGATGCCTGATGTACAATGTCCAGTTGCTACAAACGATATTTTTCTTGAACAATTTGAGAGAATCCTATAAGAACAAAGATACCAACAACAATGTAATTCCAGAAATGTAGCATATTGCAGAACTCATTCGGTCAGTGCCCAATAACAATATACTCAGATAACTTCCCTACATAACAATGCAGATCCAATTGCAAATTCACAACCAATGGTACATACGAAACATGCCAATGAAACCAAACCCCTTATCTTACAATTTGAAACATGACAATCAAATTTTGAAATTTAATCAAAAAGAAAGGGAAATATTTTGAGGAAGTTCATTATTCTGCCTACAAAAAAAAATAGGAAAGTTTTTAAAAATAGGCAAGTAGACAAGTTATTTAAATTTCAAAATATAATCAGAAAACATAGGCAATATTCTGAGAAATTTAACAATCTTCCCATAAATAAAATAGACAGACAATTTTCTTTAAATGGAAAAAATAATTGGAAAGCATAGGCAATATTCTGTGAATTCTAATATTCTAATTATAAATGAGATATTCACGAAACAATATTCATCATAAATTAAATATAGACAATTTTCATTTAAGTTTTAAATTTAATCGGAAAGCACTGCCAATATTCTGTGAAGAATGTCCACATTGGAGTTGAATTCTAATTAGAGATTCGCAGTTTAGTATTTTGCAGCTCCTAGGCTGAGCAAAAGAATCTTCCATCCAAATCACCGAAATAATTCAAAGATTGAAAGAACAACTATATCCCTTCCACAATTGGCATCTTGTTTGTATTTAAAGGCAATATAACACCAAAGTAGATTGAACTGAAAAACAGGTAGTTAGAATGAGATTGGATCATGTCAAAAATAAAAATAAAAAAATCAGCAGGGAGAAAAGAATTCATAGTGGGGCATATAAGAGGAGGAGCAGTCAATGCAAAAACAAATTCTAGTCAATTCAAATGTATAGTCAATGAACCCACTATGTTGGAAGGGAAATTCAAAGATTTCACAACGATGGATATGGATCACATAAGTAGGAAGGAAAATTCATCCAATGAACTTATGCTAGGTTTTGTATCCACATATACTCTTCCTCAATTAATTAATTTATGAATATGTGCCCTATTTGAATCAATGATTGCAATTAACAAAAGGGGAGATGTTTTCCTTGAACGGATGACGAATATCATTGGTATTCCTTGAGCTGGAAGGTCTGCCCACTTGCTTGGGCTTGCATTCCAAAAGATAGTAGTTGGCTCACTATAACCCAGACGTACTAGTAGCATCTCAACAATGACTTGATACTCTGCCTTTGTGAAAACACATCAAACTATAACCTCATACTCAGGATGCTCTAAATACACCATCAACATCTCAAATACATTTATGATATTACAACAATAGGTAGCAATATATTTCATTATGACACTCTGTCATTTAGCATTAGCAATCTTGCAAACACAATGGCATACATATGTTGACACTCTTAGCCATTCACCTCTACAATAATAGCATTGTTATAAGCGTATAAAAATACAAATACAACAAGTACACAAGTCTTGAACATCTGATCTATGTGTAGCAATAAAATCGATTCATCACGCCATTTTTTTTCAATACACTCTACAGGTATCCACAAATATTGTTATTGATCTCCAAATTGATCTACTATAGGTGTACAATTCATCTACAAGATATACAATTGTAGTCTATACGCACTAATCACATAGTCTCTCTATAGGTTACACAACTCAGAAAACATATGCTCTCACTACAATTAGACTTTAGTACCAAGGCCACATGACATCCAACCTGCACACAGACTTCATCATTATGCTAACACACAACACCCTCCATATACAGGTAGCATCATATCAATACTAAAGCAAAGATATCAAATTTCCAAGACCTGGGAGCTCCACTTCTTTTATATTAGTCAACCTTGTGATATCCATCCTTTCAATTTGTACAAGGCCACAAAACCCTTCTATTTTGGTTAGTGCACCACAATACCTTAAATGTAGAATTATTAGTGCTACTGGCAATGCTCCAACCTCCACCAAATTTCTACAATGGTAGATTTTGAGATGTTTAAGGCTGGGGAAAATGCCTGCAAGAAATATTACCTACGATATATCTGTGTGGTACATTTTTTAACTCGTTGAGTTGAACCATGCCTGTGTACTCCATTAATAGATCTTCTTAGTCTCCTTCAGTACTTTTAATTGGTATTTCAGTTAAAGGACACCTGCAGTTCAGTTAAAGGACATCGTCATACTGTTAAAACTTTCATATTGTTCATCTCCATGACAGTTGGTGGTAGGTACTATATTCCACATCTTAATATGTTTAACATAGTCAATTGAGTCAACAGTCCAATTGAAATTAGAAAATATTGCATATTCTCACATTTCGAAAGCCACAATTCCTTCAAACTCATTAGATAACCGAGAGAAGGCAGAAGTACTTCCAGCGAAGGCCCTCCTAATCTCAGAAATTCCAAATTTTTAAGGCATAGAACATCACTCAAAAACTCTTTGACGTTCTTACCCGCCAAATTTAATTTTTTCAGGGACTGTTAACTGCCAACTTGGGGAGGAAGTAATTCCATCTAGGAACAACGTGAGAGATCTAAGCATTCAAGCATGATTTTGTTTCCAAGTATTTCGCTGAAGATAGTCAAACTACAGCAACCCCTCAAATGTAGATATTTTAGTTGCAATAGATTACAAAAGGAATTTGGAAGAATTTTCAAACTTTGACATTGAGTTAAATCGATGATTTTTAGATTTGTCTAATGCCCCATAGAATTTGGAAGCATTTCCAAAATTTCACACCGATTCAGATGATGCTTTCTAGATTTGTCAAATTCCCCAAATAATTTGGAAGCGGACGGTCATATAACATAAGCTTTTATGTTATAGTACTTGAACCATCAAATAAGGTTGGATAAATTCCTTTTGTATTGCATCTACTAGCCTTTTAATCACCCTCAACCAACTAGACTAGTGTGTTGTGATAATGAGCAACACTACACTGCCCTAAGGATTAGTGCTGATGGGTTTTATTTGTGAGGCATCGCGCATCGTCATAACAAATTCATTACTTCAGTCTCAAAATATAAGAGACATTTTCCATCCCATTAAATAACCGCACCAATAATTTTTAAATGAAATATTAGGATCATATATTTCTATCTATTTTGTTTTCATTCTCAAATTTCAAAGCCTCGACCTTAAAAACCATCAACCCTAAACCGTGAAACATGAACTACTAAAAGAATACCCCTATCTGATTTATCATATAGAAGTGTACAAGAAGACTTGTGATTTTCTTGGCCTATAATATGAGTTTATAATTTACTAAGACTGATGCAACAATTGTAGTGTTGGAAGAGCAGCTTCAGAATGAGCAACATTCCATTGAAAATCTTGTACTTCCTCTTCCCAATGGGGTTAGATTATTGGATTTTAGTAGAGCTCCGCAACTAACAAGGAGCAGAAGTTGTGTAGATGAAATCATGACTAGCCCTCCATCCTCTCCCTCTTCTTGGGTGACAGATAGTTTTGAGCATAACGAAAACACTCCACCAGAAACAACTGGCTGGAATAAACCCAGGAGCTTGAGGAAGAATCTTTTTCATAAAAATGAGGGTAAAGAAGGCAATGTGTTATCTAGAGACAACACTGAAATTATTGAAAAAATTCCTTCTTTTGACATAAAAAAATGTTAAGAATATGTTCAAGGTTTCTACTGACGAGAATATTAATAATATTCGCTCTTATGTCACGGAGCCCAAAAAGTGCGTGGCCAAGCTTCAATACCAGAAGCAGCTTCTTGCTTGCCAGGTAAGACTCCAAATTGTTTTCTCTTTAGTACTTTCGAAAAATAAATCTCTATTTGATTGGTTAAAACTTAAAAGGTTTTGTTAAAACTAAGAGCATTATGCATTTATTCCTCTCTCTTTATTCTATTGCTTGTTTTGATAAAGAGAATTGTTTTATTCCTGTAGTTGTAATAACACGCTTCCACAGAGAATTGTTTGAATATGTATATGTGTAGTTTAGCATGTATGACTAACATTTGTCTTGCTACTGAGTCAAGGGTACCAATGACTTGTAAACAGAATGTATATGCAAAAATATAAAGAGATCATGTAAAATGATTCCTAATGAGAGCCCAAGGACAAGACCCTGCTAGTGAATATGTATCATTTAGACCATGAAATATGATGTTAATAAGGCCTGGTTGAGGCCTGTCATAATGAAGTGAACATGTCAGTGTCCCTGATAAATTAACATACGCAACATAGAATAGCCAAGGGGAACATGGGAACGACCATGGGCTGACAGATGGTAAATGGCTAGAGTGAAGATGAGGGGCACATGAATTTCCCCTGCTGACTCAAACATTATATACCCCCTTTACGAAGTAATTCAATATTAGAGAAAGGATACCTAGCTATCTATGCAAAATAGGTTTTTATGTGGTGACAACTAGCCTACCATGCAAGGGGGATATAAAATGGAAAATTTGAACTGGAGATGGAATTGTTTGTCATTGTTCGTCTCCATCACTTGGTACGCATTCCCTCGTGGAATTTTCTACACATCATGGGTATCTTGTATTACTATGATTGCAATGTCGTTATGCTTGAGTGTTGTGTTTTGGAGAGTGGAAATTGAATAAGACTCTTTGCCTGTGGCATTCCATGACCCAAAATCTGGGGGCTATCCTAATGGATTTCCTATAGATGGGAGGAAAATCGTTCCTTGACATCCATTGAATGCGGTTCATCTCTGGTGACAGACAAGTTTAATTTTGCAATTTCTATTTTATATCGTTGTTATAATTAGTATATTTTGTTGTAATTAGTATATTTACACTATGGAATAAGCCACGACATAATTCTTTACTGAAGTTTGTGATTTAAGTGACATAGATAGCATGAAACTACAATAGAAGGATGTAGAAATTGGTTGAAATCATGGGCCCATGCTTTGTATGTTCTTAGTCCATAGTTCTATAGGATTGAAAGTAAAATTTTCAATTATTAAGTGCCCCATCCTGTTGATGGAGCTATAGAGGAGGTCAGGTACACAACAAAGTGGTATCAGACTCTCCAGGTTTAATTCATTAGACCTATGGGATACTGGTAAATGGTTTGAAAAAAAAAGTGGAATGAGCATCTAGCACACACTGCTTACAAATTGGTTGTTAAAACACGTGAACTTAATTTGTGTCTAAACCAGCCAGTTGTGGAGAATCATAAAGAATGGTGTTGTATTGAAACCCTTTACTGCTACATATGGTTCCATGCTCCCTAATTATAAAACTATCTATTTGGAATAACTTACAAGGAGATACTATTGAATAGTGTAATTATAAATAGACTGAAAAAATGTGCCTATTCGTGTTATGAACTTAAGACTTCGTGACCAAAGAACAGAAAGAGGATGATCTATTATGTCACCATTTTTAGTCATGGATAGAAGCTTTGATTGACTCCACTTGGCAGTAAATTAGGATATCTCATTAACATGTATGCCTAGTGCCAAAACCTGGTTGATACACATGTTGAGCCTCAAATTTGTGCTTTCCTTCACCTCATTTTACCTCATTTTCCCTTGTCCATTTCTATTTTAAACCCAATTGATCAATAAAAATAGTTAAAATTACTTCTAGAACGGTTTACATGACTGACTTGTTGAATTTTGTGATTGTTGCCATTTATTACTTGTTTTGGCGGAACTAAGTATTATAGGGAATGTAGGCATTAAATGAAGCTAACGTGACGTCTACAAACTACCTTTATGTTTGAGCATGTTCCAGGTGGCCTCTTGAGGAAAAACGCATATGGGCATGATCCACGTCGTGCCTACATGGTGTGTTGCTCGTCATGGAAGAGAAAATGAATTCTGGGTACGGTTATGCACGTGGGAACACATTTGTGAAGGAAGACTCCTACTAGGACTGTCTCAGTCCAGGTGTCTTTTCTCCTTCACACAGCCACCTCAAAGACTCCTAAGATGATTTGGATAAGGAAAGACATCATTCCTAAATTATTGTAATTATTGTTACTTGCATTTACTTTATAAACTCTTGAGTAGGCCGAGAGCTTAGTTAGAAAATTTGTGTTAGATTTGCTGCTAGATTTTGTGTAAACTCTGTGTTACGTCTTTGAAGACACGGAGCATTATGTTCAAACTATTGCATCGTTAATGGAGCAGACAAAATTATCTTGAAGGCGTGATTTAATTTGGAGTTGAATGCCGTCAAGTGGTAGAGACTCTTACCACTTGCAAAGTTTCTAGTTGCGTAAGCTAGATAGAGAGTTTTTTTCTATTTATGCTCATTCACATTTAGTTAGTAGATTGTTTTTTATCCTGTGGTAGTACTCATTCTAGTTCTTCCTTAAGAAGACTTCTCTTCTTGAACTAAATGATGCATGTTTAATAGTATGGTATTGTAGGATAGGAGTTAATTTGTATTTGTTTAACTAATTCTTTGTAGTCATATAGTTGCAGCTCTTACACAAGAAAACCTCTTCAACAAACTAAAACTGATATTGAATGTTTTAATGGTATTTATGATCATAGGATAGAGGTTAGTTATGTTGTTTTAACTAAAATCATAGTTATATTCATTCCAGTTCTTCCACAAGAAGACATTCTTCCAACATATTATAATGATGAATGATGAATAGCTATAGTGCTGTAGGAATTAGTTGTAGTTTTTGCTCTTCACTATCACAGTTGCACTTGTTCTAATCCCTCTTCCACAAGAAGAAATTCTTCCAAGACATCCTTAAGAAGTTCAAGATATGACCGTGATGTGATAATTTAGTTTTTCATTTGCTTTCAGTTCATTTGCTTTCAATTGCATACAATTACACAGTCAGAACTGTTCTACCTCTTCCACAAGAAGGAACTCTTCCAAAACATCACTAATGATGAACAAACAGATTGTGTAACTTCATAGAATAATGCATGTTAGTTAGAATGTCCGGAGTTTCATTTTGCATTTAATTCATGTCCAGCTACTTCGTTTCAAGTTTGATGATGACTTATAGTTTAACATTGTTCTAGTTTAGAAGCATCTTAAGCTCATGTTTAAATTAATTCATTGCACTTGCATCTCATAGTCACACTGTCCCCCTTTGCACAGTAGATCACTTTAGTTGATAGGATTCTGGTGACCTTCATTATTTCCAAAGCCTCTTTTTATTCAAAACCAAATTGATCCATAACCATAGGAACTTTCAAGATAACATCATTACAACGTCTGAAATATCTCTTATAAATTCCTCATCCTGTGAGGCTCTGCCACTCAAAAGAACTACATGAAAAGAACAAATAACTCTTGCAGTATGGTGCTCTTCATGACGATATAGTTGAAAATTATTAAAAGAATCAGAACCTAGGAAATTAAGTCATGGAATAGATGAGCTTAATAGAATGTTGCATCGTGATTAATTGTCTAGCATTTGGTTAAAGCATATTAGTGATTATTTCTCAAGTCTAGTTTGTGTCATTTGTCTAAGAAGTTATCATCAAGCTCTTGTTTCTATTCAGTCATAGTTCAGATGTTGCTTCAGTGTTTTTGATTACATTTTCCATTCCATACATTAGGCTCAACTGTGGTTTTGACCACCAATTTCTTTTCATTAGTTTTCTAGGCATTTTCATTGTAAACACAAAACTTCAAAAGACCAAAAACATCATAAATCAACATAAAAAACCAAAACATCACAAAACACTACACACAACGCACTAGGAAACAAGCACCTAGGTACATATGGTACACTTCACTTCAGCAGTTTACAAATCCTGGTTGACAATTAAATGAACTCAGTTTAGGAGACTAGATTGAGACACAACAACACACACCCTACTTGACAAAATTTGTTAAAGGAGAAATGTTATGTAGTGGGTTTTGAATGCACATAGAATAGAGCACAGTGCACGTGAGTGTTCTTGTTGTGTTTCTTCTTCTCTTAAAGAGAGCTCAGTAACGGCATTAATCTTGTCTTATCCTGTACACACAATGGATTCATATCCTGTTAGCTAGTTTTTATCAAAACTTCTCCTTGTGAGTTTTGGATACTTGTAGCTTGAGAAAATAATTTCACTAATAAAACAAGGCAAATGAGTTGAAAGTCTACAGCTGCGATTTTGGCATATAAAAACACATTCTCTGAGAAAAAATGTAGTGAACATAAACCTTTGTAATTAAACTCATCTCTCCACAAGGTATTGAGATAGATGCCTTGCCGATGAAGGGAGTTATGCATATTCTTGGATATATGCCAAATCCTCAACTTAGCAGGAGGAAAAACTGGCACTTCGAGTAAGCCCTTTCGTTTTATTGCCAGATTGAGGGACATAAGGCAATCCTGATAGTCTCTTCTTCAACTCCATAGTAAAGGCATCCATGAACTAATCAGCTCTTTATGAGGGCATGAGAGTTGGACTTGTGTTGGGTATTGTAGGGACTAAACTCTATAAATGATATCCAATTCTATCCATGTAGATGTCAGGGACAAGGTTATTATAATTCATTATCAAATTATATGCCTATAGATTGGAGCATGTCCAAGGATAGAATGAAATTAAATTGCATTTGTGACATCGTATATTATTATGATATCATGAATTCCTTCAAGTGTCAAGCACGACTATTTCAAGTATGGTGACCTATTCTTAAGGGGAACTAATGCCTTACTTCAAGTCTGATGTCTTTTGTGTAGGTCATTCAACCTATGGAGGCACCTTTAATATATATACTATCTTTCCACCTTTCTATATATATACTCTCTCTCTCTTATATATATATCTACTGTGTATATGTGTGTGGGATCTATATTACCAAACATGACAGAGATCACAAGCCTTCCTACTAAAATGCACAATAACATTATTAAGCAAACATAATTTCTATTAACACAATGGTGAAATATACAACATAATCCATGCTTGCCTATGGATTCAATATGTCCTAGATTTTAGGCAATGATTGCCCTTTTGTAACCCTATTTTGAAGAGTGTTGTATTGAATAAGTTATGGGTATCATATTTATTGATACACCTCAGGATGGGCATAGGGATATGTTTCACAATTTTCCTCCCAAAGAGAGATATACATCCCCACCGTTACTTGTCTCACGGGATCCAAAGTTTTGTCTCCACCCTGAGGTTTCTCTACAACTCCATCCAATGTTGTATGACGATGTGAATTTCGTACCCTATCAATCCTAGGTGGATTTGGAACTCCCAGAAGCCATGGGCCTTTGGAACATCCCTAGCTACTTTGAGTTGGAAACCTTTGATTTTAGTGCCGCAACCTAATGGACTATGAGTGCAAAGTAAGGGGTGCACTACCGTGGGTTGTGAAGGAAAATGGGGGATGAGAGAAATTCAGTTGGAAGATGTTGGAATCAAGTACCTTAGTCTGCTACCATATTGGTGCAACTATGGACCATAGTTGGCTTAGGCAGCCTTTTACCCCGATAGAGTCTTGACCACAACATGGGGATGACCCACTACTAAGAGATATGATTAGCATAGTCTATTGTTGAGCGGAACATCTAGGTCTGAAGCTAATTGGTGTCATTTATCAAAGATAAATGTTATGTTATATTGTGTTTTTTTGTAAATTACATGTTTATGAATTATCTATGCTGCAAAGTTTAAGAATATGATGCATTTCATAATATTTTGCATTGAACGTGTAAAATAGAGAAGAATCAAGGTAAATTTTCAAGTCAGGTTACAAAGTTAGTAATATGCCCCAGTGGGTGATTGGTGGTTTTGCGAAACAAAAAAGTCACAAATGATGGGAAATGGCCTACTATAACTAATGTTGTATCAACCAATAATGGCTAGAGGCCCACTCCCAAGGACAACAAAAAATCTTCTGATGCAGGTCTCAACCCAGCAACAAATCCTTCAGGATTTGAAAAATGTGTTTATTTATTTTCATACCATAAGGCAAGACTTTATCAACTTTAATGGTTAAGCTCCAGCTGGAAATTTTGGAATGTTAGGTGTTATTGGATATGCCCAGGTGGTGGTTTTGTTGCCCTTTGGTAGTTATGGCAGTTTTTAAGACATCTTTCGCATGGTATACCTAAGCTTGTGGTGAGCGCCACACAACACCCTAATTTTGTAAAAAAATGCCTTGTTTGTACATTACTGTTATATTAATAACTAAAGAAAAAATTTCATTCCAAAAGATGTATATAATATGGTATCCGCACAGTGAAATGGTTTTAAAACCTATTATTTCCTAAACAGAAGAAAATGTATATGTACAAATATTCAATCAAGGAAATAGTTTTTAGCATTTCAGCATGGAATATGGTGATTAATAAGGAATACACCTAATATAAAATAAAATAAGGTCTGTAAGGTTAGAATAAGATGCTTTTGTGAATGTTCTATACAAATAAAAATGACTCTTGCAAAAGCTCCCTGATTTAAAAAAAAATTATCAATACGATCAGCTTAATCAAAGTAAAGGAAAATTGTAGTAGCTCAACTAACTACAAATTCTACAAAATCTCTGCCTATTAATTTCTGCCATGAAATTATCTTCACTTAATAAAATTTGGAGGAGGATTATCAAGTTTAATATTTGCGACGATTTGGGCTTTCCCCAGCTGGAGATGCTAATTAATTTCATCATTAGAATGAAAAATATTCAAATACTCATGACTTGAAATGGTGAAATTAGTTTTTCAATCTTGCTGGAAAGCATAAAAATATGTTCTCATATACCAAAAATATGCAGGGAAATTAACAAAATACCTGATTCAATTGATAGTTGTTGCTACTAATATCCAAGAGGTGGTTGTTGTTGCTACTACTGCTGACCAGGTGGCAGAGGTGGCATGTTAGGTCTCGGCTGCATATGAGGAGGAGCACCATACATAAGAACGACACCATTTCCAAGTGGAGGAGGGAGCATTCCAGGCCTGGGTGGAGGAGGACGTTCGATCCTTGGAATGGAAGATTGAACGTTTTCAATGTCAAGAAGCATTATAATTTACTAACAAAAGGAAAACCAAACCCTAGGACTACAACACAGCACATTTTGCGAAAGCCATAACGTTCTATGTGTAAAATAGGTCCTTGAATGCATAGTCACACCTGAAACAAGAGGAGCCATAAGACTTTACTTTCAAAGACAACGCGGTAGAAAACATAACAGAATCTGGGGTGTGCGAAGCTAGGGTTTATACCTGCAGTACATAAATAAATTAACTATAATTTAAACCTAGCCACTAGAAAAAATAAATAAAGCATATCTCTATTCCAATCAACGAAAATTTGTCTATCAAATAGCATAGAAACCCCTTAAGGGAAAATATATTTGCAACCTTGTGGGGAGTAGAAAGAATGACTACCGAAAGATAGTGATGGGATGTGCCTGCATAGCCACGATGATAAATCTAGAATTATATTTAGAATTGTTGGAAGATAAATGTTCAAAATTGAAGATTGGTTTGACCTTGTACACCTCATCATCCTGTTAAAATTTTGAAGAATTGAGTCATAAAAAAAAGATGAAAGATATCATAAGGGGAGAGAACTGAAAGCCCTGCAAACCACTAAGATAGGAAGGGTTTAGAATGCCTACCTGATAGGGGGTGTGCCATTATGTTGATCTCCTCCATGGATGGACCTTCTCCGGGGTTGCATAGAGATAGCATGTGAGCATAGGATGAAATAATGCACAATGGAACGCCGGAGGGGGATAAGAAGTTAACCGTAACTATTAGATTTCACCACCATCATTTGATCGAGCCCTAACTTGTCTGGGCCATGGATATTTTCCCGAATCCCCAGATCAGAGGTAGCCTCCAGATGGAGGGAATCCAACCACCTTCCTCAGAGTTTGACCTTGTACACCTCATCATCCTGTTAAAATTTTGAAGAATTGAGTCAAGAACAAAAGATGAAAGTTATCATAAGGGGCAAGAACTTAAAGCCCTACAAACCACTGAGATAGGAAGGGTTTAGAAAGCCTACCTGATAGGGGGTGCACCATGATGCCAATCTCTACCATGGATGGACCTTCTCTGGGGTTGTAGAGAGATAGAATGTGAGCATAGGATGAAACATCGTCATTCGATCAAGCCCTAACTTGTCTGGGCCATGGATATTTTCCCGAATCCCCATATCAGAGGTAGCCTCCAGATGGAGGGAATCCAACCACCTTCCTCAGAGTTCCTCTATTAATAACCCTGTCTAACTTTTTCCCACAGGGTCAACATGTGAATCCCTAAGATACAGGCGACGACTGAAACTTAGTCACCTTTGTAGTCCATTTTTTCCATCCTAAAAAAGGATTGTCTAACCTTTTCCCACACAGTCAAATCATGAATATTTTTCCATCCACATCCCAACATCGAATCATAAAATGCAAGAATGGATCTTGTGACCTTAATACGGGGTTCTGAAGTAACTCTAGTAAACCCCAACCCGCTAGTGTCCTGTTAGCAATAGGATTCCCTAAAATTTATGTTATCGCCACAACATACCCATCCTACCAACAAGGATGTCAAAAATTGAAAATCAACCTCCTAAGATATAGAAAACGAAAATTTCATCAACCACGTGCTTATTCCTATAATAGGCATGTGAGCCGCACAACTGTTTCTCGAACATATGTGTGGTGAGAGTGTCTACCAAGCCACAATCCATAACAACCCCAGACCCGGGGCCACACATCTTCTTGTTGAGAAGGCGCATTGTTTGTGCATTTTTTATTGTTAGAAATTTACAGAAGGTGCAACCTTGGCAGGCCAAGCCACGACATTGTTAGACCAATGATGTTGCGTCTTGTAGTTGTTCAACCACATTATTAGTGTGATTGTCTAACCTTTTCCCAAATGGTCAGCATGTGAATCCCTAAGATACATGCGACAACTAAAACTTAGTCACCTTTTTAGTCCTTTTCAAAATCATCACATCACTGACACTTATCTCAAGCCGTCGCACTACTGACACATAGCTCGAAACGTTGCAATATTGATGTTTGTCCCCAATACCATCACACTACCGACGTTGTGTCCCGAAACATATGTATTCTGAAAATGTTCCTAAATGTCACAATAATGAAGATTATTGGTGGGATTTAAAAATTTGAGAAAAATTGGGGAAATTTCCGATAATACGTCAAAAGTGCCAGAATTTTGACCAAATGTACTAGTGAATCACTCTCCAAAAGGAAACCCCTTTCATATGGAAGTTTGTAATTATATAGTGGAGAGGGGTAAGTTTTGATTTCTTATCCTTTTACCAATATAGGGATTGAGATCCACCTTTTATGGGAGTATGAGATCTAAGGAAAAGGGATGGAAGCTCCAAGGTACGGTAGGATAGGATCAAAATGTTTTATCTGATGTAAATACTTACAACATATCGTATAAAATTCTAGAAATGGAGGATTTAGGATTCTCTCTCTTTTTCCCGAATTTCTAGAACCAGCACAGGTGTAGAGGGGAGAAACATGTAGGTGATCAATGCAAGCCACATTGGAGCAACCTGTAGGTGAACATGGTCCAACAAGAGGCCATGGAGCATTGGTCCTAAAACTGGCCAAAATGATGTAGTTTCATAAAGAAACTCTGGGGAATGAAAGAGGCATGCTTAGGGCTTTGTTCAATGATTATTAAAAGGGGGAAAAGGATGTTGATTGATCCCATTAGGAGACCTATTAACCAAGTGTGACAAAATGGCTTATAACATGAAGGATTTTGTTATCACTCCAATAATTCTCAAGGTTTGTTATTATTTTTTGTGTTTTAAAGAATATTAGAGGTAACCAAAAACCTACTTTTAAGCCTTAGGATCTTGCCTTCCTAATGCTCAGAGAGGGCTCTCTCTATATGATTTATATTTGTTGTTTGTAGTTCATTTTAGGCTAGTTATGTAGGATTACTTGTGGTTTTGATTTTGGATTTGGTTTGGTGGTGAAATTACTTACTAAAATGGATAGATTTAGGTCTGTATTCCATTGGGCTAATGGATTCAATGTGTCAAGTATTCAGATCAGGATCAAGGTCTAAAGGGAAATGTTTACAGGGCGATATATCTAAGTTACTTTAGATCTTCAAGGCTTATGGTGAAAATGGTTTTAATCGGGGTAAGAGAGAAATTAAGGGTTCTCAAATATGGATAATGAATGAAAATATAGAGGTCAATCGAAATAAGGGAGCAATTAATAATTCATTTTTTTGGATATTAGAAAAAAAACATATAAATGATAAACAGTTCAAAATAGAGTTCTTTTAACATATTTTGAAATAAAATTCCTGATTTATCATTTAGATTTAAGAAAACATATGAGCATTTGAAAAACATAAGAAATTGACAAAGAACAAGTGATAATACTTCACTAAAGTGGCCCAACACATGAATCCTGTAATATGATGCTTTATTGCTTTAATCCAGTCTGCTGACTTGAAATTGATACAATCACCCTTAGGTTCAGAATAGTACAACTATAGAAATGTTCAACAATTCATCCACCCTCAATACTTCCAAATGAAAAGAATTTATAAAAAAACTCTTTAAAAAATATCCTAAAACAAACTAAGGAATTATTCATGGAAAAATAAATATCTTCATGCAAGAAGATAGTGACAGCTTTCTAACTAATGCTAGTTGTCCCTATTTTTATTGAAATTAATGTTTGATGTCTTCAATTTTTTGTTGATTTCTCTCTTTGTTGTTTCTCAACGAGGGCTGCAGTTAGGCAGTGGAGTGCCCTCTACGCTGGTAGCTTTATCTTTGTTTTGATTTTCACTTTGACCTTTCAATTGATACTCTTTACTCTAATACTCTTTCACTGTGATACTCTTTGACTGTGATTTTTTCACTGTAAACTATGACTACCCTATTTTTACTTTAGTGCTCTGTTTTTACTGCAAACTGATTTCACAGTAAATCATTCATAGTTTCCCAATATTCTATTTCTGGAAATTTGATCTTCATCATCCTCTTGAATATTTCATCTGTTTCAGTATATTTTGAGAATGTAAGCTTATGGACAAATATGTGTTTCACCTCATGCTTTAGGTAAAACAAATTCTCAAAATTATTGTAAAGTACCTTCCCTGTTGGAATACCTTGTGAGGAAGGCAGATTAGCCTGATCCTTGGAAACTTCTCTCATTTTTTTGTCATAGTCATCCTGCTTCATTAATTTATCATGAATAACTAGAGGATTGGGAAGGCCTTTCTGCCTTAGGACATCAAATTTCATCATGAACCTTGTGATGGAAATTTCCATATTTTGGAATTTCTCTTCAAGATGTATCATCAATTTCTTTTTAGAAGTAACTTTCCTAATTTCTAGGATGGTTTCCTTTTTGTCATTAATTCCAATTTCTTCAAGTTCTTGTCTATTTTCGAAATTAAGAAATTTGATGATTTCAAGGACTTCTTCAGTTTTCTTACCAAGTTATTAGTTTATATTTTGAATAGCTTCTCTTGTTGATTTGACTAAGTATTTCTGTTCATAAATAACCTGGATTGATGGTCAAATATCATTGACCGATTCAATGATATTGGCTCATAGTTGTTGCCTGACTTGTTCCATGGGTTCTTTTAATGTTAGATCTTTCTCTAACTTCTTTAATTTCTCATTAAACCTCTTTTCCATTTTTTCTTCATTCTTATGCATTATCTTAGCAAGATTATTTTCATCTTCTAGACTTTTAAGTTGTTCTTTAAGTTTGTTAATCTCATTTTTCTGAATAGACATGTCCTGCATAGCTTTTACTAGTTTTCTTGCTTCATCTATATGTTGTGCTGCTATTGTTGAAGACTTTGTTGCTAAAGTGGTTGATGAGGTGACTGAAAGTGTTGTAGCCATTCGGACTGTAGAAGACAATGATTCTTCTAGTGTGGAAGGCACAACTGTGGTGACTATAGGAATGACTGCAACTGGAACTTCCTTTGCTCTATCCTTTTTCTCCTAGACCAAATTTTCCATTTCATTATCCATTTCTTTAATTTGTGCAATCAACTGTAATATGAGATTCATCATCTCGTCTTTCTGATTTTCATCTTGTAACACCTCCTTCGCTTGAGGATGTTCAATAGGAGGGAGCTTAAGTTGCTTCTTTAATGAAGAAATGTCTTCATTTTTCTTCTTAATCAATTCATCTGCAACTTTGAGATTACTAGGATCAAATCCTACTTCAATAACCAAATCTTCTAGTGATTTTATTCTATTATCTTTCTCCTGTGAGGATGATTTTTATAACTTAAGTTGATCTTTGATGTTTGCAAGAGTATTTTGGAACTTCTAAACACTCATTGCCTTGTTTTTCATTGTTGAATAAAGCATTTCACTGGCCTATTTGTGAAATTCAATATGATAAATAGGATGAAGATCATCTGCTTGAACTTCATATGATGATTTTTTGTAATCTGTTGGTGTTTTAGGATGCTTGACTTTAGGCTGCAGGAAATTCATCTGCATTTTCCTAGTCTTATATTCAAAAGCGGAAAGCAATCTGCTTTGGTCACTGGGTGACTGTTTCCAATACTGATTGTATGTATCAGTCTTCAAAGTTTCATTTTTCATCTTTATTTCTCTATATTTCTGCATGATATCCATCTCCTTCTCTACTAGTTTTCTAGAAGAAGATACTTCAACACGGTGTTGCTTCTGAAGAAGCTGGGTTTTAGAAATTGAAGGATGTTCTTCTTCTTCAATCACTGTAGGAGGTGCATTACCCTTTGTTTTTGTTTCTGTATCAATCACATCTATGGTTTCTACTCCTTCATTGACAAGATTTAACTTAGGTTTCTTCTTGTACATCAATTTAAATTTATTTTCAGTAGTTGTCTCTATAGTGTATGATCCTTCCTCTTTGTTTCTCTTTGAGATTTTATACTCTTGGGCTAGATTTTGCAAGGTTTTACTAGTATCACCCCGTTTCTTTGCCTCAATCAAGGTGTTCTCCAACCATTCAGATTGGTTAGAGTCTTTCTCAATTTCTGGTTTCTTCTCATGTGCATAAGAAGTCAATTTTCATTTAACTCTCATTTTACGTATCACTCCTAGAGGATCATAGTACCATAGAATATTCTTACTAAATTTAAACCCTTGGAAACACTTTTCAGCCTCTAGACATGCATATCTTTTGTTAAAAATGAAAGGGTCAGCTTGATTCTTGATTTCAAACTGTGTCTTTTTTTGAGCTTCCAGGAAATTGATTGCATCAGAATTAATGATCTTCCTTATGTACTCAAGAGAAAATAACCTCATTGGGATGTATTTGGGCAGTCTATATGGGATAAGGTTTGATCCATATACTCTTATCTCTATATGGTTTTGGTACAAATACAAATCACATGTCCTATTATTCTCTAACAACTGTAGGAGTTTCTTAATTTCCTCACTAATTTTGGGCTACTTGCTATTGTTCAGTAAATTTACCATAGGATGAATGAAGCAATCAATAAACTTTGTAAAGGTGGACTGTGTGGAATATGTTATCACCAAAATCATACCTGATTGGCTATTGATCAGACAACTTCAGTGTAACTATTTAAAACCAATCTTGTGACTGAGGCTTAGCCTCCTCAGTCTGAGAGGGCTCTCTCAAGGGTTAAAGATATTGAATAAATATGTACATAGATGGCTAACTCTAGGTTTTTTGAATTGGTTTTGTATGTTTGTAGGTTGAAAAGATCAAAGCTTAATACCATTGGGCTATGGAGTCAGTGAATAGGGCTCTCAATAAAATAAGATTTCCTTGTAGAAGTTGAGGCTTGTATATACTTCAATGAAAGAGTAACACATTCAGGAAAATCCCAATAAATGGAGTTTAAGAAGAAATCAGAGCATGTGATACATGAGTTCTGAGTTATGAGACATCTAGGTATTGAAAAGGAAATATTAAAAGAAAATCACCATAACTCAATACTTAAAGGAAGTCAGAGCATGAATAACCATGAATTCTAAGTAATAATCATTAAGACTATGGAAGGAAAAAATTTCAAATATAAGACATTAAACTCATTGAAATACACTAATAATCCCAATTCTATCAAGATGAAAACCTCTTTGCATTACTGATCACAGTCCATTACATAAAGCAGTAGTTTTGCTCAAAAGTATCCAACCCTTTGCTAATTTGACCTCTTGGACTTTTATAGACCATTTACAACATGATATAACCTTATCATATGCTAGATACCTCAAATTCCTGACTCTTGACACCTTGTCTAACCATATGATATGGTATTTATTACAAAAATACAGCTAATCTAATAGAACAGTCCTATTACAAATAGGATTCAAACTCTTAAACACTATCTATAACCACCTTATCTTAATTAAATTACATCATTTGCCAAGTGTACTAACACATGGTCGAATCCATAGGATAGACTTCAAATCTTCATGACCATGATGCTAACCTCCACCAAAATAGGAATAGTCTCCTGTTTTCTAGGCATAGAGTCCCTTGCTCATCTTGAAACATTTTGACCACCATGAACTCATTATTTCGAGTTCCTTTGTTGTTGGAAACTGAAATAACACCTGCAAGAATCCTCCTAGGATCTAGGTGTCCAAAAACCATCATTAGAATGTTAAAATGAGCTGAAATAGACTGTGCTACGAAAACAACACAGTTTCGTAGAGCCTTTCGTAGCGCTACTTTTTTAACCCTTGTTTCTTCAAAATTTTGATTTCTTTCCTCAAGGATTGTCTTAATTATCTACAAATACATCCTCCTTAGCAATTTCATATCATAATTCAAAATTTTTCCCTTCAAAATTTGATGAGAAAGAGTGAAAAATGCTGCTACAGTAGTTTCGTAGCGCTTTTAACTCTTTTTACATTGTCTGCACTACGAAACTGCTGAGTGAGAATTTTTGTCCAAAATTTTCTAAAATGGAAATTTTAAAATGTGCCAAAACTCAAAATGAAACTTATTTCATGATATCAATGTTCGTATGTGCTGAATACACAGTCATTCTAGCCTTTATAACTTCTTACCTTCTTGCAAATTTCTCCTATTTTTATCTGAAAAATAGGTCTTGAGACAGATCTTATATCTCATAATCCATGATGTATTTTGAGAAAATATAGAAGGTTTTTGTAGCCCATTATGTCTTTAATACAAACCTCTCTTATTTTTTTTAAATACATCTCCTGCTGTCCAGAAAGTACCTTTGAAAAACATGTGTAAAACAGGAAAACTCTGTTTTTGGAAAATAGGGCTTCAAAGAAAGCCTTGTATATCCCAACTGATAACACTTGTGAGAAAACTGAGAGAGGTTATTGTAGTTGGGGCTATGATGAATGCAAATAATTTTCATTATTCCAAAATAAATTTTCATTTGGCCAAAAACTGAACTTGAAGTTGACTGCTAAACAGTCATGTACAGGATAGATTTGTAAGAGAAGTTTCGTAGCGCATTTTAATTTATCAGTTTCTCCCACTTGCTAATGAGTTTGAATAAAATAAGAGAGGTTTTTTTTTAGTTCTCTTAGGAAGAAAAACCTCTTTTATGTTGTCTAAATTCATTTTCAGTTGCTCAGAAAACTCCTTGGAAGTTGACTGCGCAAAACCAAAAAACAGAGTTTTTTCTTCATAACTTTCAACAGTTTCATAGCGCAAATCAACGGTTTTGAACTAGCGGTGCTACGAAAGTAATTTTCTTGGCCAATTGACCAGTTTTGACATGAGAGTTTAGGAAATGACTCACAAATGGAAATTATGGATATTTGACAATGAATGGACCTTAAAAAGACTTTATTTGAACTTAAGGATGGGCTTTGAACTTATAAAAATCTAACCTACCCTTAACCAAACCCTAAATTGACTTCCAAACCTAATTTGAACCATGAAAAAAAACAAACATAACACAATGATGTTTTTTGAAATTTTTTGGGTGATAACAGTGGCTCCACTTGGGATAGCGTGCCCCTGTGGTACACTAAGAACCAATAGTTCCAGTGTTGCTATCCATCTTCTTGGAATAAAAAATTTGAAATTTTACCTAGTATTCTTCAAACTCTTATAGCCTTCACCTCGGGCTCAAGCTTTATGATCACTGCAAAAGAACCAAATCCGTACCTACTGAAAATATGCTCATCCAAATTTGAGCTTATTCACACACTCCTACCTACCCTATCAGCTGCAATCTCCATTTGTAACTCAAGGAACATGAAACTTCCAATGAAGCCAGTCATTGATCTAATATGAAACTTGAATATCTTGACTATTCTTGAACCAAAAGTAAACATGATACTGAAATGACCAAGGCAACATGAGATGTACCTGATCTTCAAAATGAAAATATAACTGGAAATCTAAACTATAAATATTTTCCATGTAGTCAGTTATAGAATCATAGAAGAAATAATCTGTTTGAAGATTCTCATGACATTCTGCAACTTTGGACCACTCATACATGCTTTGATCAACCACATAAGACTTCAGTTGTGTGCTCTCAAACTTCTTTTCAAACTGATTTTAAAAAACAGTGTATTCTTCTTCAAACTCAAAGGAGAAAGGTGGCAGCACCCTCTCTTTGTTTTCTGGCATAAAAATCATTTGAAAAGACTGATCTTGATCATGAATATTATGATATTGAATTTTATCTTCTAAAAATTCAATATCTTTTTTATGGTTCTTAGCAACTTCATCGACAAATTGAATCTTAACTTCTGACTTGCACTCAAATGATTTCAGATTAGAAGACAAGGATAAAGAAAATTTTTCACCTACTTCCTCATTAGTGTGATCATCATTTGATGTAGGTCGTTGCAAGAAATGACATGAAGAATCAACTTTTTCTTGTACCTGAGGATTATAGCAAGCATTTTCCAATATTTCCTCTTGTAGTTTGAAATGATTCTCATACTCTTGATGATCAAAAGACTGACAAGTCTGCTGCAAATTTTCATCAAACTCGGAGAATATAACATGATTATCATAAATAAACTCCTATTGGGTTTCATTTTCATCCAAGAGAGAGGATATACTTTATTCTTGGTGATGAAAGGTATCATCATGAAGGGCCTCTAAAATTTCCTCATCCATGAACTCATCATCTTCATAACAATTCTCCAAATATTCAATAAAACTCACAGAGTGTTTATAGCAATCTTTGACCAACAATAACGAGGGATGACACTATTTATACATCTCATAAAATGCAACATGGAAATCAGCAAGAGAATATAATGAACCATTTGGCAAGATTTCATACCAAGACCATGATTTTCCTTCTAAAGTGGCCATAAACATCTTCATGACACAATCCTCAGGGAACTGAAACTTAAGACTGTGTACATGCATATGGAATCTAACCAATGTAGAGAAGCATTGTCTTTCTTTTCATATTTGAATATAGGAAGATCATTTAACCATTCAACCTTTGGCATAGGATTTGGAAAACCAGGGATGTGAGACTGATTCATAGGGCTATACCTGGCATTTATTCTTGCAATGGAACTCATTCTGAAACTTCATCAAGCTACTGATATTCAAGCAGTGGAGTCACCTTCCAATTGATTATTTGATGTGTGGAGTCGCCAAGGTAGATGCAGCCTTGAAAAGCTTCCTGAGCTCCTACTATTTTCAGAAGTTCAGCTTCAAAATCTCGGGAAAATATAATCTTCAGACTCCCATCAGACGCACCAAGATGTTATCACCAAAATCATACCTGATTGGTTGTTGATCAGACAACTTCAGTGTAACTATTTCAAACCAATCTTGTGACTGAGGCTTAGCCTCCTCAGTCTGAGAGGGCTCTCTCAAGGGTTAATGATAGTGAATAAATATGTACATAGATGGCTAACTCTAGGTTTTTTGAATTGGTTTTATATGTTTGTAGGTTGAAAAGATCAAAGCTTACTACCATTGGGCTATGGAGTTAGTGAATAGGGCTCTCAATAAAAAAATCTTTCCTTGTAGAAGATGAGACTTGTATATACTTCAATGAAAGAGTAACACATTCAGGAAAATCCCAATAACTTGAGTTTAAGAAGAAATAAGAGCATGTGATACATGAGTTCTGAGTTATGAGACATCAAGGTAATGAAAAGGAAATACTAAAAGAAAATCACCATAACTCAATACTTAAAGGAAGTCAGAGCATGAATAACCATGAATTCTGAGTAATAAGCATTAAGACTATGGAAGGAAAACATTTCAAAAATAAGACATGAAACTCATTGAAATACACTAAGAATCTCAGGTCTGTCGAGATGAAAACCTCTCTACATTACTGATCATAGTCCATTACATAAAGCAACAATTTTTCTCAAAAGTCTCCAAACCTTTGCTAATTCGACCTCTTGGAATTTTATATACCATTTACAACATGAGATAACCATATCATATGCTAGATACCTCGAATTCATGACTCTTGACACCTTGTCTAATCATATTACATGGTATTTATTACAAAAAGACAGCGAATCTAATAAAACAGTCCTATTAAAAATAGCATTCAAACTCTTAAACACTATCTATAACCACCTTTTCTTAATTAAGTTACATCATTTTCCAAGTGTACTAACACATGGTCGAATCCATAGGATAGAATTCAACTCTTCATGACCATGATGCTGACCTCCACCAAAATAGGAACAGTCTCTTTTTTTCTAGGCATAGGGTCCCTTGCTCATCTTGAAACATTATGACCACCATGAACTCATTATTTCAAGTTCCTTTGCTATTGGAAAATGAAATAACACCTTCAAGAATAATCCCTAAGCTCCAGGTGTCCAAAAACCATCATTAGACTATTCAAATGAGATTAAATAGACTTCTCTATGAAAACAACACAGTTTCGTGGAGCCTTTTGTAGCGCTGCTTTTTTAACCCTTGTTTCTTCAAAATTTTGAATTCTTTCCTCAAGGATTGTCTTCATTATCTCTAAATACGTCCTCCTTAGAAGTTTCATATCATAATTCAAACTTTTTCCCTTCAAAATTTGATTAGAAAGAGTGAAAAAAGCTACAACAACAGTTTCATAGCGCTTTTCACTATTTTTACACTATCTGCGCTATGAAACTGCTGAGTGAGTAGTTTTCTCCAAAATTTTCTAAAATGAAAATTTGAAAATGTGCCAAAACTCAAAATTAAATTGATTTCATCATCTCAAAATTCATAATAACTGAAAATAAATTCGTTCCAGAATTTAGAACTTCTTACATTCTTTCAGATTTCTCCAGAAAATGCCTTTCAAAAACATGTGTAAAACAAGAAAACTCTATTTTCTGAAAATAGGGCTTCAAAGAAAGCCTTGTATCTACCAACTGATAAAACTTGTGAAAAAATTGAGAGAGGTTATTTTAGTTGGGGCTGTGATGAAGACAAACCTCTTTCAGACTTCCAAAATAATTTTTTATTTGGCCAGAAACGAAACTTGCAGTTGAATGCTAAACAATCATGTACAGGACAGATTTGTAACAGCAGTTTCGTAGCGCATTTTAATTTATCAATTTCTCCCACCTCCTAATGAATTTGAAGAAAATGAGAGATTTTTTGTATCTATTTTTTTTATGAAGAAAAACCTCTTTCAGGTTTCCCAATTTTTTTCAGTTGCTCATAAAATTCCCTGGAAGTTGACTGCTCAAAACCAGAAACAGAGTTTTTGCTTCATAACTTCCAGTAGTTTCGTAGTGCAAATCAACTTTTTTGAACTAGCGGTGTTACAAAAGTAAGTTTTCTTGGCTAATTGACTAGTTTTGACACAAGACTTTAGGAAATGACTCACAAATGGAAATTATGGATATTTGACAATGAATGGACCTTAAAAAGACTTTATTTGAACTTAAGGATGGGCTTTGAACTTCTAAAAATCTAACCTACCCTTAACTAAACCCTAAATTTATTTCTAAACCTAATTTGAACCATGACCAAAAAGAAACACAACACAATGATGTTTTTTGAAAAAAATTTGGTGATAACAGAATCTTTTCTTATTAAAGGAGTCCAAAATATGACTGACAGTGGGTTTCCTTCAACATCAAGCTTCTGAAGGTTTATCAAAACTTCTCAGATTGAAAGTATAAAAACATGTGGAATAAGATTGAGGAATACTTGAAAACACCTTCAGAAGACATTTTGACAAAATTCTCATGAATATTCTCAGCAAGGTATTGGGAAAAATTAAAAATGGTAGCAAGAGGTTGACCAGGTGTGAAATTAGAAAAAAAACCTAGCACTACAACATCAACATGTTCATCTGTGAAATAACCAATAATAAAAGACATCATGGAGATGATATGTATTGTTCTTTCAGAAAATTTTGCAGATGGGTATGGAGGATTTATCTTAGGGATCTCTACATAAGAAGGCATGAAAGTTTGGAATATCTGGAACCTCCTGGGAAAGTCCAGATTCAAGTATAACTGTGTGAGAGCTTCAATGGACAAAGCAACTTCATCTGGTCTGGATTGGATATGGAGCATTTGATTGATTGACTCAGTGGTAATGGTAAACAAGATTTCTTTTTTCAGAGTTTATTATGGCTCTCTGATCAGAGAAATAGCAGGATTAACAAAGTATGATTACTTCTGGACATTGGAAGGTCTGTGGGACAAGATATTTTGGAAAATTAGACTCCCAGATGAAAACTTCATGAACCTAATCTGTGGATTTTTCATGGCTCCAGCAATGCAGCTCAAGAAGGTTAAATTTTGTGGCTGTGTCATTAATCTTGAAATCTTTATAAGCCAGGGGAGTGTGTTCTACAACTACAGGAGGAGGTTGTAGAGGATTGAAACTTACTATTGCTTTGAAAGCCATTGTTCTATTCGATTTATCAATCTATTACTTTTTTATTTATAAAAAACTGAGTTAGGCCTTTAGGAGCACCTCAAAAAGATTATAACATTTTTGCAGACTGATTTAAGAAGCTAATTTGCCAATTATTACTCTCTGTAATCAAAAGAGTCATAGGTCTTGGAATCCTATGAAATTAGGTCTAGGGTTTGTAGAAAAGGATTTGGGAAGCAAGAGGGATTTCTTTAGGTCTACAGAGGTCTAAAATTCTTCAATTATTCAATCTCTATATTAAAACAGTCTCAGACCTCTAAATTTGTGAAAAAATGCATAGCGTCTGTCGTAAAACGGATTTGGGAAACTACAGAGGTTCCTTTTGGTCTACTAAGGCTTCTATGCTAATTCAATTACTTTTTTCTCTTTTTCTGTAAGCACAAGTCTTAGTACTTTGAGTAATACCTGAAGAAAGATGGAGATTTGATTTGTAGAGTGGTTCTGGGGTTACGGAAATATTTTCTGAAGCATCAAAGGTCTTTATAGTTCTTCTGAATGTCTTCTACATAGTTGTAGCAGCGAATTAGTTGGATTATAGTTGAATTTCGGTTTAAAACAAGGTCGGTATCAACTTTTTCGGTCTGCAATGCTTCTTTTGCGAAAAACTGTAACAGAAAGGATGAAAAGGCACAATTGGGCGATTTATATACATTTTTAATCAACAGTAATCACATTGAATGCGTGGTCAATTTTGAATAGAAATGGTGGTTTGCGCAACCGGTGAGGGAAACCATTTAGTGGTTTTTGCATGAACGAAATTGGTTGAGCAGTATTTTTTGGGTTGATCTGATCAAATGAAATGGTGCCATGTAGCAGGGAGGAGAGCCCCACAAACTGCACATTTCACATGGTTTGGAGTATGTTAACGTTCGGGCTATGAAATTTGCGATAGGAAATGTTGGTCATTGGATCTGGTCAATTACAATCTGATGGATGGGATGATGTGAAGAAGTCTTCAGGATTGAATAGGAGTGGGGCCTGGGATATTATGCTATGCGGTTGGTTAATATGCACATAAAAGCTATGGTTTAATTGCATGGGTTCAGGATTTTTTAATAAGCGGAGTTTAATATATTAACTAATGGGGTTAGGGAAAGTGGAATCTTATAATAGGCGGGATAGTAATAATAAGTGGGTTCGGGATATATAACATGTGGAAAAATAAAACTATATGTTATAAATAAAACGTGGGTTGGGAAATATATATATATATATATAAGGAATTAATATATACGGGATTAAAAGGTATATAATGGGGGCTAATACATAATGTTAAATGTTAATAATATACATATGTAAACAAGTGCAGGATTTGTATAATACAGGGGAAATGTAAATATACACTAAGTAAAAATAACATCGAGGTGAGATTTTATAGTGGGACCCTATATATGTTTTCAAACTTAGGCTTAATGTATTTTTATGGTTTTTTTGGTGTATTTTTGAATGAAAAGGGAAATCAGTAAAAGGGATTTTACTTTTCCAAATGAAAATATACATTTTAACTTAGGAAAAGGGGTTTTATAAGGAAAAATGAGTGAAATAAGGGGAAAGAGTAAAAATGAAGGGACGGGGTATTTTTACAAGGGGAATGATTTTGAAAGGGAGTTAGTAAATGAAATGACCAATTTTTCTGTTATCTATGCCTCATAAAATGCTTTAACCTACCCCTCTGGTACCCTAACATTTTTTCTTCATTTACATGGGTGCATTTGAGCTTGCAGACCCTTATTCGTTTTTATTTTAAACAAAAAAATAACTAATCCTAACCTTATTTCTTCCAAGGACTTAGATTAAACTGTTGATATCTTTATTATTTTCTAACTAACTACTGATTTGCCAAGATTAAACAGTTTGGCCAGATCTTTATTCTCTATCTATCAACATGACATTTAAAGCATGAAAAGTCAAGATTAAGCAGTTTGACTTTCATGTATTGTGGCATTTTTTTTTAACAAGTTGAACACAATATTATTTTTCAAAGTGAAGTAAATAGTAGTGGCATTTGAATTTGCATCACTTTCATGTTCTATTTTTATCTATTTTTTGTTTGGGGTTCATTTTCTTTTTTTTTTCTTTTTTTTCCTTTCAAGTCCTTTGATTTTTTTTTAGGACTTTTACCCTCTTTACATTTTTTATTTTTCTAATATGGGAAAACAATTTCTCAGATAGCAAAGTATGTACATATTACAAGAATAATCAAACTCAATTCAAAATTATGAATCCTATTATTATAGGACCCTAACAGTGGCTCCACATGGGGATGAGATTTCCTGGTGAAATGTCAAGAACTTAGAGACTAGTAGCCTTTGAATTTTGACTGTGTTTTTTCCTTGGAACTATTTTCTCAGCTCTGCATTATTCATACTTATGATATTTTGTCTTTCAAAGCTTAGGGCCTTCTCTCCAGCATCGACTTTGTTAGAAAAATATCCAATCCAATCTAAACTATGCGATATTATGTACAATGAGTAAAGTAAACTAAGTGAACTACTTCTATTCTGGGGAATAGTAATGCTTCAGCATTCTACCATTGAAAGGTCCACCTGGCAGATCTGATCCATCCAACTCCTTTAAAAAGAATGAATTGTTTCCTCTGTAACCATAAATGACATAAGGACCTTTCCATAAGAAATCAAATTTCCCATTTTTACCTTTCTCTTCTCTCCTGGAATCCCACTTAATAACTTTGTCACCTATATAAAAATCATCTTCCTTAGTCTTCTTGTCAAATATCTTTTTAATATTTTCTTGAACAACTTGAGACTTTAGATAGACCTCTTCCCTGGTTTGCTGCAAGTGTACGGTTTGATTTATCCTTCTCTAGATATCATTGGTTTATACCTGAAGTTCTTGGATTATCTTCTTTACTGGTACTCCTAAAGTGGATGGAAAAGCAACATCCATCCCATAAACAAGCTGATAATGGGATGTACCAATATATTTCTTTGTGGTAAGTCTATCTGCCCATAAGGCATTAACTAACCTTTTGTTCCATGTATTTTTATTGTCTTCTAGTAGTTCTTTGATGATATTCACAAGGCTTTTATTGGAGGATTCAGCAAGACCATTACCTTGAGGGTAATAAGTAGTGGAATGGCCAAGGGTAATGCGGTATTTATTATAGAAATCAATCATATTTTTAGACTTGAAAGCAGTTGCATTATCAGTAATGAGCTTTTGGGGGCATCCAAATCTTGACAGTATGTTGTTTTCTAAGAATGATATTATGACAGTATCAGTGGCTTGCCTAGAATGAATGGCTTCTATCCACTTCGTGAAATAGTTTGTGGCTGTCAAAATCCATTTGTGTTGGGCTGATGAGGGAGGGTGAATTTCACTAATGAAATCAAAACCCCATTACTGAAAAGGAATTTTAGTGGAGATGGATTTAAGGGGTAAATGTAGTAACTTTTTCTTCCCGTCGAAGATTTGGCATTTGTGATAGAAGGTCACATACTTTTTCACATCTGCAAACAGTGTTGGCCAGTAAAAACTAGCTCTCAAGATTTTATCTACAGTCGACTTCCAGTAAAGGTGTCTTCCACAGTCACCTGCATGAAACATTTCCATAACTTTATCAACTTCATATTTAAGCAAACAATTCAATAAAATGCCACCAAGATCTTTCCCAAATAGTGCATTATCTATGATACAAAATTTTATTGCCTTTAACTTTAAAAATATAGCTTTAGTTCTCGATAATTAAGGAGGAGCTTGTAAATTTAGTAATACAAATATGATATATGCATACCATGGTGAATCTGAAAAGGCTTCAATAATCTGTGGAGTCGCCATCTCTTCCTGATCATCTAATTGGGCAATAAAATTTATATCTAAAGCATGAAAATTTGATTCAGCCATGAGTTTGGCTAAACCTTGACCTTTAATGAGCTTGGTGGGCTTAATTTCTATGTCATATTCCAAAATGGTGGAAATCCATTTGCCTCTTTTACCATCATGCCCATTTTGAGTTAGAATGTCCTTTACTACTGAATTTGGAACATAATATATGATGTATGAATACAAGATGTACACTCTAAAGTCTTTGATAGCCTACACTAAAGCTAGTGCCTGCTTTTCCATTATGTTATACTTTAAAGTGGCATCTCTAAGTGATTTTCTAAAAAATGAAATGGGTTTTTCATAGCTCTGATCATTCTTCTGCAGTAAAACTGCAGCAATAGTATGTTTTGAAGAAAAAGAAAAAATAATGAAATCTTTTTTGAAATTAGGACTTATTAGGACCGGTGCTCTTATCAAGGCTTGTTTGATTGATTTAAATGATTTTTTGGTCTCTACATTCCATTTAAGTATTGAGTCTTTTTTCAACATGTCATTGAGTTCTCTAGTTATTTTTTGCTAAGTTTGAAATAAATCTTCTGAGAAAAATAATTTTACCTAAGAAAGCCTGCAATTCTTTAATATTCCTAGGATGGCTTATGTTCAGAATGACCTCTATTCTTGTTGGGTCTATCCTAATTCCTTCTTTTGATATAATATTACCTAACAATTTTCCTTCTTCAAGTCCAAAGAGATTCTTTTTGGGATTTAAAGAAATGTCAAATTTCCTGCATTTTATAAACACATGCCTTAGGTGATCTAGATGTTCATTATCAGTTTTTGAAAATACAGTTATATCATCTAGACATATCACAAGAAAATCATGAATTTCTTTAGAAAAAACTATATCCATAGCTCTCTGAAAAGTGGCTCCTGCATTCATTAATCCAAAAGGCATTTTCACATACATGAAAGTACCCAAAGGAGTAGTAAATGTAGTCTTTGGTTGGTCTTCTAGCTGAACTAAAATCTGGTTATATCCAGAGAATCCATCAAGCTATGAAATCCTAGAAGATCCAACCACCCTTTGTAAAATATGATCCATCTTGGGGATAGAGTAGTTATCTTTTAGGGACACTTTATTTAAATTCCGGAAATAAACACAAAGTCTGATTTCCCTTGTCTTCTTCCTAGTCAGAACTAGGTTTGAAACCCAATCAGAATATCTTATAGGTGTAATTATCTAGGATTCACTCATTCTCTTAACCTCTTTTTCAATTAAAGGCATTAACACTGGATTGATTCTTTTGAGCTTCTGTTTGAAATGTTTTTGATCTTATTTTATAGGTATTTTTTGTTGTATTATGCTAGTGTCATAAGATTTTAAGTCTTCATAACTCCATGAAAATACATCCTGATATTCTTTAAACAGAGCTATGTATTTCAATCTTTCTTTTTGAGGTAAGGCTTTTGAAAGTTTGATTATTTTAGGCCTTTTTCTGTTCCTATATTTCATTCCTCTATTTCTGATCTTAATGGTTCGATTTTGGTTTTCATGCAACGTCATTTGAATCAAGAATATCTTCTAATGGGGATAATCCCATAGGTAAAAAGTTATTCTTAAGGTTTGAAATGTCAGAATCATCATCTGTTAATTCTTCAATCTCTAATTTTTCTATATTATCTATTTCTACTTGAGTGAATTTAGTGGGTTTAGTAAAATCTAATTTACATACATCTATCTCATTGTCTATTTTATCATCTACTGTACAGTCTTTGTCTATGTTACAACTGTGAAATTCTCCCTCGGAATTCATGAAATGATATATTTGTTCATCCTGTGAAAAAAATTGCCAATATTTTAGATTATCTAGTATTGTAGGCCTGTGTTTAACTTATGTTGTATATTGATGATTTGGTTGCAAAGGCATATTACATGTACTAGCAAAAGTTGGTAAATTGTGTGCTTGTATGTTTTGTTTTCTAGTAATTACAGCAAAGTTACATTCAAGCAATTATTTCATCAGATCTAAATCTGTTTCTTTATATTGGCTTAATCTAGGATTATACACATAATATTCTCATCTAATCTGTTTCACAATTAAATCAGAGTCTTCCATGATAGAAACTCTTTTTCCTCCTAAATTTCTAACAATCTGTAGTCCTAAAATCAAAGCTTCATATTCAGCCATGTTGTTTGTACATTTAAAATTTAATCTAAAGGCAAGACCTTTTGCATGATTTTTTTCCATGTTATGAATCCAAACTCCTGCTCCTGCTCCTAATTTTTTCACTGATCCATCAAAATTTAGATGCCACATCGATTCATGAAATATATTTTCACTATCTGGGTATTTCTCTTTCTGTTTTAATTCAATGTTGTTCTCTATACTAGTTTCAGAATTACATAAAATGAATGAGTCCATATCTGTAGGTGTAGAATAAATAGGATAGTTTTGAGGTATTTCTACACTACTAACCATGTACTTCATTAATGTCTCTCTGTAAAGTTTCTTGGGTTGGAAAAATACTGAAATAGTAGCATAAGACACGTCTAGTTGTAGAGATCCCTGTAGTTTTGCTCCCCATGAGCAAGATGATAGCATTACATATTTAGGATGGATGTCAGCTACTAAAATATCCATGACTATGCTTTTTCCAGGGTATTTATCTAAAGTAATACATAAATATTTGATTAAGCCTAAACATTTCACTTTACTGGAATCAAATGAGAAGAGATCTTTATAAGGTCTAGTGATGTCTAAATTAAAGGTTTCCATTATTTATTTTCATTAAATTATGTGAAGCTCCTGAGTCTAGCATAGCATTATGTAAAATCTGATCATGAATAGTCAAAATAATGTAGAAAGGAGGAACCCCTCCTTCTTGGTGTTTTCCATTTACTTCAGGACCAAAGATTAGTTCTGCTTGTTCATCACTCAAATTTATAGAATCTTCTCCATCATTCATGTTTAAAGTTTCAGTAATATGTGATTTATATAGGTCATGTTTTACCAATCCTGTCAAAGGAATTCATATCTTCAGTTTGCCAATTTCAGCTTGGATGTTGAATTGTGCTTGTGATTTTCCTAACTGAATTATTTATTATTTTGTAACTATAGATTGGGTGTGTTTATCTTCTTTTTCTACAGTTGGTTCTTCATTTTCTGTTTTTGTTTCCACTGTTTCCACTGTTTTACTAATTTTTATTTTCTTTTTAGGGACAGTTTGAGATGCAGTGGAAGTTTTGGCAGGTTTTGAGGTTTCAACAACTGTTCTGGCAGCAGCTGTCTTAGGATCAGATGATTTTAGATCAGCAACAGATGTTTTTGGATCTGAAATTGTTGTTTTAGAAGAATTTATTGTCTTAGCAGCAGAATATTTTTGAGGATCAGCTGAAGATTGAACATCAATATCTGTAATGTCAACAATATTAGGACTGGGTGTAATTTTGGGAGTTGAAATTTTCTAATTAGGACTTGAATTTTTCTAAGTTGAACTAGAGTTTTGTTGGGTTTCCCTAGGAATAATTTGCAGTGCTTTTGTTGTAGGAGCCTCTATTGTTTTCTTTGTTTGAGTTTGGGAATATTTCTTAATAGGGGACTCTACATTTTTCTTACTCCTAAGGTTATATTTCTTATGAACTTCATTAATTGCAATTTCATAACCTTGGTTGTAATCAAAAGACTCACCAGATTCTAATTGTAACTATTGTAATTCATACAACTCATGTTCTTCTTATGTTATAAAAATAGTGTTATCATCATTAATACCAATTAAATTGATCTGAGTGTCTTCATTGTCTTCCTTTTGGTGAGAAATTTCAGCATAGTTCTCTTGGAAAGGTGGTCTTATTGTTTGATCAGGTGCCGATTCTCTAGATTTACCAGCGTTGGTGTTTTTCCTGAAATTGGGATTTCTTATTTAAGGACCTTGTTGTTGGTTATCCCATTGTGGCTTCCTTTCCATATTATCTAATATATCCATCATTCTTTCTAATTTTTTTGCTAAGTTATCTATTTTCAAATCTAAGGTTGATGTTTCCTCTTTTATTGTCACTCTTCTTTCATTTCTTAATCTAGCTTTCTTGGCTAACAAGTTTTCCTCTACACTTACAGCATTACTTTGCATCTGCTCTAAGGTTTCTAGGTTTTTCTCTCGCAGTTGGTAATCCATATATGTATCAAATCCACCAGGGAATTTGATAAGGGTAGAGTCTGGAGGACATTTAAGATTGGAAGGGATTGCATTATAAATACTGTTATATCTTGTACAATAGTCCTGAACTGTTTCATTTTGTGTTATTTTTATGTTTTCAAATTCAGACAGAATTTGTAATGGATTCTTCTTTTTCTCCCATATCTTAAGAAACATCCTATAGAAAGCAGCTAAATTAGCAATACTACCAACAAGAAAACCTTTAAACCACTTCTTAACATCACCAGCTAAAGTCTGAGAAAAAAGTCTCATTTGAACATCAACATCATATAATTCATGCAATTCAAAGTAGTCTGTCATTTTATTAACATGTTTTTGTGCAGTGTAGTGAGTTGTTCCATCAAATTGAGTGATTTTTCTTTGGTAGTCTTGGGGAATGGCATTTAGAGGGGCTTGTAGGACCAATGGGGCATATCTGGTAGCCATGGCTTCGATTCTAGCTTGGCTAGGAGTTAAGTTTGAAGGAATTGGTGATGAAGTTGAAGTACTTGCGAATGAGGTACGAACACTTGAAAATGTTGTTGGGATGCTAGAAGAGGTGCTAGGAAATGTGGTTGAACTGCTTGAAAATTTAACAATAGTGCTAGAGGATGAATTTGTAGTATTTTGGGATGGAAATAAAGCTCTCGGTTGAAGTGGATGTTTAGGAAAGAAGGATTATGTGGACTGAAGTGTGGTGGAAATAATAGATGAGGTGGTAGTAAACAAGGATGAACCTAGAAATTCTAAATGACTGGTAGAATGCTTAGGGGTATATAAAGATAAAGAATTCAATTCAGCTGAATGTTGTCAATAAGCTTCATCAATTTCCTTAATCAAAGTTGCAGTTATAGCATAAAGTTTATTATAAACTTCTAATACTGTTTCATTTGAATCTAGTGAAACAGTTTCCTTATTAATTTCAATAAATGAAATGAAATTAGGATCTATTACACTATTATGTATGTCACTTTATGATTTAGTTTTAAACAAAGTTTTTTCAAAAGCTAGATCAAATTAAATGTTTTGTAAACTTGATAATTTATTTAGAAGAGATTTTGCTTTGATCAATGAATTTTTATTACCTAAACTTTTGACTTTTTTGTTTTTCTTTACAATTTTGTCAGGATTATCTTCTATGACAGCAGGTTCTAGATCTAGATTAGACCTGGTATAATAGACTCTTCTGGAAGCAAGAATTACAACTTTTAATGAAAAAATTACTAACAACCCTTCAAAACAATCTTAAGGTGAAAAGATAAGTAAATTTATTTCCTTTAAGATATATTTTAAACACTGAGGATGGGTTAGTTCCCCAGTATGGTTACCAATATGTTATCATTCCAATAATTCTCAAGGGTTGTTATTATTTTTTGTGTTTTAAAGAATATTAGAGGTAACCACAAACCTACTTTTAAACCTTAGTATCTAGCCTTACTAATGCTTAGAGAGGGCTCTCTCTAATGATTTATCTTTTTTGTTTGTAGTTGATTTTAGGCTAGTTATGTTGGATTACTTGGGGTTTTGATTTTGGATTTGGTTTGGTGGTGAAATCACTTACTTGGATGGATAGATGTAGGTCTGTATTCCATTGGGCTAATGGAGTCAATGTGTCAAGTAGTTAGATCAGGATCAAGGTCCAAAGGGAAATGTTTACAGGGAAATATAGTTGAGTTACTTTAGATCTTCAAGGATGATGGTGAAAATGGTTTTAATTGGGGTAAGAGAGAAATTAAGGGTTCTAAAATCCGGATAATGAATGAAAATACAGAGGTCAATCGAAATAAGGAAGAAATTAAGAATTATTTTATCTGGATATCAGAAGAAAACATATAAATGATAAACAGTTCAAAACAGAGTGCTTTTAACACATTCTGAAATAACATTCCTGATTTATCATCTAGATTTAAGAAAACATATGAGCATGTGAAAAACATAAGAAATTTACAAAGAACAAGTTAAAATACTTCACTAAGTTGGCCCAATACATTAATCATGTAATATGATGCTTTATTGCTTTAATCCAGTCCGCTGACTTGAAATTGATACAATCACTCTTAGGTTTAGAATAGTAGAACTATAGAAATTTTTAGCAATTCAACCACCCTCATTACTTCCAAATGAGAAGTATTTATACAAAAATCTTTAAAAAATATTCTAAAACAAACTTACGAATTATTCATGGAAAATCTTCATGCAAGAAGATAGTGACAGCTTTCTAACTAATGCTAGTTGTCCCTGTTTTTATTGAAATTAATGTTTGTTGTCTTCAATTTGTTGTTGATTTCTCTCTTTTTTCTTACTCAATGAGGGATGCAGTTAGGCAGTGGAGTGTCATCTATGCTGGAAGCTTTATATTTGTTTTGATTTTCACTCTGACCTTTCAAATGACACTCTTTACTCGAATATGATTTCACTATGGTACTCTTTTACTGTAATTTTTTCACTAGAAACTATGACTGCCCTATTTTTACTTTAATGCTCTATTTTTACTGCAAACTGATTTCACAGTAAATCAATCATCTTTTCCCAAAATTTTGTTTCTGCCAATTTTATCTTCATCATCCTCCTAAATATTTCATCTGCTTCAATATATTTTGAGAGTGTAGGTTTATTGACAAATATGTGTTTCAACTCATGTTGTAGGTAAAACAAATTCTCAAATTTCTTGCAAAGTAAAATCCCTATTGGAATACCTTGTGAGGAAGGCATATTAGCCTGATCCTTGGAAACTTCTCTCATTTTCTTGTCATAGTCATCCTGCTTCATTAATTTATCATAAATAACCATAGGATTGGAAGGCCTTTCTGCATTAGGACATCAAATTTCATCATGAACCTTGTGATGGAAATTTCCATATTTTTGCATTTCTATTCTAACTGTATCATCAAATTATTTTTAGAAATAAATTTCCTAATTTAGAGGATGGTTTTTGTTCTCTAATTATTTCCAATCTCTTCAAGTTCTTGTCTATTTTTGGAATTAAGAAATTTGATGATTTCAAGGGCTTCTTCAGGTTTCTTACCAAGTTCTTCTTTTATCTTTTGAATAGCTTCTCTTGCTGATTTGACTATGTCTTTTCGTTCATAAATAACCTAGATTAATGTCCAAATATCATTGACTACTTCAATGATATTGGACCATAGTTTTTTCCTGACTTATGCCATGGGTTCTTTTAATGTTAGATTTTTCTAACTTCTTTAATTTCTCATTCAACCTGTTTTCCCTTTGTTCATCATTATTATGCATTATCTTAGCAAGCTTATTTTCAAATTTGAGACTTTTAAGTTGTTCTTTAAGTCTATTAATATCATTTGTTTGAATAGACATGTACTGCATATCTTTTACTAGTTTGCTTTCTTCATCTGTATTTTGTGTTGTTGTTGTTGTTGAAGACTCTGTTGCTGAAGTGGTTGATGAGGTGACTAGAAGTGTTGTAGCCATTGGGACTGTAGGAGCCAATGATTTTGCTAGTGTGGAAGGAAAAAATGTTGTGACTACAAGAATGACTATGACTAGAACTTCCTCTGCTTTATCCTTTTTCTCCTGGACAAACTTGTCCATTTCATTCTCCATTTCTTTGATTTGTGTAGTCAATTGCAATATGAGATTAATCATCTCATATTTATGATTCGCATCTTGTAACACCTCCTTTGCTTGAGGATGTTCAGTAGGAGGGAGCTTAAGTTTCTTCTTTAATGCAGTAATGTCTGCATTTTTCTTCTTAATCAATACATCTGCAACTTTGACATTACTAGGATGAAATCCTACTTCAATAACCAAATATTCCAGTGATTTGATTTTATAATATTTTTCTTTTGAGGATGTTTTTTTTCTAAGTTAAGCTGGTATTTGATGTTTGCAAGAGTATTTTTGAGCTTCTAAGCACTCATTTCCTTGTTTTTCATTGTTGAATAAAGCATTTCACCATCTTGTTTGTGAAATTAAATTTGATCAATAGGATGAAGATCATCTACTTGAACTTCATATGATGATTTTTTTGTAATCTGTTGGTGTTTTAGGATGCTTGAATTTAGACTACAGGAAATTCATATGCATTTTCCTAGTCTTATAGTCAAAAGTAGAAAACAATCTACTTTGGTCACTCGGTGACTGTTTCCAATACTAATTGTATGTATTAGTCTTCAAAGTTTCATTTTTCATCTTTATTTATATGTATTTCTGCATGATGTCCATCTCCTTCTCTTCTGGTTTTCTAGAAGAAGATACTTCAACACTATGTTTCTTCTAAATAAGATGATTTTTAGAAATTGAAGATTGTTGTTCTTCTTCAATCACTGTAGGAGGTGCATTATCCTTTGTTGTTGTTTTTGTATCAATCACTTCTATGGTTTCTACTTCTTCATTGACAGGATTTAACTTAGTTTTATTCATGTACATCAATTTAAATTTAGTTTCAATAGTTGTCTTTGCAGTGTATGATCCTCCCTCTTTGTTTCTCTTTGAGCTTTTATCCTCTTGGGCTAGAGTTTGCAAGGTTTGACTAGTATCACCTTGTTTCTCTACATCAATCAACGTTTTCTCCAACCATTTAGATTGGTTAGATTATTTCTCAATTTCTGGTTTCTTCTCATGTACAGAAGGATTCAATTTTCATTTAACTCTCATTTTACTTATCACTCATAGAGGATCATAATACCATAGAAAAATCTTACTAAATTTGAACTCTTGTAAACACTTTTCAGCCTCTGGACCTACATCTCTACTATTACAAATGAAAGGGCCAACTTGATTCTTGATTTTGAACTGTCTTTTTCTTAGCTTCCATGAAATTAATTGCATCATAATTAATGATCAGCCTTATGCAATCAAAGGAAAATAACCTCATTGGGAGGTATTTGGGCAGTCTATATGGGATAAGTTTTGATCCATATACTCTTATATCTGTATGGTTTTGGTACAAATAACAATCACTTGTCCTATTATGCTTTGACAACTGTAGGAATTTCTTAATTTCCTCACTAATTATGGTGTGCCTGTTGCTTTTCAGTATATTTACCAAAGGATGCATGAAGGAATCAATAAGTTCTATAAAGTTGGAATGTGCGGAATATTTTCTTATTAAAGGAGTACAAAAATGATTCACTATGGGTTTCCTTCAACATCAATCTTCTGAAGGTTTATGGAAAACTTCTTAGATTGAAAGTATAAAAGCATGTGGAATAAGACTAAGGAATACTTGAAAACACCTTCAGAAGGAATTTTGACCAACTGTTCATGAATATTATTAGAAAGGTAATGGGAAAAATTTAAATGGTAGCAGGAAGTTTACCAGGTGTGAAATCAGACAAAAAACCTATCACTGCAACATCATCATGTTCATCTGTAAAATAACCAAGAATAAAAGACAACATGGAGATGATATGTCTTATTCTTTCAGAAAATTTTGCAGATGGGTATGGAGGATTTATCTTGGGAATTTCTACAGAAGAATGCATGAAAGTATAGAATATTTTGAACCTCTTGGGGAAGTCCAGATTAAGGTATAACTATGTGAGAGCTTAAATGGACAAAGGAACTTCATCTAGCCTAGATTGGATCTGGAGCATTTGATTGATTGACTCAGTAGTAATGGTAAACAATATTTCTTTTTCAAAGTTTATTATGGCTCTCTGATCAGGGAAATAGCAGGATTGACAAACTCTGATTACTTCTAGACACTGGAAGGTCTGTGGGACAAGATATTTTGGCAAATTAGACTCCTAGATGAAAACTTCAACAACCTGATCTATGGATTTTTTATGGCTCCAGCAGTGGAGCTCAAGAAGGTTAAATTGTGTGGTTGTGTCATGAATCTTGAAATATTTATCAGCTAGGGGAGTGTGTTCTACATCTACAACAAGAGGTTGTAGAGGATTAACACTTACTACTGCTTTGGAAGCCATTGTTCTGTTCGATTTATCAATTTATTACTTTTTGATTTAGAAAAAATTGATTTAGGCCTTTAGGAGCACCTCAGAAATATTATAACATTTTTGCAGACTAATTTAAGAAGCTAATTGTTCAATTATTACTCTCTGTAATCAAAACAGTCTTAGGTCTTGGATTCCGGTGAAATTATGTCCATGGTTTGCAGAAAAAGGATTTGGGATGCAAGAGGGATTTCTTCAGGTTTGCAAAGACCTAAACTTCTTCAATTATTCAATCTCTATGATTAAAATAGTCTCAGACCTCAGAATCTGTGAAAAAATGCATAAGTTCTATAGAAAAACAGATTTTGGAAACTACAGAGGTTCCTTTTGGTCTACTAAGGCTTCTATGCTAATTCAATTACTTTTTTCTCTTTTTCTGTAAGAACAAGTCTTAGTACTTTGAGGAATACCTAAAGAAAGATGGAGATTTGATTTGTAGAATGGTTCTAGGCTTGCAGAAATATTTTCTAAAGCTTCAGAGGTCTTTATAGTGCTTCTGAATGTCTTTTGCATAGTTGTAGCAGCGAATTGGTTGTATTCTGGTTGAATTTTGGTTTAAAACAGGGTCGATATCTACTTTTTTCGGTATGTAATGCTTCTTCTACGTAAAAATGTAATGGAAAGGATGAAAAGGCACAATTGGGCGGTTTATATGCATTTTTAATCAACATTAATTACATTGAATGTGTGGTTAATTTTGAATGGACATGGTGGTTTGTGCAATGGGCAATAGAAACTATTTAGTCTTTTTCGCATGAACGAAAGTGGTCGAGCAGTATTTTTTGGGTTGATGCGATCAAATGAAATGGAATCACGTAGCAGGGAGGAGAGCCCTGCAAACCACGCAGTTCGCATGGTTGGGGTTATGTTAACGATCGGGCTATGAAATGTGCAATAGGAAATGCTGGTCATTGGATCTAGTCAGTTATAATCTAACAGATGGGATGATGTCAAGAAGTCTTCGGAATTGAATAGGAGTGGGGCCTGGGATATTATGCTATGCGGTTGTTTAATATGCATATAAAAGCTATGGTTTAATTGCATGGGGTCGGGATTTTTTAATAAGCGAAGTTTAATATATTAACTAATGGGGTTAGGGAAAGTGGGATTTTATAATAGGCGGGATAGTAATAATAAGTGGGTCCAGGATATATAACATGTGGAAAATAAAACTATATGTTATAAATAAAATGTGGGTTGGGAAATATATATATAAGGAATTAATATATATGCGATTAAAATGTATATAATGGGAGCTAATACATAATATAAAATGTTAATAATGTACAAATGTAAACAAGTACGGGATTTGTATGATACAGGGGAAATGTAAAAATACACTAAGTAAAAATAACATCGGGGTGAGTTTTTATAGTGGGACCCAATATATGTTTTCAAACTTAGGATTAATGTATTTTTATGATTTTTTTTTGGTGTATTTTTGAATGAAAAGGGAAATTAGTAAAAGGGATTTTAATTTTCCTAATGAAAATACACATTTTAACTTAGGAAAAAGGGTTTTATAAGGAAAAATGAATGAAATAAGGGGAAAGAGTAAAAATGAAGGGGATGGGGTATTTTTACAAGGGGAATGATTTTGAAAGGGAATTAGTAAATGAAATGACCAATTTTTTTGTTATATTTTCTTCGTAAACTACTTTTACCTACCCCTCTGCTACCCTAACTTTTTTTCTTGATTTACATGGGTGCATTTGAGCTTGCATACCCTGATTCATTTTTCTTTTAAACAACAAACTAACTAATCCTAACATTATTTCTTCCAAGGGCTTAGATTAAACTGTTAAGCTCTTTATTATTTTCTACCTAACTACTGATATGCCAAGATTAAACAGTGTGGCCAGATATTTATTCTCTATCTATCAACATTAAATTTAAAGCATGAAAAGTCAAGATTAAGTAGTTTGACTTTCATGTATTGTGGCATTTTTTTTAACAAGCTGCACATAATATTATTTTGCAGAGTGAATTAAATAGTAGTGGCATTTGAATTTGCATCACTTTCATATTCTATTTTTATCTCTTTTTTGTTTGGGGTTCATTTTTTTTTTAATATTTTTCCTTTCAAGTCCTTTGATTTTTCTTTTAGGACTTTTACCCTCTTTACATTTTTTATTTTCTAATATGGGAAAACAATTTGCAAATAGAAAATTATGTACATATTACAAGACTAATCAAACTCAATTCAAAATTATGAATCCTATTATTATAGGACCCTAACAGATTGAAGAAAAAGGGGTTGAACTTACTACTCCCCCTAGGGAAAACATGTAGTATAATAAGTGTATGATTAGATATACCACTAGAATCCACTATAGATTTAATGAAAATTCCAAAATTACATAAAGCCTCTGAGATGAGGAATATGTTGAGATGTTTTTCTACTTCATCATTTCTAGAATGCCACTACTCCATTTAGACGATAATTTTATAGGTACAATGGTTATTATATTATGAGTAGAGAGTAGATCTCCCAAAAATCCACTCTTAGGATCCTTTTTTTGAGATAGCCCCTAAATTTGTGTGAGGTATAAATTGAAATGTAGGTCCTATCCCAAGATATTGAATGGATTCAAAAAATCACCCAAGTGACAAAATCCTACTAGAATGGGATGTGGTTAGAATCGGGCCCATAAACATTTAAATTGTAGTAGTGAAGTCAAAGTATTTGAAAATGGAATTTCAAAAGAATAGGAGAGGAAAGAAAGGATGAAGAAAGAGCCATATATTTTTGGCTTCATCCATATATATGACCTCATTAGTGTTTATATACATCCAAATTTCCAGAACACCAATATTTCAGTAATCTCCCTAAGGATTTTCTATCTTTGTCCTTACAGTGCAAGGTTTCATAGATAAGAATGATGTATGGATTATGATAAGAGTCAATATTTCTAAGGGCTAAATTTTTTTGGTGAACCTTGACCTCTCAACATTAATGAAGAAAAATCTCTTTAGGGAAAATAAAATTTGGATTTTCCTACAATAAGGGTGTTGGAGATGGGACCCATTTTCCCTTCTTGATGTTTATTAAAAAACATCTTGAGCTTTACAATGATTGGATTTGTGACCAACCGGGTAAAAGGGGAAGTGATCAAGGGTGAGACCTCCAATAAATGGAGGAAACCCCCATTTCTTATAAAAATATCAAAGGGTGTAGGATTTGTATTCATTAAGGTGGGGTAGATGGGGGAAGGGGAAAAACAAGGATTAGTGATGAGGGAAGGAGAAGGGAGACTGGGTGTTTTGGGATAGAGGAAGGGGGAGGGGGAGAGAGTTTACCAAGTGAGGGGAGGGATCAGGGGAAATATTTGGGGAAGGGATATAGGAAGAAAACCTAGAAAATGATGGCAAAGGATAAGAATGGAAAGACATACCTAGAGGGAAAATCGACGCGAGGGCCTTGGTGGAGGAGAAACTTGTAGATTTTGAATGCAAGTGAATTGTTGAAATGGCCTTAAAACATGATTTACCATGAGGTAAGGGACATTCCTTTCAGATAACATTTTTCTTTCATTACGCATTTGCAGAAACCAGTCTAACCCTATTGCATTCTTTCTAGAGATGTTTGAATTTGTGACACAAGTAGTAGCTAAAGGGGAGCTTCCACTAGTCTATATTTTGAGTCCAATTGGAATTTTCCTATTCAAATACAGGTCAACGAGGAGCCCCTCCTTGATACTGACTTCCTCTTAAATCCATGCCCATATTTAGCCCAATTTTGTGTCCCATATTGGATCAGACTGATAAAATAACCAAACTTTTTTGTGATGGCCATGAGATATTCCTATATATAGAAGGGAAGTGGAATCCTAGGACTAATTTTCCAAAAATTCAATTGATCCATGGGCTCCATGAGAACTTCAAAATTTATGGTCTATGGCTGAAGAGAGATACTTTATTTTCTCTATGACTAGGAAACTTCCAAAATACATATTTAGTTGGCCTCAATGGAAAATAAATTATAGATACCCCAAAGGAAGTAGAAAAAAATTGGGAGAATAACCCAGCAATGGAGACCAAGAGTGCTCTATCCAACCTTCTATACTAGCCATTTTGAGAGGACAACCATCAAACCACCCAGTGAGTGTTTTTCTTAAGAATTCTTGAACCTACAATAGGCGAATGTATTGAACCACAACTAAGTTGATGGAATGCTTTCTGTAATGAATGTCTCTTCTATTTTTCTCGATCGAGATATAGGGAGAAAATATAGATGAGTTTGCACCAACATCGGCAACCCAGGAAGAAGGGGAAGATGAATTACATCAGGTCAAGCGATGGGAAGAGGAGGGAGTGCATGATGTGGGAGGAGTGAGAAATGATGAAAAAAAAGAGAGTGAAGAGCCTATTAATGGTGAGTAGGAAGGAAATACCTGAGAGGAAGCATCTAGTTCATAATAAAGAGGAAATTTGACAACTGTAGGAATTAGTGAAGGGATAGAAAAATGGCTTGGTGTATTGATAACACATGTTGGCTAACAAAATTCAACATAGAGGATGGGTTGGCTGAGTGTTCCACCTCATCGCCACATAAATAAGTCATGTGGATGGAGAAGAAATTATTTGGATGGAGGGTTAAATGGGTGGCAGAAGGTGTTGGATGTGGTTAGGTAAATTTGACTTAAGGAAATATTCAAAGTTGTTTGGGTCATTAGTGGCGGTTTTGGGTCCAATTTTTTTTTCCCATGGTAATTTCCCCATGGATTGCATGTAATTGAGCCTTTAAAAGGCTACAAATACATCATCATAATGGTTCCAAGGATGTGGGTGATAAAGGCTCACTTGGATGTCTTGGACAACATTTTGGAAAAGGACTAATGGAAATATGTTAAGCTGGGTTTTTCACTATAGTTAGGGTTTTCCCACAGTAAACTATGTGAATTATGTGTTTAATGTTTATGTTTATTTTTGGTTTTGTTATTTCTATCTTAGTAATTTATTTTCTCTCCAATTAAAATTTCAACATATGGTATCAGAACACGATATTAGCTTTAGGGGGAGACTTATGTTTCCAAGGGTTTTTGTGGATTTGGTGGTTCACTGAGATCTAATGGGGTTGGGAGCATGAATAAAGATCTACTACATTGATGCTAATATGGAACCAAGAATGGTGAGCTCATGCTGGAATTTGGATCCATGAGGATCTGTGGTGCCTATGAAAATGGACAAGTGTGACCACACAAAAGAGGATTCAAATTATGAGCTAGATCTCATGGGAAAGATGACGATGATGCAGAGGATGATCATGTGACCAAATCACAACAAATATCATAGTGTAACTAGATAAAAGGGATTTCAGCTGTGGATATTTTTAGAAATAAAATCATTGTGAAACAGTGCCACAAGATAAAATAGATAGTGTGAGGAGAGGAGTCACTAGTTGGTAAGAGAGGGAAGTCATTTCTCACACTAGACAATAATGAATGGCCTCGGGGAAGCCAAAAATTCAATGATGATAGGGAGAACCATATGAGACTCTGGGGAATACTAATATTCAATGTAATTGGATTTTTCACTACAACTAATGTGTGATGCTACATGTGGAGCAGGCACGCAGAATTATAGAGTGGTTATATTCTCCAGGGATTGTTTGACACTCGATCATGAGAATGGAAGAAATATGCAATAACTAGAGATTCATGTATATTTTTAGTATCACTAGAGAATATTATGTTATTTCTATCATGAAACACTTCGATCAAGAGTTTGAGTGATGAGACATAAATGGAAACCGAGACATGGGAATATGAATCATTGGGGCATAGCCAAGACTAGATCTTGGGACTATAGGAGAACCAATTTTTCTAGGGATGATGAGGATAAAAGGAGCTTTCAATGGAAATGGTGTTGGATATAGTGTCAGAACTCTAGTGCTAGAATGAAATTCTCATTTGGAATCTGTTAGGGTCCCGTGATTTGGCCGATTGGCTAGCCAAATGACGATGTAACATCAAACCAAGCTTTGGAGCCCAAGGACCTAGCCTTCCTGGACTCAGAGAGGGCTCTCTCTATAAGTGTAAAAGATGTCGGTGTGTTTACTTGTGGTGTTTTGATATTAGGCTAGTTATGAAGTATGTTTTTAGTTTTTTGGTTTTTTAAGTTTGTGAGGAATGAAACTGATCAAATACATAAACTGGATAACAAGATGTGGATAAATTGGGCTATGGGGTCAAACAGGTCAAGGAAGCTATGAAGTGATGATGTAAAGCTGTTGTAGGGCCGATTTGATTCACGGTAGAAGGGATCCTGGGCAAAATGGATTAAGTGGACAACAAGTTGGTGAAAGACAAGGGATTTCAAGTGTAACTAGTTAATAACATACATAAACATGTTATAGCAAGCCATTAATCATGCTAAATGCAACTATGAGCTAATTAATACATAGAAATCAAACATTCCAGCCATACATAGAGGTATAAGACCCTCTAACTTCGGGAAATGGCTATCAGACTTTGGGGAAAACACATAAGACAAACTAAAAACTCATAAACTACGCGCGGAACGCCTAAACATAGTCTCTAAGTCATTGGGCACTTTGACAAACAAGCTTTCATAGTTTTAGGCAAAGGGCTAGATCGGGACTAGGCCTCCTTGGTTCAACAAGATGATCAACAAATCAGTCAAAGAGAAAGTTTTATGGACAGAACTATGGGCAGCTGATAGGTAGGTAGGGAAAACCATACATCCTACTCAACATACATAGAACTTATGAATAAAACTTAGCAAAAATACCTTAAGTTACTAAAGAGCAGCTAAGAATTCTTTAGCATAACTAAGGGAGAAGAAAACATCAAGCTATGAAGATTCAGGGATTTTGAGGTGCCTCCATGAGCATATCTCAAAATCAATCTTTACTGATCTATAGCAGCAAGAAATATGTAATATGAATGAGAACTAGAAGACAAAACACATTAAGAAGCACTATACCATTCTACCATGACAAGGAATCCATCAACAAGCCTTCACCATTCCTCAAAAGCATCCAAGAGGCAGTCCAAAAATCATAACTCAAGTGTATCCTTCAAAGCTCATATGACCAATGCATTAATTCTTCTCTCAAGTTCAGCCTCTGATTTACAATGAGAACCATGGAATAAATAGGCTTGAGGGAGGAAAACCTCCTGGAGCAACTAGCTATCCCATTGGCCAAGTCAAAATATCTAAACTTGTCCTTGAGGCTTTGCAAAGCCCAAGGCACAAAATATCCCATAAAATATCTAAAAAACTGCTAAAAACGGAAATTATATTGACTTTACATGATTTCCCAATGATAAAAATAGCTTAACGCACGTTTGGGAAAAGCAGATTTTTGGAGTTCAAAAATTACAAAAATACTTCATATTTATGCCTGAAAAAGGTCCCCTGACTTGCTGAAGGAAAATGGCAGCCTTCCCGGTGTCTAAATGAGGCTCATGATGGCTCGTTGGAAATCTCTTTGTGTCTGCTTTCCGACGCAAGTGGAATCACCTCAATCTGATCTCTGAAAGTCCCTCAAAACTGTACCTGTGTACAAAAACCCAGAAAATAGCAGGCTGCTGATATGGCGGGCAGAATGTGCAAAAAGAGGGTGTTTTTCGCCAATTGGAGGGGGCGAATGATCTTCAAATGCCCTGAAAATCGCTGGAGACCTGCTCATGGAATTATGGCATCCATCGGTATCATTCTCTTCCCTTGACGACTCATCAAACTGAAATGGCGAATTTATGAGTTTTTGGCCAAAACCCAAAAATGCCAAAAAACAAAAAGTTGCCGAAACAGGCCCAAAATGGGCATGCATGACCCTCAAGGGTCCATAGAAACATGCTCCGAAGCTGAAGCCAAAATATCAAGGGCTGATATGCTTTTCCCTCCCTTCCGTGCTAGGCGCCTCTCCTTCAACTTCTTCAATTTCTCTTGTGCTACCTTTAATTTTCGCCTGGCAAACTGATTTAGCTTCTGAAAGTGAAGAGTCCACTTTCTCTGTAGCTCAAGATCCCTGTTCGCCTTCTCAAGCTTGGTTTCCAAATGCTGGTTAGCTCTCTCAAGCCATGCTTCTTTGTTTTCTTCAATTTCTTGCTCAAAGAGGGCAGTGAGAGGAAAGACTTCGAAATGAGCTTTTTCTTCTGCTCTCTGTTTCTCCAAGGCTCTTCTAAGCCCTATGGTCCTAGGCCTCTTTCGCCTAGGCTGGTCTTCCTCCTCTTCATCATCAAACTCGCCAATGAGCTCTTCAATTCTTACTTGCGCCTTTTCTGCCTCTTTCTTATACTTGATCGCCCTTGCCTCATGGATAGCTGCATGAAACTTCATTTGTTTGTTTTCAACCTCCAAGAAATGGTTGAAATTCCTCGCCCTTTAAAGATCTTCTTGTAACACCTCAATTTGCCCCTCTTTGTGAATGAGGAGGTTTTCAAGGATGCGGGCCTCGTTATCACTGTCATCGCTTGGGATAGGGATGACAGCTGATTTACCTCTATGCTTGGTACTTTCTCCAACTATGCTTTTGCCTTTGAAGGCTAATCTGGCGCTTTTTCTCCTTGGCAAGCTAGAAGTTGTCTTTTTGGGCAATTTCCTCTTCTTAGGAACAACTTTGGTCACTGTCAAGGAGGCAGCCTCAGCTTGCTGTCCTTCCTCAACATCCTGTCCAGTTTGTGGCTCAAAAGGCGCTTCAATTGTTTGCTCAACTTGCTGCTCTTCAATTTCTGTCTGCTGCTGTCCCTCTTCTTGTACCTGCTGCTGTTCATCAACCTGTAGCTGCTGCTGATCTTCAAACTCTAGTTGCTGCTGTTCACTAATCTCCAACTGCTGCTGTCCCTCAATATCTAGCTGCTGCTGTTCACTGCCTTCTTTTTCTCCCTGTGGTTCATTGCCCTCTCCTTCTCCCTGTTGACTTGGCTGCCCAGTGGTCATCTTGAGTTTTTTAGGGGTAGGCCTACTAGACAAAGGCACTGGGCGATGGACAGGCTGAGTAGGAGACACATGAACAGGAGGGACAGTGGCGAAATCTGCATGGCTAATGAATGAATCCCATGAAACCCCTTTTTTCTCCAGGTGGTGTAAGAAGATAATCTTGATCAAGGAATGATGAAAGAGAGAATGGATTTGCTGAGGTGGGGCTTTCTTTTGGACAGTAGAAGCCATTTTCTCTATGCTTTTGGACAAAAGGTATGGAAGGTTTAGCTGCCTGCTTCTGGTAAAGTGCATCAACAAGCGGACATGATAGGCATAAATTTGGTTAAACCTCCCTTCACAAGTGAAATATCTCATTATGGCTTTCATCAGTGGAGCATAACTGTCAAGAAGATAGGAAAAAGGGAAAATAGCAGTGATGGTTTCCCTATGTTCAGGTTTGATGAAAGTTTTATAATCCTCTAGATCGAGATGAGCTTGTTTAAACCACTTTTCACCATGATACGGGATCTTGGTAGCCTTGGATACATACCTTGGGGAGATTTTGAAATCAAGACCCGCTAACTGGAAGTGTTTGTCCTTGAATCTCAAAGCGCACAAATGTGTAAGTGGCGAAAAACTCTTGACTTCTTCTATCCTCTGGCAGAAATCAAGACAGCCTACTTCATGGAAATTTAAAAGCATTGATGGGTGAGCATTGATTTCTTCTATGGAGGTAGGCTCATATCTCTTATGTGGACTGCTCCTGTGATCTCGCTTTGGAGGCATTCTGACTTTGACCAAACTTTGGAAAAGGAAAACTGCCTTCACTGTATGAAAAATGTTCTGCTGGATTGAAACTAGTCACTAGACTGTTTGGACAGTTTAGACAATGTGGTTTGGATGAAATGCAACAATTTTTCTTCGAATAAACCACCTCTGCACTCTTTAAAAAACAGCCCTTCACCTCTAGATGCACTTCAGCCAGGCAAACTTTCTAATATGGTACCCTGTGTGAAGATGGGACAAACTCCTGTGTCAATTTCCTGTATAGAGTGTTAAGCAATCATAGCCACATCTCTGTCTTCAATGTAAAACTGCAATCATTAACCACCTGTCCTTTAGAAGTATCCCTATTCACCTTTAGAGTATTTCTGTCAACAATTTCTCTGCCTGATAAAATATGGTTTCTAGAAAGGGCAGACCCAAGTTAGGTGTAAAAACAATGCACAGTGGTTTAGAAAACACACTTTTTTCTTGTGAGTTTAAGAGATCTACCAACACATCTATACCTTTGCCTTCAATGTTTAAATTCCCATCAACAAAACTCTGCCCTTCAATGTGCTGTCACCTTTGGAAACTCTCTGTCAATCAACTTTTCAAAATGATACAATATGGTGAAAAGGAGGGCAGACCTAGGTTAGATGAAAAATCAGTACAAAGTGCTTTATGAAGGACACTTTTTCTTGTGAAGTTAAAAGATCAACCATCACCTGTGTACCTCTGCTTCCAATGTATAAATTTCCCTCAACAAACTCTGTCCTTCGATATGCTGTTCACCTTTGGAAACCCTTTGTCAACAAATTTACAGTGGGAAAATACAGTGAAAAAGGGGGGCAGTGTGCTAAAAGGTGTGCTTGTGAGAAAATGCCAACAGTCACTCTGTTCTTGAAATCTTTGATGTCAACCAACACACCAAAACTCCTCGCTCAAGGAGGCTTTCAACCATTAAAACCTTACCCTGTATAAGTGTGCCACCCTTCAACAATTTGTATCTCTAGCAAACCATCCTACATATGTCTAGACAGTAAAAACACAGGGATGGGGTAAAATGACAGAGCTTTAGAAGACTATCAAGCTTTTAGACAGAGATTATATGAGTTTTCTTTTTCAAACAACAAGAATGTCAAAACCCCTCACTGAGTGCGCTTCACTGTTTTAGTAGTGTGGGAATGTTTGGATGACAGTGTGAAAGGTTCCTCTTCGGAATTAGGTCTGTATTTATGCAACGAAAATCTCCTTTTAATCAAAACACTGCTTTTTACAGGAAAACCTCTGCCCTTCGATCGATTTGAAGATGAAACAAACTGGCCCTCAACCTAAAAACCCTGTATCTCTATATGTGCTCTTTGAATGACAAATTCGGCCTTTTATCATATTGCAAAACTTCAGCTCACTGTGTAGAAATGACTGCTTTTGCTTTTAACTATAATGACAAGGTCCGGGGTTTTAAACCTTCTTGTCCTTTATCAAAACCTTGAAATTGATGGGGGAACATATAAAAATACCTCGAATTTTGATGAACACCTGTTTGAAGGGCTGAAGAATCGCTGAAGACTTTGGACACCTGCGCGGCACCCTTTGAAGAAAACACGTCGCGCAGAAAGTACTTGTCGGGTCGGCCTGTTGGGTGGTCGGGCGGCCTTGTACAGGCGCGTCGCGCCAACGTACAGGCACGTCGCGCCGACAAAGGGCCCTGTGTAAATTTCCGCCCAGGCACGTCGTGCAGAAACCCAGGCACGTCGCGCAGTGCAAAAAAGGTTCAGACTGTGTGATTTCGACCAGAAACGCCTTGTTTTGGTGCTAGGGAGGCACGGAGTCTGGTTTCAGCTTTGAAATTTACAATATTTCCCTCACCTTATTCTTTTATATCAATTCGAAACAAGTCTTAACGGTCTTAAACTTTGGAAAATGAATGTTGGCTTTTGACTCTGTTTTGTTTTTAAAACAGTGGGCTTGTCATTTTAATATATAAACCCGAACATTGGCTCCCACCCCGAGCTTTTAAACCTAAACACCTCAACAAATTCTTTATCACCTCTGCCACTGCTTTATAAAACTGCTAATGAAATACCTGAACACTGATTTGTTGCTGAGAGGACAGGATTCTGTAAACCTGTTTTGACAATCTTTGGTCTTTTGACTGCTTTCTCCAATCTTTAAATACAAAAGGTGCCAAGTTTACTGACCTAACTTGGATTTGGTTATGGTTTCTCAATTTCAAAAGGCGCCTCCTTTTTTAAATAACTTCCTGCCTGAAGGTACATTACTCATGATATATCTGTCTCTTGAATGGTGAGAGAGATGCATTTGCCCCAAACTCAAAAACTGACAATTTATCAAACAACTTCTTTGTCTATTTATAGCATTGTATACATGTTCATCATGCATTCTATAGCTCGACTTTGGCCACTGTTTTACTTTCTCAGTGATAATCCAAAGAAAATTAATCAGAATGTGTCAAAGAGCACTTTGACCAACCTTGGCAATTGTAGTGTTATTCAACATGAGATGGCCTGTGTTCTTCCGATGGATTTGATAATTGCTGCTTCCAGGTGATTCACAAGCTTCTCTCTGGACTGTAGCGCCTTCTTTAGGTTGCATTCTTTCACACTATACTTCACTGTTTACTCAAAAGGATCTCCTCCAGACTTCTGGGCAAGGGATAGTGGAGTACTGTTTTAATCATTTCCTTTAAAGAAACTACTCCTTGTGGTATAAATGCATGCATATGTTCAATATTTTCTCTTTTCCACTACAGGTACAGTCTGACAGACAGCTCTTTGAAAAGGGAAATCAATACCTTTGCATCATAAACAGTAACACTTACCTGTGCAATGACTCCTATTCAGTTTTTTGGTATCCTTCCACTACTTTCTTATATCAATCAGTTTCAGCAACCTGCAATAGCTTTGGCCATCTGCTCATACATGGAGGAGGCTCTTCATCAGGTAAGGTATCTGAAGGCTTTTTGACAACTCTGTTTGACACAGCCTTTCTCTGAATGTGATGGTGAGTAAACCACTTGAAAAACATCAATCTTAGCATCTTTACTTGCAAGCATCACTGTATTTCAGAAGAAACCCTAGCCACAGTGACACTGTTCCTCTGTACTGCTCTAAGGGTGACTAAAATATCATCATGTGTTTTGGTCATCTCATGACAATCCATTTGAAGGATAGTCTCTGTAATTTATGGAGGTCAGTGTCTTTTGAGAAACAAGAAATTTCCTTCTGCCTGTGTAATGGCATTGGTTAACAGCATCTATTCCATTTGATCCTGGACAAAACAGGCTTCTTATGATTGGGATGTTTACCGATGACAAGCCTTTTCAAAGTTCAACAATTTGCATGATTTGAAAGCTTCAGATGACTTTCTTTATCAAACCAGACTCTCCTTTCCTTTGAGCTAGCATATTTCAACTATATTCCTGTTATGATAATCAGTCACATTCATAAAACCTGGAGTCCCTGTTTCATTTGTTTCAGTTCAAGTCAAACCTGGACTTTTGCAATCTTCTAAGTCAATACTGGCCCGCGCCCTCTGCTTATGGATGAAGGAGGCGCCCTAACCCTCTGCTTGTAAATGAAGGAGGCTCCCTGTCTTGAAAATTTACCGCGCCTGTCGAGACAAGCAGACCCTTTCTTACCGTGATTTTCATGTCGGAAAGAGTCAAGGTCCGATGAGTGACTTTGTCACAGCCTTCATCTTAGGCTCACAATACATTTGTAGCGCTTGTTCCTCTAATCGTAGATCAAGCATTTATCTCGAGATGAAGTTATATTTCCGCTCTTGTGAAACCATAGAACACTCGTAAAAAACCTAATAGCCGGCCTTGAGATTGGGCTTAGTGCCGAGATCTAGGGGGATGTGAGTGGCGCGACTTAGGGCTGTTTGTCAATTTCATTTGCAGAGTGGGAGGTCATTCATGGTTGGTCTGTAGCAGATGGAGGCTTTTTGGCTTTTTGATGATTGCCAAGGGTAAAATGTCTTAAAGCGCTACTTCCTAACATAGGGGAGACTTTTGAAACAGATGTGGATTTTCCTTTTAAAGCTGGTGGGCAGACCAATAAGGCTGAAGCTAGCTAGGATAGTGATAATGAGGTTTTGATTTTGACAGGGGTGGACTGAAAAAGTAGAAAGGCAAAAAAAAGTTTTAGGAGGGTTTTCTAGATGACATATTGACATAAGGAAATCAGTTTCTAGAGAACTCAGCTGTAGATATAGTCATCACTAACATGTAAAAAATACTGATGGCTAACAGTGGCTCCATTTGGGGAGGGCAGTTTCTCACAGAGGTGTCTGTAATCTGATCTTTGGCTTATGAAGACCAAGGCCTATCCACATAAAATTTTACCCTTCTCTTGATGTTATTTTCCAAAGTGACAAACATGGTTAACATCAATGATACTTACCTACCCCACTATCTTCTTCCCAACATTTTTCTTCTCTTTGGCGCATTTGAACTAGCATCCTTTTGACAATGTATATTTTTCTTTTTGCAAAATGAACCTATCTATTCCTACTCTTATATCTGCCGGGAGTTCAGATTAAGCTGATGAACTCCTTCATTTCTCTACCTAAAAACTAGATCGACTGTCAAGATTAAGCAGTTTGACAAGATTTCATTCTCTAATCTACAACATGAAATTCAGAAATGATCAAATCAGGATTAGGCAGTCTGATTTGTCATGCATTTGCGGCATAAAAGACAAGCTGCACACAAACACTTAATAAAGGAAACCAGACAAGCGGGGCTATGATGAATGTGTTTTTCATCCCTCGGCTTCTTCTTTGGTTCGCTTTTAAGCATGTGGAACCGTAGTCTTCCCTAATCTAAACTCGTGATAAGTCAATCTTACACAATGTTGACTATCTTGGCACTCACTAACTTATCAGCAAATAAATTTAAACATGCTCAGCTATGATTAGGCTAGATAACTGAACAAGACATTGAAGTACTAGTAGCGGCATTTAGACTTGCTCGCTTTTTGAAAGACTATTTTTTGGAACATGGGACCTTTGTTCTATCTTCACTTGCCCTCTTTTCTGCTTTTTACTATTTTTGACTTTTCTATTTTTTCAATATTTTAAACAATGGTATGTACAATGACTGAAAGTGTTTCAAACTCAAAAATCTTGGAAATGACGGAATTTCAGCATCTTATCCTCGTAAGGATCTCCTCTCTCCCTTGGCCCACTTAACTCTTGAAAAGAAAAGTTTGGGAAATTTTCTCTCTCTAACATGACATACGGATTCATGCAAGAATCTCTAAATAGCCCAAAGATCCTCCCTTTGTACCTCTCTCGAATATCTCGAGCCCCACCCTTTCCTACCGTATGCTTTCTTCAGTAGTGTATACTTCGGGTTAATTCTTGAAATAGATAGTGACATCATCAAGGTATGCAAAAATACAGAAAGTTAAAACTGGGAACATGGCCTTCATGAACAGATTTCTGATATTGGGTGGTTTAGCAATTTTGAACTTGGAATCAAATTTACCTCCCGCAAACTGGAAAAAATCTTTAAGTTGTCTTCTTTGCAAAGGAATCTGATGATTATGATCTGAAAGATGATCTTGCAAGAATGCATGATTAAAAGCATTTTTAATTGGTGAATCATGATCTTGGGTAGAAAAAACATGATTTTTGTTATATGGAGATGCAAGATTATTTCTAAAATCAAAGCAGATTCATGTGGCCACTAGTTTTATCTCCTTTTGATCATTTCATTTGTTTCATTTGTTGTTTGCTTTTTGTTAAAGTTATTCTTGAGGAAAAGGTAGTGATACAATGTTTCCCTTGCTTTTTCTGTAGAAACTGGTATTCTGCATGAGATTTCTGATTTTAGCATTTCTAAGTTCTTCATGAAAAGGCAGAATATGAGCCAATTTCAGTAGTTCAGGTAAGCTGGGATTGTAATAGTCATCCTGGCTCATGATAAGTTTATCTGACATTTTCTCAAGATTTTGAGCTGCTGAGGTTATAGTCAAAGTTTTATTTGCAGTAGGAGGATCACATGATGGTAAATCTTTGAGATATGGTAGAAACATTAAACTCCCTTGCTCTCAGGTTCCAAACAGGTTTATGATGTGTAGGTCTTCTAAAGCTTTTACCCAGAAGAAATTTCCACAAGTTACTGCTGGTGTTTGACTAAAGCTAGAGCAATTTGTTTGATAGTACATGAGGGTTTGCGCTTCTTTCTCTAATCCTACTTTGGAAAGGGGAAACTTACTTTCCTCAAGACACAGTTGTTCATGATCATGGTAGTTTTGAGTGTCTAGTTCATCATAAGGCACCAGAGACAACTGATGTGATGGATCTAAGTCTACATCAGTTTCTTCTGACTCTTCCTCCATGTTTACATCAATATGCATAATGAAAGAGTTTAGGTCGGAACGCAAAGAACACATTGGAATGTTATCTGGTCTATCTTGACTGCTAATCATGTATTTCATGTGTGATTCGCGGTAGAGTATCCTGGTCTGACCAAACACAGGAATGGTGGCATATGACATGTCCAGTTGGATATTCCCTTGGATTTTGGCTCCCCAAGATCTGGATAGAAGCATCCCGTAACTTGGGAGGAATGTCCGTCACTACTATATCCATGATTAGATGTTTAGCGGGTATTTGGGCTAGACCAAAACAAAGGTCTTTGATCAAACCCAGGCATTGGACTCTGCTTGAATCAAATGAATACAAGTCTTTGTATGGTCCTGTGATTTCCAAGCCTAATCTTTCCATTACTACCTTTGCCATAAGATTATGCGAGGCGCCGGAGTCTAGCATGGCATTATGGAGGATTTGGTCCTGGATGTTTAGGCTAATGTAAAATGGAAGAGTAACTCCCTCTTGGAATTTTCCTTCTACCTTTACCAAACAATACTTCAGGAATGTGATCAGTGAGATTAACAGTGTTCGCATCATCCCCTAGATTTAAGACTTTTAGTACTTGGAATTTATAAGAGTTTTGGGCAATGAGTTCAGTAAGAGGCATGGTGATTTTGATCTTAGCGATTTCGCCTTCAAAGCTAAAAGGCACTTGAAGTTTAGATATGTTTGTTTCAGCTTGTTCAGCTAAGACCTTGTCTATGTTCTGAGTTTGTTGACCTTGTCTAGGGATTTTGTTTGCCATAGTTGTTTTGGTGACCGTTGTAGAAGTATCAGGAGTATCTGAGAGAGGACTAGTTTGGGTAATTTTAACTTGGCTTTGGTCAGCCTTTTCAACTTTGATTTGGTCACTGCTTGATGCCTTTTTGAGGATGGTATTTGGAGCTTTAGCAGTATCAGAGTTACCTCTCTTGACATTATCTTGGTTTCTATTGCTCCTAAGGTCATATTGCCTGTGGGCTTCTTGAATAGCATTTTGAAACTCTATGGCAGGGTCATCAAGATCCTCATAATTTGTCTCATCTTGATCAGGCGAAAAGAAGGCTTGTTCTTCTTCGGTGAGGTACACCTCACTCTCACTATCAGATCCTATAAGGTTTAGATGACTTTCATCAAGAGGTTTTGTATCCCTATCATCCTCTTCCACATAGTTTTCATTGAATGGTGGCCTGAGCTGTTGGTCATTTTCCCTTGGTCTGTTTTGGGGCTGTTCCCTCCTAAAGTTTTGGTTTCGGTTTCTGATTGGAGGGTTTGGTTGGTTTTCCCTAACATGAGATTTTTCATTTATCTTTTCCCACATTTTGGCCATGGATTTGACTAGGTCATCTATTCTAGGATCTAGGGAGGGTGATGAAGTGGAGACCTCGTCTCTATATGTGACCTTCCTTTCAGATCTAGTCCTAGCCCTCTTCTCTGCTAAGTTAGCATCTGCTTTTATGGCTATTTGTTGCATTTCTTCCAAGGTAGGGGGATCCTTATCTCTCAGATGATATGTCATGTCCGGATCGAAACCTTCGGGGAATTTTTCCAAGGCTAAACCAAGTGGGGGTTTGAAATGAGGTGGGAGGGAGTTATATACACTGTTGAACCTAGTACAATAAGCTTGGACAATTTCCCCATTTTCTCGTTTTAGGTTGTTATATTCTGACAGGATTTGAATAGGGTTTCTTCGGATTTCCCACCTATTTCTAAAGACTTGATGTAGTTCTGGGATATCGTGGATGCTGTTTGGAGTTAAGCTTTTGAACCATGTTTTGGGTTCACCACCAAGACTTTGGGCGAATATTCTCATTCTGACGGTCTCGTCTTGTACCTCCAGGTATTCACAAGCACTGGCCTATCTTTACTTATATGGTCGTTGGAGGTGTGGTGGTGTCTTCTCCAGTAAAGTGTGGGATTTTTTCTTGATATTTGTTTGGGAGAGGAGCCAAGGGCGGTGGCAACACCAAAGGTGCGTACCAGGCTGCCATGACTGGAGCTAATGGATGATGTACAAGATGAGGACTAGTAGGCTATAATGAAGTGGTTTGAACAGTGGTGGTTTGACCAGGTGTAGCGGATGAACTTGGACTAGTGATCTGGTTTTGAGCAGATCTGGGATGATATGAGCCAAATTGATAAAGAAGCTGGAAATTAGGAGGAGTGGTGGGTGAAGCTTCTCTAATAGGACTCTGTGGTGGGTTAAGGGGTTCAAGATCGTCGAAGTTTATCTTACTATATGATTTACTTCGGGGAAGAGCTTGTGATGACTCTAGTTCCGAAGGTGAATCTAGAAGGGTATTGTGAGTTTTAGGTACAGATCTTGTTCTACGGATGGATCTATCGGTAGCTAGATGATCAGTTTCAGAAGCTTGCCACAGAATCTTCTCTGGGTCATCTACTATGATAGGGGGATTAGGGTCTGGATGGGATCTGGTATTGATTCTTCGGGAAGCCAGATTTTAGATCCGTAGTTTAGAGAGAATGGTATTGGTGAATGTTCTGGATGAATGGTTTTTCTAAAGTTTTACTAAGGTGAAGGATGGTCAAAAGTAAAGGGATGGATTAGTGGAGTCGCCAGCGAAATGGGTTTGTTTCTTATGAAGATAGCTATGGTCCACCAACAATAACTATTCTCGAGAATGTGTTTGGATTTTCTTCGAGTTTTATGTGCAGCCTATGGTTCAAAGTATCCTAAACTTGTTTCAACACTTCGCTAGGGTGATGAGAACAACAAGAGTTTACTTCAAATGAATTTATGGACTGATTTCTTGTTTAGGTATCTAAAGGACCAAAGATTCTATAAGAGTTTGCTAGACTATCATGTACTCAGTGTCCCACCATCTCTCGCTATGTTAGTAAGCGATGGGATAGGTCTATCGGATAGTAGCCTAGAGTTTTGAAAAATAATAAGGCTTACTAGAAGTTAGTGGAGTCGCCAGGTGGATTGTCAGTTGTTTTGAGGTATACTTGTATGGTCCACCACCAATAATGTCAAAAACCAATCTAAGGGAGTGTTTTGGGGTTTTTCTGAGTTTTATGTAGTTCTGAGGTTTGGAAGAGTTTCCTATAACCGACTCATCATTTTGCTAGGATGGTGAAAGAGCTATTTTCTACTCTTCAGATAATATCTAAATTTACTAAGCTTGATTGAGACTTCAGGAGTTACTAAGGTGTACTTAGATTGTCACTAACTCGGAAGGTCCTACTGTGAGTGTCACTAAGTTAGTGAGCAGTGGGATAAGTCAATCAGATAGTATTCTTTAAGGTCTCTGCGTATTAGGGAAACTCAAGCTTGTTTACTACTCGTTGTCCCACCGTGATCGCGTATTATGTTAGGGTCCCGTGATTTGGCCGATTGGCTAGCCGAATGACGATGTACATCAAACCAAGCTTTGGAGCCCAAGGACCTAGCCTTCCTGGACTCAGAGAGGGCTCTCTCTATAAGTGTAAAAGATGTCGGTGTGTTTACTTGCGATGTTCTGATATTAGGCTAGTTATGAAGTGTGTTTTTGGTTTTTTGGTTTTTTAAGTTTGTGAGGAATGAAATTGATCAAATACATAAAATGGATAACAAGATGTAGATAAATTGGGCTATGGGGTCAAACAGGTCAAGGAAGCTATGAAGTGATGGTGTAAAGCTGCTGTAGGGCCGATTTGATTCACGGTAGAAGGGATCTCTGGGCAAAATGGATTAAGTGGACAACAAGTTGGTGAAAGACAAGGAGCCCTGCGGCAACTAGTTAACAGCGTACATAAACATGTGTTAGCAAGCCATTAATCATGCTAAATGTAACTATGAGCTAATTAATACATAGAAATCAAACATTCCAGCCATACATAGAAGTATAAGACCCTCTAACTTTGGGAAATGGCTATCAGATTTTGGGGAAAACACATAAGAAGGACTAACAACTCATAAAACTATGCCGGAACGCCTAAACACAGTCTTTAAGTTATTGGGCACTTGGACAAACAAGCTTTCATAGTTTTAGGCAAAGGGCTAGATCGGGACTAGGCCTCCTTGGTTCAACAAGATGATAAGCTAATCAGTCAAAGAGATAGTTTTATGGATAGAACTATGGACAATCATAGGTAGGCAGGGCACACCATACATCCTACTCAACATACATAGAACTTATGAATAAAACTAGCAACAATACCTTAAGTTACTAAAGAGCAGTTAAGAATTCTTTAGTATAACTAAAGAAGAAGAAAACATCAAGCTATGAAGAATCGTGATTTTGGAGGTGCCTCCATGGGCATATCTCAAATTTATTCTCTACCGATCTATAGCAAGCAAGAAACATGTATCATGAATGAAAACTAGAAGACAACAACAAAGCAAGAGACACTATACCATTCTACCAAGTCATGGAATCCATCAACAATCCTTCTTCATTCATCCAAGAAAATCCAAGAGTCAATCCATAAGCATAACACAAGTATTTCTTTCAAAGCTCATATGACCAATATATTTCTTCTCTTCTCAAGTTCAGCCTTCTATTACAATGAATCCTCTTGGAATATATAGGCCAAGAAGGAGGAAAACCAACCAAGGCAACTAGCTAGCCATTGGCCTAATCAAAATATCTAAACTTGTCCTCGAGGCTTTGCAAAGCCCAAGGCACAAAATATCCCATAAAATATCTAAAAAAATGCTAAAAACGGAAATTATATGACTTTGCATCATTTTCCAAGTGCAAAAATAGCTAAACGCACATTTGGAAAAAGCAGATTTTTGAGGTTCAAAAATTACAAAAATACTTCAAATTTATATCAGGAAAAGGTCCCCTGACTTGCTGGAAACATTTGGCAGCCTTCCCGGTGTCGAAATGAGGCTCATGATGGCTCGCGAGCTCTTCAGGTTCGTTTCCGACGCAAGTGGAATCACTTTCAATCTGATCTCTCGAAAGCAAATCAGTCCAACTCGTGTGAAAAAACCCAGAAAATAGCAGACTGCTGATATGGCGGGCAGAATGTGCAAAATGAGGGTGTTTTTCACCAATTTGAGGGGGCGAATGATCTTCAAATGCCCTGAAAATCGCTGGAGACCTTCTCATGGAATTATGGCATCCATCGGTATCATTCTTTTCCCTTGACGACTCATCAAACTGAAATGGCGAATTTATGAGTTTTTGGCCAAAAACCCAAAAAATGCCAAAAACCAAAAAGTTGCCGAAACAGGCCCAAAATTGGCATGCATGACCCTCAAGGGTCCATAGAAACATGCTCTGAAGCTGATGCCAAAATATCAAGGGCTGATATGCTTTTCCTTTCTTTTCGTTCCTGGTGCTTTCGCTTTGCCTTCTTCAATTTCTCTTGAGCTGCCTTTAATTTTCGCCTGGCAAACTGATTTAGCTTCTGAAAGTGATGAGTCTTCTTTCTTTGCAGCTCAAGATCCCTGTTCGCCTTCTCAAGCTTGGTTTCCAAATGTCACAATGGCCATGCGTTTCTTTGTTTTCTTCAATTTTCGCTTTCAAAGAGGGCAAAGTGAGAGGAAAGACTTCGAAATGAGCTTTTCTTCTCGTCAAGCTTCCGCCTCTTCTAAGCCCTAAGTGGTGAGTCCCACGGGGCCAGGGGTCATCTTCTTCCTCCTTCATCATCAAACTCGCCAATGAGCTCCTCAATTCTTACTTGCGCCTTTTCTGCCTCTTTCTTATACTTGATCGCCCTTGCCTCATGGATAGCTGCATGAAACTTCATTTGTTTGTTTTCAACCTCCAAGAAATCGTTGAAATTCCTCGCCCTTTGAATATCTTCTTGTAACACCTCAATTTGCCCTTCTTTGTGAATGAGGAGGTTTTCAAGGATGTGGGCCTCGTTATCACTGTCATCGTTTGGGATAGGGATGACAGCTGATTTACCTCCATGCTTGGCACTTTCTCCAACTATGCTTTTGCCTTTGAAAGCTAATCTGGCGCTTTTTCTCCTTGGCAAGCTAAAAATTGTCCTTTTGGGAAATTTCCTCTTTTTAGGAACAACTTTGGTCACTGTCAAGGAGGCAGCTTCAGCTTGTTGTCCTTCCTCAACATCCTGTCCAGTTTGTGGCTCAAAAGGTGCTTCAATTGTTTGCTCAACTTGCTGCTCTTCAATTTCCATCTGCTGCTGTCCCTCTTCTTGTACCTGCTGCTGTTCATCAACCTGTAGCTGCTGCTGATCTTCAAACTCTAGTTAAGTCAGCTGCTCACTAATCTCCAACTCGCGTTGTCCCTCAAGCATCTAGCGTCAGCTGCTCATCGCCTTCAATTCTCCCCCTCAGGGTTCTCAGCGTCTCTCCTTCTCCCTGTTCACCTGGCTGCCCAGTGGTCATCTTGAGTTTTTTAGGGGTAGGCCTACCAGACAAAGGCACTGGTCGATGGACAGGCTGAGTAAGAGACACATGAACAGGAGGGACAGTGGCGAAATCCGCATGGCTGATGAAGGAATCCCATGAAACCCCTTTCTTCTCCAGCTGGTGTAAGAAGATAATCTTGATCAAGGAATGATGAAAGAGAGAAGGGATTTGTCGAGGTGGGCTTTCTTTGGACAAAGAGAAGCCATTTTCTGAGTTTTTCTGGACAAAAAGTATGGAAGGTTTAATTGCCTGCTTCTGGGAAAATGCATCAACAAGCGGACATGATAGGCATAAATTTGGTTAAACCTTCCTTCACAAGTGAAATATCTCATTATGGCTTTCATCAACGGAGCAGAACTGTCAAGAAGATAGGAAAAAAGGAAAATAGCAAGATGGTTTCCCCTATGTTCGTGTTTGATGAAAGGTTTATAATCCTCTAGATCAAGATGAGCTTGTTTAAACCACTTTTCACCATGATACGGGATCTGGGTAGCCTTGGATACATACCTTGGGGAGATTTTGAAATCAAGACCCGCTAACTGGAAGTGTTTGTCCTTGAATCTCAAAGCGCACAAATGTGTAAGTGGCGAAAAACTCTTGACTTCTTCTATCCTCTGGCAGAAACCAAGACAGCCTACTTCATGGAAATTTAAAAGCACTGATGGGTGAGCATTGATTTCTTCTATGGAGGTAGGCTCATATATCTTATGTGGACCGCTCCTGTGATCTCGCTTTGGAGGCATTCTGACTTTGACCAAACTTTGGAAAAGGCAAACTGCCTTCACTGTATGAAAAATGTTCTGCTGGATTGAAACTAGTCACTAGACTGTTTGGACAGATTAGACAATGTGGTTTGGATGAAATGCAACAATTTTTCTTTGAATAAACCACCTCTGCACTCCTTAAAAAACATCCCTTCACCTCTGGATGTACTTCAGTCAGGCAAACTTTCTAATATGGTACCCTGTGTGAAGATGGGACAGACTCCTGTGTCAATTTCTTGTATAGAGTGTTAAGCAATCATAGCTACATCTCTGTCTTCAATGTAAAACTGCAATCATCAACCACCTGTCCTTTAGAAGTGGCCCTATTCACCTTTAGAGTATCTCTGTCAACAATTTCTCTGCCTGATAGAATATGGTTTCTAGAAAAGGCAGACCCAAGTTAGGTGTAAAATCGATGCACAGTGCTTTAGGAAACACACCCTTTCACTCATGAAGTTTAAGAAATCAAACACCACTTTTGTATCTCTGCCTCCAAAGTTAAATTCCCATCAACGAACTCTGCCCTTTAGTGTACTTTTCATCCTTAGAATATCTTTGTCAATCAACTTTTCAAAATGATACAATATGGTGAAAAAGAGGGCAGACCTAGGTTAGATGAAAAATCAATACACAGTGCTTTATGAAGGACACTTTTTCTTGTGAAGTTAAAAGATCAACCATCACCTGTGTACCTCTGCCTCCAATGTTTAAACTCCCCTCAACAAACTCTGTCCTTCGATATGCTGTTCACCTTTGGAAACTCTTTGTCAACAAATTCACAGTGGGAAAATACAGTGAACGAAAGGCAATCTGCTAAGATAGTGTGCTTGTGAGAAAATGCCAATAATTACTTTGTTTTTTGAAGTCTTAGATACCAACCAGCACACCTCGCTCCTTGTTCAAGAAGGCTTATAGTCATTTAATAATTCTGCCCTGTATAGGTGTGCCCACTCTCCACTATTTGCATCTCAAGCAAATCACCACACATATGCTAAGAATGTCAATACACAGGTTTGGGGTGATAATGACAGAGTTTTTTTTTAGAAGACCACAAGCCTTTAGGTTGAAACTGTGTGAGCTTTCCTTTTCAAAGAAAATATGTCACAATTCCTTCCATTGGTCGCATTTCACTGCTTTGACAATGTGGCAATGTCTGGAGGACTGTGAGGACAGTTTTCTCTTTTAAGACTAAACCCTGTCTTTTCGTAACAAAGTTTTCTTCTAATAAAAACATAAATCTTTACAAGACAACCTCTGCCCTTTGATTGTTTTGAAGATGAAAAAACTGGCTATCAACCTCAAAACCCGTATCTCTATATGTGCTCTTTGAATGACAAATTCGACCTTTTATCATATTGCAATACTTCAGCTCACTGTGTAGAAAGGACTGCTTTTGTTGTTAACTATAATGACAAGGTCCGGGGTTTTAAACCTTCTTGTCATTTATCAAAACCTTGAAATCGATGGGGAATATATAAAAATACCTCGAATTTTGATGAACCTGTATTGAAGAAATTTGAAGAATCCAGAAGACTTTGGGCCCTGCGCGGCACCCTTTAAAAGCACGTACGTCTGAGAAAGTACTTGTCGGGTCGGCACATCGGTTGGTCGGCGGCCTTATCTGAGCCGCGTCGCGCTTGTCTGAGCATGTAGCGTGCGACAAAGACCTGTGTAATTGCCCGAGCCGTCGCTGGCTCCCGGAGCACGTCGCCTTGATGCAAAGTCACGAGCTTGTGTGATTTACGAACGAGAAACGCCTTGTTTTGGTGCTAGGGAGGCACGGGATCCGTCTTTCAGTTTTGAAATTGAAAATATCTCCCTCAACCTTATTCTTTTATATCAATTCGAAACAAGTCTTAACGGTCTTAAACTTTGGAAAATGAATGTTGGTTTTTGACTCTGTTTTGTTTTTAAAACAGTGGGCTTGTCATTTTAATATAAAAACCCGAACATTGGCTCCCAGGAACTTTTAAGCCTAAACACCTCCAAAAAAATTCTTTATCACCTACCTTGCTGCGTTATAAAATTGCCAATGAAATACCTGAACATTGATTTGTTGCTGATAGGACAGGATTCTGTAAACCTGTTTTGACAATCTTTGGTCTTTTGACTGCTTTCTCCAATCTTTAAACACAAAAGGTGCCAAGTTCACTGACCTAACTTGGATTTGGCTATGGTTTCTCAATTTCAAAGGCGCCTCCTTTTTGTTTCAAATAACTTTCTGCCTGAAGGTACATTACTCATGATATATCTGTCTTTTGAATGGTGGGAGAAATGCATTTGCCTCAAACTCAAAAACTGACAATTTATCAAATTACCTCTTTGTCTATTTATAGCATTGTATACCTGTTCATCATGCATTCTATAGCTCAACTTTGGCCGCTGTTTTACTTTCTCAGTGATAATCCAAAAAAAATTAATCAGAATGTGTCAAAGAGCACTTTGACCAACCTTGGCGATTGTTGTGTTATTCAACATGAGATGGCCTGTGTTCTTCCGATGGATTTGATAATTGCTGCTTCCAGGTGATTCACAAGTTTTTCTCTGGACTGTAAATGCACTCTTTAGGTTGCATTCTTTCACACTATACTTCACTGTTTTACTCAAAATGATCTCCTTCAAACTTCTGGGCAAGGGATAGTGGAGTACTGTTTTAAACATTTCCTTTAAAGAAACTGCTCCTTGTGGTATCAATGCATGCATATGTTCAATGTTGTCTCCCTTCCTCTACAGGTACTGTCTGACAGACAGCTCTTTGAAAAGGGAAAACAATACCTTTGCCTCATAAACAGTAACACTTACCTGTGCAATGACTCCTATTCAGTTTTTGGTATCCTTCCACTGCTTTCTTATATCAATCAGTTTCAGCAACCTACAATAGCTTTGGCCATCTACTCATACATGGAGGAGGCTCTTCATCAGGTAAGGTGTCTGAAGGCTTTTTTACCACTATGTTTGACACAGCCTTTCTCTGAATGTGATCGTAAGTAAACCACTTGAAAAACATCAATCTTGGCATCTTTACTTGCAAGCATCACTGTATTTCAGAAGAAACCCTAGCCACAGTGACACTGTCTCCCTGCACTGTTCTAATGGTGACTGAGATATTATCATTTGCTTTGGTCATCTCATGACAAATTACTTGAAAGATAGTCTCTGTGACTATGGAGGTCAGTGCTTTTTGAAAAACAAAGAACTTTCTTTCTGCCTGTGTAATGGCATGTTTTGTCAGCCCCTCTTCAATTTGATCTTGTGGACAAGCAGGCTGCTTATGATTGGAATTTTTACTAATGACATGCCTTTCTAAAGTTCAACAATTCACATGATTTGAAAGCTTCAAATGACCTCCTTTATCAGACCAGACTCTTTTTTCCTTTGAGATAGCATATTTCAAACTCTATCCCTGTTATGATCATCACTCACATTCATAAAACCTGGAGATATTGTTTCACTGTTCAGTAAAAGGCAAACCTGGACTTTTGCAATCTTCAAAGTCAATACTGGCCAGCGCCCTCTGCTTGTGGATGAAGGAGGCGCCCTAACCTTCTGCTTGTAAATGAAGGAGGTTCTGGGCCATGACAATTTACCAGTTTACTGTGACATTGGTGTCTTTCTCTTACCGTGATTTTCATGCTGGAAAGAACTGTAAGGTCTTGATGAGTGACTCTTTGTTTTGCAGCTTCATCTCAGGCTCATGCTACATTTAGAAGTAGTTGTTCCTCTAACTGTAGATCCAAGCATTTAATCCTGAGATGAAGTTATATTTCTTGTTCTTTGCAGAATCCATAAAACAACGCAAAAACTGTAAGTCGGCAAGTTGGGCTTAGTCTTTGAGATCTAGGGGGTGTGAGTGGCGCGACTTAAGGCTGCTTATCAATTTCATTTGCAAAGTAAGGGATCAGTCATGGCAGGTCTTTTTTGCAGATGAGGGCTTTTTGGCCTTTTGAGGATTTTCCAAAGGTGAAATGTCCTAAAACGCCACTTCCTAACATAGGGGAGAATTTTTGAAACAGATGTGGATTTGCTTTTTTAAAGCTGATGGGCAGGTCAATAAGGCTGAAGCTGGATAGGATTGTGATATGAGGTTTTTGATTTCGACATGGGCGAACTGAAAAGGTAGAAAGGTGAAAAAAGTTTTAGGAGGGTTTTCTGGATGACATATTGACATAAGGAAATCAGTTTCTAGAAAACTCAGCTGTAGATATATTCATCACTAACATGTAAAAAATATTGATGGCTAACAGAATCTTGCATTTGATGGCATGCTTTACTTTTTTTGCATAAAATAGGCCTTTGGTCCTTCTCCATATGGATGATCATAAACTAGATGAAGCACCCTAGGGATACAAGACTTCGTATATTTCCAAGTGTATTATGGATTGGATTATTTTTTTGTATCCTTGTGTGGAAAAAGGTTCCCTCATTACGAAACGCATGTAGAGCATGAGTGATTTCTATTATGTGGTAGTAGTCATGAATTTGAAATGAAACAAGAGGTATTTTAATCAAATAAACTGGAGAAATCCAATTTCGTAGAGGGGTCAGTGTCCAAGGATGGTTGGGGCATCATATATAGAATTTTGGCTAGGATTTCTATATCGATAGAATGGTCATTAGATTAAAAAAAGGTTGTGAACTCGATATACCTAGAAGTGTTCTAATAGATTATGATTGCATAATCTATGATTTAATATTTGTGTCAAAGATTCTAGTTTCCAATGTGATATCATTGTTATATTTTAAGGACCCTCAACTTGTTAGGAGTAGTAATCTGTAACTTGAAGGAGATTATGAGGCTTAGAGCCTATGAAGGTGATAAATGAAAAAAAAAAAGCAACAACGAACAAAAAATTAATTAATTATAATGGAGTCAAAAACGTGTATTGCATGTGAATGGGCATAGTACTATAAGACCTAGTGAGCTATGTATACCCCTGAAAAGTTGTCAACAAGTTCTTGTGTTAGACCTAGGTGATAGGGAAGCATGTAGACACCTTGTGTATAAACTTTGAGAGGGGTAGGGGCTACAGTGAGTGAGGTTGACTCACTTAGCAAGTTTTTCCAGATTTAGTTGAGGAAACTCCAAGGAAAGGTTTAAGGGGGGGATTAAAAGTAAACTTGACTCAAGGAAAGAGTCAAAGCTGATCAGATCATTACTGGAGGTTTTAGGCCCATGGTTTTTTGGGTTTCGCATGGTAATTTCCCCATGATTGCATGTAAATGAATCTTTAAAAGGCTAGGTGAAAATCATTTAATGGTGCCATGGATGTGAGAGATGAAGACTCAATTGGTTGGCTTAGCCATGGTTTTGGCCAAGGACTAATGGAATTATATTACGTTTGGTTTTTCTCCGGAGTTCGATTTTTTTTCGGGTAAATTATGTGCATTATGTTTTTAATGTTTATGTTTGTTGTTGGTTGTGTTATGTATCTCTCATTAACTTATTTTCTTTCAAGTTAAAATTTCAACAAATTCATGTCAACTAAGATCCAAAAGGACAAAGGATGTCAAGTGAGTGGGGTCCTAGACCACAAGGGAGGTGCACTCAACATGTGAAGAAAACTTGGTTGTAGGGTTGTAGGGCCCATATTTCTCCTCGAAAAAAATGCCACAACAAAAAAATGGTCATTGTAATTTTTTAATTGTGTAAATTTTTAAGTTTAATTTTCTTATGCATTTCATAGTTTTTTTTGTAATTTCAATCTTTATTATTGTTAAACACACAGATGGAATGGTGAACACAAGATAAGATAAATCGATAGTGGCCTTTTATTCACAAAGATAATACATATTTATACAATATTATAACCATTGGTTTCGTATTATAAGGTCTCTTGGAATTCAATGACTCTTTCTATTCCACCACACCAACCGTTAGTGGAAGAGGTGTCTAACATTCTTCCCCTTAATCCAAAGAGGTATATATGAGCCCAAGAAGAGAGCTATAATAAAAATACAACAATGAATGAAAAAATAAGTTAGATGTTATCTTTGAGATGATTGTATAAGGTGGGAGAACAAGATGTATCAACCGATGGTGGTTTAAGGAATTACCACCAACACTGGAACGCTTAGTCCAGTTCCTAGAACTCTTCGAAATCTGGCAAGAAGCATAATATTTCTACTACATGAAGTGCTCCCTTTGGAAAAGGGAGACTACTTGGGCCTCAGCCTATAATGCTTAGTGCAGTTCCCATAACTCTTCCAAATCTCTCTAGAAGATGAAGTCTTATACTAGAGTAAGTGTCCCTAATATTGCAAAAAGGGAGACCATAAACCTAGAAAAATGAGGTCTCAACCTGTTGAAAAAAGGGAGAACCTCAACATGAAAAGGAAGGTCTCAACCTGCGGTGGTTTAAGGAAGGAAAGCAACCAAAGGCATGCTCAAGGGCATATTTGTCTCTAGCTACAAATCTGAATATGGGTATGGATGACTCTAGTTCTAGGCTCAGGAAACAGGTTCAAATTGTAGCTCAGGCTCACTTGATTTATGTTTGAATCTTTTAGAAGACCATCAATTCCCACCCACTCCCCCCCCTTTCAGATACAAGGTGAGAGAATGAAGGAAATTTAACTGCAAGAACTTTTAATATTTGAGAACAAATTTTGGGGTATGACCGAAATATATTCTTATTGTTGAATCCCATTGCCAAGAAGTGATCCATCAAATGTGAATCTTCATTTTTGTAATAGGAGTATTGCTTCTGAAGCAGTTTTTGAATGGCGAGTGTGCTTACCACAATAATTACATGGATGAAGATAGAAAAAAATATATTTCACATGGACAACACTATCACAATGTTGGAATTTGATAATCTGTGGCTGGGAATGAGGAGTAGAAGCAAGTGATGATGAGTGGTTTTGAAGAAATATAGAACTATGAAACTGAATAGGGTTAGATTAGTTTGGGGTATGAAAGGACATCTCCTTGTCATATCCAAGACCATTTTTGTTCCTCTTGATCAAAATATCTTCCAAAGGTCTGATGATGGGCTTGAAAAGTATAACCTAAACTTCTAGATTTTTATGCAAAATTTCTCTTGCAGTGGGCAATGAATATGAATCAATATCAACTTCATCAATTTGATTTATTTTTTGTTATTGATAATATTTTGTCTCAAACAGAGAACTTTTCTGAAAAAAAGCAGTTCAAAATGATGATTACGTTGTTGTAGCTCATCTAGTTGTAGTTGTGACTCAAGCTCTAAAAAATAAACATTTTCATGTGCATTTTGCAGACATATTATAACATCAACAACGGAGGCTTTGATAATTTTTACCATCCCATCAATAGTGGAATGATTTAGAGTATTCAACAACTTTAATTAATATTCAATTTTAACCACTTTAAAACAACTAAAGTTGAGCAAAAGAAACCTTACAGTGGTAATGAATGCAAATAGAGCTCTTTCCTATGGAAAATCTAATACACAAGAGAAAAGAGATATGAGTTTTTGATGTGTAACCAACTCCAAAAATAGAATAAAAGACATATCAACGCCTTAGAAATAAGCCACTTCGAGGGGGAAACCTCCAATACATTACATAAATGAACAATTCTTGGATGATACAATTTACAAAACCTCCTTTCTATATATAGGAGTACATGGGGCCATAATGTAATCCTATTGGGGCCACAATGTAATCCTAGCCAACCTAAAAATAATAATTTAAGGGCACAATAATAACAATATGGGGGTTACAAGGGTACAATAACAACAATAAGGGGGTTACACTAACAACAATAAGGGACTATACTAGTAATATAGAGACCTAACATGCCCCTCTCCTTCAAAAAAGTTTTGTCCTCAACGCTTGAGTAGCTCAAAAGCCCCGTATAAACTTTCATCCTCCCATGTAGAATATTCAGTGGGTAAGTTCTTCCACTTGATGAGATACTCAAATTGATCGACTTCCGTAGTCGCCGAGTCCTCGTTTCCGTGACCGCTTCAGTTCCAATATGATTTTTCCCTTCCTCATCAAGTTCGGGAAATATTGTTTGAACTTCGGAATATTTTCACCTATAACCTTCTTTAAGCATGAAACATGGAAAACTGGATGCACTCGCGAAGAATCAGGAAGCTGCAATTTGTATGCCATAGTACTAATCTTTTGCAACACCTTGTAAGGACCATAGTACTTTGGCGATAATTTATTATCCTTCTTAGTTTGCTTGAGGGACATTTGTTTGTATGGTTGTAGCTGTAGAAATACCCAATCTCCTACATCAAAACTTCTCTCGCTACGATGTTGATCTGCCTGTTGTTTCATTCGATTTTGTGGCAAATTCAGCTTATCCTTTAAGAGTTAGAGAACTTCTTGCTGATTCTCAATGTGATCTTCCACTGCTTGAACCTTTGAATTTTCCCTTAAATATGATGTGATGGATGGTGGATGATATCCATAAAGTGCCATAAATGGGGTCATTTTTGCTACAGTATGGAAGGAAGTGTTATACCACCATTCAGTGACAGGTAACCACTTGACCCATTGTGTTTTTTTATTAGATACAAAACAACAAATATATCCTTCCAAACATTTATTTACTATATTAGTTTGATCATCATATTGAGGATGATAAGATGAGCTATGAGCTAATTGAGTACCCAAACAAGAAAATAACTCCGTCCAAAAATTTCTAGTAAAAATGGGATCTCTGTCGCTCACAATAACCCTTGGGCTTCCATGTAGTAGAAACTGTACTTGATTTAAATGGATGAGATAATGCACAAAAGTATGCATACTTGGTAAGTCTATCAACTACCACCATGACGACACTCTTTCCTTCAGACTTAGGTAAACCTGTGATAAAATCCATTGAAATCTACTCCCAACGTTGACTTGGAATGGATAAAGGTTGTAGAAGTCGTATGGTCTTAATTGTCTCAACTTTATTCTGCTGGAAAACCAAAAATTCTGCCACAAACTTTCGAATATTAGATTTAAGGCCATCCCAAAAAAAAAAATTCTTCACCCTATGTTAAGTTTTTAAAAATCCTGAGTGTCCTCTTAAAGGAGAAGTCTGCAATACTAAAAGAATCTTTTGTTTTAGCTCGGAATTCTTACAAAGATATAAGCAATATTTGTACCATAAAGAATCATTTTTCCAACTAAATGTATCAGATGTATTAGGATCTTGCTGCAACTTTTGAATGAGTGTCGATACTTCTTTGTCGTTCTTCCATTCATCTCTTGCTTTGGTTATCCAATCTGGTTGGATAATAGAAATGGCATAAAGAAATGCTTCCACCTCTTCATTCTTTCTTGAGAGTACATCGTTAAATAAACATTAAGCTTTCCTTTTTTGTTGATTATTTCAAAGTCATAACCCAACATCTTTGTGACCCATTTTTGATGCTCTTCGAAAGATAGTCTTTTTTCCAAAAATTGTTTAAGACTATCATGATCAGTTTTTAGTGCATGCAGTATTGCTAACATTTCCTTCTCATAAGTGGGTTTCTGTAAATACTTTCCTTTGATTGTATGACTTTCAAAAGCAATGGGTCTTCCTTCCTGCATTAAAACTGCACCAATTCCATTTCCTAAGGCATCACATTCCACAATAAAGGTTTTTGTGAAGTCTGGCATAGCTAAGACCGGTGCTAGGCACATTTCCTCTTTAAGATGTTCAAAGGCCTTAGTTGCTTCAGGAGTCCATGAAAATGCATCTCTATTCAATAATGTTGTTAGAGGTGCTGCTATTCTCCTATAATTCTTAACAAACTTGCGATAATACCCTGTTAACCCGATAAATCCTCGCAACTGCTTTATGGTTGTGGGGAATTTCCATTCCTTAATGGATTTAATTTTGTTAGGGTCTACCTTAACACCCTCGTGAGATACAATATGACCCAGATATTCCACCTCTTGTACTCCAAAGAAAAATTTGGATGTTTTTGCATATAATTGTTTCTCCCGCAATAGTCTCGAGCACCATGTCAACATGTTCAACATGATCCTTCCAAGACCTCGCTAGATTAGTATATCATCAAAAAATACTAGCACAAATTTTCTAAGGAAGGGTTTGAAAATGGAATTCTATCAACCCTTAAATGTAGAAGGTGCATTGGTAAGGCCAAAAGACATGACCAAAAATTCATAATGACCCTCATGAGTTCGGAATGTTGTTTTTGGAATACTTCAATCTTCATTCTAATTTGATGATATCCTCGGACGAAGATCCAACTTGGTAAAATAAATTTCTCCATGTAATTCATTCAATAATTCATCAATCACGGGAATGGGAAATTTATCTTTACTGGTGATCTTATTGAGCTCCCTATAATGTGGACACATGCGCCATGATCCATCCTTCTTGTGTACCAATACTACAGGAACAGAGAAATAAATTTGAATAAGCTGAATTATACCCGCCTCTAACATTTCTGCAATCATATGTTCAATTACGCTCTTTTGGACATAAGGATAACTACAAGGCCTGATGTTTAGAGGAACACTTCCTGGAATAAAATGAATAGCATGATCATGATCATGAATAGGTGGGAGTCCTTGGGAGTTTCAAAAACCTTGGAATGATTGTCCAAGACTTTTTGGAGATTTGCAAAAATAGATGATTTTGATGTTGGAACTTCTAGTGAGCATAATTGTGCAATTATGCCTCGTTGTTCTTTCTTTCGAAGCTTTTTCATGACATTAGAGCTTATTATCTTTCCTGACTTCCCTGTGATACTCCGTAATTTGACTTCCTTTCCTTCTGAAAAAAAATTCAAGAAAAGTTCTTGAAAATGAAAAGCTACCGTCCCCAAAGATTGTAACCATTGTACTCCTAGTACAACATCAGCACCTCCCATTGGGATGGAAAGCATTGGAATATTCAATACATATTCCCCCATGGATAGCTTGATATTATGGCATTTTCAGAGCAATTTATAGTTCCTCCATTTGCAACCATCACTTGACATTCTGGTGATGGGTATAGGAAACAATTCAATTCCTTAGCTACCTTACAATGAATAAAATTATGGGTGCTACCCGAATCAATCAACACTATTACATTTTTATTCTTGATATGTCCTTCTATCTTGAGAGTTTGATGAGTGGTAATTCCTGCCAACGCATTACATGATATCGTCAGACTAATTTATTCCTCTTCTATGGTTGGTTTGTGGTGTATACCCTCTTCTTCTAAAGATTCTTGTTCATTTTCTTCTTCCTCTTCATAATCTATATAAAATAATTTCTTCTCAGCACACTTATGACCTTTAGTGTATTTTATATCATAACTGTAGCAAAGCCCTTTTGCTCTTTTTTCTTCCAATTATTTTGGTATCAACCTTGTAGGTTGTGGAAATCTAGGCGCAGAAACAAGCCCTTCTTATAGAAGTGAGCGTGAGGCTTCCTTGTCGCCATAATTTTACATTCAATTTTTCTTGCCAACCCGAATGCCTTCTCCAATGAATCAAGTTCGAAAACGCGAACTTCATGTTGGATGTTATCCTCAAAGTGCCTATGAAGAGATCAACTCGTGATAGGCCGGAATACTCGCTATCCTTATATTCAATTTTTGGAAGTCCTTAATGTGCTCCCCCATTAAACCCTTTTGTTTGAGATTTATAAATTGGCTAAAGAAGTTGTTGCTCTTTGTATCCCCATAATGTGCTATCATTTCCTCCATAAAAATTGACCAAGTGACAATTTTTTTACGGGATAAAATCCATCGATACTATACAAATGTACTTTGTTCTAAATGTGAAGTTGCAATGCATACCTTTTGTGTGTTTTACACATTATGGAGATTAAAATATTGCTCTGTCTATAGTATCCATGTTACAGGATCCTTTCCATCAAACTTCCTCATATCCATTTTTGGAATATGGTAGTTCTTCCCACCAACATTATATTTTATGAAATCACGATTAACATTTATTTTGTTCTCATCATGAGTTTTCTCTACTATCTTTTCACCATTAGGAAACATTTCTTGTATCAACTTTTTCAAGCTCTCTATGGGTTCGGCTTTTAGATCATTCTTCACGTTTTCCATTTTTTCATCGATCTTAGCATCCATGTCATCCATCTTCGATTCCAGCACCGCCTTCCATGCCATCCATCTTAGATTCCACGCTCTTTCAAAACCATCCATATTATTCTTCACACCATCCATATTTACTTCCACACCTTTCTTCAAAACTTCCATTTCATTTGTTGTTGCTCTTTGCGAGAGCGAAATTTGGTGCACGTGCTCTTGTAATTTTGATAGATCATGTTGCAATTATTCATCTTCATGAGTCATAATAGAGCCTTCTGAAGGCTTAATGGGTGTTGAATTATTTTTATGGGGCATTTTTTAGAACCCGGTACTGATATATATACTACAATATGCCCTTGGGATCAATTCAAATTGATTCTTCAAACAAAACTTATACAATTCGGAAAAAAAAAATACACACATTTTTCTTGCTTTTGAGGAGCTCGATATTGAAATTGGATTATCTCTATGATTGCGGCTCTTCAATATCTGAAATTCAACACCATTTTAGTCTTCCACCTTCTTTTAATTCGATAGGTCTAACCTTCACCTGATTTGGATTCTCCAAGACAAAGTTGTGTCCAATCTCCCACAATGACCTAATTCTGGACTGGTTCAGTAGAGCGAACTTGTACGAATTTCCACGTGTCACTGTTTTGTCCTTTGTCTCTAAAATTGATAGCCAATAAACTAAAGGCCGTTTAATTGCGACCAATTTTGACGGCACTCCAATCCAATCTCCAGAGAGAGAGTTATTGAACTTTTCCCACGATCACCTCTTTAAGATGAAATTCAGGAGCCTGAAGAAGCACTACCTTCCACAGATCATATCTCTAAAAATATTTTGAATTCAAGCTCCTCAAATTTTCATGGCGCAGAGCCTTCGAGCCTCGTCTCTCACACCCTAAAATTTCGTGTTCTAAACCTTTAGAAACAAATTTATAACACAAATTCCACGATGACCTGTTTAGGAGCCTGAAAAAAGACCTAACTTCCACAGATCATATCTCCGACAATATTGCGAACCAGGCTCTGAAATTTTTAGAAAATATTCCTTAGGATTTCGGCTTCGCACCCTAAAAATTTCAGCTTTTGAAACTTCGTAGAAAAAAAGTTATAACGAAAATTCCACAATGACCTGTTTGGAGCAGCGAAACCCTAGAATCCAAAGCTCTGATACCAAATGTTGTGTAACCAGCTCCAAAAAGAGAAGAAAAGAGATATCAACGCCTTAGAAATGAGCCACTTCGAGGGGGAAACCTCCAATATATTACATAAATGAACAATTCTTGGATGATCCAATTTACAAAACCTCCTTTCTATATATAGGAGTCCATGGGGCCATAATGTAATCCTAGTGGGCCACAATGTAATCCTAGCCGACCTAACAATAATAATTTAAGGGCACAATAATAACAAAATGGGGGTTACAAGGGTACAATAATAACAATAAGGGGTTACAATAATAACAATAAGGGACTATACTAGTAATATAGGGACCTAATAGTGTTGAAATTCTTAAAGAGAATTATTATTTTGAAATACTAGAAGCCAGGAAATTTTGATTGGAACCTGGTTGTAGGCCAAATATCTTCTACAAAATTTGATCTCATAACCAATTCTCTAAAGAAAACAGATATCAATAATAGAACCAACACTGAATTAGTTCATGCATACATGGTGGATATCACCATTCCTAAAAAAACTTGTTCCATGCGTTCATCGCCTCTTTTGGCATAGAGTGTAACCCAAATATTGAAGGGCTCTCACTGGGCTCACTTGATTTTAAAACAAGAGATCGGCGCCTCAATACCTCCAAATATATAACTAACATTACCACCTACCATCTGTTTACACTCCTTAAGTTTCCTTATTAGAAACACAATTTATATACATAATATAATAGTAGTAGCAACAGTGGGGATTAATAATGAATTTTCAATGTGTCAGAATGTGTCAAAAAATCAAAGTGTCATGTGGATGCATACCTCACCCTGGCAAGCTATATAAACACAGCAAGCCCAAAAATAGTCTGGTGTTAATCAATTTTTGAATGTATATCTAAATTTCTTTTATGATGTGGAAGAGAAAAATTGTTGCAGATACATTATATATCAACAGGAAATTGATGCATCCCACTAAGGACTAGAACTGGACAATGATTCTATGCACTAAGTGGAGTGGTATTTTCTTGAGTGTCATGCACCCTTTTGTGATTTTTTCAAATACTAGAATTCTTACATTTCTGGCTTCAAATCCCTCAAGGATAAAATTGATTATCAAAATGAGGTGAAGGTTTTTACCCAACATTCATTATAAATCCTCCACTATCCAATAAAGCTAACATTTTTTGCGTCCAACACCATCGACTGAAGCTAAGAGACGTTGCTTGGAAAAAAATTACAATTTTCACCTCCTGCACATCATTCTCTCTAAACTAACTACATAGTAAAGGCCTGAGGCGGGACATCCGAGGAAACAAAATTTCATTTCCTATGAAAATGAGACACACTGCATCAACATTGTGTTTGAAAGAGTCAAATGACTGACCAAATTGGGAGTCGGGAAGCCTTTTCTTTATAAAACTAGGCTTCCTCTATTCGATAGAAAGAACATCCCCCGTTGCCACAAGTGTTTGAAAGAGCAAATGACTGACCAAACTGGGAGTCAGGAAGCCTTTTATTTTATAAAACAAGGCTTCCTCTATTCGATAGAAAGAATTTCACCCCCTGGCCACATTACATTTCCTATCCAAACCTTTTTTTCATCAATCCCCCTTTTATTTTCATTTTTTGAAGAGAAGGTGAACGTCCACAGACAAAGTGTGCACAAAAATTATGGTTGTGTAGTATTTGATAGTTTGTAGGAAGGAATATACTACCTAGAAATACAACGGTCGATTTGGGATGTTGCAGGTCAGAGATGGTAGGGATGAGGACATGTGCAAGTTTGATGGGGCCAGCTTCAAGAAACGCACAATAAAATAAATGTGCATGTCATTTAGTAACAACCACAAACAGATCAATTACCACATCAAGGGAGAGAGGTATAAATGTTCACTTTATAAGCAAGGCACTGATAGAATAGTGAATTGCAGAGAAGAGCTAGGTGAACAAAAACATTCATGATTGTTCAAGAAACCTTGTGCTTTGATACCATGTTAAATGCATACATGGAATGGTGAACACAAGATAACATGAATTATTAATTTGCTTGTATTCACAAAGATAATACATATTTAAACAATTTTATAATTTTTAGTTTCATATCCCACAGCCTCTTGGATTCCTATGACTCTTCATATTCCACCACACCAACCCTTAGAAGATTAGGTGTCCAACAAGTATAATTAGAAAATAAATTTATATTATTTTTTTTGGGTGAGGGTGTTTTAAATATCTTAATATTGATTGTTAGTATATTTGATTTTATATATTATATTTTAATAGTATTATTACATATGATGAGGAGGATTATTTTCATTTTTTAATATTAAATTTGATAAATAGATTTAAAAAGAAAAAAAAGATGAAAATTTTGTTTTTATGGTGAAAAAATAGAGGAAAATCCTTCTTGAATCTTAATAATTTTGAAAATTTCACAAATTATAAAAGGTAATAATGTCATAGCTATTTTGAAAAAAAATATATATATGGGAATTCACATGAGATTTGAAGGAAATTTGTTTTGAATTTTCCCCCGCTTTAATAGCATGACAAATTCTTAATCTTACAATGCTTTAGGAACCCCAAATAGGTGAAAATAAGAGTGAAAGGGGATGGGGAAGGGCAACATGCGATCACTCCAAGTAATGGAGAAGAGTGATGTGGCTACCACCCTTCCCCATGGGACAATGACACGTAATATTTATATTCCATCTTTCATATGAATGCAATCCAACAATAAATGCGTAACAATGTTACGATGGATCAAGGATACAAGTTTTGATTACATTTGGTTTATCAAATCATGGTTAATAATGATTGTAGGTGTTGGAATCATGATTTCCGTTAGATGAAAACCCGCAAGCTTTAGTCTTTGCTAAAATGGCCAGAGTTAGGATCCACGAGAGGTGGTTAGTCCATGTCGTGAAAGACACAGGGAGCGTTGAACCCAATGTCCAAAAATCTCCCCCCCCCCCCCCAACGCAAGTCGGGTGAGTTCCAAACTTGAGACCTGTTGCTCTGATACTGCTTGTTGGAATCACGATTGTTGTTAGACCAAAACCTGCAGGCTTTAGTCTCCACTACAATCGCCATAGTTAGGATCCACGAGAGGCGGTTAGTCCATGTTGTGAAACACACGGGGAGCATTGAACCCAATGTCCAACAGTAGGGACTATGAAGTTAATATAAGATTTACTATTGTTTACTTGCTTTCAATTTTCTATTCCTAGAATTTCTTTTATTTCAATTCAGGTATGTTTTTTTTTTTTCTTTCTTAGTGTGATTGTGTATCCACCTTTTACTTAGCTAAATTTTCTCTAGGAGAAGTACTAGGACCTCCTTACCTAATTTTTCCGACCCTCTCCTCAAAAAATTTGTGTAGGGGTGCATCTAGTATATACGATAGGTATTGGAACCTCTTTAGTTGCTTTTCGTCTCTCTGGGTGAATCTCCCCCTAGCGCTTGTCTCTCACCTCATTAACATCAATGTGGCATCATCTTTGTTCTTAGTGGTGGAAAAATACTTCATATGCCTTCATGACTTATTCGTGTTAGGATTCATAAGGAATTTTATTTCTTATGTACTTATTTTCATTTTATATATCAATCTATTTTTTCTTAGAATTGGCTTATTCCATAGGAAATCTCTAACTACAGTTGCTCTCTTTCCTCTTGGGTCATTTCCTTTAGTCTATCTTCCTAGTTTTAATGGTCCTAGATTTTGCTAGAAATTTATCAGAGCGATCAAATATTTATCGAGAAAATTATATATTAGACAACAAGAAATGTAAACAATGAACACAACATGCAAGAATTAACATATTTTTTACCGTTGGAAAAACCCAACCTTATAGAATTCCATTAGTCCTTGGATGAAACCCTATCCAAGCCAACTGAGTGAGCCTTCATCAATCACTTCCCTTGGCACAAATGCGATTGAGTCCTTCCACCCTTTTAAAGGCTCCATCACGTGAATTCCATGGGAAAATTACCATGGGAAACCAAAAAAACATGGGCCCAAAACCACCATTGTTAACCTAGATAACTCTGAATTTATCCCTGAGACTAGTTTACCTAAGAATCCCCCCTTAAACGTTCACTTGGGGATTCCTCGAATAAATCCAGCCAAACCTGCCAAGTGAGTTCGCCCCTCTCACTCTAGCTTGTCGCATTACCCACAAAAGTATTCCTCATATGCATATTCGTACTACTGAGCTCACTTTCACATACAAATATTATCAAGTAGAGTCATGTAACCATTGATGTCCTTCACCACCACAATTCCATTGCTACAACTTCTGGGATATTCTTGGGTCTCGATTTACTTCATTGGTCAATGAGCCCACTGTATCGTGGTTCACTCTTTCTCCTATTCTTTTTTCTTCTCTAATAATCACAAAATATCGCACACCATTATTTTTTCTAAATCAATGTTTATCAGTCTTTACTCATGGATCTTGGCTCCATTTTTTTACATCTTTCTCCAATGTTGATGCCAAATGTTAGAAAGATAAAATGTTTACTAGGAGAATTAAATAAGTGTTGGAAATATTGGCATTGATGGAAAATGAGAAGAAAGGAGCAACACCAGAATTTTCATTGAGGAAAAAGGATCAGATCACGATAAACTAGAGTATAAAGGAGAAATAAGGAAAAGAAGGAAAAAGTAGAGTGGAGGAGCAGAAAAGAGGAAAAGGAGTAGCATTATGAAAAAAGGAGGCAAGGATGCAACAATGTGCAAGAAAAGTGGAAAGGAAAAGAAGCATCATTAGAAGTATCATCTAAGGCATAGGAGTAGTAAAGAGGAAAGTATTAGCATTAGAATCATTATCTAAGGAAAAGGAGAAGAGAGGAGAAACAAAGAGGCATTGATCAGCTTTAGAATTATTACTTAAGGAAAAGGAGCAACAAAGAATCAAGGAGTAAAAAAAGAGGCAAAAGAGAAACGTTATGTAGCAAAGAAGAAAAATGTGCAGTGCAGGGTCAATTCGAGCTATTCACATTCAGGACAGTAAGTAAAGGAAAAGTGTGTAGCATGGGTCAAGTTGGGTCAAGCTATAAACGAGCTTAACATGCAGCGTAGAAGGAAAATAATGAATGTATATAGCCAAATAAACCAAAACATGAACGAGTCAAGTTGTACAATCTACGTTCAGTATAGTTCACGAGTTGGGTTGGCATATATGTGTTCAGAAAAGTGTAGGTCAAGGGTCGAGCCATGAAAATACACGTTCAGAATAGTTTTTGGCAGAGAGAAATCGCATATCGCAATCACAACAAAACGAAATATCGCAAATTTGTAGAGTCGAAGAAAATGTGAAGTGCGAGAAGTGACGTGGAATGATGATGTGGCAGTGACGTGGCACCCGAGTTGGACCTGAACCCTTTATCCTAAATCCCATATCACAGATCGCAAGTCTCAGAAGGGATAGCACTCATGAACCATGTTGAAATGTCGAAATGTGAAGTGTGATAAATACCCTCGATGTGATACGATTCAAAGCCAAATACTAAAGGATTGAAAGTCCAGTGTGGGACCCAATCAGATATCACAAATCGCAAATCTCAGGAGGAATAGTGCACAATAACAACGCTGAAATGTGAAATGCGATGAGAGTACCGGATGTGATTTAGTTTTAAAGAAAAATTCTAAAGGATTTCAAATCCGAAGGTATAAGGTTTCCCTTTGAGAAATCAAGTTAGAGAATGGAAGAGAAATATAGAACCAAATAACAAAAGAAACGCTCGAATGCGAAATGCGAGATGGGACCAAACGCGATACCTCTCAAAGTTTAATACTAAAGATTTTAAAGTCTGGTGGTATAAGAATTTTATTAAGAAATCACATCGGGGGGATGGCTGAGCAATGAAGAAACAAATAACAAAAGAAGTTGTCGAAATGCGATAAAAGCCCGAACGTGATACCTTTCAAAAGTAAAAGATAATATATTTCAAATCCAGGTTTATATGAAATTCCTTTAATAAATTGCATCGGCGTTTGGAGGAGAAATATATAAACGAAGAACAAGATAAATAGTCAAAACGCCGAAATGTGATAAAGGATGTCAGATGCGATTTTATTCAGAGTTCCATTGTAATATATTTCAAGTCGAGGTCTTACGGTGTTTTATAAAGAAAATTCTAAACACGGAGTTGACTCGGGTAAGTAAAAGAAAGGCCTAAATGCAAGGAAAGGCTCAGGTGGAGAAAAGACCCGACCCCGTCCAGAATAGTGATCTATGTTAGTGCGCCTGTTAAAAATAAAAGTTCGAGCATAAGAGGAGAGACTCAGGCAAGTGACCCAACTATAGAATAAAGGTTATTGCGACCATTATAATAACAAAATTCTGAATGCGACAGGAGACTCGGGTGAAATCACTTGACACTACGTGCAGAGATAAACACCAGTTACACCTTGATAATAGAACAAAAATCTAAACGCGAGCAGTAGACTCAGGTAAGTGACCCAACACAGAGCAAAAGGGAGAGTACGTTGAACATCACGGTAATGAGGAGATAGGCACCATGGGTCGATTCGGGCTCAGCAAAACCTCCGGGCAGATTCGGGTGTTCAAAAAAGCAGAAGCTTGAACGTTGTAGGAAAGAGAAGGAAGGCAGATAGGCATAGTCGGGAAAAAGGAGATATGGTGGCGTTGTTGGAAACGCAACATCTGGGTCAAGTTGGAAAAAAATATTTTTATGCAGAACTATTAAAATATAATAGCAGAAACAGAAAAGACAATGACAGCAGAAGAAAATTCAAATACACAGCAAGCAAAGGGCTAAAAGGGTTGAGTGAAATATTGTTGTAACTGTAAATGTATTAATTATTTTTATTGTTTATGATGCAAGGGAAAGTATTCATAGGCATAGGAAACACTCCAAATAGTGTTGAAATGATTATTTCTGTACTTTTGTTGATGTATATACATGAACTAAAGGATGAGGAATCGAATGGGTGGAAGGCAAAGAGACAGGCATGTTCACTACGCATTCCATGTAGAATGTAAAAATTAAGGAGTTATCTGTATAAAATATGTAATATCCATGTGCATAAAAAGGTGAGACGGTGGAATAATCAGAGAGAGATAATAGAGATGTTGTGCACATCAAGATTTGATATGAAGTAGTAATGAAGGTAGAAAAGGAAGCAGTGAAGAAGGAGGATAACAAAGTTGATATCGAGGTAAATTAGCATATGATTGTTATTGTAGTGTGAGGGAGTTGAAGCTTCCATATCAAGTTGTAGCTTGATAGATGTCCAGTTGTAGCTGGTTGAGGTAGGAGCCTCCTGTGGGTTGTAGCCTGTAGAAAATACATGGGAGTTGGTGCTTCTATTTCAAGTTGTAGCTTGATAGATGTCCAGTGGGAGCTGGTTGAGGTAGGAGCCTCCTCTAGGTTGTAGCCTACTGAAAATAAATGTGATTTGGTGCTTCCATTTCAAGTTGTAGCTTGATAAATGTCTATTTGGAGCTAGTTGAGGTAGGAGCCTCCTGTGCATTGTAGTCTACTGATCCAAAATGGATTAAGTTTTTCCTCTAGATAAAAGTCTTCAAATATATTTGATAAGGGAATCAATTTGAAGTGCTCGTCGACAGCTTTCCAACGGTGCAAACGACTCATGAAACCGACTTCGTATGAGGAAGTTGTGGCAAGTCAAAGTTTCAGGGCAAAGTAGGGCAAAATGGAAAAAGTAAAAGTCAAACAGTCAACGGTCAAAGTCAAAGTCAAAGTCAACAATGTGATGTCAGAAGGACACGTGTCATCCCAGGAATGATCCATTTGTTTAGGTTGATGTCATCAAGATCAGTGATGTGTCGAGATATGATTGATTGATATGGGCCAATCCGGAGCTGACACGTGGCAGCTCGGATTTTTGCCGAGTTTGACTTTGTTTACAAAATTATGGAGGCCAGGGAGGATCAATCCCCTGACCTCTCGAATTGCTAAGTTTTCATTAGATTCCACACACCAGTTGAACCAACGCTTGAATTGGCTTTTGAATCAAATGTATTATATTAAATATATGACGGCATATGTATTGGCATTAAACCATAGGATAAACCTTATTTAAGGCTTATGTAACAGATAGATGACATCACATATATTAAATGCGTGACCGCCGAAGCTATATAAATGTCACCGCCACATATATATGATACTATATAAATCATATATGGGATATGCTGAAACCATAGTCGTCGTGTATATATATATATGCAACCGAACCTTAATGTAAAAGCCACCATGTATACATTTTAATGTATATACATTGTAATAAACAGATGGATTGATAAACCTTATCCTAAGGTTTTAATACGGCATTACTATCTATGGTTGCAAAGTTAGGAGGTTCAATGGAGAGGTCGGGCAGAGGTTTGAACCACTGACCCTCCAAAACTATATATGCCAATGCCTTCACATAAGAGCGCGGACCATTTGCGCTAGAGATTGGACTTGTTAAGTCCGTCACTCCAACTTCTATTTAATTATGCAGGTGCTAAATGCGCACAAACCAGCGCAGAATTTCTAGAAGCGGTTTTAATTGCAGAGAGGCGGTTTTGCAGAAAGGTAGAGTGGTTTTTGACTTTCCAGGGGGTCTGGAAGTCACTGTGGCCAAACATAGGCAAATGGGTACTCATTTTGACTAGAATTCCGAGCCGGTCATCATGGTGAGGTTTATTTTTTCATTTGAGTCTCACGTTTTGAGTTCATGTTTGTAAATCATTTGAAGACATAATATAAAGGTCAGCACTAGAACCTAAAGGACCAGGAGACGTAGCCAGGAAGTCTGGTGAACTCCTTATTAAATTTTGTCGTGTTGATATGTTTAAAATGTGTTTTTAATGGCTTACGTCATTTATGTTAATTGAAATATGTTTTATTTATTGCATAATATAACATAATAAAGTTCACATAGATGTCAGTAATTCCTTTTTCATAATTCAGATCAAGTGGTATCAAAGAATCAGGTTAAATTTTTAAAGGTTTGACAGTGTCATGTGAAGATTCAATGCTTACTAGGTCAAAGTCCAAGCGAGGTGAAGGAGAACTTGTTGAAGCAAATCTAGAGATTGGAAGGGTGTTTTCGCAAAAGAAGATGATGGAAGAAAACATGTTGGGAACATAAGCTTAATTCTTGGACAACTTCATGACAATACGTGCGATGGTAGAAGAGATATACAAAGAGTTTAAGAAGAGCAAAGGTGAAGGGACTTCATCACCTAAAGAATACAAAGAAACAAGTTAAAATCCTCTTTCGTTATTTCCACCAACTCCTCCATCGTCACCACCATTGTCATCATCGTCTTCTTCTCATAAATCTAGTTCTTCTATAAAGAAGAAGAGTAAGAAATCCTCTTTCATCAAATTAGATGTAAAATTTGATTTGTTGATTTATAATGGTGAACTTAATGCTGAAAAACTTGATAATTGGATAAGACAAATTGAAGTTTATAGCAGGTTACAGAAATTTGTGTCATAAAGAAAGAAGATCCAGCTTGCTAGCCTTCGTCTTGGAGGAACTGCACTTGTATGGTGGGAAGGTAAGACAAAAGTAGATCTTCAGAAACATTGTAAAATAATTTTGACATGGAATGAATTTGTTTTTGCTATTAAAAATAAATTTTATCCTTTGGCTAATATGAAACAAGTTATAATGAGTTGGCAAACATTGCATCAGTTAAAGGGTCAAAGTGTGCAAAGTTATACTCAGGAGTTTCGTAAAAGAGCTTTGACACTAGGCATATCATTGGACTCACTAGAAACATTATCGAAATATAGTGGTGGCCTACATAGTTATTTGAGGTACACCATACTGATGTTAAATCCACCTAGCTTAGATGATATATCAGTTCAAGAAACTCATCTAGAAGCTAGGGGTAAAATTGTATCTCATGATGTTGTAAAGTCATCTAAATCTATTGAATTCAAGAATAAAGAAAAGAAGAAAGAAAAATGGAAGGAAAGGAAAGCGAACACTGTAAAGAAAGAAAATCCTACATGCACTCACTGTAAGAAAGAAGGACACGATGAGGCACATTGTTGGGCACTGCATCCAGAATTGAAGCCTAAGAAATTTGGAAGTAAAGAGCGAAAGAATGTTGTTGCTATGCAAAAGGACTTGGGATCAGATTCAAGAGATGAAACAACAATTACAGCTATAGGTATAAAAGGTAAAAATTCTCAAGTATCTACAAGTACTTCTTCGCATTCTGTTGATAATGAAACCAATGAGAGAAAAAGAAATGAGTTATTCCATATTAGAGTCGTTTCCAAGCATACTAAAATTGACACTTTGTTTTATAGTGGCTCTCAAGTTAATTTAATTGTTGAATCAATTGTAAAGAAATTGGGAATTGAAACTAAACCTCATAAAAATCCATACCCATTGGGTTGGGTCTATGATAAAACTAAACTACAGGTTACGAAACAATGTAAATTTCATTTTGCAATTGGATCGGAGTTTGTAGATGACGTTGAATTAGATATAGTCCCATTCGATATATGTGGAATTATACTAGGGAGTCCATAATTGTATGATAGAGATGTTGTCTTCTATCGAAAGGCGAATAAGTATCAACTCACTAAGGATGGAATCAAATATGTATTAAGAGCTCACAAACTCAAAGATAACTACACTCTCATAAATTGAGGACAAATGAAAAGAATTATAAATTCAAGTAAACAATTTTTACTTATGATTGTAAAAGCAAAGGATCGTGATAAATCCGATGCTTTTTAACGCTGTAATCCTAAACAGAAAACAAATTTAGCTAAAGTTGTTTCTGATTATGATATTCTATTTCAAGAGCCTAAGGGGCTTCCTTCCAAGCAACAGATAGAACATGATATTTATTTGTAGCCAGATGCTCCTCTTCCTAACATTGGAATGTACACGTTATCAACTCTAGTGAAGCAGAGATAAAGAAGCACGTACAGGAATTGCTCGATCAAGGGTTTAGTCGACCAAGCACTTCACCATGTGGATCGCCTTTTCTGTTGGTGTGAAAGAAAGATGGTTCATGGAGAATTTCATTGATTTTCGAGCATTAAATAAAGTAACAATAAAGAATCGTTATCCTCTTCCTCGTATCGACAATTTTTTAGATCAGTTGAAAGATGCAGTTCAGTTCACTAAGTTAGACTTACGAAGCGGCTACCATCATATCAGAGTTTCAGAACAAGATGTATGGAAGACTTCTTTCAAAACAAATCAAGGACTCTATGAATGGATGGTTATGCCTTTCGGCTTGACCAATGCTCCAGCTACATTCATGCGAGTCATGAATGATGTTTTTAAACCATTTATAGATGATTTTATAATAGTCTACTTAGATGATATTCTTGTTTTCAGTAAGACATGGGATGAACATATAAAGCATGTAAAGTAGGTTTTAGATGTTTTAAAAACAGAAAATCTCTATGTAAAACTAACCAAATGTGAATTTGGCAAGAAATCTTTAAATTATTTGGGTTATATTGTAGGGGGTGGTGAATTGAAGATAGATCCCTCTAAGGTCAAAGTCATTGTAAATTGGCCTAAGCCTAATACTACTACAGAACTTAGAAGTTTCTTAGGGGCAGCACAATATTGGAGAAAGTTTATTTCTAACTTTTCTTTGATTGTAGCTCCTCTACATGCTTTGACAAGTGTGAAACAAGTGTTTCAGTGGGGAGGAAAATAGCAGAAATCCTTTGAGACATTGAAAGAATGGATTAGTACAGCACCAGTACTAGCACTGCCAAATCTTCAACATACATTTGAGATCGAGACAGATGCAAGTGAATATGCCATGGGGGCAGTGTTGATGCAGCATAGAAAGCCCATATGATTTGATTCTGAGACATTCACATCAGTAGGAGTTAAATATTCTACATACGATAAAGAATTATATGCATTAGTACAGAGTATTAAAAAGTGGAAACATTACATAATGGGAAAAGAAACAATCATACATACATATCATCAACGACTACAATATTTACACTCACAAACTAAATTGCAGCAATCAAGACACTATCGTTGGATGGGTTTCTTATAGCAATTTCATCTTGTAATGAGATATAAGAAAGGCATACATAATAAGGTTTCAGACATGTTATCAAGACCAGTCATAAATGCATCCACAATACTTAAGCATAGTTTAGTAATGCATGTAAGCTATATTGAACAATATGCTCAAGACACATATTTTAAGGATGTATATGCAATTTTAATTCATGGCAAGCAGGTAGAAGAAATTGATTATTTCATAAAGGATAAACTCTTATATCATTTGGGAAAGTTATGCATTCCACAAACTGAAACAGTTAATTTGATTCGAGAGGCACATACTTCTCTAATTTCAGGTCACTTTGGTGTAAGTAAAACAATTGCACAATTACAAAGATTCTATTATTGGCCATGAATGAATGAAACAGTTTCAAGATATATTAAAGGATGTACTATGTGTGCTACAAGCAAGCCAAGTAATAGAAAATTAGGCTTGTACAATCCACTTCCAATTTCTTCTCATCCTTACGAAAGTTTATCCATGGATTTTGTTGGGGGATTGCCAATGTCTAGGAAAGGTCATGATTATTTTTATGTAGTTGTGGATAGGTTCAGTAAGATGTGTATTTTGACTCCATGTACTAAACAGGTCACAGCTGAACAAACTACAAAGTTTTTCTTCCAAAATGTATGGGTTCACTTTGGATTACCCACTTCTATTGTATCTGATCGAGATTCTCGATTTGTCGAGAAATTTTGGTCAAGTTTATGAGAACTCATGGACACCAAGTTAAAGAAGAGCACGGCATTTCATCCGCAAACAGATATCCAGACAGAAGTGGTCAACAGGACAGTGGTACAATTGCTTCGAGGTTATTGCAGCAAGCATCCCAAGCTTTGGGATGAACATTTTTGTTATGTACAACATGCTTACAACCATGCAAAACATTCTTATACTCAGAGATATCCATTTGAGACTTGTTTTGGTTTTGAACCAAAGTCTCCCTTGGATTTTGTCTTTGGTAAAGACATAGCAGTTGATGGACACAGCGATGTGGACAAAGCAACCAAGTTCATTGAACAGATCCAGGAAATTCACCAGGTAGTACAGGAACGGCTGCAAAAGATCCAAGAAAAGTATAAATCAAGGCACGACAAGCATCGAGTTGAGCATAGTTTTCAAGTTGGTGATCAAGTCTGGTTGTACATCAGAAAAGGAGGACTTCAAGGGGAAGGTAAAAAGTTAAAGCCAATTAGATATGTTCCTTTCAAAATTCTTGATAAAATTGGTGAGAATGCTTTCTACCTTGATCTACCAGCTTATATGCAGATCTATTCCATTGTAAATGTGGAAAATTTGCGATTGTATGAACCTTCAATGATTGAAGATCCAGAAGAGAAAATTCGGGTACTTTCCATTGAATACTTTTCATCAGAGTATCTCAACAAGTTGTAGGAGGACACAATTATCGACGGGAGGATAAGGACTTTGTGACGAGGAGAAGTTAAGTATCTTCGAGTTGGACTTAAAGGTAAAAATCCAAGTAAAGCATGATGGATAGAAATTGGAAAAGCGAAGGAAACATATCCTCACTTACGCGACAACTAAAACCAACTTTTGGTGGTCCAAAAGCTTTCCAGTGGGGAGGAGTGATCCAAAATGGATTCATTTTTTCCTCTAGATAAAATTCTTCAAATGCAGTTGAAAAGGCAATCAATTTGAAGTGCTTGTCGACAGCTTTCCAATGGTACTAACGGCGCGTGAAATCGACTTCGTATGAGGAATTTGTGGCAAGTCAAAGTTTCAAGGCAAAGAAGGGAAAAATGGAAAAAGTCAAAGTCAAATAGTCAACAGTCAAAGTCAAAGTCAATAGTGTGATGTCAGCAGAACACGTGTCGTCCTAGGAATGTGCCATTTTTTTAGGCTGATGTCATCGAGCTCAGTGACGTGTTGAGATATGATTGATTGTTATGGGCCAATCCGGAGCTGACACGTGGTAGCTCGGATTTTTGCCCAGTTTGACCTTGTTTGCAAAATTACGGAGGCCAGGGAGGATCGAACCCCTGACCTCTCAAATTGCTAAGTTTTCATTAGAGTCCACACAGCAGTTGGGCCAATGCTTCAAATGGATTTTGAATCAAAGGTATTATATTAAATATATGACGGCATATGTATTGGCATTAAACCATAGGATAAACCTTATTTAAGGTTTATGTAATGGATAAATGACATCGCATATATTAAATGCATGACCACCAGAGCTATATAAATGTAACCGCCGCATATATATGATACTATATAAATCATATATGGGATATGACGGAACCATATTCGCCGTATATATATATATATATATATATATATATATATATATGCAACTGAACCTTAATGTAAAAGCCACCACGTATACATTTTAATGTATATACATTGTAACAAACGGATGGGTTGATAAACCTTATCCTAAGGTTTTAATACGACATTAATATGTATGGTTGAAAAGTACAGAGGTTCGACGGAGAGGTCGGGCGGAGGTTTGAACCGCTGACCCTCCAAAAGTATATATGCCAAAGCCTTCACACAAGAGCGCAGACCATTTGCGCTACAGATTGGACTTGTCAAGTCCATCACTCCAACTTTTATTTAATTATGCAGGTGCCGAATGCGCCCAAACCAGTGCAGAATTTCTAGAAGCAGTTTTAATTGTAGAGAGGTAGTTTTGCGGAAAGGCAGAGTGGTTTTTGACTTTCCAGGGGGTCTGGAAGTCACTGTGGCCAAACATAGGCAAATGGGTACTCATTTTGACTAGAATTCTGAGCCGGTCATCATGGTGAGGTCTATTTCATCATTTGAGTCACACTTTTTGAGCTCATGTTTGTAAATAATTTGAAGACATAATATAAAGGTCAGCACTAGAAGCTAAAGGACTAGGAGACATAGCCAAGAAGTCTGGTGAACTCCTTGTTAAATTTTGTCATGTTGATATGTTTAAAATGTGTTTTTAATGGCTTATGTCATTTATGTTAATTGCAATACTTTCGATCTATTGCATAATATAACATAAGCAATTTCACATAGATGTCAGTAATTCCTTTTGCATAATTCAGATCATCTACCTAAAATATATTGAAGTTGGTGCTTCCGCTTCAATTTGTAGCTTGATAGATGTCCAGTTGGAGTTGGTTGAGGTAGCAACCCCTGTGAGTTGTAACATACATAAAATATATGGGGGTTGGAGCTTCCTTTCAAGTAGTAGCTTGCAGAAATTGAGGTAGAAGCCTCCTGTGAGTTGTAGCATGCTGAAAATAGATGGGATTTGGAGCTTCCTTGCAAGCTGTAGCTTGTAGAAATTGAGGTAGTAGCCTCCTGTAGGTTGGAGCCTACAGAAAATCAATTGTGAGAGGGATTAGGAGCTTGCCTTTGCATCATAACAATAATAAGATATGGTTTTCTCCCTTATGGGTTTCCACTTATATCCGATGTCTATGTACTTGATTATTATGCGTTAATGTGATGTTTTAATTTTCTTAATTACTTGTTGTCCACACATTCAGTTTGATGATTCATTATGTATTAAGCTTCTTATAAAATGAAGTAGTTACTGGGTGTAAATATTATATTTTTAATGTCCATGAATGTACTAAAATGATTCAACCACCCCCCCCCCCCAACCCCTTTTCTTAGTTTAGCTAAGGGTTATTCAATAAACAACAAAAAAATGAAAACCATAAACATAACATGCAAATATTAACATAGTTTTTACCTTTGGAAAACCCTAGCTGTGAGGAAAAACTGAGTCTAATAGAATTCCATTAGTCCTTGTCCAAGCTAGCCAAGTGAGCCTTCACTTCTCGCTTCCCTTGGTCTTATTATAATGAAGAACTAGTATCTCCATGCCATTCTCTCTTATTCCCCATGTGACTTTCACTAGAGTATGAGGAAATCTCTTGAATTTTACGTCAATTATCTTGTACTTGTATATTAAGTACTTATTATCGTATATGTGTTCATTAGATACTTATTCATAGTTGTTAAGTACTTATTCTTTTATTCTTTAATGATTTGACAACAAACTAGTATCTCCATGCTATTCTCTCTTTTTCCTATGTGACTTTCACTAGAGTATGAGGCAATCTCTTGAATTTTATGTCAATTATCTTCTACTTGTGTATCAATTACTTATTATCTTATACTTGTTCATTAAGTACTTATTCATACCATTCTCAATGACAGAAAATAATTTTGAAAAGTAAGATTGTATAGGGTATATTTCTTTTAATTTTGATATTATAAATTGAAAAACGATTTTGAAGTTGTTCAATTTTCTAAAACAAAATTTCTAAAATATTGCGACCCTATACTTCACATCAATATAAGATATAAGAGTAAATTTTTTTTGAAATATAATGGAGAAATTGTTGTTTATATAGGATCGAGACTCTAATATTAGGTCTCAGATCCTAATATCTAGGGAGTGGTTGAAACCATCCTATTAGTGTGAAAGCCTATATGTTTGAGGCTCATCTGACTTAATAGTTAGTGCTTGTATAAGTGTTTGTACACTCTCCAGGTATCTCACCTGGAGAGCCATTTAGCTAATAGAATTCAATTTTTAACATGGTATCGGAGCACAAGATCAGAGTCCTACTCAAGTATGTTGTGAGGCAAAGTCCTTAAGGGTAGAGGAGGCTCGTCGATCGATTAGTGGGAAGAGCTATTACTTGGAGAAATTGTAAGTGTCAAGTTGCAGTGGAAGAGGATTATTTTGTTTAACATTTCCAGTGTTGTGGACCATTTTGAATCCATAGGCGTGCTCGCACGTTCCAGCAAACCGTAATGGGATGCCACGAATTATCAGATTATTGATTCAAATTTTCCGAGTTATATCTAAGGCAGATGTTTTTGAGGATATGCCTCTATACGTTACATAACGGTTGAATGGGAATCATAAATATGATCAGATCAGATCGGAGGCATCATTTCTCCTCAACGATCTGTACTCACTATGGTTGATTGATCCCAGTTATGGGTTTATAGAGCCAGCTGAATAAAATGTCCACCAATACAGTGAGAGAGAGAGGAAGTGCTAGCCGTTGCGATCAGATTTTCCAATGCGTGAGCATGAAGGTAGGGGTCGTTGAAGATATAGTGGATGCGCAGGATAAGAGCCTAGGTGAGATCTCTACAGATCGGGTTGTGATCCGATTTCTTCGCATGAGAAAAGTTGGCCACACGACTATGCAGCCGCTACACAATTTTACGAAGGCATGTTTCGTTGAATTAGCTGCTTGGGTGACGAGAAAAATGAAATTGATAGGTTTTGGAGTTTGCACCAGTGGGTTTCTCGGTGATTACTAATTTTTTTCTTCTTCTCGTTCGGCATGAAGAAATTCTTTCTCTTGTGTTAGTTTTTTTATTGCAGAAATGAATCTATCTCTGTTATTATAATTTCAAGGACTTATTTTTTTAAGAGCGCAAGATCGTTACGATGCCCTTTGTTGGTCTGACGAAGGAAGAGTGTGTAGTCCTCTCTTGAGGACGACGTCAGAGATGGGAAAATAATTGACTGGGGAAGCCGCACTATTGTGAGAAAATTAAAGTGAAAAGAAGTGGTATGCATGTAGGAAGAGGAAAGAAAACAGTTGAAGCTTCCGATTGAATTTTGATGCAACCAGAATGGATTGTTGAAAGTGTTGAGGTAGTGCTAACCCATGCAACAAGGTGCAGTTTGGCTAGTGCATTGACGTTTTTCTTCAGATTTGGTTGTGTGGCTGAGAAGACACAGTACACAAGGTTCTACAGTTGAAGAGCTTCCAAAGGGAGAAGTTTCTCGCCTGTGTGGTAACGGGGTTGTTGGAGCTCGTGAAAGGACCGAGGTGAGTCGGAAAGAAATCTGGAAGCAAGACAAAGTTGAAATTTTCCAATATGGCTGGAATTTTAAACATATTTGATCCTGATGATATTTTATTCATGAGTCTTGGTGGTTTTATTAAGGACCACAATTACCAAGAGATACTATATGTTCTGCAGCAACATGAGATTGAAGACTCACGAGTTGTTCCTCAAGAAGGATGTAAAGAGGAACATATAGTTGAAGATCAAGAAGACCCAGTAGTCATTCTTGAGGAAAGAAGTAAAGAGGAACATATTTTTGAAGATCGGTTGGAGAATCCACATGAATTTTATGGCAAAGACGTGGTAGAAGAAGAAAAAGCTGGGGAGAATTCAAATTATGATGATCTCATGAATATTTCTATGTGTGCAGATGTTAGCAACAACAAAAAGGAAAAAGAAATGAAGTTTGGAGAGAAATTTAAGTTTCTTGAAGCATGGATTAAAACACCATGTCTTTATGAAGTCAACACAGAAGTTGCATCCATGAATGATGAAGGCAATATTGTTGACATTCAGATAATTGACAACAGAAATAATTAGAGGAAAAATTCTCCTATCCACCCTATCATAATTTTGAGAAGGGTGAGGATAAGAGTTCAACCTTTACATCATTGGGAAGAAAGGAGGTGAATATATATCACTACCTCATGGCAAGAAAAGTAAAGATGAAGCCTCACCTAGGTGTGAACAAGCATAGACTAGCACACAAAAAGACCAAAATGAAAACCTTTGTTACCAAGTTTTTCATGTTTTTTATTGTAACCATAGTTGAGACTATACCAACAGGTGTATGTTATTCATTTATTATCCTTTCTCCATTAAGGGGGAGTGTTGAAAGATAATGGATAAAACTAGTTTTTTGGATAGGATTGAGACTCTAAGATTAGGTATCAGATCCTAATATCTAGGGAATGGTTGAAATTGTTATCACCCAAAAAAAATAAGCATCATTTTGACAAGGTTAAATAGGTTCACGTGTCAAAAATAAGGGTTGTAAGATTCATTTTTAAGTTTGGTCAAGGGAAATATTAAATTTTTATTGTTTAATTTTACCCTAAGGTCTAAACCCACTCATTTTTAAACTCCCTCATGTCACATAATTCATCATTTTTTGACTAATTTCAATTTCCAAGGTTTTTTTACCGAAAGTGCCAATTTAGCCAAGAAACCATAGTTTCGTAGCGAAATACACTGTGAAAAGTCACTTTTCGCTATGAAATTGTTGATAGTTGCGTAGCGAAAACAGTCAAATTTACACTAAAAATGCTACAAAAGTTCGGTTTTATGTCTGTCTTGTTAGTCTAGCTGTAAGGTGTCAGAAAATAGTTGGGAATGAGTAGGATTAGATGTCATTTGATTCATGGAGGGATAAATCCAAGGTACATGCTCAGGTCTGTAGTCATCATGATCAGTTTAGGTATGTATGAGTCATCATAAGGTCATGAGAGATAGTGCACTAAGCAAAAGTTGTGGTTGATGTTTTCAAAGGAATACATTGAGCATCATCAAGCGAGGTTGTGAAGACATTGAAGAAGTCATGGCAGAGAAAAGAAGGACTAACAAGGGTGGCCAATGCCTGAGATATGAACATGCAGACATGAATTTTATTAATGAAGACCCAACAATAGTATAAGCATTCAGAAGAGCAGGTTGACTACAATTTTGTGAGAAATTACAAGGTTGTCATACACAGGTGTCCAAGGAGTTTGTTTTGAATTTTAGTGGAACAACCACTAAAGTGGGAATGCTCTATTTGTCCATCACACCAGAGGTTATTGTTGCTGCTACAAAGATTCCAAGAGGTCAGGAGAACTGGTTCAAAGGTTTCAAGTTTAGCATGGAGCAACACAAAGAGTTCATGAAGCCTGAGCATACTGAAATGGATCTCACCAATGCTATTCCAAGAAGTTACATAAAAGATAACTATTCAAAATTTCTTCTCATCATCCAAAAGTAATTTAATTGTGAAGAGAGATACCACAAAGTGTATTCATATAATTTCCCTTCATCTTCCTTTCTATTTGCATAGAAGTTTGTCAAAAATGGCAGATAAGGTCCAAGCAAAGTCTGAGGGGAGTGAGACTTCTTTATTTCATCATGGTTTAATGAAATTATTGGTCTTATATGAACTTCAAAGGTTAGGCAGAGACTATTCCTCATTCTTGTTTGTTAGTGGTTTTGAGCTGGATGCTCTTACTCCTCCAAGAACTCCTAAGCCTAGGAGAATTCCATCACCATTAGCAACAAAATAGAGGGAACCATTGGTAGCAGAACCACGTGAACCTGCAAGATTAGAACGAAGTGAGAAAATTATGAAGGAGCCAGAGCAAATGAAAAGTCTTGACATACCAAGTGTTCCACTTGAAAAACAGAAGTCAAAAGTGGTCAAACCTGCAAAACAAAAACAAAATGTTAGTAAACAATGAACCAAAAGGATGACAAGGAGCCAAACAGTGATTTTAGAAGAGAAAATAGTGGTTGTAGAAGACAGAGTAGAAGCTAAGGTAAATCTAGAAGATATTTTACATGCCATTGACATAGAGGAAACTCCTATTGTCCAAGCTGAGTTTATAGAGGAAGGTGGGTAGAAGTTAAAAAAAGGCTAAATCTACAAAGAAATTAGAATTTGAGGGAGAAGATGCAGGTTTCATGTTCCAAGCAAAAAATCCTATGACAAGGCATGCTAGGAAGCTATTAGAGATCAGTAAAGAATTTAAACCACCTACTGACACAACTCAATCACCTCAAGATACTATTTACCTTTCATCACTTCCAGAGAAACATATAGTCTGCAAAACAAAGAAGGGAAAAGAGAAGGTGATGGAAAAAACAAAGTTACAGCTCCTTGAAGAAAAATTCAAATTGGCCAATCATGAAATTGTTGTTATGAAAAGAGAAGCAAGGAAACATTGTGTAGAGAAGATTCAATTTGAAAAGATGAAGAAAATTTGGGAAGAACAAGTTGACACTGTCTCCAAGACTTTGGATAACACATACCAGCTCGTCAAATGGACCATTCTAGCAAGGAAAGAGGCCAAACATTTTAGGAGGATGAACACACATTTGAAAGCCACCAATAGAATATTGAAATACTAGGTTAAAGACCTTCAAGAGCAACTTGAATTAATTCATGAAGAGTTAGAGAAAAAAGGTCTTAAAATGACAGTGCTTGAAGAGTCAATTTCTCAACCAATTATAAATGAGGAAGAAATACCTCAAGGATCATAACGTGATTTTTTTATGGTTTTTAAAGGCTAATGACATGTTAGAGACAATATTTTTTCACTTAAAGGGTTCATTTTTTAAAATTATACAAAAACCTGGATTTTCAGCACTTTTCAGTGGTTTCGTAGCGTGCCTGGGCTTGAAGGGCAGCAAAACGCTAAGAAACTACTGTAGCTGTTATTTTTACTTTTTGAACCAGTTTTGGCTGTTGTAAAGAGGTGAAATTGGTGTGGGAGGTGTTTCTAATAATTATGAAGACTATACAAAAGGAAAGAATCAAAAAATTGTACAGTAAAGGGCATGTTTTGCAGTGCTACAAAACTGCCTTACTTTTGTAGCATACTGTATTTCAGCCTTTTCAACATATTTTGGAGCATTTTTGGACATATGGAGATTATTGGAGTGTTAAAGACCATGACAAGAAATTATTCAGCACTCAAAGAACACGATTTGAAGATAAATTGGCAGCCAAATCATTCGTGGAAGAAGGAGACCATTTGCCTAAAAAATAGGGTTTTGTTTCCAGTTTTAGAAGAGGTTAGTTAAGTGGTCATAAAGTGATGAATACCATCACCTCAATTCAAACATGTGAAAGTATACCTATCAAAGAATGTAATTTCTTTAGAATATAAGGTTGTTAAAGACAATAATGAGTAGTTTGAGTCCTATTAGGAAAAGGACTGTCAAGTAGGATAATTGTCTTTTTGTCATTAAGTTGATGTTTTATGGTTATTCAAGGTATCATTAGGCAAAAAATCGATGAATCTAGCCAAGAGGCAGATCATCTCATGATGTAACAAGTCTATTAAAGGCCACTGAGTCGAATTTTTCAAGGGTTGGAGATTTTTGGCAAAATTGTAGCTTATTGTAAATTGACTGTTTTAGCAATACAAAGATTTGTTACTTGACTAACTTGACATTCTGAATGGGTGTTTAGTTCTTTCCTATCTTATCTATACCTTTTATGTATCTCATTTGCAGTGGTTTTCATTTATAATACTCATAATTCATTCATGCAATGCTCTAACTTCCTTTATAGATGAATTGACTATGTATTTTCCTGTTTCATGTGTTTGTGTCCTACTACTAAAAAATCTTACTTGCCTATGCTTCCATGTCAATTAAACTCACTGAATCACTGAAAATATTGACTCCATAAGCCCAATGTTTACATACTGATATTATTTTCAACCTACACTCATCATAAGCAAGTTATTTCTGAAATAGAGTTAGCCAGCTACATCTTTTTTCAATATCATTAGCCTTTGAGAGAGCCCTCTCAGACTAAGGAGGCTAAGCCTAAGTCACAATATTGGTTTGAAACAGCTACCTAAGATTGTCTTATTAGCAGCCTATCAGAAGAAATTTTGTAATGACAGAAACCATCCCGTTAGTGTGAAATTCTATATGTTCTAGGCTCATCTGACTCAATAGTCAGTACTTGTATGATTATTTGTACACTCTCTAGGTATCTCACCTGGAGAGCCATTTAGCTAATAGAATTTAGTTTTTAACACAAAAGTATTAGGGAATTTATTTATTCAAGGAAATTGGTTGATTTACATTTGTTCTAGAAACAAAACTATTTATTTCAATGTGTGTTAATCTTCTTAACTATTATAGAGTTCCACTTTATATTGTAATAAATAACCACTCTAAAATATTTGTTTGACTTAACTTCCTCTCAGACGTTGTTAGTGGCATACATACTATTAATGATCTTTTTATATTTGATTATCATTATCTTTATTGTAATAAAATATTTGAGAGTTCTTGTATGCTTGTCGAGAACAAAGGGAACGTGGCAGAGAAGAGCAATACCATCACAATTTTTTTTAACTAAACCCTTATCACTAAATTAAACAAACAAAAAAAACCAAATAATTTTATCACAATTTTTTTCTATGAAACCCTAAAAAACCAAATAATTTTATTACAATTTTTTTCTACTAAACCCTCATCACTAAATTTAACCAAAAAAAATAAATAAATAAATAAATACTAAATAATTTTATCATAATTTTTTTAAACTCTTTATTTACATATATATGCTAAGTAAACAATAAATTTCACTGAGTAACAAATCAATGTAATTTCACGGGAAGAAAATTGCGACTGTTACTAAATCCATATAATTTGAATAGAAGAAATTTGCGAGTGTAATGTTTGCATGATAAAAATTTAAAAAAAAAAAAACAAATAATTTTAGATTTAAATTATTAAAATGTTTATTCATATAATATATATTTTTAAATTTAGTTTAAATTATTTTAAATAAAAAATTAATATTTTGAAATTTTATTTTTAATTCAAAATAATAATTTAAAAAGGTTCTCAAACGTCAAAATTAATTAGATAGACTTAATTTAATTTAATTTTACTAACAAAATAACTTAATTAAATTTATCTTATTAATTTTGATAGTTGGTGCTATAATATGCAAGGTATCATTTAGTTGGAGACTATTATTCCTACTCGAACATGGTGTCACTCTCATTTCTATTATTTTGGTTCTTATTATTTTGTGTGTTAGAAAAACATGGAATAGAATGACGGATTTGCTAGCTAACTATGGAAGTCTTGATAGTTCCCAACCTATGGCGTCCACATGAAATATCTTGCTTGACTCTCCCTTGAAAGAGGCATGGTATTAGATGGTTCAAAAAGAAATCCCAACCCTGTATGGTGTGACGAATGTGGGAAGAAGGGCGTTCAATAGTAGAAATTAAAACTTCTGTCAAGGAATGAATGTGGTTAGTCACAGAACGAATTGATACGGTCGTATCCATCACAACTAACAGAATGTGGTGGTCTCCACTACCCCACCTATCTAATGAGCCAACGAATGTGGCAATGCATCCCCGGAAAGTGTAAATACAGTAATGTGGATCAATAATTCAACAAGAATGTTATTGATGAGGAAACGACAAAAGAAACCATTCGAGCACCTAGTGGGTGTGGAGAGGGAGGGGATAATGATGCTCCTGGTATCTATAAATATTGGGACACTCGTGGTATTCATGGTTGTGTGAGGGGAAATAAAATCTTAAGTCAGTTCTTGCAATGTACATAGAGGTACAAGGGATGTGTTGATGGGAAAATATGTCCGGCCAACAGTAGGGGATCTCCCTGGTAGAAAGTCCCAATTAGACCTTGAACCGTTTGGAGTAGGGATCCCGTCTGGGGTGTGGGTCCGACTACCGCTTAAGACGCCTTCCCTTCGGTCTCAAAAGAACTTGATTGAACCTGCGGACACACACTTATTCACATGATACAGAATACATGACTGATACATTAAACACGAATAAAACACTATGCGTAGCGAGGCAATAAATAAAGCATGTACGCCTAAGGAGATGTCGTTAGCAACACGTCTTTGGGGTACTGCTTGTAAGGTAGTCTGACCACAAAAGAAATAGTTCTTTATGGCGAGATGTCCCTTTACTTTCTGAAAGATAAAACAAAATGCTAACAAAATAGTTCATTAACATTCATTAATAAAGCAAATGGTAAACTGAACATCATCAACACAAACACAGATAGCCATGATGCATAAATGATGCTATAAAGAGGGCAGCTTCATTAATCAAAAGATGTTCTGAAACTGTATAAGAAAATACACATATTGTTCACGGAGTAAAACACGTCATCCAAACAAAGGGGTTTTAACAAGTATCTGTATTCATATGCACAAGAGTATAATCTTTCAATACAATACTATGTAGCTCTTGAGTCTCCAAAAGAAAAAGCCTCTTGTACAAGTTCCTGGAGGAAGTATTTATAGGGCAAAGCTTGCCCTCTGGGGTCTCTAACTTTTCAGCTTCCCGACGGTTGGGCTTCCTTGTGACCCAGTATTTTCTGTGACCTGCGACTTCAGCCGTTGTTGCGACCTGCGACCTAGTCACTAGGTTGCTGGGTCGCACTATCGGGAATTAACCAAGTGGTGCGAATTAGCGACCTGGCGACTTCTGCGACTTGCGACCCGGGGTAATGTGTGACCTGCAACCTCAGAGATTATGCGACCTGCGACCTTGGTAGATGTGCGACCTTGCGACCTTGACAGATGTGTGACCTTGCGACCTCACTGGATATGCTACCTGCGACCTCGACAGATGCGCGACCTTGCGACCTCACTGGATCTGCGACCTGTGACCTCGGAAAATGTGCGACCTGCGACTTGCCCAGGTTATGCGACCTTGCGACCTAGTTGCTGGGTCCTTGGGTCGCGCCGTCGGGCCTTTGACAGGGAGTGCAACTTAGAGACCTCACTGGATATGCGACCTACGACCTTGGAAGATGTGCGACCTTGCGACCTCACTGGATCTGCGACCTGCGACCTCGGCAAATGTGCGACCTGCGACTTGCCCAGGTTATGCGACCTTGCGACCTAGTTGCTGGGTCGCTGGGTCGCGTCGTCGGGCCTTTGACAGGGAGTGCGACTTAGCGACCTGGCGGCCTCTGCGACCTGTTTTGAGAAGGTCCCCTTATTTGCTGAGGAAAACTCTGGCTCGTTGTAAAGACTGAAAGGTTCTTCCTGCAGTAAAATAGCGTAGGTCACATATCTCCATGGTTGAAACAATAATAATGCTAAAGGCATTTTAATTAATCTGCAAGAGCGAAGAACAATAAATTAAGACCCATGTGTGGTCAAGACTTTGTCATCAGAGAGAGTGGCTTGAGTAGGTCGTTTCTGTGCCTCTTCAAATGCTGCAAATGCAGATTAGTATGGTTGTAGACCGAGTTCGAAATGCAGACTTCACGTATTTCAACACACGATCCTTTTATTATCCACATCTTCACTCTTTCCTTCCACGTGGGCTGGCAACCCATGGATGCAAAATGCCTTAGATTTGCTATGCATGGAAGCCCAACTTAAAATGGCGTCTTTCCGCCTGGTAATGGTCCAATGGATTCCATGATCCAACTCTGTTGGATAGAATGATATATAGCTGAAAAATGGTGTAATTAAAAGGCATGTTTGATATCGCTCCATGCGACCTCTACCATTCGTGGACAATGTGGAAGGGATCCAAACTCTTCGCGAAGATTTAGCCATCGTTGCACGCCTGTTAAACATGCTCTAGCGCCCTAGCTAGCCATGAACTCAACAAATGTCCATTTCAAATTTTACTTGGTTTCATGAACTTTCACATAACTTGTTTCCAAAGCATCAATCAGCTGGTATTAGACAGGTGCAGATTGGATTGCTTAGTTTAAACCAGCACAATATCCTTTCTCAATCAGAGGATGAGATGACAAACTTCGGCAATTTTCTTTGCGTTCTCCTGTTGTTCCTCAATACGCAAAGCCATTGTTTGATCCCTAGCAAACATAGCAAACAGTCAAATGGAGCCGGACCTGAACCTTCTGCATTTTGTGCGAAATAGATATCTTTAGCCAAAATTTTCCCTTTTATGGCAAGAACACACATTTGTTTCCATGCAACGTGTCCATGCGTTGGTTTTGTGCCATATCTCCAACGTTTAGCATGGAATGAAACTTCGCCATCAGAACTTTTGCGTTCACGTCCACTTGTACATTGCCACCGTAGATCTGTTTATGCGGTCTGGCTCCACGTTTAAACGCAACTCTGACCACTTGTCATATATCTACTCCCAAGCCTTAATGATTTTCTACTCCCTTGTCTGCGTCTAGCAGCACAATAATTGCTGGCGCATGGTAGCATGCATTGGGTAGCCCGTCCATGTAATGCGGCACATCAGCAGCTTTTTCTGTGACTGAAACACATGGGTGATTGGTTATAGCATGAATTTTCATTTTCTGATGGGGTCGCTGTGTCGGAGATTTTCTTAGGTCGCAGCTCTCCATGGGCAAGCCATTCTGCGACCCTGCGACCTGAGCTAACGTGCGACTTGAAGGGGTCGTTGGGTCGCAAGACTGGCTGAGTCGCAGCTCTCCTCGGGCAGCTCATTCTGCGACCTTGCGACTTGAACAAATGTGTGACCTGATGGATAAAGTTGACTGCTGTATGTATAAATGCAAAATCAATTTGTTAAATGCAGAGAATGGTTGAAGATTGGCACCATTGCAAATAAGAGTAGAAAGGCCTTTTGTGGGTCGATGAGGAGAAAAACTCTTTCATTTTCTCCACTCTTTCATTCTCTCCACACGCGTTCCTATATATACCCTTGTTATTCAGTCTTTACAAATAATGCTCTGAGATTTCCAATGGAAACAGAAACATTTTGAAGCACAATATATTGTTGCCGGTCTCTTCAGTGGAAATAAAATCGTTTGAAGCTCAACGTACATTTCTCCAATGGAAATAGAAATGGTTCCTGCAAATGGTGTTAATAACTCGAATGACACGTTTGGGAGAAGCAAACATCATATAACGCACAATTACATGATATCCTGCTGCTTGGACAGTGAAATCTTGCTATGACAAAGTTTTGCTCTGGAAAACTGCCAATGCACTGGAGTGATTTACAACTCCGCTACAAGACTCTAGATATAAACGATTTCTGCTGGTGCGCATTTCAGTTTGAGAACCATCTCCTTGCCGATCTCGTCACAATCATTGGGTTGCTCCTTTGCAAATACTGCTTTATCTAGGATAGAAGGATCAATATTAAATGCAATATCTTCTAAGGATGTTAATCGGCGTAGACCAGAACATGTCTGCATGGGAAAGAATGGGCACGCGTATTTCTGATTATCATTACAGCTGGATTATAATAGCATGATGGATTTTATCATGTTTTCATCGTGGATCCGTTATAAGGCCTCGCTCCATGTGTACACGCAAGTGTTGACCACCTATTACATATCTTCTCAAATGTTTTATCATAAGTTGAAACGTGTCATCAATCGTGCCATCGAACGTTTAACTTTGTGCAACGTGTCCATGTATGTTTGGCGTTGGGTTTCAAACATAAGGTTGACCGCTCCATGCAACATGAATATGGTACGTTTGACTCCATGCAATGTCGTTGGACCATTGAAAATATGTATATATCTGCTCCACGTTAGACTCCATGCATTGTAATTTCACCACCATCATATCTTGTAATTTCACCACAATGGACATCTCCACTTATAAAAATAACCCCACTTCGATTGTTATCTGCAATAAGTTTGAAAAGGGGATCTCATTCCTTTGGAAAGTGTGCCCAAGATTCTACATAAAACAAAGGTTGAACTACAGCAGAAAAGTGGGACATAACCTGAATGGAGGCCACGATGATGATAATTTGAAATAAGTTATTCTTTATTTCTTCTTCTAATCATGTCCATCGAGTTTCAACCAACATCTCACCATTTTATATGTTTTGGAACCTACATGGTCTTGTGCCTTGCGTTAATATATACAACATCACCTTGCGCCCTTTATAATGTTATCATTGAGTTTTGCTCCAAGATAACTTATGGTTTTAAAACCATGTGCTTCCGAGCCTAGTTTAATTTGATCATTTACTTTTCCTCATAACACAAAAGCTTCTCGTTTTGAAAGATCGAGAGTCGAAATATACTTCTCAAGCCACATTGATAGCTGTTGGGAAGGTAAATCCCCTCTGCGGACAGAGGCGATCCCTACTAGCCCAGCAGGGGTCTAGCAACAAACAAACAATGCTATGACGCAGGCTCCTTGTTACGAATGAAAGATTTGGGATAAGAACCTACCTGGATTCCAGCGCTCGATCTGAAAAAGAGATGCCCCCGTCCTTCAGTCCTGGCAGATCACAATCCTTCCACGATCTCCATGGATGAACACCTGCACACAGAAAGAACAAACAGATACAAGCGTAGGAACCAGCATACGTAACTAAACATCGGTCAGAAAAGACATTACTCGCATTAACATAATGGAAAAAGGAGTGGAACCATAATCATAGTCATCTATTAAAGTGGTAAACGAATAGAAGTTACAACCAAGTTCTGACGCTGCAGCCTCCTTTGCGCGGGTCTCCGGTTGTCCACGCCTCGCAAAGCTCGCCGGGGGAAAGGGAAACCTCTCCAGAGTCTCGTGACAATGGTCTCCTTGCTCGAATGGGCCTTAAGGGAAAGGAAGGATTCTTTTCAGCACAAAGGCACTTGTGAATAGGAGATGCAAAGCTTCAGCCCTTCAAGACTAGCTTGCCATGGATCTGAGCAAGCTTATATAGATGGGGAAGGAGGGAGTTGGGATCCCTATTATTATGGGATTGGCCCTATCAACAAGGAAGGTTCCATAGAAGGTGGCAAAACTACTTCCTTTCCATGGAACTCCCGTAGCCAAACCTCCCAACTCAAGATAGGCAGTGGTTGTGAGTTTGTTTGAACTCAACTTCCGCCATCCATATATAAAAAACAGTCCCTAAAATGGGGGGCGCGATTGCTGCTCTATGACAGAGCGCCAAGTGGCGCGACCTCTTTACAGGATTTCCCTGAGTGGCGCGAGTACTGAACTATCTACCCGCGCCAATGCAAAAAGTGCTGTTTTTCATGGATTTTGCAAGGAGATGTCTCAAGGGGAAATGAAGCTCATACTCAGAGGGATGCAATGATGATGTTTTCAGTGCATGACAGTGTTCACATGTCACGTTATGGGTCCTCCATTGTGCGGGACGGGGAATGGTAGGGACGGTGACAAATTACTGTGTAACAGATGCCCCCTAAAGCATGAGGCCCGAGAGAGAGAGGGGTGAAATGCTTTACGATAACATGTCCAACTGAAGGATACAACTGATATCTCAAGTACATGATACAACTGATATCTCAAGTACATGATGTATATATATGGTATGGACGCAGCCATCCGAACAGAGTATGCTATAATCCGGATCTAGGGTATGGGCGCAGCCATCCAACTAAGATCAAATAAATAGACTCAGGTATGGTCGCAGCCATCCAATTATTGAGTCATGACAATAATCCACAATCGCAGCCTGGATTACAACAGACACAATCCAGGGTCTTGCGCTCCATCTCGACCCAAATAAGTACAAGTTCTAGCACGCGAATATGTGAGCCGATGTCGAACATGCAAGAACATCGCCTGATTACCAGCCAATGATGAAAGCCGTTAACAGACGCGAGAGGAACCACCAATAATGACAATGGTCCTCAAGGTACTACAGGTACAATCCACGGCGTGTGAATAAATGAGCCGACGTCGAACACCCGCAGAATCATCCGATCGGAGGTCAATAATGAAAACCTCTCGTCGAATGCGACGAACCTGCCATTAAGGCATGCAGGCCCCAAGGTACCATCAGGAGTCTCTAGACCAACTTCCTGGATAATAAGTTGAAGTCGACAGGAAGTGGTCTTGATCGAAGGTGGGCCATAATGATTCCCACATCATCGACACGAGACAGAGGAACATAATGTTTTGTTGTGAATTAGGATCATATGAGAAACAGAGGAAGGTTGATATTCGCAGAGGCCAACTTCTCTTGAACATATAAACGGCATGGCAATGGACTTGGCAGTATTTGACATCAACAGATCAAAGGTCATGGCGACGAGGCAGTGAACAGATGAGAGGTCAAAAGAGATTACCCAAACCCATGGAAGCAAAGTGAAACAACGAGATGAGATGTCCCCAACCCGACACGAATGCAGACAAGTGCCATGTTCAAGAGCGACATACCGCCGACGATAACGACGATGGTTCCATTTTTCCCCCACCATTTCTGGCGAGTACCCCAATTATTTTTGATGACAAGCTTGAAGGGGATAGCATATGCTTGTAATATAAGTCCGCCCTTCGGGCGAATCCATCCTAGTGCATTTAACGAGTCCTAGGAAGGAGAAACTCTGAGAACGTCATTGCGACGGAATCCAATGTCATCAGGGTTTAACGAGTCTGACAAAGGAAGAACTCGGCGTCTTTTCATGTTTAGAGAGTTTGAAAAGACAGCGGAAAAGAAAACTCCACCGGTCCCTTTTCGTAAATAGTTCCCCAGATCCGAAAAGGTAGAAAACAATATCCGGGAAAACCTCCTAGTCGCGATAGGCTAGGGTATTCCTTTTTCGTAATCGATCCAGCCCAGCCCGAAAAAGGGTTAAACGTATACCGGGTGAATGTCGATTCGTGTCCATTTTAACGAGATCGAAACGACAAGGGCCTCGGCAATCTTTTCATATTTAGGGAGTCAGAAAAGAGCTGAAAGATGACTCCAGAGTGACTTTTTCGTGTATTTACCGAGTCCGAAAAAGTATAAAATACAACTCGTTTCCACCTTTTAAGTCGCAGAAACCTGTCACTGCACATACCCAACAAGCGTAAAATCCATTTTTGACATAACACATGCAAATATTTGACAAGAAATAACTTTTAAAACACATTTTAACGTTGAAAAGTTATAAATACGTCCAATGGTAAAAAATGAAATTACTTTTTTACTATTTACCTTGTGGAGAGTAGCAGTGGTTCATTTGGAGCAGAAAAGATGTTTACACACCACACCATGTACACAAATGACAATCACACACCTAGGTACACACACCACACCAAGAAATCAATTCAGGCATAGTATTTCTTAAGGTACAACCCATTCCTGGGTTGCGCCAATGGAACTCCTTCGTAGTCGATAAGCTCGTAGGCCCCATTTTTCAACACGCGTTTTACTATATAGGGACCGTGCCACATGGGCTGGAGTTTACCGGCACTAAGTTTATCATGTGCTTGATCATACAAGAGGACTAGGTCTCCTTCAATGAAAGAACGGGGAGAAACAGATTGATCAAAATGGGATTTGACCCTCTTCTTTTGTGCTTCGATGATCAGAGCAGCTAGACGACGGGTTTCATCCAACCGTTCAAGGTACAGAAGACGCTCTTCTTCAGGAGAAGTATCCGGTAAGAGCTCCACAGCTAACTTAAGCGAAGGAATTTCACATTCAACCGGCAAAGTAGCTTCCAGACCGTACACCAGTTGAAATGGTGTGAATCCGGTTGCACTTTTCGCAGACGTTCGGTATGCCCATAGAGCTGAGAACAGTTGGAGATGCCAACTGGATTTATGAATCCCAACTGTTCGTTGAAGCATAGTGACCAAAACTTTGTTCACTGCTTCAACCTGACCGTTAGCTTGAGGGTAGTATGGCGTTGAGCTGTCGTGACGCAGGCCCAACGCAGCTGTCAGCTCCGCCATCATGTAATCACGGAAATGAGTACCGTGATCAGTGACGATAGCTTGAGGGACCCCGAATCGTGCAATAACATGGTTGAATAAAAATGAAGCAGCCGTTCTTCCGTCAGCAGCAAGTGTAGGCATCGCCTCGGCCCACTTAGTGAAGTAGTCGACGGCGACAATGACATACGCATGCCCCCCGGCCGAGTGAGGGTTACACGTCATAAAATCTACGCCCCATTTCGCGAAAGGGCCGACGGTAATAACGGGATGCAAAGGCAACGGCAGCGCGCGCATCTTGCGCTGAAAAATCTGGCACGGATGGCATTTTCCGACTGCAATGATACAATCCTTGAATATAGAAGGCCAGAAGTAACCTGCCCTCAGAATCTTTTGGGCAGTGGCATATCCGGACATGTGTCCACCACAGGCGCCACTGTGGCAGTCATTCAAGACTTTCTCAGCCTCGTCCAAGGTGAGGCATCGTCGGAGCACCGAATCTACTCCAATACGAGATAGGGTATCTCCTACTATGCGGTAGGGTTGGGACTGGTGCCGAATCCGACGGCGTGCAGCTTTATCCAACTCAGACCGGAATGTTGCGGTCTGAAGATACACTATGATGTCCCCGTACCAAGGATCACGAGTATCAATAAGAAACAACGTTTCGTCCGGAATATGATCTTTAGTGTGTTCAGGAAGAGAGTCTGTAGGGAGAGAACAAATCAAATCCGCGAAGACCAGTGATTTCGTTGACTTGGCAGTGGTGAACTCCAAATCAAACTCCTGCAGGATGACAATCCATTTGGAGTACTTGCCTCCCAGCAATTGTCTAGAAAGAATATATGTCATGGGGTTGCAGTCGGAAACCACTGTGATCGTGCGCAAAAGGATGTAATGGCGGAAGCGCTGTACAGTGTGTACGGCTGCTAAGGCCAACTTCTCAACATGTGCGTAACGCGTTTCTGGGTCGAGAAGGTTCCGAGAGAGGTAATAAACAACGTGTTCATCACCGTTCTCGTCATCCTGTACCAAGACCATGGCGATGGTGCTTAATGCGGCGGCTAGATACAAAGTAAAGTCGCGGTGGTAGTCGGGAGGACGAAGCAACGGAGCATTGACTAGCAATGTCTTCAGCTTCTCAAAGGATTCTTGAGCGATTTCGTCCCAATGAAAGGGAACATTCTGCTTTAACAAACGAGTGAATCCTTTGGCCACCTCGGCGTAATTCAGGATGAAGCGCCTAAGAAAATTCGCTTTCCCTTGCAGACTCTGCAACTGATAAAGGGAGGAGGGTGACGGGAGATTTATAATGGCCTCAACCTTCAGAGGGTCGAGGCGAATTCCATCTTTTGAGACTATAAAGCCTAAAAGACGGCCAGAGTCGACGCAGAAGACGCACTTGTGAGGGTTCAGCCTAAGATTGTAGCGTCTGCAGCGAAGAAATATCTGGCGAAGATGTTCTGGATGATCCTCTCGCTTACCCGAATGGGCAGGCAAGTCGTCCAGATAAGGCTGGACAATATGGCGAATATCATGAAAAGCATATGACATAGCACGTTGAAACGTGGCGCCAGCGTTCTTTAAGCCGAACGAGAGTTTTTTATATGCAAAAGTGCCCCACGGACAGATGAATGTGGTCTTATGTTGATCCTCAGGTGCAATGTTAATCTGGTTGTAACCTGAGAAACCGTCCATTAAGGAGTAGATCTCACTTCCGGCGCAATCGTCGATAATCTGATCGATAAACGGAGTGGGATAATTGTCCTTCGGACAGGCGCGATTGATATCGCGATAATCCACACAGACTCGAATGGTACCCTGCTTTTTATCGACAGGGACGATATTGGACACCCATTCTGTAAGGGGGATAGGATAAATAAACCCCGCGTTCGAAGTTTTTCAACCTCTGCCTTGATAGCGGCGGCTTTCCGAGGATGCATGGGACGCAAGCGTTGGCGCACGGGTTTCGCACCTGGATAGGTTGGAATCTCGTGCATGACAATACTAGGATCAATTCCCGGCATTTCCTCGTAGGACCATGCAAAAACATCTCTGAACTCTTTAAAAAGTTCCGTATAGACCTGGATCTCTTCGGGAGAACAGGTCACACCCACGTGAATGTTCTCAACAATCCCTGGTTTGACAGAGATGTTGATAGGAACCGTTTGAGTAATGTTACTCAGATTGCCTTCCGAAAAGACCTCATGTGTCAAAATCGGTGTTTGAAGAGGCGGGGAAGGGACCCGAGTAGCAAAACGCTCGAGACAATCCGTCATTGCCCCCAAGCTAGGCATAAACGAGGAACGATGATGCCCATCGCCCCAAGGTAGCTCCTCCAGAGACATAGTTTCAATTATAGCCTCATCTGAGGGAAAAGTCTCTCTAAGAGGATCAGGCGAATCAGCCTGACCAAGCCAGGGGGATTGTGAGTAGACGTCAAGAGCCATGCTCATCGGAGCATGCCGAGGAGGTGGAGGGTCCGATGCAGCAACAATCTCACAGTAGCTGATCTCTACTGGCGTTAAAGGCATGGATTCTCCAAACTCATATACCTGCTCAGGTGTAGGAATCAGCCAGGGGTCATCAGTCCTGGACAACATGTTGACTTGAGCGGTATTCGGTGGCGGCGCAAGGAAAATACCCATGAGGACTGGGTCTTTGAAAAGACCAGGTCCTATGCTGTCTGGTGGATTCGGAATTTGATCCACGTACGGCACGTTATTCTCGGAGTTCGAGGTAAAAAATGACAACTGGTCTACTGTGACAATCTTGCCCTCGTGAGGGAACTTGATGAATCGAAAGACAGTAGACGGCACGCAGAGCATGGCATGGTCCAGCTGCGGCCAAGAAGTATGTTGTAGTTGAGTTTAGCGTCAACTACTTCTACTTCCACGTTGACGGTTTTTCCCTGTAATGTAATCGCCAGACTCTCGAGAACTCCCAGGGGTTTAGATTCCCGGCCATCAAATGCCTCAAGGGCATTGGGAGATGACGATAAAGTTGGGGAACCGATGGCTCTCCAACAAGCGGAGGACATAACACACGTAGATGCACCCTCATCTACGACGGCTCTATGAACGTCCAGGCCGTTAATCCTGACTTGAATAATCAAAGCGATTTGATGTGGAAGCCGGGGAGTAAAATTCTCCAGATCAAAGGTGAGAAGGCTCGAATCGGCGGGGTCAATACCATCGATGGCAGACAGCAAAGCCTTCCGTTGTGAAGGACAACTTTGAAGAACCTCAAGTGCAGACATGGCACATGGCGCCTGGGCCAGATCCTCAACACTACTGTAATGTTGAGCGGCGCGGGCGTTTGGATTATAAGAGGATTTCCGAAGAACACCTTTGGGAGGTGGTTTCACAACGGGTTCGAGAGTCGGCTTCTCAATTTCCAATGAACCAGAAGCAGATGCGGGAGGCGGTCCATCCGCCACAGCCTTCCCGGGTGCCTTCTGCTGATTATTGTAATCCTTGGACCTCGTAGCGATAGTGATAGGTGCATTAGTCTTCATCATGAAAACTTGAGACCCAAACGGTGCAGATGATGAACTTTGTTCGACCATCTGGGTCTGCTGAGATGGAAACGGCTCCTTTAAAACAGCCGGAGTCCCCTTTGAGCCTTTAAGAAGTTGACTGACTTCGGATCGTCTTGGACAATCTTTAGTGTAATGGTCACCTTCACAGATGAGGCAAGGAAATTTCGGCTTACGTTGTGAGCCATCCTCAAACTTGGATTTAGATTCCGGTTTTGGGGCATCAGATCTGGATTTGCCTTTGCCCTTTTTTTTCCCTTTGGAGGATTTGTCCGCAGGATTGGCCTGAACGGCATTTACCTCCGAGGTTTTACCAGAATCGGATGAGGCGGGTTTGGTAGAGGGATCGTTGGAAGAATTAGCCTTCTGCTTCCCATTCGAAGACTTCTTCGAATTTTGAGAAACGGAACCAATGACACCATCCACGGAAGGGGTGGGTTGGGTCTTTTTGGCTCCGGGCCGTGGTGCATCAGGCAGGATGTCATAAAGCGTGCCAGATTGTGAATAAACAAGATCCAAGTACTGGGCACGCGCGATAGCTTGTTCCTCCGTCACACACGCTCCCATTGCGATATCCCGAGCGATTTTGTTCACAAAGGAGGTGGTGAACCAGTGAGTCAAAATCTGATCAGGTATGTGAAACTTGATCAGTCGACGACGGCGCCGCCACTCATGGATGTGATCCGAAATGTGAGTGGCCGAGTCCTGCTTCAGGGAAGACAGGAGGTGCGTCCCAGTCTCATACCGGACTGGTAACTGGAAATGCGTGAGGAAAGCCATAGCTAACGAGTTGAAATCCAGAAAAATACCACGGGACAGCTCTATGTACCACTTAGCAGCAGCTCCTGTTAACGTACGCTGGAAAAGACGCAAACGAACTGAATCGTCTGTCCAAGAGTTAGACGAACACCAGAGGTGATACGTCATCACATGCGCCTGGGGGTCTTCTCCGGATTTGCCCTCAAACTTGGGACAATCTCCTGGTATCTTGGTTGGAACCGGAGGCCAATGTGGATTGTGAGAAATCGGATCATTGGTCAACTTTGAAACGTCCCGCAAGTCCAAGGTAGCCAGGAACGGCAATGGAGGGTTAATTCCCGTGCCAGTCCCAGAATAAGGTCCGGTACCCATGCTCCACGATGGTTGTGAATATCCTTGCCCCCAGGGGTTCTGTCCCGTAGGATTCTGACCGTGAGGGGCATAATTCGTATAGCCAGACTGATTTGATTGCTGGTAACCATTGTGTGGGGCCTGATAACCAGGGTTCGAGCCCTGACTAGGCGTTTGCCCTGTATAAGCAGCATTTGGATTTGGCTGCTGAGCATAGTTAGAACCGTGAGGAGGAGGATACTGAGAGCCCCCAGAGTGGTTATAGTTCGGTTGAGATTGACCATGAGGATAATAACTGCTCTGAGGATGAGTAGACTGCTGATAAGCGGAACCCTGCGGAGCCTGGTACGTAGGGCGCAGCTGTTGATTTGGCTGCGGCATTGAGTGAGCAGGCTGGTGAGCAGAGTGAACGAAATGAGGGGGCTGGCCTGAATGAACAGGTTGACCCGAATGAGGGGGTGCTCCTGAATGAACAGGTTGACCCGAATGAGGGGGTGGCGCCGGTTGCGCAGGCTGACCCGGTTGTAAGTGAGCCCCAGGTTGCACCGAATAAGCCGGTTGGCCTGGAGGCGGGACACCAGGTTGTACCGGATGACCCGGTTGGCCCAGTGGTGGAACAGGACCAGGTGCTTGCTGGAAACCAGTTTGGCCCGAAGCAGAACCGTAAAGAGGTCCTTGCTGATATGCAACGTTAGAGACAACAGGATACTGCGGTTGCATCGGTAAGGAAGGCTGGATTTGCCCCCCAGGTCCATAGGTCGGTTCCTGTTGATACCCCGGCTGAGGCTGAGCAGGTTGACCAGCAGGGTTATAATATGGTCCTTGCGGATTATAGAATGGCCCTTGCTGGCCCGCAGAGTAGCCTTGATTGGGCTGTCCCTGTGGGTCGTACTGATAGCCCGGTTGGCCTGCAGGTTGACCTTGGAAAGATTGTGCCTGCAAGTTCTGAGCCTGGTTGTACGGTAAACCTTGAACATAAAGATAGGCCTCAGGAGCAGGGAGACGCAAAATGTCCCCATGCTCGTCAAGCTGACCCGGAAAACCATACACGGGGGTGCCGTCTTGTGCATAATGCGAAAAGAAAGACCGATAAGGATCTTGGGGGAGTTGTCCAGCTCCGGCGTTCGGCTGCTGCAAAAACAACCGATACTCCTCCGGAGAGATATTCTCCGGTATAGCAGCAGCTAGATAAATGTCCTCTGGAGTTGGCCCAGATCTAGAAGCAGATGCTGAGGCAACAGCGGAAGAGGCGGCCACACAAACAGTGGGTCGCACGGGAACAGAAGTGACGGGCGTCAAAGGAGACACCCCGGGTGTAGTAGCAGCTGGCCTCGAAGCAGGAGATGATATTCCCATAGAGGCAGCAGCCGAAATAATCTGACCCAGAGATCGGTATCCCTGTGGCAAAGAAGGACCAGCTGACGATGTGGTAGCCGGCTCAGACTCATCTCCCTCAAACAATCTACGAGGGATGCGCTGGTAGTCATCAGACCCGGGAATTTCCTCACCAGAATCACTCATGGTTGATCCTGCCGTTAAATCACGCAGAAGACGGCGAGGACTAGGAGGAAAAACAACAGCAAAAAACGGTGAACCCGATGTAAGAGAAAGGAAATCAGCTCCCAATCTCAATTCAGACAGAGGGTCCGAAAAGGGCCAGTGGAAATCAACTGGCTCTCCAAAGGGTTGCTCGGCGAGGACCGGTCCCCCGTCAGGGAACTCGGAAACAACAGGCTGCTGTGGTTCAACAGAAGGCTCAGAAGCCTCTGAAGACTCGTCCGTGTAAGGACTGCCAGTAGACGAAACTGAGGGTTCCGCCACCGTGACAAAAGACTAGAAGAAGAGAGCACACACACACACGGGCTGAAAATGAATTAAGACACACGATCAAACAGTCACAAGCAATATCTAACCGGGTGTGTAATCGTGGGAGATTGATTTTACGACATTGGAAAATAAACAAATCCTACCGTTTCATGTTTTAAGAGTCAAGAAACGATAAAAAGATGACTCTATCTCTTTCAGAGTTGACACAAGCGTGAAAGGACAAGCGCTTGACGGTCTTTTCAAGTTTAGGGAGTCAGAAAAGACCAAATGACTGCTCAGGAAAAAACTAGGCACAAAGGGTGTACCAGATAGCCGTGAACCGCAATATACACCTTGGTTTCAAAATGAAACAGAAATCGACCAAGGACTTTCCGTACGTGCAGGTAGTCTCCCCGAATGCTGTGTTCGGTGTATCACGGGTAAAAGGCGGCAGACTCGGCTTCCTGTGGATAAAGGATTGCAAACCTATAGGGGTCTCCCTTTATATACTCGACGGTACGGGGAGCGCAAGTCCGTACTAGTGCTGTCTAAAGCCAATCGGCGAACGACAGCTGCTAGGTTTAACGACGCCGGAACACGTCTCTAGCCTAGACCTTCTAAATATGTTGCGTTAAGTTCCAATGTTGCCTTAGGTTAATTGAATGAATTTTACAGTTGATCTTCAATTAAGTTTCAATTTCCAGGCCTTATCGTATGTAGTGTCTCCCAAATGCAAGCTATATGCCACGATGCAACATTTCGTTCGATGAAAACTAGTTAAATGAGAGTTGAGAGCTTTAATACAAACGAAATGAACGGAATACAAACAAGAATATCTCTAATGCAACTAATGCAATTGCACATTTTTCATTCAAACACTAATCACTAGTGATACGGAAAAGATGACAATTTGCACTAATTAAAAAAACAAAAGAGATTATATTTTTTTTTTAAAAATTTTCAATGTCTAATGGTTAATGTGCACTGAAAACAAAAGGAACAATTAGAGAAATGATAACTAAGAGAGCAAAGCAAACAACATTCACTCACCAAGCAAGCAACCAAATCTCTAAATCGACCCAACGTCTCTCAAATCGAAGAAAGACTCAAAAACACCCCAATGGACCGTGTGATCTGGGTCCGAAGCAAGGGCAAACGAATCCTGAATGAAAGAACGAACAAACACTCAAAAGACGCAACAAAACAATCAAAGACTGCTAAGAGGGCGTGGAGAATCAATCAACAAGTCGACAGGACAATCAAGACACCAAAGCTCCCAAGGAGGGCTCGATTCACTATGCCACTAGATGCCCTAGGGCTCAAATCGTGAAACCGATAGATAGAGGCAAACAACCAAAGGATAGCGGTGAATTCCAGTCAAACCAGACTCCAATGCACTCAAACAATCAGGAAGTCAAGAAGAAAAGTATTGGTCAAGCTCAGAAAGCCGAAAATTGAAGAAATTCAAAAAAGTCACAGGGGTGGCGCGACTGTGGCCTTGAAACTAGCGCCAGAGGCCGAGTAGCGCGAGACAGACAAATGCAACACGCGCCAAGTGGCGCGACTGTCAGGTAAAAACCCGCGCCAGTCGAATTCTTCAATGAAAACTAAAAACAAGCTAATCCGAGAAAAAGACCAACACAAGCTAAGCAAACCACAAGGCTAAAATAATGAAAGAACCCAACCCAGAAGGTTCATCAAGCAAGGAGAAACAATCAAAGCGAACCGATCATAAACGAGACAAGGAAAACCGGACGGCTCCCCAGCGGAGTCGCCAATTTGTTGGGAAGGTAAATCCCCTCTGCGGACAGAGGCGATCCCTACTAGCCCAGCAGGGGTCTAGCCACAAACAAACAATGCTATGACGCAGGCTCCTAGTTACGAATGAAAGATTTGGGATAAGAACCTACCTGGATTCCAACGCTCGATCTGAAAAAGAGATGTCCCCGTCCTTCAGTCCTGGCAGATCACAATCCTTCCACGATCTCCGTGGATGAACACCTGCACACAGAAAGAACAAACAGATACAAGCATAGAAACCAGCATACGTAACTAAACATCGGTCAGAAAAGACATTACTCGCATTAACATAATGGAAAAAGGAGTGGAACCATAATCATAGTCATCTATTAAAGTGGTAAACGAATAGAAGTTACAACCAAGTTCTGACGCTGCAGCCGCCTTCGCGCGGGTCTCCGGTCGTCCACGTCTCGCAAAGCTCGCCGGGGGAAAGGGAAACCTCTCCAGAGTCTCGTAACAATGGTCTCCTTGCTCGAATGGGCCTTAAAAGAAAGGAAGGATTCTTTTCAACACAAAGGCACTTGGGAATAGGAGATGCAAAGCTTCAGCACTTCAAGACTAGCTTGCCATGGATCTGAGCAAGCTTTTATAGATGGGGAAGGAGGGAGTTGGGATCCCTATTATTATGGGATTGGCTCTATCAACAAGGAAGGTTCCATAGAAGGTGGCAAAACTACTTCCCTTCCATAGAACTCCCGTAGCCAAACCTCCCAACTCAAGATAGGCAGTGGTTGTGAGTTTGTTTGAACTCAACTTCCGCCATCCATATATAAAAAACAGTCCCAAAAATGGGTGGCGCGATTGCTGCTCTATGACAGAGCGCCAAGTGGCGCGACCTCTTTACAGGATTTCCCTGAGTGGCGCGAGTACTGAACTGTCTACCCGCGCCAATGCACAAAGAGCTGTTTTTCATGGATTTTGCAAGGAGATGTCTCAAGGGGAAATGAAGCTCATACTCAGAGGGATGCAATGATGATGTTTTCAGTGCATGACAGTGTTCACAGGTCACGTTATGGGTCCTCCATTGTGCGGGACGGGGAATGGTAGGGACGGTGACAAATTACTGTGTAACAATAGCCCTTTTCATATTGACCTTTTCTACCCGGCTACCAAAAGCGTATGAATTTCAACATAACCTTCTAGGTTCAAAATGAAGTTCTCCATCCCTTATGGTTTCGTATAGACAATCTTCATGGACATGTAGGGGCAATGGAGAGTAGGATTTTAAGGCCCTTTTGTGCAACCTAAATAATCCCACAGTATGTATCTCAAGATTGACAGATGTTGCTTCCCAAAGGTACGCTGCCATATTTGAAACTCTATCGTCGACTTGCCACACCCATATGAGATTGTCATTCTCTAGGGAGATCTTCTGAGTCAGCTTTGTTTACCGGGCTATACTTCAGGCTAGATTCATCGAAGTGGCGAAATATGTTCCTTTTCTTGCACCCATCGAGTGAAGGAAGCCTTTGTATCAGTGACATAAGAGGTTCTCTTTGATCATCATGTATCACACTATCCTCCCTTTAACAGTACTGATCACTTGCTCCTGATCCTCCCTGTTCCGCAACTTTGGCCTCATCGTTGAGCCCAATTTTATTACCCTTGATGTCGTGATACAACTGAGGAGTTTGTCACCCGTGGGGTCGACCTGTGTGGAAAATTACGACATCATAATTATTCTTTGATAATGGTGGCCACAGATAAAACATATGAGACTAGAAAATGTAACAGAGGTATTCAAACCACATGCTTAATGACCTACGGTGACAGGGCCTTTAATTTTTAATATACAAAAGTTTCCCATTTAAAAGTATGCATGGCAATCTCATTACACATGACGCGACTGCGATAAGAGTGTTCGATCGTATGCCAGATGATCCCTCCCACATATGGCGTGATTGCAAAAACCACATCTGATCATGATGGCGAGACAACTCATGAGGGGTTGGGAATAGGTCGCTGGGATGTCACTGACTGCAGGTTCGATGAAAGACCTTAACGACTAAGCGAGCATAGGGGGACCCGAAATTTTAAATATGCCCAAAATTTTGGGTGTTGTTGTAGCGGCTACAACAAATGGAAAACCACTGGTAGAATCCAGCATCTCTGTCAATATCACCACAATAGTCTGAGTCCAGATAATGATGCAAGGGAATATTGAACAAGTTCCGCGGGTACCATTTGTATTACATTTTCCCTTTATAGGTATGTCTAATCCTTGTGCCTCAACTAAGTCTCACTAATCAGAACACATCAAAGAGAAAGCTCACAGACGCTAGTAGCTTGTTGATGATGTGAAGAGAAAGGTAGTGGGTTTATTATTTTCAGGATTTTTTAAAGTAAGTTTCTAGTGTTGCTCCACTGCCAGCAGGCCTGGATAGTACCTCGGCGGAGTCACTTCAAGAAATCACAAACATTGCTCCGCTGCCAGCGAGCCTGGTCAGTACCCGGCGGAGTCGTTGCATTACCTCTCTGCGCAGGAAGCCTTTCTCGATCCTTTACCTTTATTTGTTTCATGTGCTTACAGCACTTATTTTCATGTGCTCGTGGCACTTATTTTCGTATGCAGATGAGGGATCCCGACTTATTTTACGGGCAAGAGAGGTTGTTTCTTGTTTTGCAGAAACTGAAAGATATCCTGATTTGGGTTTTCCCTTGTGCCGAACCTTCACATCCCATTCACCACAATAGGCGAAGCGCGCAGAAAAATCATTAAAACGTCCAAGACTATGCTGGGCACAAAGTTTAGACTTACGGGTATGGGCCATTTCAAACTCATTAGGTCTCCCACAATCAACCGGCTCGTATCTCCTAGGCTAAATAGTTTTAGACTCATAGGCATCTTGTTGAGAATGCGACTTCATTGACTTGTCCTAAGAGAAAGCTGCCTCTTGAGATAGCCACCACAACCTCACGCAAACAATGGAGTTACTGCTTCAGTAGTGAGGTGATAGGGCTGCAATGGGGCTCATGAAGTGGTAGGCGATATGACAAAGACTGATGTGAGGGAGAGAGAATACGACGCAATGTAATAGGTGAGGCCCAAGATGTAACGCAATGCCATGTGCGGGAAATATCAACCAGCTGTAGGTGGAAAAGAGGCGTAATACAAGCAATGATTATTTATGCAACAACAAGTAACTGAAAAGGAAATGAAAGGAAAATACTTGTAACATGATGATGCCTAAAATATTAATCGTAAACAAAAACGACAAACACACTTTTAAATCGTGAAGAAAAAATTTAGCAAGTAAACCTAATTAAACTTGAACTAAAAAAAAAATTTATTGACAGGTCCTAGCTAGCCTACACCTAAACCCTAGTTTAACCAATGATGTGGTCGAGTTATGTAAAATCATTTTTCCAGTGTAGCCACCACATTAATTTGCATCCTGCAATGACAACAATGATCAGGATCAGAGCCAGTATCCAAAAAAGTGTAGTAGCAACAAAACTTACCTGAGGAGCAGGTGCAACGACAAGACGATCATAAATACTTGCCAAAGAACATGCCAGAAAATATTGTGCAAGCTGAATCCCACTCTCATCTTGATACATAGCAATATGTTCCTGAAACTCAACATTCATAAACGACCCATAATCATTCATGCACAATCCTAGGTCTGACGGGAGGGGTTTAAGATATTTCCCGTTTGCAGGCACATCCACCGAATAGGTTTGGTCGAGTTGACCGGCAATCTCATCATGGTGTTGAGGACCATCAGTTTTATGGAATGGAAACAATAAGCAAGTGCCAGGCGAATTATAGATGCACGCGCATCCAAGCGTGGAAACCCTCGTTTCGAAAACTCTAGTCCGGGGTTGCTCCTGGGTTTGGTCAAGGGTATGGGGATCTGAATCCATGTTTAGTGGAGGCTGAAATTCCTCACTGCCTTGAACAAACTCTGAACCTTCGAGCGGGGGGGCTTCCCAACCTTGATGGTTTGGCAAGATCAATAGGCGAATGGATGTGATCATGGATTGTGGTGAGTTGCAAAATGTCAGTGGGCTTTGTATCAATTTGGTCAAATTTTTGCGTACTGACAGATTGATAAATCGGTATATCGGATTCTTTAGATTTTCCAAGGTAGGGTGGATTTACCACGGTTATGCTGGGAGGAGCGTGGTATTTGGGGATCGTCATTTCCGAAACAGTCGGCAGAAGTTGAAGTGCTTCGACTTTCTGATGGGTACTTGAAACTTCCCAAAGTGAATCATCGAATGCTGGTGTCTCCACATGGTCTGAAAAAAGATGTGAGTGACAATCCTCAGCGGTAAGATTGAATGTGTTTTCAGATAAGGAGTGATCGCTGCAACCATTTATTTGACCAAGTTGGGTACCTGGCATATCGGGTTCCCTGGGAGTTACCGACTGGGATAAATAAATAGAGGGGAGATATTGAGGTTGTCGAGACAGGAAACTGCTCCTATGGCTGTCTAAAGATTCCGAGTGAGAATGATCAGATCTAAAAGATTCATCTATTTTGAACTTTGATTGTGAAACACCATCTGCGTGCTTATGATTGTCGCCAATACCAGTATAAAGAAATTTTGAATGTCTCGAAGAAATTACTGGTGTGGCGGGATCGGGAAACCAACCGGGGAATAATGAACGAATGGATTGAGTCACAGGGGCGTTAATCATACGAGGCTTTTCAACACGCGCATCCGTGTCATTCAGAGGACATAATGATCTGGCAGGCCTTGCAAGGGAATCAACTTTATGCGGGGTAGGAGTCGATTCATAATCTGTATGTGAACCAGATTCATAGTCCGAATGTGAATCAGATTCATAATCCGAATGTGAACCAGATTCATCATCCGAATATGAACCAGATTCATAATCCGAATATGAACCAGATTCATAATCCGAACGTGAACCAGATTCATCATCCGAATGTGAACCAGATTCATAATCCGAATGTGAACCAGATTTAGGACTAAGTCTAGGGAGACATCGAGTGGGCTCGGGGTAGGTTTCATGAGCCAAAAGAGATAATGAGCCACTGGGGTGTTCAGATTCGACATGGTACGTGAAAGACTCAAATTCAGAATAACCGTTGACTTGCGGGTTGTCATAGGGAACACTAGGCTCAGGTCGGGTTGCTAACTGAAATGGTTCAACGGAAACGAGAATCGCATACGCGAACTGTTCTCTTAACAACCTCCAATTGACATCCTTTTCAGGGAACTCAAAACAATAATGAACGAATCTGATAGAGAAATCATCTAAAGATTCCTGAGGTTCCATTCTGATGTCATTTATCTTCAGTAAAACGTTATGAAAATCATACCTGTGAAAAGCTTGGTGTAATTCACTGGCGAGTTGTTCAAATGAATGGATGGAAGATTCCGGCAAAGTGCAGCACCATTGCTTAGCGCGACCTTCGAGAGTGAGGAAGAAAAGCAAACAAATGAAACCTTCATTTTCAATTTCGTAGCACTCACCAAAGTCGTCGAACTCTAAAAGGTGCTAGGTTATGGGTACCCCATTTTCACCATCAAATTTTAACTGGGACAAGTGATACATAAGTTTATCGGGGATGAAGTATCTAGGCTCCTAAAACTCCGACAAACATCTCAGAAGAATGATTTGGGAACGAGCCATTAAAGATATGAGATTAACTGCAGGCTCTCAGGGCTCAGCTTGTCATCTGGTCCCCCTTTTTGTTAACCATATGGTCAGAGGTTGGCCCTCCTTCTAGCGCCAATTCTGTTGACGGGAAAATATTTCTGGCCAACAATAGGGGATCTCCCCGGTAGAAAGTCCCAATTAGACCTTGAACCGTTTGGAGTAGGGATCCCGTCCTGTGTGGGTGTGGGTCCTGGCCACCGCTAAGACGCCTTCCCTTCTCTGCCTCAAAAGAACTCGATTGAACCTCATGACACACACTTATTCACATGATACAGAATACATGACTGATGCATTAAACATGAATAAATCACTATGCGTAGCGAGGCAATAAATAAAGCATGTACGCCTAAGGAGATGTCGTTAGCAACACGTCTTTGGGGTACTGCTTGTAAGGTAGTCTGACCACAAAAGAAATAGTTCTTTATGGCGAGATTTCCCTTTACTTTCTGAAAGATAAAACGAAATGCTAACAAAATAGTTCATTAACATTCATTAATAAAGCAAATGGTAAACTGAAAATCATCAACACAAACACAGATAGCCATGATGCATAAATGATGCTATAAAGAGGGCAGCTTCATTAATCAAAAGATGTTCTGAAACTGTATAATAAAATACACATATTGTTCACGGAGTAAAACACGTCATCCAAACAAAGGGGTTTTAACAAGTATCTGTATTCATATGCACAAGAGTATAATCTTTCAATACAATACTATGTAGCTCTTGAGTCTCCAAAAGAAAAAGCCTCTTGTACAAGTTCCCGGAGGAAGTATTTATAGGGAAAAGCTTGCCCTCTGGGGTCTCTGACTTTTTCAGCTTCCCGACGGTTGGGCTTCCTTGCGACCCAGTCTTTTCTGTGACCTGCGACTTGAGCCGTTGTTGCGACCTGCGACCTAGTCGCTGGGTCGTTGGGTCGCACTGTCAGGCATTAACCAAGGGGTGCGACTTAGCGACCTGGCGACTTCTATGACTTGCGACCCGAGGTAATGTGCAACCTGCGACCTCAGAGATTATGCAACCTGTGACCTTGGCAGATGTGCGACCTTACGACCTTGACAGATGTGCGACCTTGTGACCTCACTGAATATGCGACCTGCGACCTCGGCAGATGCGCGACCTTGCGACCTCACTAGATCTGCGACATGCGACCTTGGAAAATGTGCGACCTGCGACTTGCCCAGGTTATGCGACCTTGCGACCTAGTTGCTGGGTCGCTGGGTCGCGCCGTCGGGCCTTTGACAGGGAGTGCGACTTAGCGAACTCACTGGATATGCGACCTGCGACCTCGGCAGATGCGCGACCTTGCGACCTCACTGGATCTGCGACCTGCGACCTCGGAAAATGTGCGACCTGCGACTTGCCCAGGTTATGTGACCTTGCGACCTAGTTGCTGGGTCACTGGGTCGCGCCGTCGGGCCTTTGACAGGGAGTGCGACTTAGCGACCTGGTGGCCTCTGCGACTTGTTTTGAGAAGGTCCCCTTATTTGCTGAGGAAAACTTTGGCTCGTTGTACAGACTGAAAGGTTCTTCCTACAGTAAAATAACGTAGGTCACATATCTCCATGGTTGAAACAATAATAATTCTAAAGGAATTTTAATTAATCTGCAAGAGCGAAGAACAATAAATTAAGACCCCTGTGTGGTCAAGACTTTGTCATCAGAGAGAGTGGCTTGAGTAGGTCGTTTCTGTGCCTCTTCAAATGCTGCAAATGCAGATTAGTATGGTTGTAGACCGAGTTCGAAATGCAGACTTCACGTATTTCAACACACGATCCTTTTGTTATCCACATCTTCACTCTTTCCTTCCACGTGGGCTGGCAGCCCATGGATGCAAAATGCCTTAGATTTTCTATGCGTGGAAGCCCAGCTTAAAATGGCGTCTTTCCGCCTGGTAACGGTCCAATGGATTCCATGATCCAACTCTGTTGGATAGAATGATATATAGCTGAAAACTGGTGTAATTAAAAGGCATGTTTGATATCGCTCCATGCGACCTCTACCAGTCGTGGACAATGTGGAAGGGATCCAAACTCTTCGCGAAGATTTAGCCATCATTGCACGCCTGTTAAACATGCTCTAGCGCCCTAGCTAGCCATGAACTCAACAAATCTCCATTTCAGATTTTACTTGGTTTCATGAACTTTCACATAACTTGTTTCCAAAGCATCAATCAACTGGTATTAGATAGGTGCAGATTCGATTTCTTAGTCTAAACCAACACAATATCCTTTCTCAATCATAGGATGAGATGACAAACTTCGCAATTTTCTTTGCGTTCTCCTGTTGTTCCTCAATACGCAAATCCATTGTTTGATCCCTGGCAAACATAGCCAACAGTCAAATGGAGCCGGACCTGAACCTTCTGCATTTTGTGCGAAATAGATATCTTTAGCCAAAATTTTCCCTTTTATGGTAGGAACACATATTTGTTTCCATGCAACATGTCCATGCATTGGTTCTATGCCATATCTCCAACGTTTATCATGGAATGAAACTTCGCCATCAGAACTTTTGCGTTCACGTCCACTTGTACATTGCCACCGTAGATCTGTTTATGCAGTCTGGCTCCATGTTTAAACGCAGCTCTGACCACTTGTCATATATCTGCTCCCAAGCCTTAATGATTTTCTACTCCCTTGTCTACGTCTAGCAGCACAATCATCGATGGCGCATGGCAGCATGCATTGGGTAGCCCGTCCATGTAATGCAGTGCATCAGCAGCTTTTTCTGTCACTGAAACACGTGGGTGATTGATTATAGCATGAATTTGCATTTTTTGATGGGGTCTCTGGGTCGGAGATTTTCTTGGGTCGCAGCTCCCCATGGGTAGGCCATTCTGCGACACTGTGACCTGAGCTAACGTGCGACTTGAAGGGGTCGCTGGGTCGCAAGACTGGCTGAGTCGCAGCTCTCCACGGGTAGCTCATTTTGCGACCCTACGACTTGAACAAACGTGCGACCTGATGGATAAAGTTGACTGTTGTATGTATAAATGCAAAATCAATTTGTTAAATGCATAGAATGGTTGAATATTGGCACCATTGCAAATAAGAGTAGAAAGGCCTTTTGTGGGTCGATGAGGAGAAAAACTCTTTCATTTTCTCCACTCTTTCATTCTCTCCACATGTGTTCCTATATATACCCTTGTTATTCAGTCTTTACAAATAATGCTCTGAGATTTCCAATGGAAACAAAAACATTTTGAAGCACAATATATTGTTGTCGGTCTCTTCAGTGGAAATAAAATCGTTTGAAGCTCAACGTACATTTCTCCAATGGAAATAGAAATGGTTCCTGCAAATGGTGTTAATAACTCGAATGACACGTTTGGGAGAAGCAAACATCATATAACGCACAATTACATGATATCCCGCTGCTTGGACAGTGAAATATTGCTATGACAAAGTTTTGCTCTGGAAAACTGCCAATGCGCTGGAGTGAGTTAAAACTCCGCTACAAGACTCTAGATATAAACGATTTCTGCTGGTGTGCATTTCAGTTTGAGAACCATCTCCTTGCCGATCTCGTCACAATCATTGAGTTTCTCCTTTGCAAATACTGCTTTATCTAGGATAGAAGGATCAGTATTAAATGCAATATCGTCTAAGGATGTTAATCGGCGTAGACCAGAACATGTCTGCATGGGAAAGAATGGGCACGTGTATTTCTGATTATCATTACAGCTGGATTATAACAGCACGATATTTTTTATCATGTTGTCATCATGGATCTGTTATAAGGCCTCGCTCCATGTGTACACGCAACTGTTGACCACCTATTACATATCTGCTCAAATGTTTTATCATAAGTTGAAACGTGCCATCAATCGTGCCATCGAACGTTTAACTTTGTGCAATGTGTCCATGGATGTTTGGCGTTGGGTTTCAAACATAAGGTTGACCACTCCATGCAACGTGAATATGGTACGTTTGACTCCATGCAATGCCGTTGGACCATTGAAAATATGTATATATCTGCTCCACGTTAGACTCCATGCATTGTAATTTCACCACCATCATATCTTGTAATTTCACCACAATTGACATCTCCACTTATAAAAATAACCCCACTTCGATTTCTATCTGCAATAAGTTTGAAAAGGAGATATCATTCCTTTGGAAAGTGTGCCCAAGATTCTACGTAAAACAAAGGTTGAACTACAGCAGAAAAGTGGGACATAACCTGAATGGAGGCCACGATGATGATAATTTGAAATAAGTTATTCTTTATCTCTTCTTCTAATCATGTCCATCGAGTTTCAACCAACATCTCACCATTTTATATGTTTTGGAACCTACATGGTCTTGCGCCTTGTGTTAATATATACAACATCACCTTGCGCCCTTTATAATGTTATCATTGAGTTTTGCTCCAAGATAACTTATGGTTTTAAAACCATGTGCTTCTGAGCCTAGTTTAATTTGATCATTTACTTTTCCTCATAACACAAAAGCTTCTCGTTTTGAAAGATCGAGAGTCGAAATATACTTCTCAAGCCACATTGATAGCCCTTTTCATATTGACCTTTTCTACCCGGCTACCAAAAGCGTATGCATTTCAACATAACCTTTTAGGTTCAAAATGAAGTTCTCCATCCCTTATGGTTTCGTATAGACAATATTCATGGACATGTAAGGGCAAAGGAGAGTAGGGTTTTAAGGCCCTTTCGTGCAACCTAAATAATCCCACAGTATGTATCTCAAGATTGACAGATGTTGCTTCCCAGAGGTGCGCTGCCATATTTGAAACTCTGCCGTCGACTTGCCACACCCATATGAGATTGTCATTCTCTAGGGAGATCTTCTGAGTCAGCTTTGTTCACCGGGCTATACTTCAGGCTAGATTCATCGAAGTGGCGAAATATGTTCCTTTGCTTGCACCCATCGAGTGAAGGAAACCTTTGTATCAGTGACATAAAAGGTTCTCTCTTATCATGATGTATCACACTATCCTCCCTTTAACAGTACTGATCACTTGCTCCTGATCCTCCATGTTCCGCAACTTTGGCGTCATCGTTGAGCCCAATTTTATTACCCTTGATGTCGTGATATGACTGAGGAGTTTGTCACCCATGGGGTCGACCTGTGTGGAAAATTACGACATCATAATTATTCTTTGATAATGGTGGCCACAGATAAAACATATGAGACTAGAAAATGTAACAGAGGTATTCAAACCACATGCTTAATGACCTACGGCAACAGGGCCTTTAATTGTTAATATACAAAAGTTTCCCATTTAAAAGTATGCATGGAAATCTCATTACACATGATGCGACTGCGATAAGAGTGTTCGATCGTATGCCAGATGATCCCTCCCACATATGGCGTGATTGCAACAACCACATCTGATCATGATGGCGAGACAACTCATGAGGGGTTGGGAATAGGTCACTGGGATGTCAATGACTACAGGTTCGATGAAAGACCTTAACGACTAAGCGAGCATAGGGGGACCTGAAATTTTAAATATACCCAAAATTTTGGGTGTTGTTGTAGCGGCTACAACAGGATGCATGGTATGTGAGTGAGATGAGCCATGGATTAATTGATCACCATGAAGTTTTCCTTTCTTAGCAATATGTCTTCCACTAAAAGTAAGGGACTTTCCCTTAGGAGGGAGGATTCTCGTGGATGGTGAATTAACTAAACGGTGTGTTGGAGGTGGAACTGTTTGTCTTACTTGGGTAACAAGGAGACACTCTAGCTTAGAGGTGGTGTATGTGAAGAGTTGGTTATTGTTTCTATCAACGTTAAGGCTTCAAAAAATGGTTTTCCCTTCTTCCTTGCTAAGTTAACTCATCTTGATAATTTATATTTTTGTATCTAAGAAATAATTTATCTTTCATTATGATAAGAGTGGCTTTGGGACTGTTCCAATGTCCCGATTTGAATTCGTTTCTTTGTGGTTTTTTTCTGGTGGGTTTCTCACCACCTTAAAATTGGCTAATTAGTGGAGCTTTGGCGGTTGGATAGGTTTTTCTCATTATTGTTTTTCATGGGATTCATGCTAGTGGCGTTAGGTTTTTATATCATCTATTACTGGGGAATTGGATTTTTAGGGTGTTGCATTTGTTCTGATATTTTGTGTTCTTCTAACTATTGGGATCTAGGCAGTCTTGGTGGAAGCATATTTGTATCCCTGGTATTGGTTTATCCCTTCTCTTTTAGGTACAATATTTGGTCTATCTCTTAACTTGAATCAGTGCATCTATGTTGTTTCTATGTGGTTGGTGGCTTTCTAGCCAGGTGGGTGGTCATCACAGATGAGGTGGGTGGTGGCCAAAAAAAATAGTTTGCTCTCTCTATGAGTGTTGGGTTAGTATAACCATTAAGGGAATTTTGAGGTCTAAAATGGGCCTCCTAAGGAAATTATAAAATAATAGTGGATATAATAAAATAATATTTGATTACATCATCAAATTTAAGAGGGAAAAATGGAAAACTATTTTTTCTACTCGTATTTTCAACTTCTCTCCCTATGGGTTTACTCAAATTTCAAGCAGAAACACTCATTGGATGCAAAATTTTATTTCTCATCCAAGGATTACCCATGTTGAATACTTTCGATGGACCCTGCTACACAAAAAATGAGAAATACATGAAAAACATGATTGTAAACACGTTTTTTCACGTATTTCTCATTTTTCGTGTAGCAGGGTCTATCAAAAGTACGCAACATGATGCAACATGGGTCGTCCTTGGATCATGAATTAAATTTCTCATCCAATGAGTACTCCGACTCCAAAAGTGAGTAAAGCCTTAGGAAGATAAGTTTAAAATATGAGTTCAAAAAGTAGTTTTATTATTTTATTATTTTTTATAATTTTTACTTTTTTACTCCAAAAATAGTGAATCATCCCCCATTGTTGACATCATCATCTTGAATCCAATTAGTTCTTATAAAGTTTACTTTTGTTGTACATTTTTCTTAGGAGACCCATTTTAGACCTCAAAATTCCCCTAATGTTTCACTTTGATAGGTCTTTATGTCATTATGTTCACTACCATGAAAAATCATAGCCTAGGGTGGGTGTGATTTAGTCAAGGCCCTCTCATCTATTGCGGTATTAGTTATAAATTAGGGTCTCTAGGTGTCAGGAATGACATGCCTCGTCAACGAGCGAAAGTAAAGTGCAGGGTATCTTACTACTAAAAGTGGGCTCACCGAGGACACACTCATTTGCACCATCAAATTAAGGACTTTGTTGCTTACTACTATGAGCTCACCCCTTCCCATGTATAGTAATAACTTACCAAATAGGAGGGGGAGGCCTCTTCTCATGGAACTATCCTCCTAGAAAATGAAGTTATATATGAGTGGGAATATTATATCCCTGATATTGGTCATACTAGGGGACGATTTAGTCACTACATGCAGATAATTGACTTATATTGGCAAATGACATTTGTATTGAGTCACACTTTATTGGACAACTAGGAATCTCGTATGGACATTATTCAATCAATTGATCACATGCAAAATCACCTGAGGGATCTTGGAAAGAGAATGGAATGGGTGGAACAACATCTTTGAATTCTTCTATATGCATGAAGACATTTAGCAGACCTAAGCGCTCCTATCTTGGTGGCAGGCTTTGATTCTTAACCATTTGCTTGATTATTATATGACTTTTTTTTGTGATTTCATATTTAATTTTACTTTTGTAGAAGGCCAATTAGGCTAATTTATCAATGTTGGTGTAGTCACTTAGATATATTTTAGCCTTCAAATGTCTATATCTTCACTAAGGAGAGTATAATTTTTTATGTGGTCTAGTCTCCCCTCTCAGAGATCTATTGACTTTTTGTAATCTACTATGTAAACCTTAATTTTTGAAATTAACAAATTTTACTTAATATTCCCAATTAGTCATGAGCTAATTTGAATATTCATTTTTGTTTCATTACTTTTTTTAAAGAATAAAAGAGAAAAGGAGGCCCATAATACTCCTTAATAATGAATAAATCAATTCCAAATGTAAAAAGGCTAAATATTCGCTATAAAATCCAACACCCTTAGGTTTGAAAGGGGCTGGACATTTTGACTGGGTCAACCTTCACCAAATGTACAGCGCTATCATGGAGGAGTGGTCGTCAATGAGGGACAATACAATTTTAGATGGAGGTGCCTTGTGTGAAAGAAGCAATCTCATTGGAAGTGGTTTAGGGTTTGCAAGCACTTACCTTATAAAAGGAAGGGGATGGAAGCATTAGAGGGTTACTGATGCTTATCATATTTTTATGAATATATGATCTATTTAGACATATATCTTTCTCTTGATGTTTAGCTGAGATTGAATGTTGTTTAGCATTGGGTGTTCCTAGTCGAGAATCCCACCTCTTCCCATTGAGTGGCTCTTGGGAGAGTTTATATTGCATTGTCCATTATCTGGCTTAGGGCCAAGCTTCTTCTTTCAACTACAGCACAGATCCTATTGAGGGTTTGGTTTTTTTTTCAAGCTACAGCAAGTGGAGACTAGATCTTTCAGATCTAGGCCATTTTAGTGCTCCTTTTCAGTGGAGGGGGTTTCTACTTCATTGGGAGGATAGTATTGAAGGCATTGAGCCTCATTTTTAGATCTTGGCATCAAGAAAACCATTTTTTGATCCCTACAACGTAGTATAGACCTAGATTTGTGTTATTCCTGTAGGTACAGTTGCACGGTGGTTTAGCACATCGTTGGAGAGGTGATTTTCTAAGTGTTGGGGATCTTCCCTTCACTTTGGAGATCCATTGGAGGAGGCTATTCTATTGCCTATATCAGTTCAGCCACACTTTCCAGATCGAAATATTTCCATAGATCTGCAGTCTTAGATCTTAGATCTACATCTTGTACTTGGTGTTTTGCTAAAAACCCCAAGGGGGTTCTTTAGAGGAGCTTGTATAGTGCATGGATCTAATATAGATCTAAATTTTTATGCACTCATCCTAGATCTGATGTGTAATCTACAGCTGTTGAAGATCCAATAAAATAATTTTGTAAGGAATTTCTAGACTTTATGTATGGTTGCAACACCTCATTTTGAGGGATTTATTTCATTTGAGGCTTTCTTTTCTTGTTATGCATATTATGGGCTTGTTCTTACACATGTTTTGCTACTGTTATAAAAAATTAAAGGTCTCCATATCGGCATATTTCTATCTAAAATATGATATGTGTTTTTTTCCTGCCATTCTGCATTATATTGCTGCATTCCCCATTTGGGAATATTATAGTGGTATTAGAGAATCATCTTGGCACGGCCTGTGAATTCTAAAAGCCAATATGTCTTTTGAAGAAGCAGAGCCTCTTACTGATAGAGAGAAGAGGTATGAAAATAGAAGACACATAAAGTTTGATTACACAAATGATAAGGAAGACAAGGATAAAGCCCCTTTATCTAGAGATGAAGATGAAGGGAAAGATTTCCCAAAGGTCCTTCATAGAGCCATACCAGAACTTTCTAGAGAGATCAAGGATATGAGAATGGATAGATTAAAGGAATCCCATAAAGGATTTCATTAAGGATAAGGCTCTGGCATGTCTCATCACTGGAATGATCAACCAGTACATCAGCCACAAGTTTCCCAATGCTCTACCATGCCTACATTTTTGGTTGTGGGAAATGAGGGGTTTCAAGAACATGAATCCCTTGAAGACTATTTTGAAGAATATGAGTCTCAAAATCATAGATTCAAAGACCACTTGAGTTTATTTTTTTCAAATAAAGGACAATATAAGACCAAGGCATCAACATAGAGGTGGTGGATTCATTCATAATCATGATCGACACCACACTATGGCCAGATTATTTTTACCCAATTTTAACGGGTCATCCAAGTGTTCTGCAAAATATTGGGTAGAAAAACTTGACATCTACTTTCAATTGAACAAGGTATCATTAATAAGATTCAATTCATCACCCCAAGAATTAGTAAGTCTGCAAGGTATTGATTTTGATCTGAAATTTGAGCATTCCTTATTTAAAAGTAAATTTGAAATGATTTAAAAACTATTGTTTTAGACCCTGCTTTTGTTTCATTTTTTAATACAAAACAAAAAATTATTACAGCAAGTTCTAAATCAAAGAAAGTTGAATATCAAACTAATGTTGAAGAAATTAATGTTACAATTCTCAAGGATATTGATGAGCCTATTGAATTAGCTCAGTTTTTTACTTATGAAAATAATCCTCCAGTTTCTCAATTACACACCACAATAATACCAACTGTAGATTCATCTCTGTATGTTGTTACATCATATATAGATACCACTACCAACTCATCTATAGACCCATTTCTCCCTAGACTGCCTTTGCAGCCTAGAATACTTTTTCCACCATCCACTTCATCCACTATACCCACTAGTTTACCTTCTGATTTTGCAAATACATCATTCTCATTCGCTAGTAGTTCTACTCATATTCCAATATCATTTCCTAGCACTTATACTACATTTTTTAGTTCATCGCCTATCACTACTAGTTCAACCTCGATCTCTTCTATTTTACCCCTTAGCCCAGCTAAACTTCTAGTCATGGCTGCTAGGTATGCTCCCCTTGTCTTACCACAATAGTTGCATGACGTGCCTCAAGATTATAAAAATAAAATACCATTGTTTGATGGTACTACACAATATACTGCTCGGCAACACATAACTAAAATAACAGACTTCTTTGAAATTTACGAAATAGATGACTCAGATGTTCAAATGAGATTGTTTTCTCAAAATTTGACTGAAGAAGTTAAGAAATGGTTTAAATATCAAACTGCTGGTAGTATAAATGATTTAGCTATATTTTATAGATCGTTTTTAAATAAATGGGAAAAGAAAAAGAACCCCCTACATATATTTTTTGAATTTGATGCATTGAAAAGAGCCCCAAATGAGTCAGTTCAGGATTACTGCACTAGGTATAATAGTGTCTATAATTATATCCCTGCAACTCTTAAACCTACTCCTTATTCTGTTTTGCTAAAATTCCCTGAAGGATTTGATGCAAATATAGCTTATCAATTAAGGGAAAGAGATGCAGACACCTTAGAAAAAATGCAAATAGATGTTGTTAGTGTAGAAATAAACATATTAGCTAAAAAATATAGAATCAGAAATGAAAGAAGAGTGACTATCAAAGAAGAAAATTCAAATTCAGATGCAAAAATAGATAGCCTAACTAAAACCTTAGAAATAACGATGGATAGACTAGATAATATAGAAAAAACACCCCAGTGGGATAATCAACAATAGATCATAAATCCCAACTTTAGAAAAAACATAAATCGAGGAAAAGCAAAAGAAACGGCCCCAGACCAAACAATAAGGCCACCATTCCAAGAGAACGATGCTGAAAGTTCTCAGAATAATGATGAATATGATGATTCAATGAATCATTTAATGGGAATAGATGATGATAATACTATTTTCCTCACTCTGGAAGATCAGGAATTATTTGAGCTTCAACAGCTTAAATTAGAGTCCAGTGAATCCTTTGATTATAAACAGGGTTATGAATTTTCCATAAATCAAATACGTAGTCAATATAACCTCAGAAATAAGAAAAAAAATGAGTCTTCTACCAAAAAATCTTCCCAATCTCAAAATAAGAAAACTATAGAAGCTCCAAAAACAAAAGTTTTGCAAATTCTCCCAAGGGAAAACAAGCAAAGCTCCAATTCTCCCCAAAACATTTCTAGTCCTAAAAAGGCATCAAGTCCTAAAATTGTTGATATTACTGATGAAGTAGCTCAAGCCTCAAAAGACACATAGATAAAGCCTCTAACTCTGCTAAATGAACAAATTTAGATCCTAAAACACCTTCTACTGATCCTAAATCAATAGATCCAAAAACTAATAATTCAAAAGCACCTGCTGATAGTTCTAAATCTGAAAGCTCTTCTACTACCTCTCAAACAACACTTGAAAAGAAGATTAGAAGTATTAAAACACAGGAAACTAAGACAGAGAATATTAAACCAATTGAAAATAAAAACATAACTGTAGAAACTGAAGCCAAGCCAAGCCAAACTATTGTTACTAAAAAAGAATTAATTCAAATCAGTAAGTCTCAACCTTCATTTAATATTCAAACAGAAATTACTAAGTTAAAAATACCAATTCCTTTGACTGAATTGGTAAAACATGACTTATACAAATCAACTATAACTGAAACACTGAGTATGAATGATGGTGAAGATTCTATTAATTTGAACGATGATCAACCAGATTTGATCTTTGGCCTAGATGTGAATGGAAAAAATGCAGATGGAGTAGTCCCTCCATTCTATATCAGTCTTACCATTCATGATAAAATTCTACATAATGCTATGCTAGATTCAGGAGCTTCCCACAATTTTATGCCTAAATCCATTATGGAAACTCTAAATTTAGAAATAACCAGGCCTTACAAAGATTTATTTTCATCTGACTCAAGTAAATTTAAATGCTTAGGATTAATCAAAGATTTGTGTGTAACACTAGTTCAGTACGCTGGTAAGAGAATATTAATGGAAATTGTAGTAGCTGATATCCCACCTAAATATGGAATGTTACTTTCTTTCTCATGGGGAGAAAATTTACAGGGATCTCTACAACTAGACATGATTTATGCTACTATATCAGTGTTTTTTCAGCCTAAGAAGTTATATAGAGAAACATTGATGAAGTACATGGTAAGTAGTGTTGAAAGAACTATAAACTATCCAATTTACTCTACACCAACCGATCATGATTCTTTTATATTATGTATCTCTGAAACTAATGAAATCCAAACTAAACTAATTGAGAAGAAGAAAAAACCAAATAATCATAATATATTTCATGATTCCCTATGGCATTCAGAATTTTATGGCTCAGTAAAAAAATTAGGAGCAGAAGCAGGATTTTGGATAACAAACATGGAAACTAATCACTCAGAAGGTCATGCCTTCAGGCTCAATTTCAAATGTACCAATAACATGGCGGAATATGAAGCCCTAATTCTATGAGTTCAAATAATTAGGAACTCAGGAGGACAACGAATTTTAATCATGGGAGATTCAGAGTTGATCATAAAAAAAATAAATGGAGATTATTCTATTTACAATCCAAGACTAAGTTGATACAGAGACACTGTGCTAGATTTAACTGATGATTTATTGGAATGTAAATTTGTTGTTATACCTAGAAGAAAAAATATGCAAGCTCATTGTCTAGCTACCTTTGCCAGTACATGCAATTTACCATTCCAACCAAATCACAGATATACTACTGAACTCGAGTAGAGGCCAATAATTCCAAATAATCTAAAGTATTGGCAGATTTTTTTCCCAAGATGAAGAGATTTACAATTTTATGAACAATGAAGGAGAATTTCAAAATTGTAAGATAGATACAGATTGTACGATAGATAAAGATTTAGATTGTGAAATAGATTGAAATAACCTAGATATAAATAGAATAAAGTTTGATAAACCAATTAGATTTAGTCAAGCTAATATAGAAAGCTTAGAGAAAGTAGAAGTTGAAGAAATTATTGATGATGAATCTGAAATTTTAAACCTCAAGGATAATTTCCTACCTAAAGGCTTAACCCCCTTAGAAGATATTTTTGTGTAGGAATTTACAGGGTAAGTTCCTTAGATCAAGAACCAAAGGTCACCGCTCACAAACAGATCAGAAATTAGTACACCAGTATAATCACATGGTTAAAACCCTCAAAGAGGGAAACAGTCCATGGCCTGAGCCAACGTTGCCACTTCAGGCAATTTACTAATATAAAAATAAAAGTTACATATGTTTCTCTCATAAGCGGTTACCGAAAAAATGACCCTCCGTGCGTTTTAAATCGAGATCATGGACCAATCAGGTGGTAATCCACGGATCAAGTGTCGTTAATACCGAGGTGAGAGATAACCATCGCATCACTACAAATCGTGATCGTCGAATTATAAGTTACAAATGTACATGGTAAGGAAACACACTTTACCTAACTCTACACTAGACTAAGTTATTCTTAACTATTTCGTATGTGTTGGAATATCCTAACATCCCCCCTTAAGAACAACTTGGGATAGGATTGAAGGATTTACAAAGGTGACACAAAAGGAGCCTATTTCCTATGTGTCGAAATATCCTAACAACCCCCCTTAAGAACAAATTGGGATAGGATTGAAGCATTTACAAAAGTGACACAACAAGAGAAGGAAGGAGGCATTAGATCCTATCCCCCCTTAATGACAACTTTCCTGAACTCCAATCATGGATCGAAGTTTCGTAAACTTCCCTTCTATGAGAGCCTTTGTAAAGATATTAGCTACTTCATCATTGGTTGGACAATACTGCACTTCAAGAACACGATCGTGAATGAGATTTCTGATGAAGTGTATGTGGAGTTAAATGTGTTTCATACGCTGATGTTGAACTGCATCTTTACATAGATGAATGGCACTCTGATTATCACACCAAAGTGTAGTTGGATGCTGCTGATGAAGACCAAATTCAGATAGAATCTAACAAAGCCACATGGCTTCCTTGTTTGCTTCAACTGCACCACGATACTCTGATTCTACTGAAGAAAGAGAGACGACACTTTTTTTCTTACAAGACCAAGTAACAGGTCCTAAACCAAGAGTAAATACATATCCTACAGTAGACTTCCAACCCAATCAGAATCAGTGAAACCAATAAACAATGGAGATGCTCCTGCACTGTAATGAATCTTGAACTGAAATGTACCTTGAATATATTGAAGTATTCTTTTAGCTGCTTTCCAGTGACTTTCATGAGGTTGGTGCATAAACCGAGCGACAAGACCAACGACAAAGGAATGGTCAAGACAGGTGTGGATTAAATATAAAAGTTTACCAACAAGTTGATGATATAAGGTAGCATCAACTTCAGGGGCAGTACAAGTGATTGAAAGCTTAACTCCAGACTGAAAGGGAGAAGGGGGTCGCATATAGTCTTCCATGTGAAAATGGTGTAGAAGATCACATGCATACTTGGACTGAGAGAGGGTAATGCCTTCCTTGGATTGCAAGACTTGAAGACCAAGGAAATAATGAAAGTGTCCTAAGTGTCTCATTTCAAAATTATTTTTGAGGCTAGACTTCACATGGTTTATATGGTTTGGATCACTACTAGTAAGGATAAGATCATCAACATAAAGAACAAGGATGGTGAAGGACTTACCCACTTTCTTGGTGTAGGCAATGTTGTCAGAATGACACCTAGAAAAGCCATTATCTAATAGAAATCTATATATCTTGGCATAAAAAGCCCAAGGAACTTGTTTGAGTCCATAGAGAGACTTCCTAAGGTGACAAACAAGGCTAGAGTCATTTTGGATAAAGCCAGGGGGTTGTTCCATGTAGATTTCTTCATGTAAATCTCCATGTAAGAAGGTAGATTTAACATCCATCTGATGGACTTCCCATTTAAAGGAAGCAGCAACAGAAAGAACAAGGTGGATAAAATTCATTTTGGCAACAAGGGAGAAGGTTTTAGCATATTCAATGCCTTCAACTTGTGAAAATAATTTAGCGACAATACGAGCTTTATGTCTATCCACTTTTCCATCTGGTCCAAACTTTTTTTTGTAAACCCATCTGCATCTGAAAAGTTTTCTTCCTTTTGGACTGGAGTTTTGGTTAAGGACAACATAAGTGGATTTTAACTGCCACTAATTATTTCACAAAGTGGATCGAAGCCATAGCCTCCAGACAAGCCACTAACACAGTCATTATTTCCTTCCTAGAAAATAACATTCGTTCAAGATTTGGATGTTGACAGAATATTATTACTAATAATGCAGCAGCATTCAAATCCAAAAGTATGATTTCCTTTTGCCACAAATACCATATTACCCTAGCCCACTCTACTGCATATTACCCTCAGGGTAATGGCCTAGTTGAATCCTAAAAAAAAATTCTTGTAAATATCATTAAAAAACTACTAGAAGATAACAAAAATCTTGGAATAGAAATTTAGTCAATGCCGTATTGGCAGATAGACTTCCAACTAAAAATTCCATTGGTACATCTCCTTATCATCTTGTTTATGAAATGGATGTTGTTTTTCCATCCTCCTTAGGAGTGCCAGTGATGAAAATTATCCAAGAATTACAGGTTGAAACTAATGATATTTAGAGAAGGATTAACCAGACTATTCACTTGCAACAAACAAGGGAATAATTTTATGTTAAATCTCAAGTCATTTAGGATAAAATCAAGAAACTCTGTGATAAAAATACTAAAGAGGATGACTTTTACATTGGAGACCAAGTGTTAAAATGTATTATAGGAGAGAAGACAAAGGTAAACATGGGAAATTCGATTTCCTGTGGAAAGGACCTTATGTGATTTATGGATATAGACGAAATAATGCTCTCTTTTTGAAAGAATTGGATGGAACAGATCTACAAGAAGGACCAGTTAATGGTAGAATGCTAAAGCACTACTACTCCCCTGAGTTAACAAATATTTAGTTTTTATTGACTTTGATATTTTTACATATACATTGCAGAGTTTAGATTGGATTGGATGTTTTCCTTACAGAGTTGAAGCCCGGAGAGAAGGCCCTAAGCTTTGAAGAGTAAAATGTCATAAATATGAGTTATTACAGAAAGCATGAGACACTTACATGAAAATCATAGTCAAAATTCAAAGGCTATTGGGTCTCAAAGTTCTTGACATTTCACCAGGAAATGCCATCCCCATGTGGAGCCACTGTTAGGGTCCTATAATAATAGGGTTCATAAAATTTTGAATAGACTTTGATAGTCTTCTAAATATGTACATACCTTGATTTTTGCAAGTTTTTTTCCCATATTTTGAAAAAATGAAAAATATTAAAAAACCAAAAAGAGGGTAAAAAGTCCTAAAAAACAAATCAATGGACTTGGAAAAATATAGACCCCAAAAGAAAAAGAGATAAAAATAAGACTTGAAAGTGAGAAAATCCAAATGCCACTACTTTTACTTTTACTACAAGAATGATGATTATGTGCAAAGTGTCATTAAATTCTATAATCCATGATGAGTTAAATTGTTTAAACTTAACTTTTCAAGTTTTCAATTTCATGTTTTAGATAGTGAATAAAGATTTATCAAATAGTTTAATCTTAATAAATCGGTAGATAGATAGAGAATAATGAGGAGCTCAACAATTTAATCTGAGCCCTCGGATGAAATAAGGTATATTTAGATAGTTTATGCTTTGAAAGAATAAATGTTTTAAGGTTGCAAGTCTAAATGCACCTGCAAAAATGAAGGAAAAATGTTAGAATAAAGCTAGGTAGGTACAAAGCAGTGGAGCAAGCATGTAATAAATTATCATCAGGAAAAATCACTAATTTCCCCTCCCTTATAAGTATTCAGTATTCTAAGCTATCAGTCAAACAAGATGTTGGGACTGGACCCAAGGATCAATGACTGGTTAGTTAAAAATATTGAGTTCTTATGTTAAACCCACTTCTATCATAATTCACCCTTCAGTCATACATTAAAACCCGTTTTTTCTGAGTAAAGACACATTCTTACTTAGCAAAGCTAAAATCCCATATAATTAACTTAAGCCCTTTAGAAACATTCATAAAACCCTCAAAATTACATTTATCCTAAGTATTAGTGAAGGAAATATAAATATGAGAAATGCTTGATTTTATACTATACTTAGAGATAAATATGTATTTTGTTTTACATTTGACTCCCATTTCATATTAAATTTTAAAATATTTTATTAAATCCCTAAGAAATACCCTTTCATAGTTATTAATTCCCTTATATTTAATAAACACCAAAAACCCACTATTATAATGTTTAATACCAAAGTCTATTATCCATGTGCGCAAATAAAAAATCCCAAGTTATAAAGCCCTTTGGTCTAAACTATCCTTATTTGTTTTACCCCACCCCTATAGTTTAAAAACCATTCACAGAGGTTAAAAAACTATATAATATAACATACCATTACGCACATATGTGAAACATTTTTTATCAAATGTTTCAAACCCAACCCACCATATATATACCAATGGATAAGGCTTAAAAAACCTTGTTTAAAAGCACCTTTGCAATGATATTTTATCCCATTGTTGTGTATAAATAAACCATTACATATATGTTTTATACCTTTATACTCCTCGATTATCTCATAAAGGTTTAAATATATATTAACCTTTCCACTGCATATAACCAAGCCCGGTCCCACCAGTACTTTTCAATACAACTCTCAAAGCAATCCTGGTTCATTTCTCAAATCCAACGGTTGATATCCAATATCGCATAGAAAATATGCAAGACCACCCCAATGCAAAAGTCACGTGAAATGGGTGGTTTCCCATCGACCCTTCCCCTCCACGTGGCCTCTCCTAATTGGATCGTGTGGGTTTTTTTAAAAACAAATTACCACTCGATAGCCATGCGATAACCACTCACGGTTTTCGTCCATTGCATTCAAAACCGCCTTCCTGCCTGATCGCAACTTTCATTCAATGTTGATTAATGCAACCAATATGTTTGTTAAACATTTGAAAAACATACATTTTATTCTATATTGCACGTTTAACCTTCTGCGAAGCTTTCCCGACTGTAAAGAAAACCTGTTCAAACCATTTTCTGCCATCTTTACGCCTAAAGCTTGCAAACATTTTCTCGGTAAGCCCTTGAAGACAAGTGAGTAGTTGTGCAGTGCTCCAAACAAACTACTGAAGCCATCAATTCAACAAAGAACCTCAGAAACCTTTCCAGAAAACAATACCTACAACATACCAGGTATTTTTCTCAAAATTTAACCTGCAATCAAGTTGGAAAGCCTTTTTCAAAGAAAGCAAACACATTTTAATAATCAAATTGCTCAAAAAGTCCCAGAAACAGACCAAAATCTGGAAAATTTTTCCCAGAAACCCTTTTCTTTGTTGCGCATCATTTTTTAAGAAATTTGTGAGTTTTTCAAGGTTTAAAGACCTATTTTAAAGCTGTGAAACAAGCCAAAAATCCTCTGCAAGTACCTTGAAACCTCTGTAACCCTTTTAAATAGAGTTTTAACCATTTTTCTCACATAAATACTTAGAAAACCCCTATTTTCTATTTTAAACCAGTTATAAAAACTCTTTGACAAGTTTATTTGGACAAAAAGCTCAAATACAAGCCATTCTTAGCCAAATTATTCCCAAAAGATCCTCTGCTAAAAGATTACTCCTGCAAACATTTTAAACTTGCAGAAGTACCCGCAAGATGCCTAAAAATCAAAGCACCGACAAGCCTATAGGTTCTAAAGCTCCTAAGCCTACCCCTGCCATGACTCCAAATACTGCAATTGTGGTCAATCCATTACAACCCCCAGTTGTTGATATTGAACATATTCCCCTGGATGATACTGATTAGAACATAGCTGATCCTATTGTTGAATTTAACTTGATAGATATCCATAACTGGTGTTTTGAGAAATTTCTAGATAAAGAAGATGAAATCTATTTTTGGGATTCCCATTTACCAAAGTATGCGGTTCCATTAACTCACCTTTGTCAAGAAATTATCAGATTGTGTCAGCAATACTATGTTCCAGAACAAAGATACATTGTGAATGCCAATAAAGAGGTCCTATTTACCATCACTACATAGTAATAAACCTAATGTTGCAGCTCCAACCAGACCCCCAAGCAGTCCCTTTGTCGATTGAGGCCTTAACCCAGCTATATCTGGGCCTAGACTTTCCTAAGATATTTATGATATTTCAGACATTTATGCCTTCCCATGTAGAAATTCCAAAGATAAATCCTCCATATTCTATTGAAAAAATCACAGAAGGATCAAGATATATAATCTCTATGCTTTCCTTCATTCTTGGGTATTTCACTGATGAGCACACTGATGAGTCTATCTTGGGATTTTTATCCACCCTTTCTCCAGTTCAACCACCCTCAGTTATCTTTGACTATTTTGGTTTCATTATTGATAGTGCTCACTATAAACTGACTAATTTATAGCTTGAGGGAGTATTTAGATATACCTCCTATCTTTTCCACATGTTCCTATTTTTCTAATCAGATAACTTTCCAATTTCCCTTCAAAAACTTGATATTAAAGAGAATCCTTTGTCTGTCATCTTTTGGACATCCATGCTCAAAAAATAATGCACAGAATTTCAGAGCTTTTTGTACTTCCACTGATTACCATGTTGACCAAAACATAGCAACCTAGAATAAGTGAAGATATAAAAAAGATATTGCAACTATCACAGCAAAGCAAAGTTGGTGACTAGTATTTGTATGAGAAATACACTGAACCAAAGTCCTTGGAGAAAAATTGTTAACTCACAAGTTGCCTAAACATCCCCCAATGAGGATCTTTGCCTTGGAATACATAAGGAAGATACTTAATTCTGGCTCTATTAACTTCATGGCAGCCAAGAAGAAGACCCAATTCAACTTGAAGTATCAGGTAGAGCCATTTATATGCAACCGTAGAGATGTAGAGAAAGAGGTAATCAAGCAATTGTTGGAATTTAAATTTGAAAAAATCTTCCCATGGAATTATGATCCACGATGGATCTTAAGTAAGCTAAGGGTAAAATGTAAATTGACACCCTTTATCCATGACTCAGATCTAGAAAAAGATAATTTTTCAAAAACACTTTAACATAGGCAGTAAACCAAAGGAATATTAGTCAACCTTTGGAAATTGCCAAACAGCCAGAGACATCCACTAAAAGAATTAGATAAGAGGGAGATTATACTGAAGAAACCACAATAGAAACAAAGTTCAATATTATTTATAACAAAAGGCCCAAATTATATTCAGCAGATCAAGAAAAAGTGACAATAGATGTGGAAGAAACAGATCCTTTGAACACCAATACAGATTTTCCAGCTACTAATGTGGCTACTATGATTATTAGCGAGCCCAATCAGAATGAAGAAAGAAATAAAAAGAAACAATTAATGGAAATACATAAGGTATGGAAGCATCTTCCTCACATGTAGCTGAGGAAAAGGATCTAGATATTAAAGAGAAATACAAGAAAATTAAACTTAAGAATGAGGAAATCAAAACTGAAATATATTCTCAGTTGTTAAAGCAAGAGCCAGGTAATCAAAACAGATTCTTATCAGCCTTTGATTACTCAAGTAAAAAATTTATTATGTCAGTGTTATATCCCAAAGTAGCAGTGCCAAAGATAGTGTTAGGCTATAGGAAAGTTGATCTTGAAGTAGATACAGATGCCATCCATGAATTGGATCCGATAGAGTTTCAACAGCAAAGTTCAAAGATGCTATATTCCACAGTGGAAACAAAATCTATGAGTGCTCACAAGATCCAAAACACCATCTTCAACATGAAACATCAAAATAAGATGGACAAAGCCTCATTGTATGCCAAGGATCTAAAGATAAAAGCCTTAGAAGAACTAGCATTACAAGTAGGATATGATCCTCCTAATATCAAAGCAGCTGAATTATTGATTAAAAATAAAAATGAAGATATAACAGCTTTGAGGAAACAACTAAAACTTCCTCAAAGTGAGCATCCTCTGACAAAAAAATCTCTCCAAGAACAGAGTGAAAAATATGAAATGATAAGTTTAATTCTTCAGTTGACAGCTCAGATTAAATAAAGGGAAATACAGATGGACAAGCTTGTCCAAGAGAAAAAGACAGTGAAAGAACTAGAGATTCTCATAGTCATTCCAGTTATCACCACAACAGTGCCTTCCACTTTAGGAGAAAATTTGGCACCCAAAGAGCCACTGGCCACTGCAACGCCAGTGACTTCTTCCACAACTTCAGGTACTAAATCTTCTACAATAGCATTGCAGCCTACATATGAAAGCAATCAACTAGTAAAATAAATGTAAGAGATGTCATTGAAGACAAATGAAATCAAAATATTGACTAAAATGGTAGAAAATATTGAGAGTTCTAATAAATTGGCTCAGAAAAATGCCAAAACACACGAGCAAAAATCCATCAGATTAAGTGAGAAGCTAAAGAAGTTACAAGATGAGTTAACATTGAAAGAATAAATAACATACATCAATAATTACCTTTGGAACAATGTAATTGAAGCCATCCATGATTTTTGGCCTTCAATTCAAGTAATTTATGAACAAGGAGAGTTGTTACTAGAAACACAAGCTGAAATTCAGAAAACACAAGATTAACTAGCTAATAAACTAGAACAAGTTGTAAGGCTTATCACTTTCTTGAATAGCAAGACCAAACAGGAATTGGAAGAATTGAAAATCAATGACAGGACAGCAACTATCCTAGAAATTAGGAAATTTACCACAAAAAGAAATTTAATGAGGCAACTTGAAGAGAAATGTGAAACTATGAATACTACTATAACAAGATTCATGGTTAAATTCACAAATTTGAGGCAAAAAGGATTGCCTGATATAATAATTCTTAATGAAAAGGTAATGCCTCAAAATTATTATGACAAGGGAATTGTCCAAAGAACAGGTAAATAAGCCACAGGGGCAAGGCATTCCAACAAGGAAAGTCTTATTGAAGAAATTTGAAGACTTGTTTTACTTACAGCATGAAATTAGACATTTATTCGTTATCAAGCCAACCTTTGCTAAGTATACTGAAGCTGATGAGAATTTTATGAAACTAAAAAATATTCAGATTCCTAAAAAAGAGGATTGGCAAGCACTTACTAATTTATTAAGAAGAATGAAAAATAAACAAATGGAAAAGGAAAAATATGTTTTTTGATTTCACTGTCAAAACAGATTTTACAGCAGTAAAGCAGTTTAACTTAAGGTTAAAGAGTATCTGAATTAAATAGTATCAGTGAAGGAAAGTCAAAGTCCAAAAAATATCCAACAGCCATCAAGCACGACACATAGGCAGCTAGCAACTTCTTATCATCAAAACAGTTCTATTTCTTTTGGATAAAAAAAGGACAGCTTGGCGATTTGTTAAACAACTGTCTGTTTATTGTTGTAAAGATATTTTATTTTCCTAATTTAATTCCTAGAATGTTTCTAGGATATTTTGTAAGACATTTTATATAAATACTTCACTCTTTGAAGTATTTTTTGTGGAATAAAATTGTTGGAGATTACTATAGATATTTTGTAGACTTGAAGGCTGTGGGTTTCGATTTTGAGTAGCAAACTGGATCAACTATTTGGCATCATACTTCAGGATCCCTGTGATAAGCTATCTGGAGTGAAGTACTCTCTAAAATTTTCATAGTTATATTTCTTTGTTACATGCATACATCTATGTTTCAATTCTAAATCTGAATGTATAACTAAGAGTATTACTACAGGGCATGTTAATAACACCCTGTTTTTAACTATTTATCATTTCTTTGTTTCTGCTCATTTTCGGTGTAGGGAACCCTTAATTTCTCCCTCTCCTATTTGAACTCTATCTACTACTTCCCTTTTCTAGATCAAAGGATCCTTAAGTGCCCTTTATCCCAATCATACCACCTCAAAAAACAAATTTCCAAGATCTCTAAGGTTTATCTACCTTGCCCTGAAGACATTTGACCTTTTAAGCCTTGATCCTAGTTCTGTTAGCTTGACTTAGACTCCATAGACCAATGGACAAGTAGATTTCCCTCTATCCATCCCTTTAAGTGATTTATTCCCACCAAATCAATCCCAAACTGCCCATTCATAACTATACTAACATTTACAAATAAAAAAAAGATAAATTTTAAAGAGAGCGCCCTCTCTGAACCCTAGGAAGGCTAAATCCTAGACTTTGAAGTAGGTTTGTGGTTAGCTCTAGTATTCTTTTACTAAAAACCAAAATCCCACAAATTAAGAATTTACTAGAGTGATAACATACTGGCGACCATAGTGGGGACTTAACCAATCCTCAATCATAAGACTAGTCTTGAAGGAAAATCATTTTATTCTTCGTTTTACTTTAAGGTTATTTTTATAGGTTGTGGGTATTGAAAAATTGTAATTATGGCTTCTAGGAAAACCTACTATACCAGGTCTAACCTGGATCCTAAGCCTGTAGTCATAGTAGATAACCCACACCGAATTAGAAAAAAAAAAAAAAAAAACAGAAAACTTAGAAGTTGAAGTATCATTAATAAGAGTCAATTCATTACCCCAAGAATTAGTAAGTCTGCAAGATATTGATTTTGATCTAAAATTTGAGCATTCCTTATTTAAAAGTGAATTTGAAAATGATTTAAAAACTATCATTTTAGACCCTACTTTTGTTTCATTTTTTAATACAAAACAAAAAATTATTACAGAAAGTTTTAAACCAAATAAAGCTGAATATCAGACTAAAGTTGAAGAAATTAATGTTACAATTCTTAAGGATATTGATGAGGCTATTCAATTACCTCAGTTTTTTACTTATGAAAATAAACCTACAGTTTCTCAATTACAGACCACAATAATACTAGCTGTAGATTTATATCTGTATGTTGTTACATCATATATAGATACCACTACCAACTCATCTACAGACCCATTTATCCCTAGACTGCCTTTGCAGCCTAGAATACTTTTTCCACCATCCACTTCATCCACTATACCCATTAGTTTACCTTCTGATTTTGCAAATACATCATTCTCATTCACTAGTAGTTCCACTCATATTCCAATGTCATTTCCCAACACTTCTACTACAGTTTTTAGTTCATCAGTTATCACTACTATTTCAGCCCCGAGCTCTTCTACTTTACCCCTTAGCCCAACTAAACTTCTAGCCATGGCTGCTAGGTATGCTTCCCTTGTCTTACCACAACAGCTACATGACATGCCTCAAGATTATCAAAATAAAACACCATTTTTTGATGGTACTACACAATATACTTCTCAACAACACATAACTAAAATGACAATCTTATTTGAAATTTATGAAATAGATGACTCAGATGTTCAAATGAGATTGTTTGCTCAAACTTTGACTGGAGAAGTTAAGAAATGGTTTAAACATCAAGTTGCTGGTAGTATAACTGATTTAGCTGTACTTTAAAGATCATTTTTAAATAAATGGGAAAAGAAAAATATCCCGCTACATATATTATCTGACTTTGATGCATTGAAAAGAGCCCCAAATGAGTCAGTTCAGGATTATTGTACTTGGTATAATAGTGTCTATAATTCTATCCGTGCAACTCTTAAACCTACTCCTTATTCTATTTTTCTCAAATTCCCTAATGGATTTCATGTAGATATGGCTTATCAATTAAGGGAAAGAGGTGCATACACCTTAGAAAAAATGCAAATAGATGTTGTTAGTGTAGAAATAAACATATTAGCTAAAAAATCTAGACTCAGAAATGAAAGAAGAGTGAATATCAAAGAAGAAAATTCAAATTTAGATGCAAAAATAGATAGCCTAGCTAAAACCTTAGAAAGAATGATGGATAGACTAGATAATATAGAAGAAAAACCCCAGTGGGATAATCAACAACAAATCAGAAATCCCATCTTTAGAAAAAACATAAATCAAGGAAAAGAAAAAGAAACAGCCCCAGAACAAACAATAAGGCCACCATTTCAAGAGAACTATGCTGAAAGTTCTCAGAATAATGATGAAGATGAGGATTCAATGAATCATTTAATGGGAATAGATGATGATAATACTACTTTCCTCACTCTGGAAGATCAGGAATTATTTGAGCTTTAACAACTTAAATTAGAGTCCAGTGAATCTTTTGATTATAAACAGGGTTATGACTTTTCCATAAATGAAATACATAGTCAATATAACATCAGAAATTAAAAAAACAGTGAGTCTTCTACCAAAAAAGCTTCCCAATATCAAAATAAGAAAACAGTAGAAGCTCCAAAAACAAAAGTTTTGCAAATTCTCTCAAGGGAAAACAAGAAAAGCTCCAATTCTCCCCAAAACATTTCTAGTCCTAAAAAAGCATCAAGTCCTAAAAGTGTTGATATTACTGATGAAGTAGCTCAAGCCTCAAAAGACATACAAAAATCTGTTGCAGCAAAAGCCTCTAACTCTGTTAAATCAGCAAATTTAGATCCTAAAACAGCTTCTACTGATCCTAAATTAGTAGATCCAAAAACTGATAATTCAAAAACACCTACTAATAGTTCTAAATCTGAAAAAACTTCTACTAGCTCTCAAACAACACCTGAAAAGAAGATTAAAAGTAGTAAAAAACAGGAAACTCAGACAGAGAATATCAAACCAATTGAAAATAAAAACATAACTGTATAAACTCAAGACAAACCAAGAAAAACTACAGTTACTAAAGAAGAATTAATTCAAATCAGTAAGTCTCGACCTTCATTTAATATTCAAACAAAAATTGCTAAGTTGAAAATACCAATTCCTTTGACTGAATTGGTAAACATGACTTATACAAATCAACTATAACTAAAACATTGAATATGAATGATGGTGAAGATTCTATTAATTTGAATGATGATCAACCAGAGTTGAGCTTTGGCCCAAATGTAAATGGAAAACATGCAGATGAGCAGTCCCTCCATTTTATATCAGTCTTACCATTCATGATCAAATTCTACATAACACTATTCTAGATTCGGGAGCTTCCCACAATTTGATGCCTAAAGCCATTATGGAAACTCTGAATTTGGAAATAACCTAGCCTTACAAAGATTTCTTTTCATTTGACTCAAGTAAAGTTAAATGCTTAGGATTAATCAAATATTTATGTGTAACACCATTTCAGTATGCTGATAAGAGCATATTGATGGACATTGTAGTATCTAATATCCCACCTAAATATGGAATGTTACTTTCTCGCTCATGGGGAGAAAAGTTATAGGGATCTCTACAACTGGACATGAGTTATGCTACTATATCAGTGTTTGTTCAACCTAAGAATTTATATAGAGAAACATTGATGAATTACATGGTCAGTAGTGCTGAAAAATCTGTAAACTATCCAATTTACTCTACACCAACTGATCTTGATTCTTTTATCTTATGTAACTCTGAAACTAATGAAATCCAAACAGAATTAATTGACAAGAAGAAAAAACCAAAAAATGATAATATCTTTCATGAATCCATATGGCATTTAGACTTTGATGGGTCAATAAACAAATTAGGATCAGGAGCAGGAGTTTGGATAACAAACATGGAAACTAATCACTCAGAAGGTCATGCCTTCAGGATCAATTTCAAATGTACTAATAACATGGCTGAATATGAAGCCCTAATTCTAGGAGTTCAAATAATTAGGAACTCAGGAGGACAATGAATTTTAATCATGGGAGATTCAGAGTTGATCATAAAAAAAAAAAATGGAGATTATTCCATTTACAATCCAAGACTAAACCGATATAGAGACACTATGCTAGATTTAACTAATGATTTATTGGAAAGTAAATTTGTTGCTATACCTAGAAAACAAAATATACAAGCTCACTGTCTAGCTACCTTTGCTAGTACATGAAATTTACCATTGCAACCAAATCACAAATATACTGTTCAAGTCAAGCATAGGCCAATAATTCCAGATAACCTTAAGTATTGGCAGATTTTTTCCCAAGATGAATAGATTTACAAGTTTATGAACAACGAAGGAGAATGTCAGAATTGTAAGATAGATACAGATTGTACAATAGATAAAGATTTAGATTGTGAAATAGATTTAAATAACCTAGATATAAATAGAATAAATTTTGATAAACCAACTAGATTTAGTCAAGCTGACATAGATAGCTTAGAGAAAGGAGAAGTTGAATAAATTATTGATGATGAATCTGAAATTTAAACCTCAAGGATAATTTCTTACCTAAAGTCTTAACCCCCTTAGAAGATCTTTTTAACTCCTATGATGTAGCAAGAAAACCAAAAATGGAGCCAGTAAGATCTGATGTAGAAGAATGTAATATTGGTACAGAGTTGAAACCTAAACTGATAAAACTTTCCAAAAACGTACCTCAAGAAGAAAAGGATAAATATATTGATCTTTTAAAGGAATATCAAGATGCGTTTGCTTGGAGTTATGAAGATTTAAAATATTATGATACAAACATAATCCAACATAAAATTCCAATAAAAGAGGATCAAAAGACATTCAAACAAAAGTTGAGAAGAATTAACCCTTTACTATTACCTTTGATAGAAAAGGAAGTTAAAAGAATGTATGATGCCCAGACCATTGCACAAATCAGATACTTTGATTGGGTTTCCAACCTAGTTCCAACAAGAAGGAAAACAACTGAAATTAGATTGTGTGTTGACTTTAGAAATATTAACAAGGTATCATTGAAAGATAATTACCCATTACCTAAAATGAACCATATATTACAAAGGGTAGTAGGTTCTTCTAGGATTTATTTGTTAGATGGTTTTTCAAGATATAACCAGATCCTAGTCTAAGAAGAAGATCAGGCCAAAACAGCTTTCACCACTCCTTGGGGCACTTTTATGTATGTAAAAATGCCTTTTTGTCTGATGAATGTTGGGGCAACCTTTCAAAGGGCTATGGACATAGCCTTTGCATAGGAAATACATGATTTCTTGGTAATTTATTTAGATGACATCACTGTTTTTTCCAAAACTGATAATGAACATTTGGATCATTTGAGACAAGTTTTCATTAAATGTAGGAAATTTGGCATCTCTTTAAATCCCAAGAAAATTCTATTTGGATTAGAAGAAGGAAATTTACTTGGACATATAATCTCAAAAGAATGAATTATAATATATCCTGCTAGGATAGAATCAATTCTGAACATCATTCCACCTAGAAATATGAAATAATTACAAGCTTTCTTAGGTAAGATAATTTTTTTAAGAAGATTCATGTATAACTTCGCTAAGATTAGTAGACAATTGAATAACATGATAAAAAAAGATTCAGTTCTTAAATGGACCTTTGAGGCTAAAAAATCATTCGAATCCATAAAACTAGCCTTAACCAAAACTCCAGTCCTAATAAGTCCTGATTTTAAGAAAGACTTCATAATTTTTTCATTTGCTTCAAAACATACCATTGCTGCAGTTTTACTGTAGAAAAATGACCAAGGATTTGAATACCCCATAGCTTTCTTCGGTAAAACTCTTAGAGATGCCCCTTTGAAGTATAAAATAATGGAAAAACAAGCCTTAGCTTTGGTAAAGGCTATAAAAGACTTCAAAGTTTATATTCTCTATTCACACATAGTTGCCTATGTCCCTAATTCTATAGTAAAAGACATTCTTACTCAGGATGGTCCTGATGGAAGAAGAGGTAAGTGGATTGCCACTATCCTAGAATATGACATAGAAATTAAACCCACAAAACTCATAAAATGTCAAGGATTAGCCAGACTTATGGATGAATCTAATTGTAATGCCTTAGATTTAAATTTTATTGCTCAGGTTGATGACCAGGAAGAGATTGTAACTCCAACAATCAATGAATCCTTCTCAGATTCACCTTGGTACTCAGATATCATCTTTGTACTATCAAATTTACAAGCTCCTCCTGGATTGTCAAGAACTAAATATTGATTTCTAAAACTTAAAGCAGTAATATTTTGTATCTTAGATAATGTACTTTTTTGGAGAGATCATAGTGGGATTCTATTGAACTGTTTACTAAAGGAATAAGCTGACAAAATACTTGAAGATTTTCATGAAAGTGACTTTGGAGGGCATTTATATTGGAAAAATACTACTGACAAGATCCGTAGAGTTGGTTTCAATTGGCCTACTTTTTTCATTGATGTTAAAAAGTTTATGACTTCTTGTCACAAGTGCCAAATTTTTTAAGGCAATAAAAAATTGTTACCCCTACCATTAATGCCGATTCCAAATGAGATTCCATTTCAACAATGGGGTTTAGACTTCATTGGTGAAATTCACCCTCCATCTCCAAGCCAACATAAGTGGATTTTAACTGCCACTAATTATTTCACAAAGTGGATCAAAGCCATACCCTCCAGACAAGCCACTGACACAGTCATTATTTCCTTCCTAGAAAATAACATTCTTTCAAGATTTGGATGTCCATATAAGATTATTACTGATAATGCAGTAGCATTCAAATCCAAAAATATGATTTCCTTTTGCCACAAATACCATATTACCCTAGGCCACTCTACTACATATTACCCTCAGGGTAATGGCTTAGTTGAATCCTCAAACAAAAGTCTTGTAAATATCATTAAAAAACTACTAGAAGATAACAAGGAATCTTTGAACAGAAATTTAGTCAATGCCCTATGGGAAGATATACTTACAACTAAAAATTCCATTAGTACATCTGCTTATCAACTTTTTTATGGAATGGATGTTGTTTTCCCATCCTCCTTAGGAGTGCTAGTGATGAAAATTATCCAAGAATTACAGGTTGAAACTAATGATATTCAGAGAAGGATTAACCAGACTATTCACTTGCAAAAAACAAGGGAAGAAGTTTATGTTAAATCTCAAGTCATTCAAGATAAAATCAAGAAAATATATGATAAAAAGACTAAAGAGGATGACTTTTACATTGGAGACCAAGTTTTAAAATGGGATTCTAGGAGAGAAGACAAAGGTAAACATGGGAAATTCGATTTCTTGTGGAAAGGACCTTATGTGATTTATGGATATAGAGGAAATAATGCTTTCTTTTTGAAAGAATTGGATGGAACAGATCTACAAGAAGGACAATTAATGGCAGAATGCTGAAGCACTACTACGCCCCTGAGTTAACAAATAATTAGTTTTTATTGACTTTGATCATTTTACATATACATTGCAGAGTTTAGATTGGATTGGATGTTTTCCTTATAGAGTTGAAGCCCAAAGAGAAGGCCCTAAGCTTTGAAGGGTAAAATTTTATAAACATGAGTTATTACAGAAAGTAGGAGACACTTACAGGAACATCATAGTCAAAATTCAAAGGCTACTAGGTCTCAAAGTTCTTGAAATTTCACTAGGAAATGCCATCCCCATGTGGAGCCACTGTTAGGGTCCTATAATAATAGGGTTCATAAAATTTTGAATTGACCTTGATAGTCTTCTAAATATGTACATACCTTTCTTTTTGCAAGTTGTTTTCCCATATTTTGAAGAAATGAAAAATAATAAAAAACCAAAAAGAGGGTAAAAAGCCCTAAAAGAAAAATCAAAGGACTTGGAAAAAATATAGACCCCAAAAGAAAAAGAGATAAAAATAAGACCTGAAAGTGAGCAAGTCCAAATTCCACTAATTTTACTTTTATTGCAAGAATAATGATTATGTGCAATGTCATTAAATGCCATAATCCATGATTTGTTAAACTATTTAAACTTAACTTTTCATGTTTGAGATAGTGAATAAAGATTTATAAAACAATTTAATCTTGATAAATCAGTAGATAGGTAGAGAATAATTAGGAGCTCAACAGTTGAATCTGAGCCCTCGGATGAAATAAGGTAGATTTAGATAATTTATGTTTTGAAAGAATAAATGTTTTAAGGTTGCAAGTCTAAATGCACCTGCAAAAATGAAGAAAAAATGTTAGAATAAAGCTAGGTAGGTAGAAAGCAGTGGAGCAAGCATGTAATAAATGATCATCAGGAAAAATCACTAATTTCTCCTCCCCTATAAGTATTCAGTATTCTAAGCTATCAGTCAAACTGGCTCAGAGCATTTCTTTGAGTTTTGTTGGGACCGGACCCAAGGCTCGATGAATGGTTATTTAAAAATATTGACTTCTTATGTTAAATCCACTTCTATCATAATTCATCCTTCAGTCATACATTAAAACCCATTTTTCTTAAGTAAAGGCACATTCTTACTTAGAAAAGCTAAAATCCAATATAATTAACTTCATCCCTTCAGAAATATTCATAAAACCCTCAGAATTACATTTTATCCTAAGTATTAGTGAAGGAAATATAAATATGAGCAATGCTTGATTTTATACTATAATTAGAGATAAATATGTATTTTGTTTTACATTTCACTCCCCTTTCATATTAAATTTTAACATATCTTATTAAATCCCTAAGAAATACCCTTTCCTAGTTATTAATTCCCTTATATTTAATAAACCCCAAAAACCCACTATTATAATGTTTAAGACCAAAGTCTATTATCCATGTGCGCAAATGAAAAATACCAAGTTATAAATCCCTTTGATCTAAACTATCCTTATTTGTTTTACCTCGCCCCTATAGTTTAAAAACCATTCAAAAAGGTTTAAAAACTATATAATATAAAATACCATTACGCACATATGTGAAACATTTTTTATCAAATGTTTCAAACCCAACCCACCATATATATACCAATGGATAAGGCTTAAAAAAACTTTCCGCTGCATATAACCAAGCCCAGTCCCATCATTACTTTTCAATACAACTCTCAAAGTAATCTTGAATGTTCGCATTCATTTCTCAAATCCAACGGTCGATATCTGATATCGCATAGAAAAGATGCAAGACAACCCCAATGCAAAAGCCACGCGAAATGGGTGGTTTCCCCTCAACCCTTCCCCTCCACGTGGCCTCTCCTAATTGGATCCCATGGGTTTTGTTCAAAACAACTTACCGCTCGATAGCCACGTGATAACCACTCGCGGTTTTCGTCCATTGCATTCAAAACTGCCTTCCCGCCTAATCGCGACTTGCATTAAATGTTGATTAATACAACCAATATGTTTTTTAAGCCTTTGAAAAACATACATTTATTCTATATTGTGCGTTTAACCTTCTGCGAAGCTTTCCCGGCTGTAAAGAAAACCTGTTCAAACCATTTTCCTCCATCTTTATGCCTAAAGCTTGCAAAAATTTGCCCGATAAACCCTTGAAGACTACTGAGTAGCTACGCAGTGCTCCAAACAAACTACTGAAGCTGTCAATTCAACAAAGAACCTCATAAACCTTTCTAGAAAACAATACTTGTAGCATACCAGGTATTTTTCTCAGAATTCAACCTGCAATCAAGTTGGAAAGCCTTTTTCAAAGAAAGCAAACACATTTTAATAATCAAATTGCTCCAAAAGTCCCAGAAACAGGCCAAACTCTGGAAAAAAATTTCCATAAACCCTTTTCTCTGCTACGCACCATTTTTTAAGAAATTTGTGAGTTTTTCACGGTTTAAAGACCTATTTTAAAGCTGTGAAACAAGCTAAAAACCCTCTGTAGGTACCTTGAAACCTCTGTGACCCTTTTCAATAGATTTTAGCCCTATTTCTCAAATAAATACTCAGAAAACCCTTGTTTTCTGTTTTAAACCAGTTATAAAAACTCTTTGACAAGTTTATTTGGACAAAAAGCTCAAATACAAGCCATTATTAGCCAAATTTGTCCCAAAAGATCCTCTTCTAAAAGATTACTCCTACAAACAGTTTAAACTTGCATAAGTAGCCCTAAGATGCCTAAAAAGCAGAGCACCGATAAGCCTATAGGTTCTAAAGCTCCTAAGCCTACCCCTGCCATAACTCCAAACACTGCAATTGTTTTCAATCCATTACAACCCCCAGATTTTGATATTGAACATATTCCCCTGACTGATAACAATTACAAGATAGCTGATCCTATTGTCGAATTTAACTTGATAGATATCCATAACTGGTGTTTTGAAAAATTTCTAGATAAAGAAGATGAAATCTATCTTTGGGATTCCCATTTACCAAAGTATGTGGTTCCATTAACTCACCCTTTTCAAGAAATTATCAAATTGTGTCAGCAACACAATGTTCTAGAACAAAAATCCATTGTGAATGCCAATAAAGAGGTCCTATTCACCATCACTGCAGACTCAATAAACCAAATCTTGCAGCGCCAACCAGACCCCCAAGCAGTCCCTTTGTCTATTGAGGCCTTAAACCAGCTGTATCTGGGCCTAGAATTTCCTAAGATATTTATGATCTTTCAGATATTTATGCCTTCCCATGTAGAAATTCCAAAGATAAATCCTCCATATTCTATTAAAAAATTCCCAGAAGGATCAAGACATATAATCTCTATGCTTTCCTCCATTCTTGGGTATTTCACTGATGAGCACACTAATGAGTATCTCTTGGGATTTTTATCCACCCTTTCTCCAGTTCAACCACCCTCAGTTATCTTTGACTATGTTGGTTTCATTGTTGATAGTATTCACTATCAGTTGACTAATTTACAGCTTGAGGGAGTATTTAGATATATCTCCTATATTTTCCACATGTTCCTATTTTTTCAATCAAATAAATTTCCAATTTCCCTTCAAAAACTTGATATTGAAGAGAATCCTTTGTCTGTCATCTTTTGGACATCCATGCTTAGAAAATAATGCATAGAATTCAGTTATTCAGAGTTGCCACAGTTTTTTTTACTTCCAGTGATTACCATGTTGACTAAAATAGAGCAACCTAGAATAAGTGAAGAGATCAAAAAGATACTACAACTATCAGAGCAAAGAAATGTTGGTGACTGGTATTTGTATGAGAAATACACTGAAATCAGAGTCATTGGAGCAAACTTATTACCTTACAAGTTGCCTAAACATACCCCAATGAGGATCTTTGCCTTGGAATACATCAGGCAGATCCTTAATTCTGACTCTATTAACTTCATGGAAGCCATGAAGAAGACCTAATTCAAGTTGAAGAATTAGATAGGGCCATTTATATGCAACCGGAGAGATGCAGAGAAAGAGGTAACCAAGCAATTTTTGGAATTTAAATTTGAAAAAAATTTCCCATGGAATTATGATCCACAAGGGATCTTAAGTAAACTAAGGGTAAAATGTAAATTGACACCCTTTATCCATGAGTCAAATCCAGAAATAGAGAAATTTTCCAATCAGATTGAGTGGGTTTAAAACACTTTAACAGAGGTAGTAAACCAAAGGAATACTACTCAACCTTTGGAAATTACCAAACAGCCAGATTAATCCACTAAAAGAATCAAAGAAGAGGGAGCGTATACTGCAAAAACCAAAATAGAAACAAAGTTCAATATTATTTATAACAAAAGGCCCAAATTATATTCAATAGATAAAGAAAAAGTGGCAATAGATGTGGAAGAAACAGAGCCTTTGAACACCAATACAGATTTGCCAATTACTAATGTGGCTACTGTGATTATTAATGAGCCTAATCAGAATGAAGAAAGAAATAAAGAGAAACAGTTAATGGAAAGGAAAGAAGGTATGGAAGCATCTTCCTCACATGCACCTGAGGAAAAGGACTTGGATATTAAAGAGAAATACAAGCAAATTAAACTTAAGAATGAGGAAATCAAAAGTGAAATATATTCTTAGTTCTTAAAGAAAAAGCCAGGTAATCAAAACATATTCTAATCAGCCTTTTATTACTCAAGTAAAAAATTGATTATGTCAGTGTTATGGCCCAAAGTAGCAGTGCCAAAGACAGTGTCAGACTATAGGAAAGTTGATCTTGAAGTAGATACAGATGCCATCCATGAATTGGATCAAATATATTTTCACAGGAAAAGTTCATAGATGCTATATTCCACAGTGGAAACAAAAGCTATGAGTGCTCACAAGCTCCAAAACACCATCTTCAACATGCAAGATCAAATGAAGATGGACAAAGCCTCATTGTATGCCAAGTATCTAAGGATAAAAGCCTTAGAATAACTAGTGTTACAGGTAGGATATGATCCTGCTAATATCAAAGAAGTTGAATTATTGATTAAAAAGAAAAATGAAGATATAGCAGCTTTGAGGAAACAGTTCAAACTTCCTCAAAGTGAGCATCCTCGGACAAAAAAATCTCTCCAAGAACAGAGTGAAAAATATGAAATGATGAGTTTAATTCTTCAGTTGATAGCTCAGATTAAAGAAATGGAAGTACAGATGGATAAGCTTGTCCAAGAAAAAGAGACAGTGAAAGAACTATAGATTCCCGCAGTCATTCCATTTATCACCACAGAAGTGCCTTCAAGAGCCATTGGCCACTGCAGTGCCAGTGACTTCTTCCAAAAATTTAGGTATTGAATCTTCTACAACAGCATTGCAGCCTACAAAATAAAGCAGTCAACTAGTAAAATCAATGGAAGAGATGTCATTGAAGAAAAATGAGTTCAACAGATTGACTAAAATGGTAGAAAATCTTGAGATTTCTAATAAATTGGCTCAAATAAATTCCAAAACACAGGAGCAGAAATCCATCAGATTAAGTGAGCATCTAAAGAAGTTACAAGATGGGTTAACATTGAAAGAAAAAATAGCATACATCAATAATTACCTTTGGAACAATGTAATTGAAGCCATCCATGATGTTTGGCCTTCAATTTAGGTAATTTATGAACAAAGAGAGTTTTTACTAGAAGCACAAGCTGAAATTCAAAAAACACAAGATGAATTGGCTAATAAACTAGAACAAGTTGTAAGGCTTATCACTTTCTTGAACAACAAGACTAGACAAGAATTGGAAGAATTGAAAATCAATGATAAGACAACAACTATCCTAGAAATTAGGAAAGTTACTACAAAAAGAAATTTGATGAGGCAACTTGAAGAGAATTGTGAAACTATGAATACTAATATAACAAGATTCATGGTTAAATTCACAAATTTGAGGCAAAAAGGATTGCCTAATATCATGGTTCTTAATGACAAGCTAATGCCTCAACATGATTATGACAAAAAAATCAGGAAATTTGCCAAATAACAGGTAAATAAGGCACAAGGGCAAGGAATTCCAACAGGGAAAGTCTTATTGAAGAACTTTGAAGACTTGTTTTACTTGCAGCATGAAATCAAAGATTTATTTTTTATCAAGCCAACCTTTGCTAAGTATACTGAAGCTGATGAGAATTTTAGGAAACTAAAAAATATTCAGATTCCTAAAAAAGAGGATTGGAAAGCACTTACTGATTTATTATGAAGAATGAAAAATAAACAAATGGAAAAGGAAAAATTTGTTTTCTGATTTCACTGTCAAAACAGATTTTACAGCAATAAAGCAGTTTAATTGAAGGTTAAAGAGTATCTAAATTAAAGAGTATCAGTGTGAAAGAGTATAAGTGAGAAATAGTATCAATGAGGGCAAGGCAAAGTCCAAAAAATATCCAACAGCCAACAAGCAAGACACATAGGCAGCCAGCAACTTCTTATCATCAAAACAATTCTATTTATTTTAGATAAAAAAGGACAGCTTGTTGATTTGTTAAGCAGCTGCCCCTTTATAGTTGTAAAGATATTTTATTTTCTTAAGTTAATTCCTAAAAAAAATTTACATTTTGTATAAATATTTCACTTTTTGAAGTATTTTGTGTGGAATAAAATTGTTGGAGATTACTATAGATATTTTGTTGACTTGAAGGCTGCGTGTTTCGATTTTGAGTAGCAGACTGGATCAATTATTTGGCATCATACTTCAGGATCCCTGTGATAAGCTATCTGGAGTGAATTACTATCTAAACTTTTCATAGTTATCTTTATTTGTTACATGTATACATCTGTGTTTTAATTCTAAATCTGAATGTATAACTAGGAGTATTACTACATGACATGTTAATAGCACCCTGTTTTTAACTAGTTATCATTTCTTTGTTTTCTTCTGATTTCCAGTGTAGGGAACCCTTCATTGATTCCTCTCCCATTTGACCTCTATCTACTACTTCCCTTTTCCGGATCAAAGGATCCTTAAGTGCCCTTTATCCGGATCATACCACCTCAAAAAACAACTTTCCAAGATCTCCAAGGGTTATCTACCTTGCCCTAAAGACATTTGACCTTTTAGGCCTTTATCCTAGTTCTGTTAGCTTGACTTAGACTCCATAGCCCAATGGACAAGTATATTTCCCTCTATCCATCCCTCCAAGAGATTTATTCCCACCAAATCAAACAATCAAAATCAAACTTCCCATTCATAACTAGCCTAACATTTACAAATCAAACAAATATAAATTTTAAAGAGAGAACCCTCTCTGAACCCTAGGAAGGCTAGATCCTAGAGTTTGAATTAGGTTTGTGGTTACCTCTAGTATTCTTTGACTAAAAACCAAAATCCCACAACGTAAGAATTTACTAGAGTGGTAATAGTCTCCTTATGGGATGGATTATTTACATCTCATGAGAACATTGGAGGAGAAAATTCATGGAGGGATGGTTTATTGAACACTTAGCTTATGGAGGAAGCTTATCACATGTTGGTGTCACCCATGAAGGAGAAGAAGAGTTGCAGCATTCACCTTGTCATTTTCTTGAAGACAAGCAACATTTGGGAAGGGAGGACTGTAATATTCCCAATTAGTCATGAGCTAATTGGAATGTTCATTTTTGTTATATTACTTTGTTTAAGGAATAAAAGAGCAAAGGATGCCCATAATACTCCTTAATAATGAATAAATCAATGCCAAATGTGAAAAGGCTAAATCTTGGCTGTAAAATCTAGCACCGTTAGTTGTGAAAGGGGATGGACATTTTGACTAGGTCAACCTTGACCAAATCTACAACGTTGTCATGGAGGAGTGGCCATTAATGAGGGGCAATGCATTTTTAGATGGAGGTGCCTTGTGTGAAAGGAGCAATCATTGGAATTGGTTTAGGGTTTGCAAGATCTTATCTTATAAAAGGAAGGGGATGGTGGCATTAGAGGGTTGTTGATGTTTATCATATTTTTCTGAATATATGGTCTGTTTAGACATATATATTTCTCTTGTTGTTTAGCTGAGATTGAATTTTGTTTAGCATTGGGTGTTCCTGGTCGGGAATCTCGCATATTCCCATTGAGTAGCTCTTGGGAGAGTTTGTATTGTATTGTCCACTATCTGGCTTAGGGCCAAGCTTCTTCTTTCAACTATAGCACAAATCATGTTGAGGGTTTGGTTTTTTTTGCAAGCTGCAGCAAGTGGAGACTAGATCTTTCAGATCTAGGCCATTTCAGTGCTCCTTTTCAGTGGATGGGGCTTCTACTTCATTGGGGGGACAACATTGAAGGTATTGAGCCTCATTTTCATATCTTGGCATCATGCCAACCATGTTTTGATCCCTACAGTATAGTATAGATCCAAATCTACGTTATTCTTGTAGGTGCAGTTACATGGTGGTTCAACACACCATTGGAGAGGTGATTTTCAAAATGTTGGGGATCTGCCCTTCACTTTGGATATCTATCGGAGGAGACTATTCTATTGCCTATATCAGTTCAGCCGCACTTTCCAGATCTGAATATTTCCATAGATCTGTAGTCTTAGATCTCAAATCTACATCTTGTACTTGGTGTTTTGCTAAAAACCCCAAGGGGGTTCTTTAGAGAAGCTTGTATATTGCATGGATCCGATACAGACTAAATTTTTATGCACTCATCTGCTCTATATCTGATGTGTAATCTAAAACTGTTGCAGAGCCAATAAAATAATGCTGTAAGGCTCTTCCAGTCTTTACGTATGGTTGCAGCACCTCATTTTGAGGGATTTCTTTAATTTGAGGCTTTCTTTTCTTGTTATGCATCTTATGGGCCAGTTCTTACACATATTTTTCTGCAGTTATAACAAATGAAAGGTATCCATATTGGCCTCTTTCTATATAAAAGATGATTTGCATTATTTTCTTGTCATTCTGCATTAGATTGCCGCATTCCCCATTTGGGAATATTACAATTTACCAAAAAAAATTGATAGTAGAATGATTATAATTTGATGAAATTTATTATAAATTGATTATTAATAAAATTTAAAAAATATATATATTCTAATTTTTTATTATTTTAATTAGTTTGTATAGTCTCTTTTTAATGTGTGAGTTTTACTTTTCGAAAGATGATAAAATTTATTATAAAATGATTATAAATCGACACTTAAACTAATTATCATATTTTTTTGGTTTAACAGTAGTTATCTTATCATTACTATTTAAGAAAAAAATTCCAATTGAAATAATTGGTTGATGGTTCAGAAGGTGATGAACCTTCTCTTTTATTTAAATGATTACAGTTTTATTACAGTTGTCAAGTTATATAAATAACTTTGTTAGCAAAACAAGAGTAACAACTGTAATGTAACATAGTCCCTACCTATACCACTACTTGATTGATTAAGGTCATGCCTTTTTCAGCGGGGTCCAGATTTTTCTCGCATTTTTGTCTCCACACTTGCTTCCTCCACATAACATCCTCCGCACACACTTCCTTCACACAACCACCTCTGGAAATGCTTTCTCATCACATGCTTGCTCACATGCTTCTATTGCACACACTTCCTCTGCACAAGCTTCCTGCGGACACACTTCCTCTACACATTCTTCCTCCACACATGCATCTCGACAGAACTTCCTTTGCACATGCCTGATTCTACACAACTACCTCCTATGCACACACACTTCCTCCTCAAAATCACCTACACACACATTTCCTTCACACACGCTTCCTCCACACATGCTTCCTCTACACGTATTTCCATGAGGTTCTTATAAACACGTTGGGTGAGGTAGGGTCAGCAACACCTAAATACTAGAATAGCTAAATTAATCTATGTAACTCCTTAATAAGAAACCCAATACATCTTTTTGCTTCAATAAATAATCTAACACCTAAATCACAACAAGCAACGGGGTGTGATAAGCCTCTTTCTTTCACATTTCCTTCTCAAGGGCAAGGCATAAAGTATCTACTCACTAATTCATTGTTTCTAGGAAGTACGCTACTACTTTTGCTGGATGAGGGGCATCTTGGAGATTTTTGGAATGAGGTTTAACCTTGCCTCGCTCGCTTAACTCCTTTGCCTTGGTCGAGCTTGGCTCAGATCAACTTATCTCTTTACTTGGCTCGAAGTCCTTCTCTTCCAAAAATTCTTTGTGGATGAAGTTAAGGTTCTTTGGAAGTGGAACTAAACCAAAGTGAATATTTGGTTAGTTGGTGGGATCAGTTGATATTCTAGCTTAGAGTACATTTATATACCAATATGGACCCAAGTGTTTCATCCATTATAATATATTCCTTAGATATAACGCTAAGTAAAAGACTTGCGGTGTGTGGAGCTCCACACTTCCAGATAATGCTCAGCATTCAACAACGCTCAACGAACCCATAATTGTAAACATAAACCAATAAATGAAGTAATACTACAAATTTGTAGAGTGAATATTGGGTCTAAAGGTACATTTAACATTTTTTCAATGACAAGTGGAATGAACCAAGACATTTTTTACAACTGAATATAGGGTTCGACTGTTAAAATAACAAAAACAATTAGGCTAATTTCCTCATAAATTATTAGAAAAATAAAATTATGCAAGTTTCTCAGTGCTTACAGATTACAATATGGCTATTTTCACATCTTTTGGTCACATCTGATGGTCAAAAACCTTGTAATTTTCATGTCTCACTTCTTAGGAAAAAGTGTCATGGTAAGAATGCAGTGTACTTATATCGCTTCATTGAATTGTCGTATTTCCATTATTTCTTCATTAATTTCAAATACGGAGGAAGGAAACTTTAAACTCCATGCCTCCTTCAACTATTTTTAGCTCAAACATAGTGCAAATCGGGCTTCGCCCATAAAATTTTGATAAATCTAGATGAGTATATCCAAGATTAGTAGTTACTAATGATTTTTGATGAAAGAGATTGCACCCCAATGGAAAAAGGTTGTATATGATTCCAACTAGACCCACAAATGAACACCTTCCAAAAATTCAATTGTTGAATTTCAAACAAAACTTTTCCTTTTCAAATAATAAGAACTAGAGTATGGCCGATGTGTCAAGTATGGAGAGATATGACATCAGGAGCTACAATGAAAGGAGAATTTAAAGTATCATGGATCATTTTTTTTCATTTAAAAAATAATGAAAGTGCGTCTAAATTTACCTCATTCAAAGAGCTAGATATTCACAAAAATAACGAGCTGAAAATTCCAAAGATTCTGAAAAAGAAAAAGAAAAACCTCACGTGCAAATTGATAACTATATGGACCTAAAAATATGCAATATTTACACTCATTTAGTGAAGCTTACAAGAAAATCAAACTTAAATACTTGGAATTTCACAGAAGCATCAAATGCCTCCACACTAAGCTTCATTGACATGGATTTAAAAGCAATAAATGCCTATGTTGCTAAAATCAAATTGTCAAATATTGAGACTCACCGCCACGTATTTTCATGATAGAGAAAAGCCAAGATCTTTTATTTATGTGATGTTAGCAGAATTGCATGTGAAAGAGTATCAAAAACCACATGTGTAAGCCATGACCCAACTTATATATGTAATAATATATCTATATATATATATATATATATATATACACACACATATCGTTGGCAGGGCCCTTTTTTAATATATATTTTTTGTTTTATATAAAACAAATTAGCCAAAAAATTCAGCTGGTGTTTTTGGTTTACTAGAAAAATCAAAGAGGAAACAAATTCACTCGTTTCGACCACTAGATTATGTCATTGATAAGTGCCAAATTGTGGCCTCGTTAGTGGCTACGAAATTTAGCGTCTTCTTCCAAATTTTTCTAGACCCCCAAATTTAGCAGTCCTCAAAGTTTAGTTGGTGCGCCTACCAAATTTAGCTAATGGGCCTAGTTTGACCAAAACTTTGAGTGGCCACAGCTTTCACATACTATGTCAAATTGAGGTGTCTTTTTTGTCGTTGGAAATCTTGCAACAAGCTCTTCAATATGACCCTATTTTCACAACAATCCAATAACTTTAATTTTTTAGATTTTCCTAAGCCCTCTTGGAACTTTGAGTGTCTCTGGAGCCACCTGGATCATCCCACAAAAGCATGTGTCCTCCAAAAGCATGAACACATCCTGCAATTTGCATGTGTCCTTGTCAAGCCATACTTTCAAAATTTGCTTTCCACGCAAATCTGTGGTACATTATTTACAATTACATACAAAACCAAACATTACTCAAACAACCCCATAGTTGCAAAGAGTTTATAACACACATTCTTTGGTCAAGATTACATCATAATAGAAAACAATGCCCCGGCTATCAACAAAAGAAAAAACATATCATCATTTCTTTAATAAGTGATGGAAAACACATCATCACTTTTACAATTATATCACAACACATGATTTACAAAATGTGGGCATGACAAGCTACTATATCTAGTAAAATCATCTCCTACTCAACAAAGTGAATGGGTCATCTCCCTGTCGCATATTTGTTTGTTAAACATATTAACCAGTTGGTTTATTCATTCCTGCTTTTCAGGCATGGAGTATCTAACACGTGGATCTCTGGTTTCCATCCTCATTGCAATGACAACAATGATTTTTCCTTCTCCAAACTTTTTGGATCGTCTTGGAATTCTTAATTCTAGTGCACCTATGATAAGTTCCCTTGGAATCCTCACTATCACTAGATTGTGATGAAGTGTTCTCATCATCTGTCGTTGTTTGGTCACTTGTTTCCTTGGAGCATTCCCCAACCTCCCTTCTGACATATCCAAGTCTCGCATAACGAGGAAATTCCTCCACTTTGATTGGATTCACAATTCCCTTGCCATTAATGTCGAGGCCCTTCCCTTAATACCCCAACTTCTTCAACAATTTTGATCCAATTCCTATAGTGTGTTTCTCAAAAACAGTGAAATAATCATCATAAAAAGAACATGAAATTGAAGAATCACTTTTTACCTCAGGTTTTTCATACTGCAACTTTCCAAAGGCCTCCTTCTTGGCTTGTATTTAATGCTACAACCTTTGTTTCTCCTTCTCTGCCTCTTGTAGGAGTTTCTTTAGTTCAACATTCTCTACTTTAATTCGTTGGTTGATCTCCTCAAGTTATTGAAGTTATACCTCCTTTGGTTACTTTCTCACTGTTAGAACAATGTCCACATAGATCTTTGGTTCATTTCCTGAATTAGAACCCAAGTCAATAGGTCCACCTTGTGTAATCCCAAGAGCTGCAATCTTCATTTCATCACCTGAGTTTGATCCAGGGTCAATTGGTCTAACACCTGCAATTCCTACATTTGTGATATTATCATCATCTCCTTATTCATATTCTTTTTTGTGTTGCACATTTGCAACTGTTTTTTTCTTCTCTTTTATGTCGTTCCTTGTTGGCCTTAATTCTGGATGCAATTTCCAGCAATGTTCATCATCATGCCCTTCTTTCTCACAATGAGTACAAGAGGGATTTTATTCCTTTCTCTTAGTTGTCATTGTCCGCCTTGGGCAGTCTTCTTTCTCATACTTCCCCCTGATTTCAAGATTTACAACCTTCACACTAGTTGCATCCAGAGTTTTAGGTTCAAATAATAATAATGAATGGCACAGATAACTATGGAAAGAGCCAATATATTTCATCAATGTCTCAGGAGTGTCTAGTGGAACATTCAATGCTAATCCTTGTTTCCTAAACTCCTATGTAAAATTATGAACATTTTTAACTCTACTTTGTTTCAAATGTTTCCATTCCATCATGCCTTTCTAAATGTAGCCCAATGGGTAAGAATAGCATCTTAAAGTAGAAATGAAATGAGACCAAGATGAAATAATTTTACGACTACTATTACCGCCTTTGTGCAGTTTTCCTTCCCACCAAACGAGAGAAGTGCCACTCTACCGAAGGGATGCTAGTTGGATACTGGCTTCATCCTATTTGGTTCTTTTTATGTGAAAATATACCTTAACCTGTCTGATCCATATGTCTAGCTTATCTGCATCAAATTATCCACTAAACACAGACAAATCAAATTTGACATCCAGGTTGAAAAAGGAATTTTTATGAGTTATTATACCTCTAGAATGACAAGAAGAGGATGAAAAAGAACTTGTGATATAATATGTTGAGGGAGGTTTAGGAGGATCTTTTCCTCCTCCTTTATGATTTACCGAGGCATGGACATCTGGTTCTTTCTTCTCTTACTTCATTGTCTTCTCATATTCTGCAAAAACAAAATCCACTTTTTCTGATATGGTGTAGAAGGCCTTGCGATAATTTTTCTCTTTCTCCTTCTAAGCTTATTCGTCTTCAATTTTCCTTCTTCGTGTTGCATGCTTTGCTTCTAGATCAAAGGACTTAATTTTTCCTTCTCCTCTTTGGAGCTCTCCCTTGGTTATCATACACTTGCAATTCTCATCAACAGAAGACCTACTCTAATACCAAACTTGATCCATATTTCTTCAGCTACCAAAATTAACAAAGATCTTTTACTTTTGTGATGTTAGCATAATCGCATGTGAAAGAATATGAAAAGAAAATGTGCATACTTTAAAGAAGAAGAAACATAATGAAGACCATCAAATCAAAGGAAACACGCACATTGATAACAACTTTCACTGAGTGTGGGCTACATCTTCGAGCTCTGCTCAAAGTGAATCAACAAAAATAAAATTACATGCATGTAAAAAAGGAACCTTATACCTCCACTTCTGGGGATGGCCTGAAATTGCACACCTCTGCTGAAGAAATGGATTGCACCGTTGAATTCCAAGCGGGAAATCGTGTCAAATGACAATAAAATTGACCCTGTTCTGACTCGGTCAAAACCTGGACTGTCACGAATCTCAAAGATTCCCCAAATATTCCTTCTCACTTGTTGATTGGATTTTTCCTTCTTAGATGACAAATATAACCTTGCCACTGCGCTCATTGTGAAAAAATGAGTAAAATGATTAGAAATGTGGCCTGGTTCTAAAACTATGAAAATTTGACCCTTATGGAATATTTTAGATTCCTCATGATTCCAAAAATATACTTCCTTGCGATTTGACAGAATCTATGTTGGTTAGATGAGGAAACAAATCAAACCTTCATGTTCCCTGTGAAATTCTGGTTCGTTTGAGTATAATTTGGCACAAATCTGTCACTGTGAAAATATGACCCCAAGGGAATCTTTTAGTTCCTCATGATTCCAAAAAGGATTCCTCTATGCAAGCTGAATGAAGATATGTTTCTTAGATGAGGAAACCGATCTCACCATCACATTCCTTGAAACATTCTGAGAAAATGGGTATAAACATGATATACTTCTGCCTCTGTCAAAATCAGTCTCTAAGGGAAATTTTCAGATTCCTCATGATACCCCTACATCAGGGTTCCGCCTCATTCACTATGCATGCTCAGGGTTCCGATGGGTGCTCTCTACTTCATTCCGTAGAATGGAAAAACTTTGGTTTTTGTGTAAATTTTATGGCGGAAATTTCAAGGTTCCCACATTGGGTCGTTGGTGAAGGTGTTTAAATTTGGTGTTGGAGGCTCAGGCTCTAACCTCGCAACCTACCCACTTGGAATTTTTGCATTGGCACATTTATTATTGGGGTTGTTAGCGATTAGTTGGTTGACGAGCCACCACAATGGGTGGTCTAGCCACGTGGCTAGTGTAGGTTCGAGTCCTGTCAGCTCTGTTATAAATGGGTCGTCATTATGGTGAGTAGGGTCTCTGGTCAAAGACGCGGGCAGCGTCGCAACTTATCTATATATATATAACTCATGTAAATGGACTTTGGGAGCCAAGATTTTGGCTAGGCGTAGGCTTAGAATCAGGAGATTTGGATTTTTGTGAGAGCCTTGGCTTCTCCGTAGTGTAGAGGGAGTATATTTAATTGGAGGAGAAGGTGATGTTGACTTAACATTCCACTATTGGGGCTAATGGTCCATAAATGGTATATGTATGATTGGAACTTTCACTTTAATAAAATATCATAGTCGACATGTTTTCATCCATATGTTGTGGATATAGTAGGACTATTCTTCTTATATTTGCAATGTATGTTATTTAAATTACACTTATGTTTATGAATCATTGTGTTTTCATTGGTACGATTATTGTTGAATGTGTGTTGTTGTATTATTTCATCACTGTTAACTTGTGAACTATTTCGCATATTAGCTTGTGATGTCATTTATGCTCGTGTGTTCCTTACATGCGGCATACTATTATAATATTCTAAGGGGCTCACACAATTTCCGTTCGTGTATTGGACCCTTCATGCATCACACTTGACTTTCTATAGGGTCACACACTTTCTCTCACCAATGTCATCATACATCACTCTATGTGTTATTACAGCCAAGGCATATCATTAACACTGACTACATCAGCAACTGAGTCATAGTTCACGATGAGACTCCTACGTCAAATGGTGTGAGGCCTAATTGGGACTTCATATCGGGAAGATCCCCTAATTGTTGATGGGTCTAGCACCATCAACAAAATCCAAAACAATCTCTAATAAAAGTTGCCATGTTTGATTTTACATGCATTATTAATCAATTTACTCATGAATTTTAAATAAATAAAGTTTTAACCAAATTTAGCATATCTGCATCGTATTTTTCTTTCCTCTTTAAACACAAAATACCAGAAGCCAAAAATATGTTGCACGTTTTTTCAAGATTTTGGGTTAGCATAATGAATTTGGGAGGATAGTTCATGGGAATCAGCGTAGATTAAGACATTTGATATGGGAAAACTCCATCTATCCACTCCTTGTATCTATTTTCATCAGTTGTCATTAGTGGTCGTTTTCTTTCTTCTTTATACAAGAAGGTCAGAAGCTGAAAGAAGATTACGTTTTTTCCTAAATTTTGAGTTCTAAAAAGACTTTTCTCGAATTTTTAGAGGCATCTCTTTTCTTATTTGAAATATTTGGTTTCTGGCATAGGGTTGAGGCAAGTTTTGTGGCTTATAAGTCTAATCCGAACGCTGAAAAATCAAGTTCCCCAGTGACAATTTTCTTTCTCATATATATGTAGTGAAAGGATTTTGTTGCCTGTGAGAGCAGACCAAGATATACAATTAAATTTTTCCATGTCGAAGCGGAAAGCCCATACGAAGGAGAAGAAAATGGATGGTTTCAAGGTCAATAAGAAAATACTTTGCAGTTATCTTCTGTTGAGTCACCTGTGAAGTTCCTGCAAAACTGACCCACTCGCGAGGTTTGGAGGCACTATATAAATTCTTCCACGAATTCTCCTCGGCCAATGAAATGCCCCATTAAGCCACTGGAAGTGAATTATCGCACAATTGTCTTTACAAATACTACGGGATCATATGGATTAAATTACAAAGTACCGAATGCAAAATTCTTTATCACCTTTCCTTTAGTATCCGTGACTTTCAGGTTCTTGATCTCATACAATCCAATTTGCATAGGAAGATTTGGCCATGGTGCTTTCTTCTTCCTATGAAAATATGTTGACAACTCTGTGGAGAGATGATATGAAACTTCATGCATGACAAGCTTGTCAGTGGCATACCTTGGAAAAATATGCAACAACTTCTGACAATCCAACACTTTAAGCAAGGTGTCATCCGATGAGACAAACCAATCTTGTATCTCCTCTATTGCCTCCATTGCTCCACATGACATGCAAGGTGGTTATTCCTCAAATATTGTCTTGTACAATATAATGAAGAAGTGGTTAGTTAGATTTTCCCTTACTCCTAAATCACTGCAATGCAAAATCAGCTTGCAATAGATGTACATGGTAGGGTCCTATGTTTTCCAAGTCCAGTCCATGCCACAGAATGCATTTTTTGCACGGATTGCATCTCGTAAATACGCAAACATGTAGAATCTCGTTTTCCCTCCCTTGGGAGGATTTCGGGAATTTTCTACAAGGAATCTTAACTGTCGAGCCGATAAGTCTGACCAGTTGAACGACTTTCCCTCGTTCACAACCTAGTTCAATAGTACTTCCCACCCTTCTGGAAATGTCTCTGTGCTCTATTGACCATAGATTCTGCAAGCTAGGATAACCAAGAGCTGATAGTCCTTCTTGAGAGACATTTTATTATATGTGTTGGTGGGTTTCTAAAAAAACTTTGATGGCACTTTCACCGAGCCTTTATCGTGCTTAAATATTTTTTGGTGGCATAGAAATATGAATCCATGAGTGTCTCTGGCTTGGGAAAATGATATATAAGACGATAATATTATGCCAGAAACCTAGCAAGCTTTTGTCCCTTGGCATTTTTCGAAGTCATACTCTTCACATCAATATGTTAAATAATCCAATTGATAACATTTGCACATGGGAAGGTTGGATATCTACATGCAACCCTGTGAAACCCCGACCATTGAACACTATCATATACATGTCGATCCTCTAGATATGCCATGAAGCTCTTTGCTAAAAAATATTTTTTCTCTTTATGCCATGTTAGATTTGATTCCTTCTCCACAAACTATTGAGTTTCTGAATACATTGGTAAGTTTACCGGTTTTCTCTCAACTACTTCCTCAATACTAATTTTTGTGGCGTCCTTTGAAGCATATCTCTTAGGTGCCATGGTAATAGTGACTGCTCGAGAGAATTTCTCAACAACTGTGGTACCTGCAGGAGGGAAAAGGAACTCATGGAAAGAAAACATTAGCTTTTGCAAATTAACTTTCAAAGAAAGATCATGTAGAAAACAGGCAAACTAATGAGTCATATTTCGCAATTATGATGATCAAGTGAGGGAGAATTTTTGAGGGATCTGTGCCTTGTGTAGTGTCAACAGCCAAGGATGTAGCCTGAGGCTTAAGACTACGTAATGCACAGTTCAACTTGGCAAGTGACAAGGAGAGATTGTGCATTGCTTAGTCTTAGTGGCCAAGGTGGCAGACTAAGCCTTGAAACTATGTAATGCGTAGTTGGGCCAGCTTGTACTATGCATTGTCTAGTCTCAAAGTCCAAGCTCTCGGCCTGAGCCTCAAACTTGCACAATACCCAGCTGGGAAAGGCAGGGCATGGCCAAGTGAAGTGTAGATCTTCTCAATGAAGGTGTAAGAAACATGAAGATATAAGTGATAATACAATTTAAATTGCATATCTGAATAAGTATGAATAAATCAGTGTGAATCAAGTGAAAAAACTCAAGAAATGAAAGGAACATCAAATATGTGAGGAGATTGGTTGAAACGACAAACACCAGTGTGAAAAAACAAGAAAACTAATGTGACACTTATGAAAGGCAAAAAAAAACCTAAATCAATGCTTGTATAAGCTAATACAAGTTAAAAAACTAACAACCATGAATATAAACAATAAAAACAACACTCAGAAGCAAAACTAAAAAAAGAGACAAAAAAGTGGCAAAATACGACAAAAGAAAAAATCATCGAGAAAAGCGATGCAAACTCTGTCGAAGGCTTCTTAATATCCTTGGGAATGCTAGATCTCCAAAATCGAATGTACAAATGAGCTCTATAGCCGTCAATTAAATAAATTTGAGAAGATTAGCGTTTATGACGTGCATTCCTAAAATCAAGGAAAAAGAGACACTTGGCGAAAATTTCTAAAAATAGAAACTATGCCACCTTTGGGAAACTAATGATGAATTCATATTCTCTAGGGATGATATTTCGCTTTATTTTTTTTACCTTTTTTTCTTTATTGGGATACTTTACATGCACACTACCAAGGAATATTGTGCAATTCTCGAGAACTAGGCAACTTCCCAGCTTAGTGAATTGTGCAATTTTTCAGCTCAAGGAATGTATTATGCACTTTCTAGGCTTAGTGCTAGGTTGTCATCCAGGACTACGCAGTTCTCAAGCTCAATGTTGAGGTGGCATTCTGGATTACGTAGTTTTCATCATGAAGGATGGCTTGCCCTCATGGATTGCGTAGTTTCTAGAGGCAAGCCCAGGACTGCTATAAGTCCAAGTCAGAATGTTAGCTTGTGACTACAAAATATCATATAAGTATGGAAACATGCAAACAGAAGCATAGATGAAACGAATAATTCTTGATCAAATCATGAATACTTGATGAAATTTTAAGATAAGCTCTTATGAATAGAAGGGAAGGCTCCAAAATCAAATCATATGCAAAAGTTTGGAGGGTATTGTAGCAAATACAAGATATTGAAATAGATATATTAAAAAAAATTCATGGAGAAAGCCTTGGATGTACAGTGAACAAAACCATTGATACGAGAGTTAAAGGAAACATGTCAGGAGAATCTATTGTTAGCGTGCTTATAGACAAAACAAATTTCTATAGTGCCTGACACAATCGATGTCAATATCAGTTGCAAAGCTTATTAATTTCCACATCGAAGCTTTGGTAGATGAAGCCAATAATGAAATTTGATTTTTAAATAATCAAACTCTCATTTTCAACATGCAATTCGTAAATAAATAGATCTTTGAGCATGCCCATAGTCAAAGGGGAAAATCTCAAGACTGCGAAATTTTCACTGTCTCGAAATTTTCACTAATAATATTAATAGGATATTTGTTCAACCCCCACCCGCCTACGTAAAGGACATGCAACTATGTCAGTTATGACATCAATGGGCAGAGTAGTTTAACATAATAGTGTAAGTGTCAATGTCAATGTTAGAGCACTCACCGATGGAATGAGAACTCACAAAGTTATTTTTTATTGTTATTTTTAAATGAATTTTTAGGCATTGACAAGTATCAAAATAAAAATTCCCTCCACCAGGGGAATTATATCCCACCAAAGCTAGTTAAGTCAATTGAAAATTAGAAATAAGATTTCTAGGAAATTAGAAAACTATTTTTGAATTTACAGAAACATAGAAACCAACATTTTCCCAAAACTTTGGTTAAAATTGTGTTAAAAAAACAAAATAATACAAAGTCAATACACTTTGACAACAAGGTGAATCCTATAATCCTTGACAACGCAGAGACTAATAAATAGTTTTAGTCTTATTCTAATATTAACCAATATTTTCAACATAACTCTATTGAGATTGTGTGTTTTTTAATAACATATAACCTTAAACTAACATATAAAATCAAATTCTACCCTTATTACAAATTAATCTTTTTTTCTCACACAATTGATCAAAGTGAGTCTACTCATTATAAATTACTATAGTAAATATGAGTTGACTTATAATAATTAAGATTGCCAGAATCCTTAAGAAGGGTAGGATTTCTTCTACTTTCAAACCCCTTAACGCCATTCACAACTATCTTAGATCGGTTAAAGATCCTATGAATCCCAGGGATGGAAAAGGTGTCTACATTATTCCATGCTCATGTGGGACTCCATACATTCATGAAACCGGTTGATCAATAAATCAAAGGATATGTGAGCATTCTACTAACATCAAGCATGGGAGATCTCGCTCCCCATATATGAGCATGCTAAAAATTTTAACCATCACATCTGCATTGAATAAGCCAAGGTTATTGCTCAAATTGGCCATTTTCATCACTGTAAATTAAGGGAGGCTTTAGAGATTGTACAAATACTTGTTAATCTCAATAAAGATGATGATTGGAATATAAGGAGATGTTGGATCCATGCCCTATATTCCTAGAGCTTGTCAAAACCCCTAGCATCCACAATTCTCTGATTAATGTGATGATAACCTAAAGATATCTAATAAATTACTATGAATCACAGAAGCTTAAATTCATATATTATAACAATTATAACAATTATTTAAGAAAAATTTGTAAAAAATAATTATTTACAAAATATCTATTAAAAAAAAATATTGCTATTTATATCTTTAATGTGGAAAACATAAACTATTAATTAATTAAAATGGATTAGTTACTTAAAAATAAATATAAAATTTACTTAAAAAATAAATAAATTAAATTAAATTAATATTTAGAAGAAACTCAATATATAATGTTATATTATTAAAATTATAATAATTAAACCATTATATATGCATCTAAATTATAGATTTAGTAAGATTTTAAAGGAAAGATATCTCTGAAGTTCCAAATCTATTGCAAATCTATTTTAGAGGCAACACGTTTGAAAGTTCATGGATCTATACTAGTTGTGTTTGTGGTTGTCTATGTGTGTTTGTTACCCAAGTTGCATTTTTGAATGCTTAAAGATATTCAATATTTTGATTTTTTTTGGATATTTAGATTGTGTAGACTACATGACTTAAACTTGCAATTTCAACAGATTTTTGCTAAATAAATAAACCAAAAAATAAACCACATGTAGAATAGTAAGACTATTTCAAATATTTTAATCTGTTTTTTCAATTTTATATATATATATATATATAAGCATTGAAATGTTGTATTTTAACCTATATTGATTTTTTTTAATTATTAATATATATTTAAATAACACATCTCAATTTATATTAAAAATTAAATGGATTACAAATGAATTACACATCTATCTCTTATTACTAACTAATTCAATTTTTTACTTCAAGTTAATACTAATTTTTTTTTTACTTTCTCTTTTTTTATATATATTTAAAATTCATATTGAAATTAATTAATCAACATGGATATTCAAAACAATTATTTATATTTTGTATTGAAATATATTTATATAAGTATAAGAATTGCATATTTTCCTTCCAATTAAAAATACAATATTTATGTTTTTTTTTTTTTTTTTTATCACTCTTTAAAATTGATATGAAATTATTTTATTTTATATAAATATAAAAATATTTTATTTATGACCGAAAGAAAAATTGATATATTTTTAGTGCATTCACTTTATTATAACTTAAAATATCAACCACTATTAAAATAAACAAAATAACAATTGATATTTTAATATTTATAATTAAAATTAATTAAACATATATATTCACTATTAAATTTTATTTATTAAAATTCACATTATTTTTTAATTTAGTAAATATTTAATTTTAAAATAATAAATGTGAACGCGAAATTAAACAATTACACATCTCCTTCCTTCCTAGATGTACAAAACAAAAATCAATATACAGCATTATCTTTATTACACTATAATGATTAAACCTGCTGTATGGTAACATCTCATTTTTAATGTTATATGGGAAGGGAAAAGTTACTCTCGTAATAAAATCTTATACTTCCGGTCCCCGGATATGTATTTTTAATTAATAAATAAATTTAATAAATGAAACTTGATATTTGAGTAGTCTACATTGATTTAGTCTTCACGGAAATAATGTAATAAAAGTAATAGTTATTATATATCAGTTTGTCCACGTTAGATATGGTCGACATCGCCGTACGATGACAACGACGTCAAATCATGGGACCCCAGCATCTTCACCACCGCAATTATTTTTAATTGCCGTCCAAGAATAAAGTCACCGGCCAACAAACACGTGGCATAATCAGAGCCTTGTAATTTTGTAAATCGTTGATCGATCCAGTGGGAGCATAGAGGAGCTGACGTTTCTCAACGTTTTTAAATATTATCTTTATAGAGGGATATTTTGCTATAGTCAATAGCCATCAGATTTAAAAGGGATCGACCGCACCAGAAGTCACAAGGCATCATTATTCCTCAACTCATAGCCGGCCTGCTTCATATTTTCAGTTCCAATGGTTTCCAAAATTCATCCGGGCGAGCCAGCACTCGCAGGGCGTGTTGTGGTAGACGATAAGTTCTGCAGAGACTCTGCCACGGCGTTTACAGTGTGGAAGAAATCTCTGGTGTTCAGCTGCAGCGGCTTCACTGTGTACGACCCAACTGGAAACCTCGTGTTCAGAGTGGACAACTATTGTTCGCATGCCAAGAACGAAGTCGTTCTCATGGACGCCGCCGGAACGGCTCTCCTCACAATGCGACGCAAGGTATATATACAAAATACCTCTCTATTGTCTTTATTACTGCAACGAAAAATAATTAAATTTTTGCAATGTTTGAAGCTCAAATGAATTGTATTATTGTATGTGAAACAGAGACTGAGTTTGCATAATGAATGGCAAGGATTTTTGGGAGAATTCCAGGGCGCCCAAAAACCATTGTTTGTGGTGAAAAGGGTGCCCTCCCTGTTGATTCCTACAAATAAGTTAGCAGAGGTGTATGTGGGTGTTTCCACTAAAAACAAGCAGAAGCCGCACTCTGATTACTATATCGAAGGATGTTATGCAAAGCGTTATTTCACCATTCTCAACAGCTCAGGCGACCTCGTTGCAGAGGTCTGTTTCCATAAATCCATGGGTCGATTTTAGTCTATCTAGATTCTTTTGAAGTCTTGGGTATATTATTTTTTGGAATATTTTAAAATCTAAAGATATAGGTGACTTCACATAAGTCATTAGGATTCTTAAATATTCTATGAATCTCTAATCTAATTAAGTTGAAAGTTTGTTGTGTAAGATTTCAAAATATTCCAGGAATCCCCAATCTAATTAAGTTGAGAGTATGGTGTGTAGATGCAATGTTCTGAAAATAATTGTGATTTTGCAGGTGAAGCCAAAGCAGGTGAGATCTGCTGAGATAAAGTTGGGAGGAGATGTGTTCAGTTTGGTAGTGTGGCCTGGCTACGACCAAGCCTTTATTATGGGGTTGATTATCATTTTAGATCAGATGATGCCGTCTAACTGATGTGGTGTCGAGATTATATTGCGGCAGAGTGAAAGAGAGGAAGGAATAAGTTTTAGGTTTTCTGCCTCTCTGGTTACTCCAATTGCCAAATTCCGGTCAAGAAGAAATGAAGATGAAATTCTTGATTCATTCTCGGGAATTGAATTGAAGTGTTACTTTATATTAAGAAATTAAATTTTATACAATTTCAAATAGTATTGTCTTTATTTTATGGAGTGGTTTTTAATGTAATTTTTTTTTGGAGTTTTTGGTGTTAGAGTTTTACTGAAAAAATAGATGAAACATAACTAGTTATTTAATTGCAGAAATCATGTACTGTAGATTGTAAATAGAATTTATATATTAATTTAATTACTAATATTTTTGAAATGTAGATTGTAAATAGAATTCATATATTAATTTAATTATTAATTTTTTTGTTGATTTATTTTTTGATTTAACACTGTGATTTGAACATTAAATCTCTTCTTTTATATATAACTTAGGAACAAAACAATAACTAATTAAACTAAACCCACTGAAATTTAATTACAAATTCTAAAATATTTTAAAAAATATAATAAAATTTATAAAATCAACACTCCACTTCAATATAATAAAATTTATAAAATCTAGTTATAAAATCTGAAATCCAGTTATACTCAAATGTTCGCTAGTCCACAAAAATATTCAAACCAGATTATCCCTTAAGATGGATAGTGTGTGTACGATCAGATTAGATGATTCGGTCGCAAGTATGGGCTGCAGGCAGGAAATACCTCTTGGATAATGGTGCAGCCATGTTCACATGGTGAGGAACCATGACACATGGCCGCGGGCCATGTGGAATATGTACACCGGCCAGGAAAAGCTGTCACATTTTTCCATGCTCATGGACGTCGAACCAAGTGGAAGGCAGAACCCATTTCTCCGTGGCTGGTTTTGAGAAAATAAACACGTGGCTTTTTCTATGAGGATCCAATTTAAAAACATAGGACTTCCTTTTTTCGGTTTTTATCATATACAAATTCTTACGAATATATTCTCTATAAATAAATAAATTTAGATTTTATTGTGCTATAGGGTCAAATTTTTTTATTAGTTTCTAAATTGGTTTAGTTCTATTATATTATACCTGTCAAAATTTTACATTTATCATTTTGAAGGGTTAGCAAGCCAATTAAGGTAGGAAATCGCACTTACCATCCAATGAGATATGTTCAGTAAACTTAGAGTAAGCTGCCCATTTAGGGAAAGCAACCACATACATATCATCTTTAAACCAAAACCAGAAAATATGAAGCAACAGAGTGACAGGAATTTGAATGAAAGTAAGCATAGAAAGAAGAACCCAGATGTTAGGCAATTGGATTCTTGTCATCCTGAATAGGTGGTTGAAGCAGCTCCTTCACAATTCTGCACACTTACTCGGATTGATCGTCCTCCAACTTCGACACCTGGGCATTCGACAGAGGAGAGGATGTCGCGTGGGTGTTTAGCGGAGGAGAGGAAGCCGCGTGAACCTCAGTATCAGCACTGGTGCCATCCTCGTCTGAGCTCGAGCTACAACTACGTTCACTGTTCGAGGCCTGCTGAACCGGCAAGGCCACCATCTTGCGAGGGGGAAAGGGGGAGGCGAGAGAGATGGTGGACATGCAAAGATGCTTCCTGGAACAGAAACCGGAGCCAGAGGCCTCAATGGAAGGCTCAGGAAGATGCATTGACAGACGGGCGGTGAGGCTGATGGGATCTAGGACTTTCGGCTCTGCCCAGTCGATGGAGAAGTTTACAGATATGCCAGCCATGGCAGGAATGGGAGGCCTGGAAGGGAGACTGTGACCACCGCCTCTACGACAACGCATGCGGTGGCGACGGGGCATGGTGGTGGAACAGGAATGCAGCGAAGGCGATGGGGGATGCACAGCGTCACAGCTGGGAGCCGAAGGAGCAGAGCGACGGAACAGGGATTTGGTGGAGGCAGAGGCACAGGGAGCGACATAGCTTAGCGGGAGAGAAAGTATAATGCTAGACTGAGTAGTAGAATGTCTGAATTTAAGGTCATGTATGGCAGAAGAGGATACAAAGGCGTGACAGACAAAATAAATTAGTGTAGGACAACGTTAATGGTGGAGTGGAGTAGAGAAGATGTTGCAGAATGTTCGAGGCTGGTGAATAAAAGCCTCACGCTCCAAGCATTAATCAAGTTGGGAAGGCCATGTGCGCCCGCGTGAGGAGGACGGATGTCCAACGTCCGCATGGCCAGGTGGCTCCCAAGTTTAATGCACCATAACACCCGCATCCAGGGGTTGAAGATATTTGAGCACCAGATGGGTACATTCTGTGCGCAGAGCTTCATCATTAAAAGTTTGGAGCTTCCCTATGGTGAGAGGAGCGTATGTCCTACCCCCTTATTGGCTAGAAGATCCGTGATTGCATTGGCTGAGTGTCAGATGTGTTTGAAGGAGACAGCTTCGTGACGTAGTAACCATTGCTCAAGGAGATCAAAGTGGGCAGCAAGTCTCCAACTCTTGGAAATTCTGGAGGCCGAGGAGCCTAGGAGTATACGGTGGGTGATGTCGATGATAATTTGAGAGTCACCTTCAATTTACAAAGGGAATAAGTTGTTGTCTTGAGCCAAAAAGAGACCTTGCAACAGGCCTTCTAACACTGCATAATTGTTGGTATCCCAACTTGTAGATCCAAAATAGATCAGGAGGGCCTCTCCTTCATGATTTCTGATTATACCTCCAAAACCAGTGTCCCCTGGATTGCCTCTTGAGGCTCCATCAAAATCAAGTTTGAAAAAACCAAGAGGCGGAGGACTCCAAGAGTTGGGTGAACTAGGGGAGTGGTTTGAAGGGGTCTCATTATTCAGATGAGAGGGAATGGATAAATTCCAGTTGACCCATATGATGCTTTTAGGGGGGTGTGAGGGGAAGTCAAAATCCTTCTAGTGATGCAACACAAGAGATTCCTTTAGATTGTTGCAAATATTGGTCCAAAGGATTTCAAGAGGGGTGTATTGATTGTTAAAAATGCACATATTGCGCTCCTTCCAAATCGTCCAGAGGAGGAGCTCAAGGAGGATGGCCCATAAGGAATTAAGAAGGTCATTGTTGAAAGGAGTGGTTTTCTAGCGGTGGATAATATTGAGAAATTCCCCCTTCTGCCTACCAGATCTTATACTAAGCAAGGTAATATTATCCCATATAGAGTTTTCCAGAGGACAGGAGTCGTGGAGGTGCTCAATGGATTCCTCTACGTTATAACAATTCAGACATCGAGAAGGACCTATGAAGCCTTTTTTCAGCAGATTGTCCCAAGTTAGGATGTGTCATTTGCTAAGCAGCCATAAGAAGGTGGAAATTTTTGGCCAAATTTGTGGATTCCAGATCTGGGCCCAAATGGCATCTTGAGGGACCTGATGATTGAGGAGGAGCAATCGATATGCCTCTTTGGTGTTGAAGGTAGCGCGAGAGGAGTAACCCCATATTAAAATGTCCTCTCCAGTGTTGTATCTGATTATTCTCTTGTGAAGTTCCTTATTGATATCTTCAATAGGTTCATGATGCCACTCATTCTGCCAACATTCAGCTCGGAGCCATTATTGATAGGCCAAGCTAAGCTGGGGGGACCAAAATTATTTTATTTGAGTGTTCTCCCTATTGTTAAGGACCTCCTACCATCGAGGAGTTTGAAACAAAGTGGTAAGTTTGGGCATCTGTTTCCAGGAGTCCTCCCAGAATCTTGCATTTGAGCCGGATCATATTTCCCAGAAACTGTGTTTCCAGATGATGGTCCTATGCTCTTTTGTTGCTTTCTAGGTGAGGGAGCCATTCGCTTCAGAGTTGAATCGAATCAGCTCCCAGGGAGGCCAATTACCTGCATTTTTGGAGATCCAAAGTTGAGCCTAGGGAACCTCTGGGTTGGATACCCATTTCCACCAGATTCTCACTCCCATTATTGCATTGCTATGATTGGGATCTCTGAGCCCAAGACCACCTGAGCTTTTGGGTACACAAACCTCTATCCAATTGACTAGCGCCCATTTTCTATTATATTTTTTTACTTCCCCAAAGGAAATTTCTTTGCAGATTGCAGATTGATTTGAGAACCCATTTTGGGGTAGCCAAAACAGAGAAAAGATATAAGGGCATGGATTGGAGAACCGATTTGATCAGGACTAAACGTCTGGCAATGTTGAGTGTCTCATGAGTCCAAAGGGAGAGCTTAGCTTCACCTTTGTCCAAGAGTTCCTGCCAGGAAGAATATTTGATGGCTGAGTCAATGAGGGGGGCTCCAAGATACTTTGAAGGGAGGGTGGAGATGGGGAAGCCCATAATTCTGGAAATGTTACATTGGGTGATGACAGGGGTGTTAAAAAAGAAGATTTTGGATTTCTTGGTATTGATAGTAGTTCTAGTAGCATCATAGAAGCAATCGAGGATAGTTTTGAAGGATCGAGCTGATTGGACAGAAGGGTGACCAAACAACATACTATCATCAATAAATTGCTGGTGAGAGATGGGAGGACAACGATGAATAACCGAAAATTTGAGAGATTTGGTGTTAATGGAATGGCGGATAAGCCTTTCCAATCCTTCTGCCACGAGAATGAAAATGAAAGGGGAAAGGGGTTCTCCTTGACGTATACCTCTTGAGGGAGAAAAAGGGGGGAGGAGTTCAAGCTCATGATCCATCGAAATCACGTGGGATTGAAACCAAACGTCAATATCATTTGTTGGATGTAATTCTGACTGAGTTTGTCAAAAGATTTTGGGAGATCAATTTTAAGGATCATACCTTAGATTTTCTCAGCCTTCAACGAGTGAGTGACCTCGTGCTTGAGGATGATACCATCTAGGATTTTCCGCCCTTCCACATAGCCTTTTTGTTCCGAGGAAACCAGCAGTGGGAGCAGGGGTTGGAACCTGTTGGCAATCACTTTGGAGATGAGTTTGTATATGAAATTGCAAAGCGCAATTGGTCTATACTTGTTGCGAGTGACAACTTTCTCTTCCTTTGGAATGAGGGTGAGAAAGGTGGCATTGAGGGCATGAAGGATCCAATTCATGCTTTGAGGTTCCTCCATGAGTTCCTAGGATTCCAACTTAATGTCCTCCCAGAAAAGGTGGAAGAAGTTGGCGGTGAAACCATCTAGTCTAGGTGATTTCCTAGCCTTTAGTTGTGACATGGCTAGGTCAACCTCCTGCAGCAGAACTGGTGTCAAAAGCATTTGATTGTGATCCTCCATAATTAGAGTGGGAATGTGCTACGTGATGTTGCTGATTGCAGGCCGCAGCTCTGCTATAGGCTCTGTGAGAGTGTCCTTGAAGTAATTTAGGAGTTCATGCTCTATGTGAGCGTGAGTTTCTAGGTTAACTCCCTGATCATTTTTGAGGACCGAGATGTGGTTAATAATTCTTCTTTGAATGGTGGAGTGATTGAAGAACTTGGTATTTTTTTCCCCTTCTTTGAGCCATTGAATTCTGGATTTTTGCTTCCAGAGAATCTCTTCTTATAGTCTTTAATCTTCTAAACAAATCATGAGATCCTATTCTTGATGGGCCCGTTCCTCCATACGCCCTTCTCTAATGATTGTTTGCTGAAGGTCAGCCATCTGAATTTCCAAATCTCGTTGACTTTTGAAAAATATTACCAAACACTATTTGGTTCGAGTGCTTTAGGCAAGTTTTCAAAATCTTCAACTTTTGCTAGAATTGATACATTTTGGAACCTTCTGGAGGGGTAATGTTGTGCCACCAATTATTGACCATTTCTTTAAAGCCAAGATGAGAGAGCCAGAATTGCTCAAAACGAAAAGGCTTATTGGTAGTGGTTCTTGGGCACGTCCATTATCGTTGTATGGGCCCGTGGTCGAAGCCTGAAGTGAGAAGTATTGTGGAGAATATGTCACCCCTTAAATGAATAGAAGTGTTCGAGATTAGGAAACGATCAAATCTCAAAGTAATTTGCTGAGATCCTCCTCGTCGATTGTTCTAGATGTGGAGACCATTGGAGGTTGGCAAGTCTATCAATTGATTTTGGAGAATGAAGTATTTAAATCTATGGTTGTCGTCATCCAATTTGAGTCGGGCTCCTCTTTTTTCATTGAGATTGGTGATCATGTTAAATTCACCTCCAAGGATCCAGAGGGGGTGGGCTCTCTGAGAGTTAAGAAGTTCAATGGAGTTCAGGAGATCAATTTTCAGGGCAGTGGATTGGGGGAAATAGACATTGGTGAGATGGGCATGGATGTTGCTGCCTATAAGATGAAAGGAGGCTTGAATGAAGTTGTGAGAGGCATAAATATCATTCAGGGAGAGGATGAAGGGATTTGAGGCAATGGCAAGTCCTCTAGAGGCTCCCATGGTGTCTACCGCGACGATGTTGCATTTGGGCCACAACCTAGATAAAATCTAGTGCAAGGTGGTACTGGTACATTTAGTTTCCTGCATGAAGAAAATAGAAGGATTTTCCTGCTTAATTCTATTATTGATCATTCGGTGCTTTGAGGGACTATTGAACCATCAGATATTCCATGATGTGAGCTTCATCATTGGGAATTGTAAGTGATGTTCTTATAGAACCTAGTTATCTTGGGATAACGTCTTGATTCAACTAATTGTACTCCAATTAGGATTAGTCGCTGAAGATCTGTGTGTTTGCCCCTTTCCCTGGATTCTCTCAGAACCTTTGAAGTGTCTAGAGTGAACTGTCCTCCTTGAATGCCCAAGGAAGATAGTTGTTGTGCTCTGAAAAGAGCTTCCTCTAAGCTGTCGATTTTCCTTGTTGGGATAGTGTGATACTCTCGATTGTTGTAGGCGATTTCCAATCCAGTGATTTCGAGGTCCCCGAAGTCTATGCTTTCCTATTCCTCTTCCATTTAGGTGGTCTGAATTAGTTCCTTGCCTTTGTCTTCATTATCTTGCTGAGTTTGGTTCCCCTGGGTGTCCTCCTCCATGTTGGTAGGGTGCTCGATTGGAGGTTCTTGGATCTGTATGGCTACTGTCTTCTTGACCTCTTTCTACTTATCTTGGATCTGCTTGAGCTCTTTCTATTTATCTTTCTAATTACTGGATTGTACTTTGGGTCCTTCATCATTTTTCAGGGATGTGGTGGAGGGATTTAGAGGAGAAGAGGGATTGGGGAGAGGAGTGATGATGGGAGGGGTGGTTTCCGGGGTGGAGGAGGGGTCTCCATCCATCATAGTTTGACTGGTTAGAATGTCGAAGCTATTTCTTGTGGAGGGTTTAGAGGATTTGGGGGCAGAGGCAGGTTTTCTGGCATGCCTTTTGCAGTTGGAAACTTTGGTGAAACCTTCAGGGTCAGTATTCTCAGAGACAGGGGAAGATTTTGGAGGTTGGTTGAGGGGACAATCCCTAAAGAGATGCCCATGTTCATAGCATTTGTGGCATCGAAAAGGCACATGCTCATAATCAATTGATTGGACCCATTCGAAATCATCATAAAAGAGACTTACCGAATCCGGGTGAGCTTTGGAAAGATGCATGTAGACGCAGATCCTAGCATAGGCTGTGTATCAATTGAGCTTGGTTTCCTCTGCGATCTTGATGAAGGCTCCCAAGTGGTTGCCTATTTCTTGAAGGGATAACCCGTCCCAGTATTCTTGGGGAAGGGAATAGAGTCTGATCCACACCAGTGCCGAGTTGAAATATTCTTTGTTAGGGTTGAAACGCGCGATCCAGTTTCTTAAGAAGAGGCCAACCACATTAAAGAAATAGGGGCCTCTGTCCATTACCATGTTTTTGTCCTCTATATAGGTGAAGATGACATTGAAGAAAATTTTGGGACCTAGCTGGAGCGTGGCTTGTCCTTTGGGCTTCCACTTGGAGTGTATCCAGCCACAGAGGGCTTTCTCAGTTGGCCAAAAGCCAATAAACTTCCCAATGAGGGCATAATCGTGCATGTACTGTATTCTGTTGTCGATACGTTCAACATGAAAATGGATCTGGGGCCTATTGGCCGTGATGGGGATGCATGTAGAAGAAGCGGTTTTAGTCTGTCCTTGATTGTCTTTTTCTGTTTCTGGCTTTGCTTCAAGGGTTATTGCAGGTTCAGCATTGCCCGTTGTTTCATTAAGAGACGGGTCACTGCGTCTGGCGTCACTTTCTTCAATAGATCCGTCAATGGGGTGGAAGGGGGGGCTGGGGGGGCAGTGGCCACCCCTTCCTCCCCCACCCCCTGCACGAACTGTCATACCATTAGCTCTCTACGCGCAAGTGAGTGCGATGGCTGCAGAACATAGGAGAAGGGTTAGGAGCTCTGTCGACGCCCACTGCAGGAGCGAAGGAAACCCTAGGTTTCTGAGACCTAGCTCAGCTCATCCTTCAACCACACTCCTCTCTGTATTACTGTCCGTCTATAGGTTCAAAATTCAGGTAGAGTTATTTTTAGGAATTAAATTATCTAAAACGACCAATCATATCTAACTTTATAGAACTTTAATAATAATATCTCAAATCTTCTTCCATTTAACATTATTCAACCTAATATATATATATAAATTTTATAAAACACAGATCACTCCCAACATATAGGAAAATGGTTTGCAACCATATTCATACAAAGAGTAAAATTGGTAGCAAAAATTCATATGATCTATGGAGTTGTTTTTTTAATACATTAAATTGTAAAAAAATAAATTGAAAAACTTTTTAAAAAGTCACATTATAGATAACTTGATGATCTATAATGTCCGCATCCGGCCAAAAAAAAATTAGATTTGTAAGATTTTCAAATTTTGGGGTGCTCTAAAAGCAGTCGGCGAAGTTTGCCTCTATAATGTCCGCATCCTGCCAAAAAAAAAAAAGATTTGTCGGATTGTCATATTTTGAGGTGCTCTGCAAAGGCAGTCGGCGAAGTCGGCAGAATAGTCTTTTGCACTTCGAGCATTACGACTTTGGCTTCATCCATCCTTTATATCGCTTTCGTTGTTACTAGAACCGGTGATTCAAGGATGCCACGTCTAGGTGCTACCCTATGCCAAAGTCTATGGCTTCACGTGGGTATTAAAGGTCAAACGTTTCTACACTAACGACGAAAATCAATCGTTACACGTGGCAACGTAGGAGTGACTTGTTTCTATGTGAATGTGATGTGACAGGTGGAAGATTCACATCCTCCGAAGGAGAGCATGTTTCGCGCAATTGGCTTTACAAGTGTAATGTACAGATGATTTGATTTGATAGTATATTCGGTAAAACTTTTATTACACTTGATGGTATCTCGTTGGAAAGTACTTCCCATGAGGGATAATATGTAATAGTCGTCTATTTTTGGAGTTCACGGGACAAGTTTATGTATGGTTATACTTCCAAGATGCATCGAGAGGATTATTAAGGTTTTATTTTCTGGCAGGTCTTTTTCGGAAGTCTGTTTTTATTTGGTGGGTGTTTTTTCTGGCATCCTCGCCATCTAAATAAGCTTAGAATTTGGATTCTTTTTATCTATTTCAGATTTTTTTTTTTTTTTTTTTTTTTTTTTTTTTTTTTTTTTTGGGTATTATTATGTTTTTTTTCAAGAAATTTGTTGTTGAAAATATTTTTTTTCAAAAATAATGTTTTGATAATAAATTAACTTTTAACTAATAAAAATTTGATTAAAAAATTAATTTAAATTGCATCATTTTATCTAGATAGATAAAGTTAATTTTTAATTACACCATATAACTTTAGATTATTAATTATCTCGAAAGCAATTGGTTATTTGCATTTTAGTAAATTAAATAGTTTAAAACACTCTGTAAGATTTCTAGATTATATCTGATATTTATGAAATTGTAAAAAAGAAAAAGAAAGAAAATATATTTACTTATTACAATGGTATTCAACTTGCTTACTTCATTACATGTTATCACATTATCATCATTATATTATGATAAATTGATAATAGAAATATATTTTTTTATTTAATTATTGAAAATTAAAAAATAAAATAATTGATTGATTTATTCTAATATTTCGATTTATATAGAAAATTTTCATATATATATAATTTTGTAAATCAACAAATTAATAAACTTATAAATATTAAACATACATAAAATTAATTTAATATTATATAATTTTATTAATTTAATATTATATAATTTTTATTTTTAAATTATACGTTTTAATTTACCTTCAATCTAATTTATTATATTACATATTATCTAATTTATAATTTCAGATGTAAACTTATGTTAATCATAATAATTTAAGCTTTTAACCAATTAGATTTAAATCCAATAAAATAAATAAATATAAGTTGATTTTTATACAATAAATTTGTTTTAAATTTTAATTTTAAAATATTATACACAAATAAATATAGTTGTACTTTTATAATAGTGGAAAAACCTATCATAATTGAGTTATAAAACTAGTATTCAGGTCATCCATTTTTGGCTACTATCCGTAAATGCATGCTGACTCTAACCATTATTCAAACGAAAAACCATGCTTGGTGGTCTTTACCTCATAGTTCTTAAGGTTGGAGGGTTTTACTCTTGTGAATTCCCTTTAAAGTCTTGGGTCATTAACTTGTTTCCTTAAGTCCTAGGAAGATGAATTCTTAACAAAGTAAAATAGTTTTAGGACATATAAATATGGTTTTACTATTCAAAAAAATGATATGGAAAAACATAATAATAAAGCTTTTAAATAAGACATTATTAAAAAATCGATAATCTCATTAATATTACAAATATGTAATATTTAATTGTTATGTGTAACAATTCATTGTTAAAATAAATATAAACAAAAATTAATAATAAAATTTTTAAATGTTTGCAAGCATAGAGCAATGGTTATAGGGTGTTCAATTAAAGCACTTATTGGTGCAAGGGTCAATGGTTTAAAGACAAAAAATCTAATGTTACTAAGGGTTTGTGTGGCAACTGGGTGATTTTTAGGATTTAGATGTCTCAAAGACTCTCTAATCACGGTTATCATAAATTCGGAGTGTTAGTCATCTCAAAAATCACATTACTTAATAAACTAAAAAAAACCTTTGAAATACGACACTATTAACAAATTCATAATAAAAAATTCATAATGTCATTAATATTAATAACATATAATATTCAACTCTAATATCATAAAAATTTTATTTTATTTAAATTATATAAATTTTAATTTTTTTTAATTTAATTTATAACCGGTTATATAATTTATTCATGAAATATTTCGTTTATTTTTTTTTAAAAAATAATGCGATTTTAATGTTCATATTTTAAATTCTCATATATAATCACTTAAAAGTGGAATTTTCATAATATTACTAATAATTATTTTCACTACATTTACAGCACATCAACCGATTATATATATATATATATATAAAAGTAATTCCTAATGGAAGTAAATACATTGTCTATCGATAGAAATTATTAAAACATAAATTCTTATACCTAAACCCTTTTATCCACTACGCTTATAAAAAATAATAAATGGGTTCCCGATATAATACTAATTGCAACTTACATTAATAAATGAATACACCACCATTTTTTTTTGGTAATAAATAAATATAATTTAAAAATCATTTTAGAATTTTGTCTTATGTTCTAATTATATTAGTTAGTTCTTTGAGTGGTTGGAAAATGTAAAGCATCTCAAAAGAGGGAAATGTGGGTAAGAAAAATAGTTTGACCAACAATTAGTTCTTTTAGTTATTTGAGTGGATGGAAAATGTAAAGCATCTTAAAAGAGGGAAATGTGGTATGATAAATAGTTTGACTTCCATGGCTCGTTCCATTTATTTGTTGGAACTTTAACAGTTAAAAATAAGGTATTAATGACAATTTTTGGAAATTTTTTTATTAAAATTAAGTTTTAAATACTTGTATATTTATTGTGACCATATTAAAAATTTTACACTTTAAATATGAGCAAAATTCCTTATGGATATGGATTTCGGAGATTCTTTTTGCTCGACTTATATCTCACTTAGAAGATGCGAGCTATCAAATCAATCACTATAAAGCCTCAATCACACCGCTTATTAGTAGGGGAGCTTGATTGCGGGAACTCGGTGGAGGACTAGTACTTGCTTGTTAGCTCTTGGGCTGGCTGGTACGATTCGATTGCTTTCATTCATTAGCTCCTTAATTAGTTGCTTACTTAACTATTCTTCTTCCTGTTATTCCTTGGCCCGTTGGTCTCGTTTCTTCTCAAAGCCAATCATGTCGTGCTGGATCTATTTCAGTGCTCCTTCCCTTTTGCCCCACCATCGTGAGAAGACCAGCTACTCACTAGAGAAACATCCCCGCCTGTCCTTGAATCAAATATTTCCTGTCAAATTCCATTACTTCATCCAATCCTCATCTTCCTCTAGAAACATTATTCGTCTGCCATGGTTGAGGGTCACACGCATGAGGTTGTAGTAGCTAACCCTGTAAACTAGCATATTGCAGGGGATCTGCCTCACAACACTCTAGCCGCTATTTTTATTTCTACCGAGATTTTTTGTGAGCTCACATTGTTGGTGGCTTAGTGGAGATTTTTTTTATTTCTACCCTAGGAAGCTTTTTGCAAATAAGAGGGCTTTCAACGCACATGTGTTCGAATTGGGGATAGGATTCGAACTTGTGATGGTACAATGTCATTCCTAGACACTTTATCTTCTCTTTTTATACTCCAAATATCCATCAGTATTTTATGGTACGAGGTCCTTCATCCCACATTTACCATATATGGATAAGTACCATTAAGATCTAGTACAAAAGAAAATGTTAGATATTGTTTTCCTGCATACTACTTTTTTTTCTTTACAAAAGAAATTCAAAAGAAATCCCTACTGTGTATTATTGTAATACAATAGATCCCACCCTACCTTGTATTGTTGTAATATAATAAATCTCATAACCTATTTTATACTTATGATTTGGATCATAAAGATATATCTAGTGATCAAAAATCACTTTATTTTCGTCAGAATCAATTGATTCCACTGCTTGTACTGGTCGTTTTGACGTAAGGGATAAGTCGAAAAGCAATACGAACTGCAAGGAACATTAGAAAAACAATAAATCCAAGGTTATTTAATCCCTTGATCTCATGATTTAAACTTGCTTCCAAAATAGCTCGAGATTTGATCTCATAGAAATGAATGAATCTTTCAAGATCCATGAAATAGATGTATGTCATTGATAGAATCGGTTCGAGTAACATAATTTAACTAATGGATTGAATGAATTCCTTGATGGAAATAGCATAACCTGAAATGATCACTTTTGATAAGGCTAGTAGTAAAAAATTATGTGCATCAAAAAAAGTTTCGATCAACACATGTTTGTATCATTTCAAAAGAATAGGATTTGTATGAATAAGAACCTTCTGCTACTCCAAAATACATTTGTTAGACATGAGAGACATTTTTCTTGGATCTCCATGATTTAGATGGAATCGTGAATCTATCCCACTCTAGTGATGATATAGAAGTATCCCATATCGAATTCATCCAGAGTCCCACCCATGACCCTAGACTAATACGGACTAGTCCATCCATATCCTGACATGATAATTCTTAGAAATACAATAGAGTGTCTAGAAATCCATTGGCTATCGATCATGAAAAATAAGTATTAGCATGAAATAAGAAAAGTATTCCTGGGGAAGAAAATAAGGAATATCTCCTCAAAATCATTGGGAATTATCTATAGGGATCTCTGGGGGATTCTGACTTAGGATTACTACCATTGTGTCAGCCTAAAATATATGAATCTTCCTATGTTTTTGATATAGAATTTTTCTTCCTTGGTGAGGGAAGAATATTTATTATATATTAAATATGATGATTATATTTTATCCTCGAAACAAGGGTATTTTTCCAAAATTAATTGTTGATCTGGTGAATGTATCTAATGTACAGTAATGTACATATAAATATATCAAGAAACTGTTGAATCAATTCCCGAGCTTTCTTGGACTCTAATAACCAATTACCTTATCAAAAACTAACCTGAGGATTAGTTGTCTAACATTCTCCCCTTAATCTGAAGGGATATACCTAAGTCCAAGAATGAGAACTTATAATGAAGAAATGCATCTCATCCAAGAGCTCAATGTCTCTCAGAAATAGTTTTTAAGGATGACCACAAACCAATATAGGATAACTCAATGTCTCAACCGACACCAATTCTAAAACCTACATAGCAGTTCCGAGAACAAAAAAAAATGTGGTTTTAAGATGACCACAAAATCTGGAACTATCACAACAGTTCCTCGAACAATTCTGAATCTGGAAGTGGTCATTCATAAACAACTCAATCAACTGAAGTCTCACAAATCTGGCTCTGACTGGTACAAGTTGTAGCTTAGGATGTGGATCTCTGACTCAGGCTCGCTTGACCTCTCAAACCTGTAGTAGACCACCAAAAATTCCCCCCTTATTGGATACAGGGTGAGAAGTATTCTTCATCACTGAAAGGCTCTTCAACACTCTCGAACAAATCTTTCGGTATGACCTGTAGATCTTCCTGGCTTCTTTCTTCTATTCCCATGAAGCAATCCATCCAAAACTTAACTTCTCTTTTGTAGTACTATTCTTTTTGGAGCATATGTTTGATTTGCGATTTCTCTTTCCACAATGCTCACACTGATGAAGATCAAAAAACTAATCTTTCACATGTCCAACTTTGTTACACTGTTGGTATCCATCAAATTTTTCTAGAACTACACCATCCAGAAATCCCGCACTTCGAAATTTTATAGGTTTAGTGAAATCTAGAATGTGAAAAGATACATCAATTTTATAACGTAGGACGGTTATGTGTTTATTGTGTATAATATATTCCGATGGTCTTATAACATGTTTCACATTATAACTACTAACCACTTTTGAAAAACACTTCATTTCTCTGATAATTCTTTGACTGAGGATCAGGCTCAAAGAAAATGTTATTATGAAAAAGAACATGTTTAGAATTATTTTTCTATAATTCATGTAGTTCATCTCATTGAAACTGGGACACTAGCTCGAAGAATTCAAATTTTCTTTTAGCATTTTGTAAACATGATTGGATGTCAGAGAGCATGTCTTTGCTGACTTGGACAATGTTACGAGCAGTATATGACATTAATCTGTCTAATAATTGTAACAAATTATTGACTGTGGCCATTTTCTCCAGTTAACTGTTGGAAACACTTGCAATAAATTTCGAAAAAGGTGTCCGCTACCACCAAGAATGCACTCAATTCAAACAAATTTAAAATGATTTAACCGAGTTTCGGGTTCAATCGATCATGCACCCATCAACAATATAAATTAAGTAAAATATGAATAGAATGTGGGTAAAATTTCTTCCAAAATTATCATGACAAGGACTTGAAATTGTGACCTTTTCTACAAAATAACTATATAAAATTCACCAACCATAATTCCTTCACTAAAAATTCAATTTCATCACATCTCCCAAATATCCATATATCCCAAATATTCTAATTCAAACTGACAAAACAATAAATAAATCTCATATCGAAAACATATTGACCATGTGTAATAACCCTTATGCTTTCCCACTCTTCTAATTTTTCAAAATTTATTTGAATTTACTTAATTAAAAATTTTGTACCTCTGTTTCACTACTCTCAATTAACATTTATTTGTGAGAAAGATGAAAATTTTTACATGCCCTAAATCATCCAAGTCACAAAATATTCGAAACATAAATCTGACGTTGATAATAGACCCAAGAATGCATGTGTGCGCTCATTCCAATGAACAATTTTTAGTCAAAAACTGTACCTCTTATGCTCTCAAGAAAGTGCAGGCCCGTGCCACCATATCTATCTCTCAATAGTATTCATCAGAAACCAATTTACCCAGGTCTTCTTATTCCCTACAATCTTCCTTGTTCTTTCTACCACCAATTCAAGGGATTCATAGAATATGTTTCACCTATAACAACACTTTGTTGCTAGTTCTCGGTTACCATTTAATTTGAAATAGAAATTTAGTGAGTCAAGAGAAAATTTGTGAGAGACTACAAATCATGGGAGTCTGACCAAATGCATGATTGAAAGACAGTTCAAAAACAAAGACAAGAAATTCCTGTAATCATAACACAGAGAAATTATGCCATAAAAAAATCACTGAAATTCACTAGTGCTCAACCAACAATCTACTTCACCAACGCTCTATAGATGAGTTTATTAGAACGACTAGTCATGCAGATCCACTTGTCCAACTTCTTGCACCTTTCATCTCTGGGAAAAGTTGTTCTTTTCTTAGTGTTCATCCCATATCGTTATGCCAAAATTAAAATTTATTCGTTGATCCCTCACTTCTACGTCGAATTCCTTCCAAACATACCTTGATCTCGCACCTTCCAATTCTTCAATACTGTGACGTTTGCAGTGAAAATGCTACAAAAATTTGTTTATATTTCATTCAACACCCTTTGATCAACGTTGCTATTAAAATTGGCAACAATAAATTTTAAATTATCTCTTTGATATGTATGAAATCATACTACTCTAGGCATTTAATTTTACTTAGTGCCAATACGTGCAATATGATGGTGTATGTCGACTCACATGTTCAAAAAAAAATTTAGATCAGTCATATAGCATTTAACTCACACTCTCTTAGTCCTCAACAGTCACAGATTCACCTTCAATATTCAGAATGACACCATTCTCCCTCCTACTCCTACTTTCAGTGAGCGTTGTGTAGCAGGGATTAATTACTAGACAATTTAAGATGTAGTTTCTTCTTGAATCAAGCACATACACAAATATGAATTATAAAAGATTATAAACACGACCCAAAGACACAATTTATTCAGAAAGTGTGAGGTGATTCGAAAATACCCACATAACCCACAAAATTAACAACCACCATGAATACGAAGCATTGCAGTTTCCTCCAACATCGGGATTGTATCATAGTTCTAGTTGTGAAAATTGGTGTAATTTTCCTTATGTGTGTAGAATAAGTGCTCGGGCCAATGCACTAGCCAAGGATGGCTTCTTCCTCGTGAATCAAGCTCAATCACCTCTCTATTCGTTTATGTTATCATGCTCTTCAATTATGCAGAATCTTCACAATATTCTCGTCCAAATGCACTCATATGCTAGAATCCTTATCAAACATTACCCACAATTTTTTGGATAGCCACAAAACCAATGTCTCAATTTATTCCATGGGGAGGATGAACTACCCGCTCTCGTTTTTGTTTCCTTTGCAAGTGAAGCTATGAACATTGTTTGAGTAAATTTTTGGAGAGTATGATACACACACATACTATCAATTGATGCTTGATAGTTTATTATAGTGAATAATGGTAAAATAACTACAAGTATTCTTTTGTTGCAACAAAAGCGGCCATATGAATTTTACTGTCAGCAAGATGTGCTAAATATTTTATAGCAATTTCGGTGAAAAATACATTATTGCTGTAGCTGGGGGACCATCTCATCGTTGCATGACCATTACTGGCAGCTTTGTGTCATTTTGGTGTAGGGGAATGTAATTTATATGGGCCATGACCAAGTTTTGTCAATTGTTGTAAATCAAGTTGCGTTGAGCATGCTTCTGATAGCATGCCCCTGGAAATCAGTTGTAGAATTGAAGTATCATGTCTGTCACCATTAGTTTGTTTCCCTATTGGCTTCATTATAAAAAATCTACTAACAATCAAGAACTATGAGCAGAATATAAATGACCGCGAAGAAAATTACATGTATGGAATTATAAGAAAACTCCTTTCATGCTAATAATGAGATTTTCATGTTATGTTCAAGTCTAAGAGTGGGAAAGAAAAATATGTTGGAGAATGGAGAAATATTAATGAATATGATTTCATTTTATTAATGATATTTTAATGTTATGTTAAAGTCCAAGAAAGGGAAAGAAAAATATGTTGGACAATGCAGAAATCTTAATGAAGTTGATTTCATTTACTTAAGGATATTTTAAAATACGGTCAAACAGTGATATCAATTTTTCAGGAAAACTTTGTATAAGGATATATTAGATTTGGAAGGAAAACTTAGTATAAGGGTGTATTAGTTATTATCGATATCTTATTATTTGAATATTATAATGACTATGGTTACTTGTCGATTTAAATTGTAAAGCAGGTGTATAATTATAAATTCATTTGTATTGGGTGCAAGTTCAATGGTAGCCATCACCCATTTTTCTCAGTTGATTACAAGTTTACTTTGATACTAAATTGGAGAAAATGGACAAAATAAAGTATTTGCTACAAATATTAAGCAATATAATTCTATCCATTGTTAATAAAAATATCTAAATCACTAATGACACACTCTAGGACATCCAATAATGTTTGCAAAATATTAAAATCAAAATTTAATTCTTGGAGCTGGAGTCGCAGTTACAACGAGATGAACTTCAAAAAAAAACTTGTGATTCTGAACTTGGGTTTGTTCAAAATAACACTTTGCTTGAGCCTAATTCTAATCTACAATCAAGGATAGATCAGACAATTTCAAGAGAAAATTCAGATGCAATTAAAAGTACTTATAAGAAGCATGTTATTCCCATGGCGTTTATAAGACCATGGGAAGAGATGAAACATAATAAACACGGAACCGGTTTGGGTTATAACAATGATATTTTGGATGTATCTTTTCACATTCTATATTTTTCTAAACCAATACAATTTTAAAGTGCGGGATTTTTGGATGGTGTAGTTAAAAAAAAAGTTGATTGATTCCAACAATGTAATAGAATCGGACATGTTAAATATCGGTCTTTTGATCTTCACCTGTTATAGCATCGTGGAAAGCGCAATCACGATTCAAACACATGTTCCAGAAAGAAGACTATTACAAGAGAGAAACTAAGTTTTGGATGAATTGATTCTTGGGAATGGTCAAAAGCAGCCAAGAATATTTATAGATCATACATTAGTATTTGTTCGAGCATGTTGACGACCCTTGCAGTGATGAAGAATACTTATCACCCTGTATCTGAAAAGTGGGGAATTGTTGGTGGTTTGCTTCAGGTTCGATATGTCAAGCAAGCCTGAGTCAGAGATCCACATCCTAAACCACAACATGTACTAGTTAGAGCCAGAGTTGTGAGACTTTAGTTGATTGAGTTTTTTGTGAACGAGCACTTTTAGATTCAGAATTGTTCAAGGAGCTTATATGATAGTTCTGAAATTGGTGCTAGTCGAGACTTTGAGTTATCCCATCTTTGATTTCTGGTCATCCTTAAAAATAATTTTTGAGAGACATTCAACTCTTGGCTGATATGCATTTCTGCATTTTGAGCTCTCATTCTTGGACTTTCGTATGTCCCTTCGGATTAAGGGGGGGAATGTTAGACAAATAATCCTTGGGTTAGTTTGTGTTAGGGTAATTGGTTATTAGAGTCCAAGAAAACCCGGGAACTGATTCAACGATTTCTTTATGTATTTATATATACATTGTGTACATCATTGATTGAGATATTAATTAATATATTGTTGAGTTTGTTTCCAGTTTGTGTGTTTTGCAGATATCGTTCTTCATTGCAGTTGGCTCCTCTCAGGCCCATTAAGGGGTTTCTGATTCTACTATTTAAAATTTTTCTCTTCCAATAGACATTTTTCAAAAATTCACATTTTTCTAAAACCCTTACATAATAATTCAAAGTATTTTCTTTATGTTATTAATCTATACCAAATGTTTTCAGGAGACATAACAATGAAATCTTGTTATGTCTGTGTCTAAAGGTTATTCAAATATATAACAATTAATTTAGCTTTTATCATATTTTTTAAAGTTAGGCACTTAATTATGGAATTATCATGGGATCATGTGCATTAATTCTGGTAGATCACACTCATTCAATATGGTCTTTCTGAATGAAAAAAAAATGAGGACATGGATATGGTCTTTGATTCACTTATGTGTGAGGGGGACATTGGCATAGGCTTTGGTCCACTAATTTGTGTGTGGATCAGGAAACAATTTAGTATGGTCTCTATCATGGGGGTGGGTTCGGTATCCCTCATGGGGATTGGATTTGATCCACTTATGTGTGCACACTGCATAGGTCACAAAACCATTTAGTATGGTATCTCTCATGGGGGTGGGCTTCGACCCACTTATGTGTGCATAGGTCACAAAACCATTTAATATGATCTCTCTCAATGCATCCACACTATTTAATATGGTCTCTCTCGATGTAACGATAATATTTAATATGGTATATTTTTGGTGCAAGCCTAGGTGTTTAACTTCTAATATGTATATACTCGGTCAAGTTTAGATTAGACCCCCAAATCTAATATAGAACAACCATACCAAAGACTTCATAATATAAGTCAAGGAGGGGAGGAATTCCTTCGAAAAAAACTAAGTTCAAGCCCATATATATATATATATATATATATATAAACCATCAACGTAGGGTCAAAACATATATATATATACACGTGGACCAAATACAGAATTAGCCCCCCACCAAAGATGAATATGAAAAATTTCAAACCTATGTGGTGTTCCCCTCTTCATCATAATGTATTAAGGCTTCTTCACATAGCCTTCTACTATATTGGTTCTCAAATGAAGACTTCAACTACCAAAGCACTCCCCCTAATATCTTGGCACTGGTTGACAGGATCCAAATCCAATTAAAATAGGGAACACATTTCATCTCTCAACTTCAAGAACCTAACATACTCAATCAATGGCACTGAATCATGCAATACAAGGAAAATAACCTCTAGCAGAGGTTATAAAGGAGGTTTTTAGTGTTATAAAATCGGCCAAAATTGTCAAAAAAACATTTTCTACAGCATCCATTTTTGGAAACGGATGTTTTGGCAAAGCTTCTAATGGAATTTCAACACAATTAAAAAAATTTGGGCAACCGAAGGTTGTTATGGATGTTTTTCTCATTGGTGCATGCATCAGGTGTGAACACACTAGTGTGTTTTACCATGAATGCACCGGTTCTGTAAACATACCAAGCACCAGGATGGAAAACAAATTTTGGATGCCCCATGGCGTTTAGCAACGTCCCAGTGTGTGTCAGCAAGCAAGACGCACCGGGCCAATGGAAGGTGCATGCACTAGGCCGTTAAGGTATAAAACTGCACTAGGCTGTCTAGGTGCTAAAATGGACCGGGTCATTAAGTTATAAAAATGCACCGACATGTTAAAGGCAAATTGTACTGGTGCATGCAACTTGTATCGGACTGCCAAGGTGGTAGTCGTCCATAAAGCGCACCAGGATTTCTAATTGGTATTTGTATATGTGCGGTGCCCATAGGTCATAAAAACGCACCGGTGCACAGTAACTAACACACACTGATGTTTATTTTGTGTTTTTTATAAACATTGACCTATGACAGTGCAATTATTATGATTTTTTAAAATTCGTTATTCATAAAAAGTTGACACATATCTTATAACAATATTCATATCAATTAATTTTTTATTAGTGCATTTGAATGCGATGTTTGGATTAATTTGTTATATCATATCATCAGGTTTCACATCTCTTCATTATAATATTTAATCATCCATATATTTAATCAGTGGTGTAACTTTTCACATCGACAATGGAGAACACAATATAATAAATTAAAACATATTTTATTATATATATATGAAGAAGACACTCTTTGTCATACAAAATGGGACAATTATTGGTATCCATTTGTCTTTCATTGGGAAAGTATGTCCATTACGTTAAACAAAATTTCTAATTTCACAGACAAATATTTCAAAAAATACAACACCTTTCTTTAATATCTAAACATATTGATCATCATTCTTCGCTGGAACTGTTGTCACTTGTTATGTAGGTAAATCCTCTCTGTGGACAGAGATGATCCCTCTAGCCCTAGGGTGGGTCTAGTAACAAGGAATCATGCTAGAGTGTAGGTTCCTAGATATTTGAATGAAAGAAGATGCGATAAGATGGCCTACCTATGGTCCAAAGATGTCGTCGACACTTGTAGTGATGATGAGAACCTCTCGCTCCTGATCGAAGACAAGTCACAACCCCTCCGCTTACCACGTTTGGACACCTGCATAGAGATCAAAAAACGATAACCACATACCACATACTAATTTCATCCGAAAAATACTAGTCAGTCAAAGAAGACTAGCATATTGCATTAGATAAAACAAAACACAAGATGGGAACCAGAAAATAGTCACTTATATTAATAGGTAGAAATAAGAGATACAACCATGCTCTGACGTTGTGGTCTCCTCTAGCGGCGCTCGAGCGAAGCACGTCTCAAAGCTCATCGGGGAATTCAGACGGGATAAGGGACCTCTTGATGGAATTTCTTCTTGATCTGCCTTCTCAATAACTCAGTTATTCAACTATAGCTTTGTTCTCCAAGTTCAGCGTTTCAGCTGTATAATTCTCTTTCTTCAACTAGCTATCATAAAGGGAGAAGGATTGTTTATATAGAGGGAAAGGAGGACGCTGGGATCCCTAAAAATGTTGAAGGGAGGACTATCCTTTAGGAGTGTTCCAAGGGAGGTGGAAACTACTAACTAAAGGAAGGAGTCTGCGGTTGTCTCAGTTCAACCACTCCCAATGACTCATCCCGGAGGTGGTTGGAATGGAACCTCCACCTCTATTTTTAAAAAACATTCCCAAAACAGCTTGGCACTGGAATTACATTGGGACAGAGTGCCAGGTGGCATGGGCCCTAGTGTTAATATTCCACATTGGTGTGAGGGAAGAACTGGCTACTCGCGCCAAGGAAAAAACAGGGATTTTTGATGTTCTGTTTATGAAAATTTCACCAAGAGTAATGTTACCTTCATGTAGAGGGATGCAATGAAGGTATTTGAAAGGCATGACACTTTTCAGAAGTCACAGAAATGACCCTCCAATGTGCGGGATGGTGATTGTAGGGACAATGACAAAAAGCTGTGTAACATCACTGCTCGAGCTACTTCCATGAATTGGAGTATTTTGAGGAATGTTTTGTTCATTGTGTTGATCATTTTCTTCTTTTTCAAGTTCCACGTACAAATATAAAAATAAAGTGTAATGATTGTATATACAGTGGCGAGGATAATGAAAATTGCAATATTAAATAGTATACATCAATGTAAATCGAAAAGAAATGTACCATAGCATGAATTGACTCATGAACTATACACATTCTTTCAACACCAAATTTCATGCCATCTTTCAAAAATTCATTTGTTGGTGCAGTTCCATACTTTGTTTCCTGCAAGTTTTATACCCCATAAAAAATCATAGATTTAATATAAAATATTTTTTTGTTCTATTTGTTAGACTCCTATACCAATAGGTGTCATTTTTCATGATTGTCTTATTGAACTATGCAATATGTTCAAACCTTTTTCTTGTGCAAAGGTGTTCCATATTCTTAAAAAAAAAAAATTTTTTTTTAAAAAATGTAAAGAGGGTATACCCTAAAAGAAAAATTAAAGGGTGAAAAGAATAAAATGGTCAAAAAAGTGAAAGAAATGAACCCCAAAAAAAAATAGACCAGGAAAGTGTGCAAGTCCAAATACCACTACTATTTCATTTTTTGTAATAAACAAAATTGTGTGCAGTTTGTCAAACTTTTGCCACAATTTATGAAGAGTCAAACTGTTTAAAATTGACTCATTCATTTTTCAATTTCATGTTGTAGAATAGAGAATAAATATCTGACCAAACAGTTTAATCTTGGCAGATAAGTAGATAGGTAGAGTTAATAAAAGATGCTCAACAGTTTAATCTGAGCCCTTGGATGTAATAAGTGTAGAAATAGATAGATTTTCCATGTAAAAGGAAAAGAAGATTGATAAGGGTTTGCCAGTCTAAGTGCACCATAATAAAGAAGAGACAATGGTAGAGAAAGTAGATAGGGTAGGTAGATGGCATTGCAAAATCTCATGTGATGAATGACGGCTTTAAGATGTTTGTAATCTTTTACTTTCATCACCAAGTGCAAAGGCAGAACACTACATTGGCAGAATTTCAGAACACAGCAAGGTCAAAATCATTAACTTCCCATCTCACTTTTTCCCTAACAATTTACTAATTTCCCCTAAGTGCTAAGGAATTTGAAGATTAAAGGGGCTCAAGGCATTTCCTTGACTTTTGGAGGGACCGGACCCTCGGCCCAATGATTGGAGAAAACCTTAGTATTTAAAAATATTAATCATCATACTCATTCATTCATAAAAATCTTTTCCTAAGCAAAATCCCATTTTACTTAGGAAAAACATGCAATGATCCATAAAAATCCATTTCACGCAAAGCATAAGTTAAATACATTATTATGGTGTTTTATACTTAGCGCTTTCTCTCATGTTTTCATGTTAATTTCTAACTTTATATATTAAATCCTTAGTGGAAATACCTTATCCTATTATATATAATTCCCTTTTATAAATAACCCAAAAAACCATCTTACTATAAGTTTTTAGCCAAAGTATTTAACCCATGTGATTAAATAAAATCCCACATTACAATGCCCTTTGGCTAAAAATATATCTATATAATTATCCCCGCCCCCTATGGTAAGTGAATCATATCGATTTATTACCATATAATAAAAACATACGAAAAAAGGTTTAAGCATATGTTTTTTATATTTTAAACGAAAAAATGGAAAGCCGAATTTTTATTCAAAACAAACTTCGAAAAATCAACCCATTCATTACCCCGACCCGTCATCATACACAAAGAGATTAATTAATCATCCGGATTAATTAATAATCTAATCCCGCCTTTTAACTTCCCCACCCCGAAACACCGTTCGATCGACCGCTCGGGGATCCACGACCCTCATTCATTCCGCTGCCCATCCATCGTCCGAATGTTAACTTGCGAAATGGAAGCGGTTTCCAAATAGTGCTCTAACCACGTGTCGTTCACTCAATGGAATCGCTGCCAATTCGTGAAATACCGCCTGCTCCCAAAAGCGGTGTGGAATATACCGCTTACCGCCCATTCCCGTGACACGTACACTGTACACCCTGACGTCATTTGATAAAATAATAAAAAATTCCTCCCCGTTTGACTTTGTAAATAAAACAAAAGTTAGCGCATTTTTCATCATTCTGCATGCTGAAAACAACTGCGCCTTCCATACTGAGAAATTCAAAAATCTACTATCAACTGCTATTTAACCGAATTCTGCTGAAGACCTCTGCCAGTCCAGTTTCCCAACATCCATTTGCTGTAAGCTTGTACCTGTTAAATAAGTGCCATTTTCCCATAAACAGGTATTTATTCCAATTTCCTGCTGAAACTCTGTTAAAAATCCTCGTTCGAGTTTTAATTCCGCAATACAGTCTGAAAAAGCTTCAATGTGATGTGTTTTAGTTCCCAGAACTGTAATTACTATCTCCAAACCTGAAATTGTGCCCCATTTTCATAAAAACCCCCGAATTTCCGTTTTTGAATCCACAAGAACCAAAAATGGAAGTCCCAGTGGCTTTAAATGTTGCTCCATTGAACGCCCCTCATAGAGAATTGGAATATTTGCCATTAGTGGATAAAGATTTTCAGATCAAAGACTTAGTTTTCAGTGAAAGCCCCCTTCGAATTCATTGTCGCTGCAGAGATAGTTATTTGAATGGCTTGGATGTTATTTGGTTATGGGAATCTAATTTCCCGAGATACCTTTTACCCTCAGTACATATCTTCCCTGAAATTATCCATTATTGCCATGCTAATTATGATCCAATTCAGAGAGCAGTTTTATCCCCAAACCAGAATGTCCTTTTCCCTATTACTGCTCAGTCTATCAATAATATGCTCCATTTTGAACCTGGTCAAAACCTCACTCCCTTGTCCATTGGAGAATTGCTTGAATGATCTACCCAGTTGTCCCCTGAAGAGGTAAAACACATCTGTCAGACTTTCATGTTACCTGAACATCAGCCCAAGGGCCCACCTCCCTATGTTAGTGCCTTTTTTACTGAAATGGGCCAGATTATTATGAATATGATTTCTTTTATCATGGGCTTTAATACTAGTGAGTATGTTGATGAGTTAACTCTAGTATTATTGTCTATCTTCACTCCTGGACAACCTCCTGCTGTCAAATATGACTTTGCATCCTACATTGTAGACAAAATCCATGATCAATTCATGAGATTAGAGAATGAGAAAGTGTTCAAGTATTCTTTAGTCATTTACCACCTCATGCTCTATTACCAGTCTGAAAACTTTCCTTTCCATGTTCAAAAGCTTAATGTCCAAGGAAATCCCAGGTCTGTCATATTTTGGTCAGCCATCACCCATAATTCCAAAGATTCTCCTTATTCCTATAATGAATTCATTGATCTGTTTATACACCCTGCAACTACCTTGTTGATAGGAGTTCCTCCTCCAAGACTCAGCAATCAAATTAAGAAAACTCTGCAACTTTCAAAACAGTACAAAATTGGTGATTGGTACTTGTACCAAAATTATACAGAAGTCAGAATATATGGATGTGAATTATGTCCATTTAAATTGCCAAAGTATGTGCCTATGAGACATTTTTCTTTAGAGTACTTCAGGCAAATGAATAACTTTGATATTATTCATTTTTGTAGTGCAAAGAAGAAAGCCCAACTCCGAATCAAAGGTCAATTAGGTCCATTTATATGCAATTCTAGGGATGCTGGACTAGAAGCTGAAAAAATACTAGAAGACCGTTTCAGATTGCAAAAAAGTTTCTACTGGGCCCCTTATGACCCATTCAGCTTCATTTGTGACAAAAGAATGAAAAATAAATCAGCACCTTACATCCATCATAGGATTCCAGAAATTGAACAGTATGCTAATAAAGATGAATGGGTGGAGGGAACATTGATTGAACATGATAGTGAATAAGTCAATATGGACAATGTAATGAAAGATCTTGGAAAAATGCTTGACCTATAATTTTTTGGGCAAGTGCAGGTACCAGACATTGGTCCTTCTTCAGCAGGGAATTTTCAACAGAAATTACAGGAAAACATTCCATCAATTGCAGTTGAATCCAAAGGAAAAGAGAAAGAGCCTGAAATACAAGTGATTGAAACATTCAAAATGACAGAACAACCTCAAACTTCCAAAGGACAGGATCAAGTGCAGGTATCTTCTGTTCAAACTAATCCAATAGAAATATCAATCTTACAGACTCCATCTAAAGTGGAAAAGGGCAAGAAAAGAGAGGCTGAAAGTACTACTCCTCTTCATGAATCTTCACAACAGCCTCAGACCAAAAGACAAAAAGTGAATCCTCCACCAGAAGTAGAATCTATTGATGAAATCATTGATAGTCCAGAGAGAGAGGATATTCAGTTAACATGATCAGTTAGTGGGACAGTCACTACTATTCAGCCAAGTACTAAAATGTCTTCATTCAAACAGCCAATGAAAGATGCAGGAGACATAAAAAAGACATTTATCAGTATAAAAGCAAGGAATGATCCACTAAGGGTCCAGGTGTATAATCAGTATATTAAAATGGCTCCACAATATCAAGAGAGATTGATGTCAGCTTTTGACATTCAACAAGGAAAAATGTTAATGAGCCATTTCAAATCTAAAGTGCCACGACCACAGACAACAACTGATCACGTCAGGACCAATTTTGAGGTCCTAGCAAAAGATATTCATCCATTAGATCAAATTGAATTACACAAGCAGACTGGAGAAATGATCTATTCCACCCTTACTGACAAAGCAATGGCAGCTCATAAACTGCAAGATTCTTTAGAAAACACAAATGCACAACTACATGTGGAAAGAGCCTCATCTCAAGCCAAAGACAACATGATAAAAACATTGGAAGAAATAATAATTGGATTAGGTCACAATCCAAAGGATGTCAAGGGTATTGAAGCATTGATTAAAAAGAAAGATGATGATATTGCTGCATTAATGAAACAATTGAAACTACCAGCTTCAAGGCACCCTCAGACTGAAGAAGTAATGAAGGAAAATTCAGAAGAAGAGGTGATGGACTTACTTTTAAAAATGAATGAACGACTTGCTGAAACAGAAAAAGAACTTGAGCAAGCATTAAAAGATAAAGAGTCCATTATTCCAGCAACTACAACACATGCAGCCACAGGAACAGGTACATCAATCACAGGCCAACAAGCAGAGCTAACACATGTGAACACTTTTGATAAGGGTTCTGATGAGTTAATCAAAGCAATGAATGAATTAAAACTGCAAGTGACAGAACTCCAAAGCTTAAAGTTTCAGCTTTCTACTCTAGAAAATAAATATGATCAATAAAAAATGAGTGTTGCTGAGAAGACAAGAGAAATAAAAAAACTAGAAAAATCAATTAAAGCATTGGAAAAGGATCTTACAATGGAAACACCTTTAAGTGAATTAAAAGAAATTATTTGGTATAACATTATTCAATCAATAAAGAACGTTTGGTCTTCTATTCAAATAATATATGAACAACAGGATTTAGTCAGATTGGCTCTGGAAGAAATTGAGAAAGCAAGGGAAGAGTTAGGGAATATGCCAGAAGAAGCCAATAGACTTATCAATTTTTTGAATACTTAGAATAAGCAGCAACTTGCAGAATTTGGAATTCAGGATAGGAAAGGAACCATCCTGGAAATCAAAAGAGTTTTTACCAAAAGGACTCTTATGCAAAATCTTGAAAGAAGGTGTTCAGACATGCAGCAAGAAATTTTTGCCTTCAAAGAAAGATTTGATGTTGTGTTAAATAAAGGTTTGCCCAGTCCTGTTATTGAAGAAGATAGATTACTGGATTTGGAAAGTTTTGTTAAGAAAGTAAACAAACAGGTTGATGATCAAGCCAGTTCTTCAACTAGTACAGCAGAAGGAACATTGCCAACAGGGAAAAGTCTTTATGAAAAATTGGAGAGTTTATTTGATCTTGAACATGAAATAAAACATTTGTTTCCATATCAACCTAATTTTTTTCAAATACACTGAAGCTGATGAAACATTGAGAAAATTACAAAGGACTAGAGTGCCAGAAGTTAAATGGTGGGATGACATGATGGAACTTTTATAAAATTTATCCTTGGGTGAAATTTTTGCCTATTTTACTGAGGTATATCTTGATAAAGGATAAATAGGTGAATAAAGGTCAAAGAGTATCAGTTCAACAGTTAAAGTATATCAGTAAGAATAAAAGAGTATCAGACAAGCAAGGCAGTCAGAAAATAATTACTCAAGAAGACAACAACGAGCTAAAACAGAGGAACTGCTTCCAGCACATTCTAAAAAGGAGGAGACAGCACACAACATCAGCTGATTTATCCTATTTACGAGACCATCTGTCTCTATTTTTATTGTAACTTATTCATTAGTCACCCTAGATTATAGCTCTTTTGTTATGAGATATTTTAAATAATCTTTTGTATAAATAAGCCCTCAATCAAATTAGTGAGGGTGGATTCTTCTACTTTGCTGTAACATTGATTTTTTGGAATAAAAGTGCTTTGGAGAAATTTCTTTGTGGCTTGCTGGATGATGAATTGAAGCTCAAGACTTTTTGCAGGATTCATGTGTCAGACTACAGTTCAATAAGTCATTTCTATCCTATGTTTTAAGTTTTATATCTGCTTATAATATCATTGTGTTCCATTTCTGAATAATTGACATAAAAGAATAAATCATAACTTACTTAAGTGTACTCTGATTTCAATTGTGATTATTCTAAATGTTTTCCTCTAAACTGGTTACAAACAATGAATTCTTAATTGCTCTTGTTTCGCTGGTTTAAACATTTTGATTACTATAGTAAAGAATTCTTAACTTCTCTTTATTTGTAATCATTCACTTTCTTTCTTTGAACATGTTGAAAGATTCTTAATTGCCTTTCATCCCTTCAAAATCCATTCCATTCACTTTAATTTCTAAAATTGTTCTCTGTTTGGCTATCTTGCCCTGCAAAGCCATCTTGTGTGTAGAATCTTAATCCAGTAAAGCTATCCTTTCGACTCCATAGCCCAATGGCCTGAATTACTCGATCGTACCCTTAGTTGGCGGATTCCACCATTTAAATTTAAACAAACTCTTGGACTTATAACTAGCCTAATATTTTCAAAGAACAAAGCTAAATCATAAAGAGAGAGCCCTCTCTGGATACAGATTGGCTAGATTCTGTATCTGAAGGTTGGTTTGTGGTTACCTCGGATTTACTTTCATTTTCCACAACTTCAAGAAAAATCTGAGTGATAACATAGTGGCGACTCCGCTGGGGACCTGAATATCTTTATTGTTACTATTGTTTGCTTATAATCTATAGACAGAGTCTGAAGATCAGCCAGGTAGCCTTTGAAATTCTTTTGCCCTGCAATTGCATAGTAAATAAATGTTGCTTCAGTCTATCTCTGGTTTAGCTTAAATAACTGAACTTTAATTTCAAACATTCAATCAGACTCTCTAGTTCAATAAATCTTTGAGAAAATTTGAATCAAAAATCTTAAATTTCTTAAAGAATTTTTCGAAGTTGTACGTTCGTTTTATTTAAAACAAAAAACCAAAAAGAAGTATCACTAGGAAAACTGGCTTCAGAAAGGATTCGTTATACCAGGTAAAATCCTGATCCAAACCCACCTCCGGTATTCGATAATCCAAATCTGATTCCTAGAATTCTTAGAAGACAAGAAAGTCAAGAAAGCTCTGAAAGAGAAAGTCAAGAGAGTTCTGGAAGTTCCAGACCTCTTTCTAGATCACATTCCTGTCCTGTGAAGATTATATATTTTGATGAAATACCTTTTGACGAGCGATTTGAAACATCTTTATTTGTGAATTTTTCTGAAACTGAATTATCCAGACTAGTTCCAGATCCATTATTTCTTGAAGATTTACAATTGAGATTTGTTTCATATCATCTTGACAGACATTTACAAAATTCCATTCGATCTGAACAGACCTTTGAAGAAACTTCAAATACTTCTGAAATTACTACAGTTTCCCCAAGTTCAGTTGTTTTTCCCCAAACTTCTCAAGCACAAGTCACTCCTTCTACTCCTCCACCCATTCCTTCCAGACCATCATCACCTGTTATTCCATTACACCTTCCAATGGCCAATAGATATGCTCCGTTACAGTTGCCAGCTAACCCTACTGCTTTGCCCCCAAACTATCAGAGTAAGATCACCCCTTTTGATGGTTCCGGTACTTATACTGCTCAACAACATACCAAAAGGATGACTGATTACTTTGAATTTTATGAAATTGACGTTGATGATGTCCGAATGAGAATTTTTGTCCAGAGTCTTATTGGGGAAGTCAAGACATGGTTTAGGGCCCTTGCTCCAAACAATATTGCTGACTTACCAGCTCTGTATAGGGCATTTTTTAATAGATGGGAGAAGAAGAAAGACCCTCTTCAGATCCTATCCGACTTTGGAAAATTGAAAAGAGGACCTAATGAAGCAGTACAAGATTATATCATCAGATTTAACGAAGCCTACAACGTTGTTCCTCAAAACCTTAGGCCCCCTCCGGATTCAGTATTGGTTAAATTCCCTGATGGTTTTGACTCTGACATAGCATATTCACTTAGGGAAAGAGCTCCCCAAACCCTAGAAGAGATGCAGAGCATAGTTTTTTAGTGTGGAAGCTAACCTCATAGAAAAACGAGCTAGGGCTAGAGCTGAAAGAAGGATGCCTATGAACGAAGAGCCTTCAACTTTTGAAAGAAAGCTGGATGCAATCATTAAAGGGATGGAAAGACTGGGAGACAGAGTAGAGACAATCGAAAGAAAGTATTCTGGTGATAGTCAAAATGTTGTTAGAAACCCAAAATTCAGAAGAAATCAGAACCAAAATACTGGGAAAAATGTCCCTGATCAAAACATCAGGCCACCATTCCAGGAAAATTTTGTTGAAGGTTCATCTTCTGAAGAACCAACAAAGGATGTTGAAATAAATAACGTGACTGAGAACAAAAATGAACCAGAATTTTTCCTATCTCAAGAAGATCAAGAAAATCATATTCTTGAAACATTTCAAACTCATTTAGGAGAAACTTTTGATTTCAAAGAAGGATATGACTCAGCAATTTATGAAGTTCATAAACAATACAATTTGAGAAGCAGACGGATTGACGTGCCAGAGAGTAGAAAACAGAAAGCTGCAAAACAAAACATTAAAGGTAAAACTAACACCCCTCCTGTACAAATTCTTTCTAGAACAAGTCCTAACCCCGCAAATCCAATAATTGAAGATGTGTCTGATAATCAACCAAATAATAAAGAAATTTCTAATACTTTTCCTCCTGCAGGAAACGTAGAAGAACCATCAGAAGTTAATTCAGAAACACCTTCAACTCATCATCCCACCCATGAAAAAGAGAAAAACACTGAAGACCCAAAAAACAGAGAAAACCCAATTGTTCAAAACACTAGAGCTCAAACAGAAAAACCTTTCAATCTAGAGGCTGAAATAGACAAAATAAAGATAGCTGTTCCATTAGCAGAATTGGCTAAACATGATATCTATAGGAGCCAAATCAGCAGATCCCTTAACATTACTGGAATGGATGATTCAGTAAATGTTTTAGATGATCAACCCGAACTCCTTTTTGGCCCTGAGGTAAATGGAAAACCAGAAAGTGGAGGAACTCCTCCATTTTATGTTAGTTTGAATGTTCATGACAAAATACTTCATAACGCTATGCTTGATTCTGGAGCGTCCCATAATTTGATGCCAAAAGCTATGATGGAAAGATTAAACCTTGACATTACTAGACCATATAAAGATATTTTTTCTTTTGATTCAAGTCAGGTAAGATGTTTAGGTTTGATTAAAGATCTGTGTGTTACTTTGGTGCAATACCCTGTGAAATCTGTTTTGATGGATATAGTAGTAGCCGATATTCCTCCCAAATATGGTATGTTGTTGTCTAGATCCTGGGGTGCCAAACTCGGAGGATCTATTCAATTAGATATGTCATATGCTACTATTTCAGTATTTGTTCAACCTAAAAGACTATACAGAGAGACCTTGATGAAATATTTAGTTAGTAACCATGAGAAGCCTGAAAACTTCCCTGTCTATTCAGTACATTCTGATATGGACTCTTTCATCCTTTATAATGCTGAATTGGACCTTCCTACTGAACTAGAAGCACCAGAAATAGAAACTACAAATAAATCTACTATTCAAATCGAAGAAATTTCTGAAAACAAAGAAACACCAGACAATCAAGAAATACCAGAAAAAATTGAAAGACCAAAGCCTCCTGTTAAGAAACATGTTAAAACAGTTGATGAAGATTATGAACATGAAATTCTGTGGCATTTAGAATTTGATGGTTCAGTAAATAAGTTAGGAGCAAGAGCTGGAATTTGGATACATAATGTTGAAAATGATCACGCCTAAGGCCATGCTTATAGGTTGAACTTTAGATGCACTAATAATATGGCAGAGTATGAAGCTCTTTTGCTAGGGCTTAAACATGTCAAAAAGTTAGGAGCAATTAGAGTATCAATCATAGGAGACTCTGAGTTAATTATCCAATAGATCAATGGTGAATGTTCAACGAAAGACCCCAGATTAAGAGAATACAGAGGAATAGTTGTGGAAATTCTCAACAATTTCCTACAAGCTCAACTTGCCAAAATTCCTAGAAAACAAAATTTGCATGCCCACAGTCTTGCAATGTTCGCTAGCACCTGTAAGTTACCTTTTGGACCTAATCATCAGTTCACAGTTGAGATTAGACATAGACCTGCTATACCGGACAATCTCATGAATTGGCAAGTGTTTGTAAATAATAATCAAATCAATAGTTTTTTGACATTAGAAAATGAGTTCTCTAACAGTAGTATAGATGAAGATACAACAATCAATGAATCTGATCAACTAGATGAGCAAGAAATGAATATTTCAGAAGAGACTGCAATTCACATGCTTCACTGAACCAAATTCACTAAAAAAGATATGCAGGATTTGAAACAAATTGAATTCGATGAGATTATAGAAGATGAATCTGAAATTATTAATCTGAAAGATAATCATTTACCCAAAGGATTAACTCCTTTGGAAGATCTTTTTTACTCAAATGACATTCCACTAAAATCCAAAATGGAACCTTTAAAAGCTAATATTGAAGAAGTCAATTTGGGAACTGAAGGAAATCCCAAGATGGTTAAACTATCTAAATCTCTACCAGAAGATCAAAAGGTTAAATATGTTGAACTTTTAAAATAATTCCAGGATGTTTTTTCTTGGAGTTATGAAGATCTGAAGTCATACGATACATCAATCATTCAAAATACAATACCTTTGAAACCAGATCAGAAACCATTCAAACAGAAACTTAGAAGGATGAACCCTGTTTTACTACCTTCAATTGAGAAAGAAATTAAAAGAATGTATGAAGAAGGAATTATAGCTCCTATTAGGTTCTCTGAATGGGTTTCTAATCTAGTACCAACAAGAAAAAAAACTGGAGAGATTAGAATATGTGTCGATTTGAGAAATTTGAACAAAGTTTCTTTAAAAGATAACTATCCTTTGCCTAAAATGGACCATATCCTACAAAGGGTAGTAGGATCTTCAAGGATTTCTCTTCTGGATGGATTTTCAGGGTATAACCAGATTCTGGTTCATCCTGATGATGAAGACAAAACAACATTTACAACACCATGGGGTACTTTTAAATATGTTAAGATGCCTTTTGGTCTCAAAAACGCAGGAGCAACCTTCCAAAGAGCAATGGACATTTCCTTTGCCAAAGAAATTCATGATTTTTTGGTTATTTATCTAGATGATTTAACTGTTTTTTCCAAGACAGATCAACAACATTTAGACCATCTAAGACAAGTATTTTTAAAATGCAGAAAGTATGGTATTTCTTTAAATCTGAAAAAATCATTGTTTGGTCTTGAAGAAGGAAAACTACTAGGTCACATTATTTCTAAATATGGCATTAGAATTGATCCTGAAAGAATACAAGCCATATTGCAAATACCTCATCCCAGAAATATTAAAGAACTTCAAGCTTTCATAGGAAAGATCAATTTTTTGAGAAGATTTATTTCTAGTTTAGCTGAATTACTTAGACTGCTTAATAACATGTTAAAAAAGGATTCAAGTATTGACTGGACCGTAGAAGCCAAGCAATCATTTGAAGAAATCAAAATGGCTTTAACCAGAACACCAGTTCTTACCAGTCCAAAGTTTGATAAAGATTTCATAATTTTTTCATTTGCTTCTGAACATACAATTGCAGCTGTTTTACTACAAAAGGATGATCAAGGATGTGAAAAACCAATAGCCTTTTTTAGTAAAGCACTTAGAGATGAATCATTGAAATATAATATCATGGAGAAACAAGCTTTTGCACTTGTGAAAGAAATTAAGGATTTCAGAGTTTATATATTGTATTCTCATGTGATAGCTTATGTACCTAATGCTGTCGTTAAAGACATCTTAACTCAAGATGGTATTGAAGGCAAAAGAGGTAAGTGGATAGCTACCATATTAGAATATGATATTGAAATAAAACCAACAAAATTCATAAAAGGACAAGGTTTGGCTCAACTCATGACTGAAACAAATTGCCAAGCCCTGGATATTAATGAACTGGATGACGAACAGGAGATGGCGACTCCACAGATCAGTCAGGCCTTTTTAGACTCACCCTGGTACACTGATATCATTTATGTTTTGTTAAACCTGCAAGCTCCTCCAGGGTTGTCCAGAACGAAACAAAGGTTCTTAAAAATGACATCTTTAAAGTATTGTATTTTAGATAGTGCTCTTTTTTGGAAGAATCATGATGGGATTCTATTAAATTGTTTATTGAAAGATGAAACTGACAAGATTCTTAATGAATTTCATGCAGGAGACTGTGGTGGACACCTCTACTGGAAGTCAACTGCAGATAAAATCTTAAGGGCTAGTTTTTACTGGCCAACCTTGTTTTCAGATGTTAAGAAATTTGTAACTTCTTGTCATAAGTGTCAGATCTTTGAAGGCAAGAGAAAATGGTTGCCTTTACCATTAAAACCAATTTCCACTGAGAGACCCTTTCAACAATGAGAACTGGATTTTATTGGAGAAATCCATCCTCCTTCTTCTGGGCAACACAGATGGATTCTTACTACCACAGATTACTTTACTAAATGGATTGAAGCTATCCCATGAAGACAAGCCAATGATTCTGTAATTATAGGGTTCTTATAAACCAATATACTTTCAAGATTTGGCTATCCAGAGAAAATTGTAACTGATAATGCTGCTGCTTTTAAGTCTAAGAAAACGATTAGTTTCTGCAATAAATATCACATCACTTTAGGCCATTCAACAGCCTATTATCCTCAGGGTAATGGACTGGTAGAATCTTCCAATAAAAGCCTTATTAATATCATTAAAAAATTATTGGAAGAAAATAAAAAGAATTGGCATAAGAAACTTACCAATGCATTGTGGGCAGACAGACTTACAACTAAGAAATCAATTGGGACTAGTCCATATGAATTAGTTTATGGTATTGAGGCAAGATTTCCATCATCCTTAGGAATTCCTGTTATGAAATTACTTCAGGAGGGTCAAGTAGAACCAAATGATATTCAGAGAAGAATAAACCAAACAATTCACTTGCAGCAGACCAGAGAAGAAGTGTATCAATGATCCCAAGTTTTGCAGGAAAAGTTAAAGAAAATGTTTGACAGAAGGACTAAAGCAGAAGATTTTCAATTGGAAGACAAAGTTCTAAGATGGGATTCCAGAAGGGAAGATAAAGGAAAACATGGGAAATTTGATTTCTTATGGAAAGGACCTTATATCATTCATGCTTTACAGGGAAATAACACATACTTTTTGAAGAATTTGAATGGTTCAGAAGCTGAGGAAGGACCAGTCAATGGTCGAATGCTAAAGCACTATTTTGATCCTATTTACTAGGATGTTCTGATTTTTTCTAACTTGTACATAATATATCCTTTCTAATGCATCAGTTTTGATTGGATGGTGACTTGTTGGAGTTGAAGCCCGAAGTGAAGGCCCTAAGCTTCAGAAGTTTCACTATCATATATACAATAAAGCTACCAGAAAAAGAAGATTTCATGGTTCAGTTAAAGGCATTTTGAGGCATCTGACCTGCTGTTCTTGAATTTTCGCCAGGAAAAACGATCCCCAAGTGGAGCCAGTGTTAGACTCCTATACCAATAGGTGTCATTTTTCATGATTGTCTTATTGAACTATGCAATATGTTCAAACCTTTTTCTTGTGCAAAGGTGTTCCATATTCTTAAAAAATAAAAATAAAAATAAAAAATGTAAAGAGGGTATACCCTAAAAGAAAAATCAAAGGGTAAAAAGAATAAAATGGTCAAAAAAGTGAAAGAAATGAACCCCAAACAAAAATAGACTAGGAAAGTGTGCAAGTCCAAATGCCACTACTATTTTATTTTTTGTAATAAACAAAATTGTGTGCAGTTTGTCAAACTTTTGCCACAATTTATGAAGAGTCAAACTGTTTAAACTTGACTCATTCATTTTTCAATTTCATGTTGTAGAATAGAGAATAAATATCTGACCAAACAGTTTAATCTTGACAGATACGTAGATAGGTAGAGTTAATAAAATGTGCTTAACAGTTTAATCTGAGCCCTTGGATGTAATAAGTGTAGAAATAGATAGATTTGCCATGTAAAAGGAAAAGAAGATTGATAAGGGTTTGCCAATCTAAGTGCACCCTAATAAATAAGAGACAATGGTAGAGAAAGTAGATAGGATAGGTAGATGGCATTGCAAAATCTAATGTGATGAATGATGGCTTTAAAATGTTTGTAATCTTTTACTTTCATCACCAAGTGCAAAGGCAAAACACTGCATTGGCAGAATTTCAGAACACAGCAAGGTCAAAATCATTAACTTCCCATCTCACTTTTTCCCTAACAATTTACTAATTTCCCCTAAGTGCTAAGGAATTTGAAGATTAAAGGGGCTCAAGGCATTTCCTTGACTTTTGGAGGGACCAGACCCTCGGCCCAATGATTGGAGAAAACCTTAGTATTTAAAAATATTAATCATCATACTCATTCATTCATAAAAATATTTTCCTAAGCAAAATCCCATTTTACTTAGGAAAAACATGCAATGATCCATAAAAATCCATTTCATGCAAAGCTTAAGTTAAATACATTATTATGGTGTTTTATACTTAGCGCTTTCTCTCATGTTTTCATGTTAATTTCTAACTTTATATATTAAATCCTTAGTGGAAATACCTTATCCTATTATATATAATTCCCTTTTATAAATAACCCAAAAAACCATCTTACTATAAGTTTTTAGCCAAAGTATTTAACCCATGTGATTAAATAAAATCCCACATTACAATGCCCTTTGGCTAAAAATATATCTATATAATTATCCCCGCCCCCTATGGTAAGTGAATCATATCGATTTATTACCATATAATAAAAACATACGAAAAAGGTTTAAGCATATGTTTTTTATGTTTTAAACGAAAAAATAGAAAGCCGAAGTTTTATTCAAAACAAACTTCGAAAAATCAACCCATTCATTACCCCGACCTGTCATCATGCACAAAGAGATTAATTAATCATCCGGATTAATTAATAATCTAATCCCGCCTTTTAACTTCCCTACCCCAAAACACCGTTCGATCGACCGCTCGGGGATCCACGACCCTCATTCATTCCGCTGCCCATCCATTGTCCGAATGTTAACTCGCGAAATGGAATCGGTTTCCAAACAGTGCTCTGACCACGTGTCGTTCGCTCAATGGAATCGCTGCCAATTCGTGAAATACCGCCTGCTCCCAAAAGCGGTGCGGAATATACCACTTACCGCCCATTCCCGTGACACGTACACCGTACACCCTGACGTCATTTGATAAAATAATAAAAAAATCCTCCCCGTTTGACTTTGTAAATAAAAAAAAAGTTCGCGCATTTTTCATCATTCTGCATGCTGAAAACGACTGCGCCTTCCATACTGAGAAATTCAAAAATCTACTGTCAACTGCTATTTAACCGAATTATGCTGAAGACCTCTGCCAGTCTAGTTTCCCAGCATCCATTTGCTGTCAGCTTGTACCTGTTAAACAAGTGCCATTTTCCCATAAACAGGTATTTATTCCGATTTCCTGCTGAAACTCTGTTAAAAATCCTCGTTCGAGTTTTAATTCCGCAATACAGTCTGAAAAAGCTTCAATGTGATGTGTTTTAGTTCCCAGAACTGTAATTACTATCTCCAAACCTGAAATTGTGCCCCATTTTCATAAAAACCCCCGAATTTCCGTTTTTGAATCCACAAGAACCAAAAATGGAAGTCCCAGTGGCTTTAAATGTTGCTCCATTGAACGCCCCTCATAGAGAATTGGAATATTTGCCATTAGTGGATAAATATTTTCAGATCAAAGACTTAGTTTTCAGTGAAAGCCCCCTTCGAATTCATTGTCGTTGCAGAGATAATTATTTGAATGGCTTGGACGTTATTGGGTTATGGGAATCTAATTTTCCGAGATACCTTTTACCCTTAGTCCATATCTTTCCTGAAATTATCCATTATTGCCATGCTAATTATGATCCAATTTAGAGAGCAGTTTTATCCCCAAACCAGAATGTCCTTTTCCCTATTACTGCTCAGTCTATCAATGATATGCTCCATTTTGAACCTGGTCAAAACCTCACTCCCTTATCCATTGGAGAATTGCTTGAAAAATCTACCCAGTTGTCCCCTGAAGAAGTAAAACGCATCTGTCAGACTTTCATGTTACCTGAACATCAGCCCAAGGGCTCACCTCCCTATGCTAGTGCCTTTTTTGCTGAAATGGGCCAGATCATTCTAAATATGATTTCTTTTATCATGGGCTTTACTACTAGGGAGTATGTTGATGAGTTAACTTTAGTATTATTGTCTATCTTCACTCCTGGGCAGCCTCCTGCTGTCAAATATGACTTTGCATCTTACATAGCCAGCAAAATCCATGATCAATTCCTAAGATTAGAAAATGAAAAAGTCTTCAAATATTCCTCTTTCATCTATCACCTCATGATATATTACCAGTCTAAAAACTTTCCTTTCCATGTTCAAAAGCTCAATGTCCAAGGAAATCTCAGGTCTGTCATATTTTGGTCAGCCATCACCCATCATTCCAGAGATTCTCCTTATTCCTATAATGAATTCATTGATCTGTTTATACACCCTGCAACTGCCTTGTTGACTGGAGTTCCTCCTCCAAGACTCAGCAATGAAATAAAGAAAACTCTGCAAATTTCCAAACACTACAAAATTGGTGATTGGTACTTGTAACAAAATTATACAGAAGTCAGAATATATGGATGTGAATTATGTCCATTTAAATTGCCAAAGTATGTGCCTATGAGACTTTTTGCTTTAGAGTACTTCAGGCAAATGAATAACGCTGATATTATTCATTTTTGTAATGCAAAGAAGAAAGCCCAACTCCGAATCAAAGGTCAATTAGTTCGATTTATATGCAATTATAGGGATGTTGGACAAGAAGATGAAAGAATACTATAAGACCGTTTCAGATTGCAAAAGAGTTTCTACTGGGCCCCTTATGACCCATTCAGCGTCATTTGTGACAAAATAATGAAAAATAAATCAGCACCTTACATCCATCATAGGATTCCAGAAATTGAACAGTATGCTAATAAAGATGAATGGGTGGAGGGAACATTAATTGAACAGGATAATGAAGAAGTCAATATGGACAATGTAATGAAAGATCTTGGAAAAATGCTTGACCTAGAATTTTTTGGGCAAGTGCAGGTACCATACATTGGTCCTTCTTCAGCAGGGAATTTTCAACAGGAATTACAGGAAATCATTCCATCAATTGCAGTTGAATCCAAAGGAAAAGAGAAAGAGCCTGAAATACAAGTGATTGAAACATTCAAAATGACAGAACAACCTCAAACTTCCAAAGGACAAGATCAAGTACAGGTTTCTTCTGTTCAAACTAATCCAATAGAAATATCAATCTTACAGACTCCATCTAAAGTGGAAAAGGGCAAGAAAAGAGAGGCTGAAGGTACTACTCCTCTTAATGAATCTTCACAACAGCGTCAGACCAAAAGACAAAAAGTAAATCCTCCACCAGAAGTAGAATCTATTGATGAAATCATTGATAGTCCAGAGAGAGAGGATAGTCATTTAATAGGATCAATTAGTGGGACAGTCACTACTATTCAGCCAATTACTAAAATTTTTTCATTCAAGCAGCTAATGAAAGATGCAGGAGACATAAAAAATACATTTATCAGTATAAAAGCAAGGAATGATCCACTAAGGGTCCAGGTGTATAATTAGTATCTTAAAATGGCTCAACAAAATCAAGAGAGATTGATGTCAGCTTTTGACATTCAACAAGGGAAAATGTTAATGAGCCATTTCAAATCTAAAGTGCCAAAACCACAGACAACAGCTGATTACACCAGGACCAATTTTGAGGTCCTAGCAAAAGATATTCATCCATTAGATCAAATTGAATTACACAAGAAAACTGGAGAAATGATCTATTCCACACTTACTGACAAAGCAATAGCAGCTCATAAACTGCAAGATTCTTTAGAAAACACAAATGCACAACTACATGTGGAAAGAGCCTCATCTCAAGCCAAATACAACAGGATAAAAACATTGGAAGAGATAAAAATTGGATTAGGTCACAATCTAAAGGATGTCAAGGGTATTGAAGCATTGATTAAAAAGAAATATGATGATATTGCTGCATTAAGGAAACAATTGAAACTACCAGCTTCAAGGCACCCTCAGATTGAAGAAGTAATGAAGAAAAATTCAGAAGAAGAGGTGATGGACTTACTTTTAAAAATGAATGAACGACTTGCTGAAACAGAAAAAGAATTTGAGCAAGCATTAAAAGATAAAGAGTCCATTATTCCAGCAACTACAACACAGGCAGCCACAGGAACAGGTACATCAATCACAGGCCAACATGCAGAGCTAACACAGGTGAACACTTCTGATAAGGGTTCTGATGAATTAATCAAAGCAATGAATGAATTAAAACTGCAAGTGACAGAACTCCAAAGCTTAAAGTTTCAGCTTTCTACTCTGGAAAATAAATATGATCAATCAAAAATGAGTGTTGCTGAGAAGACAAGAGAAATAAAAAAACTAGAAAAATCAGTTAAAGCTTTGGAAAAGGATCTTACAATGGAAAGACCTTTAAGTGAATTAAAAGAAATTCTTTGGTATAACATTATTCAATCAATAAAGAACGTTTGGTCTTCTATTCAAATAATATATGAACAACAAGATTTAGTCAGATTGGCTCTAGAAGAAATTGAGAAAGCAAGGGAAGAGTTAGGGAATATGCCAGAAGAAGCCAATAGACTTATCAATTTTTTGAATACTCAGAATAAGCAGCAACTTGCAGAATTTGGAATTCAGGATAGGACAGGAACCATCTTGGAAATCAAAAGAGTTTTTACCAAAAGGACTCTTATGCGAAATCTTGAAAGAAGGTGTTCAGACATGCAGCAAGAAATTTTTTCCTTCAAAGAAAGATTTGATGTTGTGTTAAATAAAGGTTTGCCCAGTCCTGTTATTGAAGAAGATAGATTAATGGATTTGGAAAGTTTTGTTAAGAAAGTAAACAAACAGGTTGATGATCAAGCCAGTTCTTCAACCAGTACAGCGGAAGGAACATTGCCAACAGGGAAAAGTCTTTATGAAAAATTGGAGAGTTTATTTGATCTTGAACATGAAATAAAACATTTGTTTCCATATCAACCTAATTTTTTTCAAATACACTGAAGCTGATGAAACATTGAGAAAATTACAAAGGACCAGAGTGCCAGAAGTTAAATGGTGGGATGACATGATGGAACTTTTATAAAATTTATCCTTGGGTGAAATTTTTGCCTATTTTATTGAGGTATATCTTGATAAAGGATAAATAGGTGAATAAAGGTCAAAGAGTATCAGTTCAGCAGTTAAAGTATATCAGTAAGAATAAAAGAGTATCAGACAAGCAAGGCAGTCAGAAAAGAATTACTCAAGAAGATAGCAACGAGCTAAAACAGAGGAACTGCTTCCAGCACATTCTAAAAAGGAGGAGACAGCACACAACATTAGCTGATTTATCCTATTTACGAGACCATCTATCTCTATTTTTATTGTAACTTATTCATTAGTCACCCTAGATTATAGCTCTTTTGTTATGAGATATTTTAAAGATTCTTTTGTATAAATAAGCCCTCAATCGAATTAGTGAGGGTGGATTCTTCTACTTTGCTGTAACATTGATTTTTTGGAATAAAAGTGCTTTGGAGAAATTTCTTTGTGGCTTGTTGGATGATGAATTGAAGCTCAAGACTTTTTGCTGATTCATGTGTCAGACTACAGTTCAATAAGTCATTTCTATCCTATGTTTTAAGTTTTATATCTGTTTATAATATCACTGTGTTCCATTTCTGAATAATTGACATAAAAGAATAAATCAGAACTTACTTAAGTGTACTCTGATTTCAATTGTGATTATTCTAAATATTTTCCTCTAAACTGGTTATAAACAATGAATTCTTAATTTCTCTTGTTTCAATGGTTTAAACATTTTGATTACTATAGTAAAGAATTCTTAACTGCTCTTTATTTGTAATCATTCACTTTCTTTCTTTGAACATGTTGAAAGATTCTTAATTGCCTTTCATCCCTTCAAAATCCATTCCATTCACTTTAATTTCTAAAATTGTTCTCTGTTTGGCTATCTTGCCCTGCAAAGCCATCTTGTGTGTAGAATCTTACTCCAGTAAAGCCATCCTTTCGACTCCATAGCCCAATGGCCTGAATTACTCGATCGTACCCTTAGTTGGCGGATTCCACCATTTAAATTCAAACAAACTCTTGGACTTATAACTAGCCTAATATTTTCAAAGAACAAAGCTAAATCATAAAGAGAGAGCCCTCTCTGGATACAAATTGGCTAGATTCTGTATCTGAAGGTTGGTTTGTGGTTACCTCGGATTTACTTTCCTTTTCCACAACTTCAAGGAAAATCTGAGTGATAACACTATTAATTATAGACAGACCTAAGTAAAACAAGATATATTGTTACAAATTCCACAATTAATTTCTAATATGCCAACATATATTGACAACCCATATTTAACCTAATGTCAATCAATTCTTTTTATGGCTCTTCTTTGTATGTTAGCACTTATTTGAAGAGATTCAATGAAGATCGTTGTAAAACAACTTAAAATATACAAAAATGAAATCTAGTTAATTTGTTATAAGGAAATACAATTAATCACAAAGATAGATATCAACCCTTTTCTTCCTTGTCATCCTGTTTTATGTGCTGAATTGGTTCTATTTTCTTTTCTTTTATGCAAGAAAATACTTGAAATTAATATTTAATGCTAAATTGTTTATTTATTGTACCTAATCGAAAAATTCAATTATTACATATTACATTTGAAGCACGTTGTTGTTGAGATGGCTCCTCGTGCAATGAAATTATGTCCATTTCTTTGACCATCTCTTGTACACCTTTTTGGACATTAATACTGGAATATTTATGATATCAACTCGTTCGTCCTTTGAGATTTTCATAATATTCCTGAAAATGTAACAAGACAATAAACTATTTAATTTTATATTGATATATGAAAATTAAATATAACAAAAGTGATATTTATAAATGATTGCTTTCTAGTAATATATGTAGGGTGAAAATGTGAAGCTGGGTTACACTTTTTGCCCTTTTTTGAGAAAATTTTTTCATTTTTTTGGGTTCTTCAACTTTCTGCAAACTATAACAATTTTTCCGTGTAGAATTTCATTTTGCGGTAAAAATAAAAGTTGTGAGAAATTTTGTTAGCTTTCTATTACTTATTTTTTGAAAATTTTTTATGCGGATTTGATATGTCAACTTAGCGTTTCTTTGAGTGTGTGTTTCTTAACAATCAAAGAATTCATAAGTAGTCATGTTATGTGGCAACGTTGTATTCATTGAAAATTCTTGTTTTTGAAAAAACAAAATGTGTTACAACAATCTAGATAGAGTCTACTTTGGTTTCGTCATATTTACAAAGCCAATGGATGTATATCATAATTACTAGAATTTTTTGAACTGGTCTAATACGAAAAACTGCGTATTTTTTATATGTTTCGTGTGGCAACAAATTTCTTAACATACAAGTTATAAACTAAAAATCTAAAAGCTACCCATTACGGTCAACGGACCAATGTAATGCTCCATAATTTTTTAAATTTTTTTTACAATGTATTTTGGGAGATACAAAATTTTGATTTCACTGAATCACGATGACCCTCAAAAATTGTTTGCACTCATTTTATTAGAAAAATAATTAAAATTAATAAACGTTTATGAAATTCCATAAAATTTATATTTCCTAAAAGTAGATTCAATTCTGAAAATGCTTGTCTTGGTTCCGACAGTTAATTAACAAGTTTTCATGGAGTTTAATCAGTCCAAAGTTGCAGAACCGTTTTCAGAGCCTGGGTCTGCGTAATTGGTGACGCGTTAGTTCGGCCGAACTATTAGTAATAGTTCGGCCGAACTATGTTTTCCGCTTATGAGCAGTTAAAACTAACGTCACAATAGTTCAGCCGAACTTATTATCAAAAGTTCGGCCGAACTATTGTGTAATTTTCTGTCGGCCGGAAAATTTTGTGGAGCCCCCTACAAAACACATATTTCGCGGTCAATATAAATTTCCGCGAAATGATTCACAATTTTCGCACATTTCGCACTTCATTTCATCTTACAACTTGGTTTGAATTCAAAAATTTTTCTTCAAAGTTTGGGTTTAAAAATTTTTTTTGGAAGACATTTTCTGGAGGCGGCGTGATTTTTCTTGGAGGTTCAAAGTTAGAATTTAAAGAACTTTTTTAGAAGACATTTTTGGAGGCGACGTGATTTTTCTTTGAGGTATGTATGTGTTTTGTGTTGAAATAAATCTTTTGAGCTTTTTTGTTTTTTATTTTTCTTGGAGCCAATGTAATGCTCCATAATTTTTTAAATTTTTTTTACAATGTATTTTGGGAGATACAAAATTTTGATTTCACTGAATCACGATGACCCTCAAAAAAATTTTGCACTCATTTTATTAGAAAAATAATTAAAATTAATAAACGTTTACGAAATTTCATAAAATTTATATTTCCTGAAAGTAGATTCAATTCTGAAAATGCTTGTCTTGGTTCCGACAGTTAATTAACAAGTTTTCATAGAGTTTAATCAGTCCAAAGTTGCAGAACCGTTTTCAGAGCTTGGCTCTACGTAATCAGTGACGCGATAGTTCGGCCGAACTATTAGCGACAGTTCGGCCGAACTATGTTTTCCGTTTATGGGCCGCTACAATTAACGCCTTAATAGTTCGGCCGAACTTATTATCAAAAGTTCGGCTGAACTATTGTGTAATTTTCCGTCGGCCGGAATTTTTTGTGGAGCCCCCTACAAAACACACATTTCGCGGTCAATATAAATTGCCGCGAAATGATTCACAATTTTCGCACATTTCGCACTTCATTTCATCTTACAACTTGTTTTGAATTCAAAAATTTTTCTTCAAAGTTTGGGGTCAAAAAAAAATTTTGGAAGACATTTTCTGGAGGCGGCGTGATTTTTCTTGGAGGTTCAAAGTTTGAATTTAAAAAACTTTTTTGGAAGACATTTTTGGAGGCGACGTGATTTTTCTTTGAGGTATGTACGTATTTTGTGTTGAAATAAATCTTTTGAGCTTTTTTGTTCAAAAATTTTTCTTTACATTTTAAGATTTAAAGAATTTTTTTGGAAGACATTTCTTGGAGGCGGTGTGATTTTCTTAGAGATATGTACGTGTTTTGGATTGGATTACGTATTTTTTAGAAAAGATTTTTTTAAATTAAATCTTTTGTGATATTGTTTGTAATTGAGTTATTGTCTAATTTTTTAAAGGAAATTTTTTAAACCTCATACCCTATTATCATGGGAAATTGAAGAACTTGTGTGAGAAAATATGATCGAAAAAGAAAGCCCGAGGAACGTAGAGAAGAGACGAGACAATATCGCAAAAGAAAGTTAGAGGCTCTCTCAAACATTGAAGAGGAAAATCAACCTCAAGCAGAAATTGAAGCAGGTATGTAAATGTAAATATTACATGCTCTATTGATATATATTTAAAATTTCCCTAATGTAAAATGTAACGCTTAATTTTTATTTGATAAACTAGTTTGAAAAATATTTTGTTTGATGTAAACAGACAGAGATATTCCTCAAAATATTGAAGAAAAAAATCAACCTCAAGCAGAAATTGAAGCAGGTATGTAAATGTAAATATTATGATCTATTGATATATTTTTAAAGTTTTCCCAATGTACAATGTGAAGCTTAATTTTATTTGATGAACTAGTTTGAAAAATATTTTGTTTAATGTAAACAGACAGAGACACTCCTCAAAATATTGAAGAAGAAAATCAACCTCAAGCAGAAATTGAATCGGGTATGTAAATGTAGATATTATGATCTATTGATATATTTAAAATTTTCCTAATATTTATTGACATATTTATTAATTTAGTTATTTATTGAATATGTACTATTTTTTCGAATATGTACAGATGAAATCACTATCGATAATGAGATGTTAGAAAATATCGACACTCGCACATATGGAGATAAAAAACCTGACTATTTTATACGATATCGTGTCGAGAAAATTTTGGATATGTTTTTCAAAACTGAGGTGACAGTTCAAGCTCAAATGTTGAAATGTCTCTTATCATCAAGGAAATTAAAAGAAGCGACGACACTATTGGGTATTCGAAAATCAACCAAAGATAAAAAAAATGAAAGAAGAGGTTATAAAAAATATGAGTAGTGCTATAGAGTCAATTAGGAGATCTAGAGATAAAAATGTTTCAAATATACGTAGAGGAATACAAATGGCAATGGTTTCACCAAGTACTCAAGAGAATCGTTTGAATCTAGCATCTATGGCACGAGCACTGGGAACCTCGCGAAAAACTCTGCACAAACATCGAAAATTTCGACTGCAAATAGACGTAAATGATGAACTCGCTTGTTGGAGAGCTATTTATAGGCAACCATACAAAGATAGACTTGGAGAAGATGTTAAAAAAACAATATATGAATATTGGAAGAACAACTCGCGTGTTTCAGCCACTGCAAGACATGTGATGCGAAGAAGAATAGCGCGAAATCAATACGAAGAACATGAAAAACATCTCTTGGAAACCACTCAAATAGAGTTATTCAACAAGTTCAAAGAAGAGAATCGTCAAATTCCAGTTTCACTCAGTGCTTTTGTTCAACAAAAACCATGGTATGTAAAACCTATCACCGTACGCGACACTTGTTGTTGCCGTTATCATGTGGAATTTGAGTTATATTATGACACATTCCTTGATTTCGGTAGAACATTATGGAATGATTCACCTCCTCCTTCCACTATCCGTGAATTCATATCTCAAATTCTATGTGAAAGAGAAAGTGATGAACTATTTTACAAAAAGAAATGTGTTGGTGGTAAAAAATACGATGATTGTGGAAATTTGACTAAATTTCAAAACAAATATCGTATTGATATAAATGATCAATCATTGTCCAACATGAAAGTGAAATGGAAGAGATACGAATATACCAGTACATCGATTCAAAGTGCAGATAGTGTTAAAGAATCGAATTACGAGAAGACGAAATTTTTCTAATAGACTTTTTGAGAAAGTTTGAAGCAGAAATTTACAAATACACCATGCATTCCCATAGAGCTCGATGGCAAGACTTGCAATTCAAAAAATCTCGTGAAGTTTTTCCACCAGGAACCATTTTGTCGGTGATTGATTTTGCAGAAAACTACACATTTGCTCCACAAAAAGAAATTCAGAGTGAATACTATCACTCTGACCAAGTCTCCATGCTCGTTCATATTCTATATAGACATGCTGAACAAAATGTCGATCATATAGAAAGCACGAGTGAAAATCGACATATCATTAAAGAATATCATTTTTATATCAGTGACGATCGTACGCATGATGCATGTTTTGTACAACATTGTTTTGGAAAAATTTATGATTCATTGAAAAATCGTGGAATAACATTCAATGAACATTGGATATGGTCAGACGGATGCGCAGGTCAATTCAAATCTGCACGATCATTTTTTTGGTTGTGTCGTCTTCTTAAGAAAACCTCCATTAAACATTGTTGGAATTTCTTTGAGACTGGCCATGGAAAAGGAGAACATGACGGTGCAGGAGCATGCATAAAACGAGTACTTCAAAGATATCAAATGAACCACTTTGCACGCCGACTTGCGAACGCTGAAGAAGTTGTTCAATGGTGCAAAAATGCTCTAAGCCATGAGATTAACCCATCACGAGAAGTGCAAAGGTACATTCAATTTAATTTATATTGGTAATCTAATTTTAAACATTGTACATTTATCATGCGATGATTATTTTTAATTGTATTTTGATATCATATTTACAAATTCTTTCTAATTTTCCATATAAAGGTTTTTCTGGCATATTGGAATCGGAGACGTAAATAGATCAATTGGAAATGAAGTTGGAACAATAAAAGGGACTCGAAAATTGCAGTCAATTCAAACAAAATTGTCCACAAATGTGTTTGCATTGGATAAAAGAAAATATTCTTGTTTTTGTGATGTTTGCATAGACAACACAAAATCCAATGACATCTGTGAAAACAAAATGTATGTGAACGATTGGAAACATACAGAGCTAAATACAAAGGGAAAAATGTCTGTTGCAATGATTGAAGAAATGGAATCAGAGGAAACTACAATATCATCCGATGGTGATAGAGTTTCTGATCTTGTTAGAGAAGGTAACAATTGAATTACTTTTTAATGATTTAAAGATTTACAAATTTAAATTTAAATATGCATAATTAAATGTTAAATTTATTTTATTGTGCAGGAGATGTTTTTGCTGTAATTGCACCTATTGACAACGATGAAAATGTGAAGTATTATTTGATGCGTTGCACTAAACAAAAAATGAAATTATTACAAGACTATAATGATCACGGATTTCAGTATGACAAAGGGTCTATTATACTGAAAGGTTATTTTTTCAAACAAACTCGTCAAAGTGGAGACTTTGTTTACTTCGAAGACTATGAACCTGATTCCATAAGTTGTCAATATAGTCACTTGGTGTGTGCAGCACACATAAAGTTGATAGAAGTTCAATCAAAGAAGAAATCAAAAATTAAGAAATGGAAAATGTCAAAATCCGATCATGAGCGGATTATTGAGGATGGAATTCCATTAGAATTTTTTTGAGTGAAGTGTCCAACAATTTATTATCTTTTAGACCTTTCAGTACTCAACTAAAAATTGAACTGCTTATGTTATTTGTGGTTTGCAAATGTTACAAATTGTTTGGGTACAAGCACGTGCTCTAGTTTCCATTGAAAATAGTTTTTCTATACATGTGCATTGATTAAAAATGTTAAATATGTATTGGATATATATATTCTAGAATGAAATTAATTGTTCTTGTATATTAATTGTTTTTGTATATGTTCTCTGACCATATGGTACAAATTATTTCACTTTATTTTGTAAAGTCAGATTCGGTCCCCATATGGCCTAGCCTCCAAGGGACGAGATAACAAGTGGTTGTCCCCACTTGCCTGAATCTCGGCTTTTAAGTACAATTTTACTGTTTATGTCAAGCATCTTACATGATGTCCTAGCCAAAGATAGATTCTCTTTGTTTCAAGTTTCTAGTAAAAGTTGTCACTGAATGCCCCGCTCGAACTCTTGTAGTAAACACCATACCTCATCTCTCTTGCTCTCCGATATTATTAGGTTTAATTATTATAACACAAAAATCGTTCTAGACATTATCAATAATTTTTTGCGCTTAAAGTAAAATCAATGAACATTATTAATCCAATGTCTTTACAAGTAATGTACCATCATACATGCAATTATATCAAATTAGAAATCAACATATACAATGAAATCAATGGGGAGTGTCTTGTTGCAAGTAGTTCATAATTTCAATTTACCATATGTGCAAATGTAGGTTGAAACCATCCAAAACTTTAAGTTGTAAATTGAAACCATCCAAAACTTTAAGTCTTAAAACCCTTTCGATTATATATTGTGCATCATTAAAACATTTAACATTTAAATTTTCATTAAATATCACATGCAAAATGTAGATTGAAACCATCCAAAACTGGAGTTTTAAAAACTTCACATGCCACATGCCAATTATAATTCAACAATCCAACAAAAACATTTAACAAATTAAATATCACACGCCACACTAAGACGACCACACTAAGAGGATTGGTGCACTTCGTTTGGAAGGAGTCAATATATGTCGTATTAGAGCGATTAGACAGAATTCGAAAAGGAAAGAGCTTGAACCAATTCAAGCAGACCCAGGATCGAATTGTTATATGGAGCTTCATGAGAAGAGATATGTGAAAAGCATTGTTAAGCCATGCCAATTATAATTCAACAATGCAACAAAAACATTTAACAAATTAAATATCACACGCCGAAGTCGTTTCAAGTTTTTGGTAAAAGTTGTCGCCGAATGACCTACTAGAATATTATAAATACTCACTTTGTAAGATCATTTGGCATTCGAAAAAATTCGAAAGTCTTAGACTGTCAATCAATTTAAAGTATCATTCACCATAGGGAGTGTAAAATATTTAATGTAGGTTGGTGACGATGCTCACTCCTAGCTTGAAGCAGCGCCAATGACCAATTCTTTAATGAATTCCAATGCACTAGACCAACGTTGGTTCAACCTACTTGGTTTTTCACGCAATAAATTCCAAGGATGGACTTTCTAGACAAACTGCTGAAATTGAAAAGCTTGACATGGAGATACGACAAGGTGAACAAAGACTTCGGGAACTCTTTATGGAAAGGGCTCACTTGAAGGAAATAAGCACCACGTTGCAGGGTAAAGTCAAGAACATGGAAGATAAGATCAAGAGGGACTTTCTTGATCTGAAACCTATTGGTTTGAAGAAAGAAAATGCATGTGTTGGCACACTTGGAAAAGAAGACGACCACACTAAGAGGATTGGTGCACTTCGTTTGGAAGGATTCAATATATGTCGTATTGGAGCAATTAGACAGAATTCGAAAAAGAAAGAGCTTGAACCAATTCAAGCAAGCCCAGGATCAAATTGTTATATGGAGCTTCATGAGAAGAGATATGTGAAAAGCACTACTAAGCCAAGGGCTAGTTCGAAAAACATATTGGAAGAGGAAATGTTGAAGAAGATTGCGAAAGTAAGGCACAAGACAAAGAGGAATGATGATGAAAGTTCCTTGGACTTGAGATTCATGTCTACAACCGTACATGGGAAAAATTTCTCTGCTTTGATAGACGTGGGGCTACCCATAGCTTCCTAAGTCGAAAGGCAGCTTCATCTCTTAGAAAGAGGAAGGCTAGCATCGAGAAAGAGTTGAGTGCTTTCAAGGCAGTCAACTCAAGGATAAAAGTAGCACGATTGGTGTCATGAAAAGCACACATGTGAGAGTAGGGTCATGGTTTGGAAAGATAGACTTAAGAGTCATTGACATGGATGATCATTCTATGATGGACCATACCAATGATGGACCGAGACATTCTCTTAATTCTTGTGATCAATCTTAAACTATTTTATGAAAGATAGATAAACCATTTAAATATTTAGCTCAAACTCTTGTAGTATACACCATACCTCAAGTCTCTCTTGCTCTCCAATATTATTAGGTTTAGTTATTATAACACAAAAATCATTCTACATTGTCAATAATTTTTTGCGCTTACACTGAAATCAATGAACACTATTAATCCAATGACTTTACAAGTAATGTACCATCATACATGCAATTATATCAAATCAGAAATCAACATATACTATATAATGAAATCAATGCGGATTGTTTTGTTACAAGTAACATTTCAATTTACCACGTGCAAATGTAGGTTCACATTCTATCATTCATGTAGTTTTAAAAACTTCAGATACCATTAGAATTATAATTTGAAACTATACAACTAAAACATTTAACAATAAATATCACATGCCATGCCAATTATAATTCAACTATCAAACAAAAATATTTAACATTAAATATCAAATGTCAAATGTAATTCAATGACAACATTACTTCACATTCACATGCCAAAAGTACTAAAACCATCCAAAGAAAACTGAAATCAATGAACAAGTTATTAATCCAATGACTTTGCAAGTAATGTACCATCATATGTATGCAATTATATCAAATCAGAAATCAACATATATAATGTAATGAAATCCAATGACTTTACAAGTAATGTACCATCATATGTATGCAATTATATAAAATCAGAAATCAACATATATAATGTAATGAAATCAATGGGGATTGTCTTGTTACAAACTTTAACATTTCAATTTACCACATGTGCAAATGTAGGTTCACATTCCATCATTCATGTAGTTTTAAAAACTTCAAATGCCATGCCAATTATAATTCAGCTATCTAACAAAAACATTTAACATTAAATATCACATGCCATGCCAATTATAATTCAACTATCTAACAAAAACATTTAAAACATAAAATATCACATGCCATGCCAATTATAATTCAACTATCCAACAAAAACTTTTAACATATATATGTCCAAAAATATGTCCAAAAAACATATTATAATAAAATATGTCCAAAAATTGTAAATCTCACTCAAGTATCAAACTGTATCAAGTTTAACAAATTTTAAAACCATCTAAATTTTGAAATAAAATCAAATCTACTGTATGTCTTGTCCGTCAAATGGAAGATCTAGCCTCTGGGTCCCGGTTGGCTCGCTATCTTGTAAAAGGAAAACCTACATACACAATGTACATGTACTTGAACATTAAAATTTGAAGTTTTAAAAATTAACGAGAATATATATATCTAGAACTTCATGTAAAAAACAAAATATAACAAAAAAATCGCGCAATACCTCGTAAGGTTTCCTCTCCATTTGATGAAGAGTATCTGCCATAGAAACATCTGTAGTGGTAACCTGTACAATATACATGTACAGTTAAATATAAATTTATATATATATATATACATAAATAATTTATATAAATTAAAAACTTTCAAATGAAAATGCACGTGTGTGTACATATATATAAACTTATTTGAACAATAATATTAAAAAAAATAACTAAAGACAACTTCTTCAAATGCTGTGGATGTCCCTATCTCCGTCGCTAAAGTCCTCGGATTAAAAAAATCTTCTATACAAACCTAAATTCAAAAAAAATTAAATAACTCAAAATATAGATCTCTCTCTATATATCTCAATTTTTTATGGAACTTTTTGAGGTAACATAAATTTTGAACTTGTGAAAAATTGTCCATACTTGTACATCTCCCAATGAAGTAGAAGGTATATCTCCTAAGGAAGAAGAAGGTACCACCATCCCAAAAACATCAGACGGAATCGGTACCTGTTAAAACATTTTATCAAATTATATATACATACATGTACATGTGTGGCAACAATTATTTATTTTAGAGTCACTTAAAAAACACTAACATACATGTGCCAACATATCATGATGGTCAGACCCATCTGCATCGTTTGAACCGAAGGTCCCGAACGTAATATTAACATTTTCATCACGCATCATGCCTGAGAACTGCAAATGGTGTTTTAACATATAATCATACATTTTTGTTAGATTAATGTACACATACAAATAAATGTATACATGTGTACATGCACATGTATTTATTACAAATTGTACACATGTATATGTAAATATAATTTCAAACCCTAAGGTCACTAACACATACCGTTCCGGTGCCCTCTTCCTCACGAAAAATTAGGTCTTGCGGACCATTGCGACAATTTATTGCGTATGTTCGGAGATCTTCAACATTCATGTTGTAAATCTCCTCATCTGTATGATAAACAAAATTGGCACGTGCATTTTCACGTGCTCTTTGTCGATTTAAGCCAATATCGACTCCACTCAATCCGCTATGAACATTTTCAATCATAACATCTCTTGCTTCACGACTTATTTGAGAAGTCGCATCCATCTCTGATCGCAAGGTTTCGACTCGAGACGGTCGACTCACCAATGGCGGCTCAGGGCGAGGCAACTCCACATCTCGCTTTGCGCCCTTACGTTGACATAATCGACCTCTCCCCGGGCCAAAAAAATCTGAAGGAAGATCATTGTAGTCAGGTTTCATACCCAAAAAAAATTCTGCATAAAACATTTGTGCAAAATAAAGAGGAACCTCATCGTTCCATGGAAGCCTTCCAAAGGCCGCAAGATGTCGACTATACAAATATTTTGCTATGTCTGGGTGCTTGAAATATTGCACCTTCAACATCTTTCTTTTTGGCCCTTCCTTAAAATTAAACATTGACTTAGCGTCTTGTTTTGAAACTTGTTTTTTTATGTCTTGCCATTTATCGGGACCTATCACTGCTTCTCTTCTCTGTCTCATCACTTCTACAAACGAATCAGTGGTTGGCCCCAAATCTTTGTACACTTTTACCATTTCACTCAATGAATGTGCAACTATCTGTAGGCTTTGTCTACTCTCAGCAGGTATAGTCAAATCCTGGAGATCTGTCTGCAATTTTGCATAAAGGCTTTCACACCTTTGTAAGGTGCATTCCGCCATGTTCCTTTCCCATGGTATATCAGTAATATCAGCCGGATAAGTTGTGCTAGGTTGACAGCCTTCTTCTTCAATGTAGCGCGCTACCCTGCGTCTTTTTTGACCACTGGCTCGAACATTTTGAGCCTCTGCATCAATATATATATAATTTCATATATTAGAAAAAACATGTGTAAAAAAAGTTGCAAAAATTTAATGAAAAAATATGGAAATTGATGGAAACCTTGATGTTGTTGGTTAACATCATCTCCAACATGACCCTGCTGAGAACCAGCCCCAGAATGATGCCGCTGAGAACCAGACCCACAGCGACCCTGCTGAGAACCAGCCCCAGAATGATGCTGCTGAGAACCAGACCCACAGCGACCCTGCTGAGAACCAGCAGCCATTGATTGCTAGCCTTCGGGGGAATAAATATCACCCCCTTCCGGCACCATGTTACCTCGACCGGTTGAACCTTGGCCACACTCCATTGATGGAGTAGAAAGCCTTCTCCTCTTGCCTCCTAAAAATTAAAATATGAAACTTGTTAACAACTAATTTCACTCACAAAGTTAGTAAAAAAATCAATTCCATATGTACACACACGTATGTAGATTCAAGATTATATTTAAATACCCTGAACATCCTCCGATCCCCGAGACTCCATATGGGATTCGGTTGATCTTCGTCTTTCATCCTCCATGATGTATATCTATTGGTCAACATTCACAAAATAGATTTCAAAAAATCAATACCTCAGAGTAAAATCCAATTTGAGGATGTTAAATCCAATATGTTCTATATTTCTTACATTTCAGCCCTCCTATTTTTCTTTCCAACCAAGGTTTATAAAATAACATGAGAAGCAACATGAGACTTAGAACAATCATTTTCATTATCTATATGGAAGGCTACGTGTACTATATCCCCTTGAGCTTAAGGGTATGTAGTTTGTCAATTTTTATCATATATTTTTTGGTAAGTGTAAATGTTTTTTTTATCTATAGTACACGTCATGAGTTCCCCACTTTTACCTTATGTAAAGCATGATTCTAGGATTACTACATACCCCCACTTTTACCTTATAATCATTGGTGCCTAATGTGGGGTGGACAATTTAAATCAAGTTCGTATCAAAGTACAATTTAGCTCATTTTAGTCAAGGTTAGTTAGAAGAATTAGCTATTGGTTTCCCTCCTTCCCTCCCTTCTAAAATACTTATGTTTTGCGGTTCAAAAAGCCAAAATATGGAGACAATTATCACCAAATCCAACGTACGATTATGCATGATGGAGACTATCTAGCGCTTTCCCTTGTTAGAGAAAGTACATGAGCTCTATTATTTGAGCTAAGAGTCAGTTGTTTGAAAAGGCATGTTTTGTCAACTTGTTTGGTTGATGGTTTTGCACACCAATATGTAAGAGTACATGGACATATTCACATGATGTGAATTTTTTTTTCTTTGAAGGAGAAAATGATGTGTTTTCAGTTTGATGGTTTTGTTTGTGACAAGATGTCACAAGATTTTGGTGTAAGTGGTGGTGCTACTATTGAGGCATGACGTATGGTGACCAACACATCTTGAAATCGTCAGAGATTGAGACAATGTTGTGTATAATGTTTGTGTTTCACATAAATAGACAAGAGGTCGTTGGTTCTTAAACCCTTATTACGTGATGAGGTGGCAACATCACATGATGGAGTGGGGAGAAATGGGGGTGGTTAAGGGGTATGAAGGATACTCTTCAACTCATGAAGCATAGGGCATGAATTGGTGGGATGACCTAATGTGTCTCAAAGGGCACACGGGGGACTAACCTTGTGTATTTTTGGTTGAAGGTTCTTTCTAAAATAAAAATTATAAATAACTATGGAAACTTGCATTAACAAATTATCCTGCAAAAATTATTGTAGAAAATTTTCAAAATTGAAATGCAACCTTAAATTCCTTGCATTCTTTCATCAACTTTGTTAATAATTGAATAGTCTACTAGTTGACTATATTACCAATTGCAATGAATATTGTCTTTTCCTAATGTTCATTGTGAAAATGGATCCTCACATTAATGTGATAGGATCTTTTTCATCTCTCAAGTTACTAGGTCAAAGCATCCTAATGGGTAAATTAATTGTGAGATAAATTACAAGCATTAAATGTCAATCCCGGTTCTTATACTTCTGAAGTACACTTGCACAATATATGCTAAAGCCAAAATATGGAGACAATTATCACCAAATCCAACGTACGATTATGCATGACGGAGAATATCTGGCGCTTTCCCTTGTTAAATATATTAACAAGGGAAAGCGCTAGAGATTCTCCATCATGCATAATCGTACGTTTATGCTTATAGAGTGAAAAAACTAAAAGAATCAACTTGTAGGGTCATTTAAATGGGGGCTGGAGAATTCCTGGGTCTTTGCAAATTCAAAGTATGGTGCATGTTGCATGAAGCAAGATGTTGAAAGTAGAGTTATGTTAGACACACATAAATGCAACAAATATGGAAATTTGTACATGGGCTCTATTATTTCCTTTAATATGTGATCCATGCCTTTCTCTAATTCATATTTTTATCTCTTCTATTAATTATGTTATTCTTTCTATGTATTGTTCTAGTACAAGGGGGTGAAATAATTTCGTATCATTTTCTAAGTGGTGAGGACGTTTGAATCTCCAATAGTTGTGTTGGTGTGGTGGGAACCATGCTAGGAGTTGGGCATTCCATTGATATGGTCAAGGTACTTAGTGTATGAGGAGCATCCCAAATTAGGCGGATTGGGATCTTGATGAGGGGGATATGTCACTTGATGCATGCAGTGATGATGGTATTTGATGAGTAGAGGACACATATAGATGAGATGAGTGTCTTTAACATAGAGCACTCAAGGGCATACCAAATACTAATTAACCGAGTTCGTGACATAATAAATGGTGGAAGAGGAATCATCAACATATGAGGTTGGTGTAAGTGGTGGTGCTACTATTGAGGCATGATGTATGGTGACCAACACATCCTGATATCGTCGGAGATTGAGACAATGTCAAGTGTATAATGTTTGTGTTTCACATAAATAGACAAGAGGTCGTTGGTTCTTAAACCCTTATTACGTGATGAGGTGGCAGCATCACATGATGGAGTGGGGAGAAATGGGGGTGCTTAAGGGGTATGAAGGATACCCTTCAACTCATGAAGCATGGGGCATGAATTGGTGGGATGACCTAATGTGTCTCAAAGGGCACACGCGGGACTAACCTTGGGTATTTTTGGTTGAAGGCTCTTTCTATTAAAATAAAAATTATAAATCACTATGGAAACTTGCATTAACAAATTATCCTACAAAAATTATTGTAGAAAATTTTCAAAATTGAAATGCAACCTTAAATTCCTTGCATTCTTTCATCAACTTTGTTAATAATTGAATAGTCTACTAGTTGACTATATTACCAAGCTACAATGAATATTGTCTTTTCACAATGTTCGTGTGAAAATGGATCCTCACATTAATGTGATAGGATCTTTTTCATCTCTCAGATTACTAAATTAAAAGCATCTAATGGGTAAATTAATTGTGAGAGATAAATTACAAGCATTAAATGTCAATCCAAGGGTTCTTATATCAAAGTACACTTGCAAATATATCATAAAGCCAAAATATGGAGACAATTATCACCAAATCCAACGTACGATTATGCATGATGGAGAATATCTAGCGCTTTCCCTTGTTAAATATATTAACAAGGGAAAGCGCTAGAGATTCTCCATCATGCATAATCGTACGTTTATGCTTATAGAGTGAAAAAACTAAAATAATCAACTTGTAGGGTCATTTAAATGGGGGGTGGAGAATTCCCGGGTCTTTGCAAATTCAAAGTATGGTGCATGTTGCATGAAGCAAGATGTTGAAAGTAGAGTTATGTTAGACACACATAAATGCAACAAATATGGAAATTTGTACATGAGCTCTATTATTTCCTTTAATATGTGATCCATGCCTTTCTCTAATTCATATTTTTATCTATTCTATTAATTATGTTATTCTTTCTATGTATTGTTCTAGTACAAGGGGGTGAAATAATTTCGTATCATTTTCTAAGTGGTGAGGTCGTTTGAATCTCCGATAGTTGTGTTGGTGTGGTGGGAACCATGCTAGGAGTTGGGCATTCCATTGATATGGTCAAGGTACTTAGTGTATGAGGAGCATCCAAAATTAGGCGGATTGGGATCTTGATGAGGGGGATATGTCACTTGATGCATGCAGCGATGATGGTATTTGATGAGTACAGGACACATATAGATAAGATGAGTGTCTTTAACATAGAGCACTCAAGGGCATGCCAAATACTAATTAACCGAGTTCGTGACATAATGAATGGTGGAAGAGGAATCATCAACATATGAGGTTGGTGTAAGTGGTGGTGCTACTATTGAGGCATGATGTATGGTGACCAACACATCCTGATATCGTCGGAGATTGAGACAATGTCAAGTGTATAATGTTTGTGTTTCACATAAATAGAAAAGAGGTCGTTGGTTCTTAAACCCTTATTACGTGATGAGGTGGCAACATCACATGATGGAGTGGGGAGAAATGGGGGTGCTTAAGGGGTATGAAGGATACCCTTCAACTCATGAAGCATCGGGCATGAATTGGTGGGATGACCTAATGTGTCTCAAAGGGCACACGCGAGACTAACCTTGGGTATTTTTGGTTGAAGGCTCTTTCTATTAAAATAAAAATTATAAATAACTATGGAAACTTGCATTAACAAATTATCCTACAAAAATTATTGTAGAAAATTTTCAAAATTGAAATGCAACCTTAAATTCCTTGCATTCTTTGATCAACTTTGTTAATAATTGAATAGTCTACTAGTTGACTATATTACCAACTGCAATGAATATTGTCTTTTCCTAATGTTCATTGTGAAAATGGATCCTCACATTAGTGTTAGGATAACTTTTCATCTCTCAAGTTACTAGGTCAAAGCATCCTAATGGGTAAATTCATTGTGAGATAAATTACAAGCATTATATGTCAATCCAGGTTCTTATACTTCTGAAGTACACTTGCACAATATATGCTAAAGCCAAAATATGGAGACAATTATCACCAAATCCAACGTACCATTATGCATGATGGAGAATATCTAGCGCTTTCCCTTGTTAAATATATTAACAAGGGAAAGCGCTAGAGATTCTCCATCATGCATAATCGTACGTTTATGCTTATAGAGTGAAAAAAGTAAAAGAATCAACTTGTAGGGTCATTTAAATGGGGGGTGGAGAATTCCTGGGTCTTTGCAAATTCAAAGTATGGTGCATGTTGCATGAAGCAAGATGTCGAAAGTAGAGTTATGTTAGACACACATAAATGCAACAAATATGGAAATTTGTACATGAGCTCTATTATTTCCTTTAATATGTGATCCTTGCCTTTCTCTAATTATATTTTATCTCTTCTATTAATTATGTTATTCTATGTATTGTTCTAGTACAAGGGGGTGAAATAATTTCGTATCATTTTCTAAGTGGTGAGGTCGTTTGAATCTCCAATAGTTGTGTTGGTGTGGTGTGAACCATGCTAGGAGTTGGGCATTCCATTGATATGTAAAATATCAATGGAATGCCCCCACAAATGAGTGAGCAAGAAATTGTGAACCTAAAAGAACAGTGAAAAATTAGTAGAACTTTTGCTCAACATAGATCAAGATATTGAGAATGAAATATTAGTTCATGCATTGCTAGGTGTATCGATAAGTCAAACCCCTGATATCATAAGATATATTAAGAATCAAAAAGTCATAGCGCTTGTTGGTTTTGGTAGTATCCATAGGTTCAACGATCAAAGATTATGAAAGTATTTGAGTCATTTTGTGTGCCCAATGGAAAATTTTGAAGTATCAGTCGCTAACAAAAGAAGTATTTATTGTGGAGGACAACACTATAAAAATAAAACTTAGTATAGGAGAGTTAGATACTATAACTTATCAAGCCCCATGCATGCCATTCCTTTGGGAAAAGTAGATGTGGTTCTAGGGATTAAATGACTATGAACTTTGCGTATAGTTATACAAACTATAATGAATTATTTATGAGATTCAAATTATATGCTAGTGATTATGAACTCAATGGGCTAAGTTCTCCACTTTCTCAAATGATCAACTCACACAGAAGGGAAAATTTCCTAGAAAAGAGTTGTCGTGGAGTCATTGCTAAAATTTAATTGATGGAAGTGAAGTAGAAATATAATATTCCATTAGAACTAAAATGATCTACCTCTGGCTAGAGATCATGAACATCAAATTGAGCTCATACATAGAAGTACAACTCGTTATAGAAGATCTTATAGAATAATAAACATCTGATCTGAAAATTTTAATTTGGTTCTGTGATTTCACTGACTATTTTAGGGGTTTACAAATCCCCAAGTCCCCAAGATTGGAAAACATTGGACATGGCCCCAGATAGTGAATTAAATCAATGTGCTACATCGGTTTCCCCTTTTCTGAAATTTGGAAGTTCTGTTTTTAAACCTGTAACAATTTCCCTATTTGGGGAGGCACAGCCCACATGGGGGGGTTGCTGCCATTGTTGTTTACTGTTTACTGTACTAGACAATATATGATTATGAAAACACTGATTAATTTTACACCATATTTGGATCTTTATATCCATAGTTGAGGTCGGAAAAACATGTGCTCATTAATCTTCTTAGCAGCTGAATCTGCAACTTTCAAATTTAGGACAGAACCTTTGTTTTGATAAGGAAAAGCAGTTCCTTGTTCTGGGTTTGGATAGAATAGAAACAAATTCTAATTTGCAATTTTCACTACTCGACATATTAGCTGATAAATTTAAAATGCATGCTAACTAGTCAAATCTTATTGCTCACAAAATGACAAAAGTAGACCTGGATAAAATCAACTCAATCAACTTCTTAATCATTAGACTCATGGCCCCTTCTGTTTTGCGAGAGTAACACTATGTGAATAAGTGCAAATATGACTTGGAATGTGATCTTGATTGTGACAATACATCAAGATTTCCACCTATGCTATATGATTTGATAAGCTATTTAATAATTTGGAAGAATGTTCTACAAATTGATAAAATACAGGAAAATACAAGAATTTATTAAATCAAACATTGTAAAATACAGGAAAATTAATACCAAGACATGCTTAAGTTCTATTTTCTTGCAGTTTATTGAATGAAACTATTGAATGATAAGCTTTTATAGAATCTATTCCAATCAAACTAAGTGCGACTGGTACATTGGATAAAAGATACGAAAGCAAGCAAGACAAATAGGGAAAGGAGCTAAGCTTAGATCTATCGTTGCATTATGACTGGGTTTAGATAAGCTTCCTTATGCAGGTTGAAAAATTACTTTGAAATTATATTTTCATGACAGTTTGAAATTAAAAATGTTGTTTGAAGACTTACCACTCAAAATGTATTGGCGCGTTGAACCTCGACTGGATGCCCAGCAATCGCCCGGAAATCGCCCAGCGCAGCAGAATCTTGACCTGCAAACAGACGCGCAAAAAAACCTCGCCCAGCGAAAAAACCTCGACCTGCAAACAGACGCGCGAACCTCGCCCAGCGCGCGGAAAACAAACAGACGCGCGAAAAAGATCAAAACAGTAAACTGACAACCTTCGCGGGCGATTTATTTATAAAAACGGAGTTCGGCCGAACTTTCAACTGAGTTCGGCCGAACTACCATTGCCGGTTTTCCAAACCTCTGGCAAAAATTCTGTTTACTGGGTCGTCACAGTGCCGTCAATATAAACGGATTCAAAAGTTCGGCCGAACGTACTAAAATAGTTCGGCCGAACTATTACAAATTTCGGCCGAACTTTATAAAAGGTTCGGCCGAACTATTGC